>JAGTXX020000015.1:0-1200000 GCA_019044685.2 Nannochloris sp. 'desiccata' | reverse complement strand
GTAGTAGTTTTGGAGGGAATGCGTTGCTTGGAAGCATAGAATTAGGAGGAAATGGTGGTGGAAGCGGTGGTGGTGGCGGCGGTGCTCGTGAAAACGGGAACGCTACTGCAGCAAGAGCGGCCGCTGAAATAGTCGATAAAGATTATCAAAAACAGCCAATGGAAGGTATTAAATCAACATTGCATCATCAAGAATCTTCAGTAGCGACGAAAGCAGCAGCAGCAGAGGATACCTCTGCGAAGCAAAAGGTAGAAACTTTACGGCGACTGGTTGCTCCAGGCTTCCGTCAAAAATGTCTAGCCGATTCTGGCAGTCTAGCAGATATGGCTCGACGAACTGATGGCTCCGATGAAGATGCCGGTGCTGTTGCTGGTACAGGTCTTACTTCAAGTGGAGGTCGGCATCAACGGAAAAACCCCACTGCCGCTCCTCCTCCTCTCAGTGGCCATGAACGTGTCGCTGCTGCTGCAGCCGCTGCAACCGCGGTGACTGCTGAGCATCGGGAGGAACGACTTCACCAATTACGTCAAGCTCGACAGGCTGCTGTTGCTATAGGAACAACCAATAATAATGAGGAGGAGGAGGACGACGATGAGGACCAACTGATTGAAACAAACCCCAATCCTTTATTCCGGCTTACGTCCCACGTTGTCCCCGCCTCTGCTGAGGATCTTCAAGCTTTAGCTGGCACTGGTAATGATGGCACTGCCGTCGGTGATGTCGCCGCCAATGCTGCTAATGCTGCAGCTGCAGAAGAGGCTACCACTTTAATGAAGGAGATGAGTATAGATCAAACAGGCATGGCTGAAGCGGCTGCAGCGGCAGCATCAGGAGGGTTCGATGCTGAGACTGTTGCAGATGCGGGTCTGTTGATGAGGAATATGAGCATTGATGAACGCACTACACCAGTCCATGGTGAAGAGGAGGGGAAGGAGGATACTGGACAGGCTGCTGCTGAGAGAGTCAGGCAACCAGTAGTAAATGCTGCAACGCCAAGTGGAGCTCCAAAGAATGCTTTTGGCAGCGATCAAGAGGTGACTACCCCGTCTACTACTGCGACTGGTACTAGCCATGAACACGAGCCCGCAGGTAGAGATCCTAGTCTTTCTTCTCTGTTGGATGTTAACCATCAACAGCAGCGAGCGTCTTCAAGTGCCGTGCCTGGTGGTGGAACTGGCGCTGCTGGAGGAGCAGCTGTCACTGCTGAAGGTTCTGAAGACGTGTTATTAGCTGCATTTGCTGTGCATAGATCCCGCGCTGCTGCAAAAGCAGCAGGGATAAAGAAATAAATAAGACTTTGAAATATCTATAATAGAGGCTGCCTTGGCTTGGTTGCTCTTTTGGAGTTTTAAATTTAAGCAAGCAGGATTGAAGCAATAAGTTCTCTTTTGACAAAGGTAGTATGCTTGTAATGAATTTCATGTTGAGTTTTGTAGAAGAGAGTGACGGACAGGAGAGGTTGAGAAGCCCTGTCTGGCTGGACAACTTGAAGAATCTGAGATTCAATCTCCGAAACAAATAAATAAGACCCGAACCCATATAATTTGGCTAATTTATTCTCTTGGTCATGCTCATATGTTCATAAAATAGCTCGAAAACACCTCTTATTAGCGCGTTAAGGAATACCGCGCATTTGACGCTTTGCATTCCCACTTAAACATCTAAAAAATAAGATCACAAGATGGCAAACAGCAACTTGGATGCAATGGTGTCAATTTCCAACGTGCCATTTAATTACCCAAGCGCCATTTTAGTATCTGCCATTTCTAAAGTATACACTGCCCTAGATAACCTCGAATGGCTCTTGCATCTTGCTGTCTCCAAGATGAGAACAATGCAGAGCGCCTCTTCAACCGTTTTCAACAACGCATTTGCATTCCTATTTGGCCATGTACGTATAAAAAGACTCCAGAAACTTGAAAAGAGGTTGTTTGCTTTTCGAAGGTGGCATTTACTCTTATCAGGGGCGTTAATTCTCCGCCTCGTCCAAAAACTTTGGCACCGCCGTACCAACAACATCATCGCGAGAGACTTACGTGCTCTTATGGACGCTGCTGACACCTATGAGGAATGGCAAACAGCTGCTAGAGCGTTAGATTCCCTCGAAAAGCGTGTTCTTCCTTTGGAAGCCTCCCAAGTTGCAGGGCTCCGGGATCGTACTACAAAACTTCGTAGAATGCAAGAAAAAGATGATGTGCATGCTTTAATGTGGGCATTAAGACAAGATGCGTCACGGAACGTAGGTTCCTTACTGAGCACTGCTGCTGAGCAAGGCCGGGTTCATTGTGTGATTCCACCTCTGGCGGTTTCTGAATATATAGAAGAAATGCAAAGCGCTTTACATCATATTTGCCACTGTTCAACGTTGCCTTTAGACGAACGAATGGCCTTTGTGAGAGAGTTGCGGCACGCCTATGGGCGCACAGGACTTGTTTTATCTGGAGGTGGGTCCTTTTATTAAGGCGCTATCCATTTTCTTTTCAACAAAGCGCCTTTTTCATTCTCTTTCTTTCTTCTCTTTGTTTCCTTTCCAGGCGGGTCTTTCTCGCACTTCCATTTTGGGGTGACTAGGGCTCTGTTCTCCGTAGGGCTCTTACCACGAGTACTCTCTGGAAGTAGTGGAGGCGCCATCGCTGCTGCGATGTTGTGTACCAGGACCGATTCAGAATTGCAAGAAAGTATGGATACATGGCCTACTGCCCCCAATACTGATTTTTTCGGTCCAGCAAAGGGTATCAAGGGAACCATTCGGCATTTAGTATCCAAGGGCACTTTACACAGCGCAGAAATATACGTGCTTCGATTGCAACGACTTATGGGCGATTTGACCTTCCAAGAAGCATACGCACGTAGTGGAAGAGTCTTGAACATCGCCGTAGTTGCAGCTGACACGCAGGAGCCTTGTCGCGTGTTGAATTATCTCACAGCACCGAATGTGTTAGTTTACAGTGCGGTAGCGTGTTCTTCTGCCTTCCCTTTCCTTTTTGCACCCCAAGAGCTGTTGATGAAAACTGCTTCGGGGGAGATTGTCCCGCATTTTGCACCCTGTACACCAGAAGAAGAACAGAAAGAAGGAAATTCTTCTTCTTCTTCTGCTGCTGCTGCGGCTTCTGCACCGGGCTCTTCTTTAGTTGGTGCTACTGGTACCACCTCTCCCATTGCATCGCCGATTTCGCCTTCTACAAAAACAACTGCAGCTTCAGCTTTGGAAAGCTCAGGAAGGATGCGTCGATGGTGCGACGGCTCTTTGGAAGAAGATTTGCCGATGCGTTGCCTTGGAGAGTTATTTGGTGTCAACTATTTTCTAGTGAGTCAGTGCAATCCATGGTTGATCCCGGTATTGTCAGGTGCTCAGCTGCTCCCCCGCCGACTTGCTCATTTAATCGAGCTTGAAGTGAAACACAGATCTGGCCAGATCTTGTCGCTCTTCCCTAGAAATAAATTAATGAAATTAATAGCTCAACCTTGGTATGGTGATCTAAATTTTATCCTCCCTGTGACGACGTTTAGCGTGGCAAGGTCTGCGGTAAATTTCACACCTGCGGAAATAATAAAGGCAATGCGAGCAGGACAACGCGCAGTCTGGTCAAAATTACCTGCTGTACGTGCTGCGTGTGCTGTGGAAGTCGCTGTTGATGCAGAATTAAGGGCATTGACGATGCAGGCAAGGGCGGTACGTCGACGGGAAGAACATGCTGCAGCTTTGACAAATCATGTTCTGACTCGGGCTTCGATTCCTTCTTGGATGGATCTAAAGTCTTTAGGATTAGGTACTTCAAGTTCTTCAGATTCTACTGATGATATAACAGCAGTACGGACGCCACGTGCTGGTAGTACAGATCGATTACATCATCATCCATTCAGTAGAGTACCACCAGGAACGCTTCAAAGAAGAGAAGAGCTCCTACCACAAGAGGGGATTCGACAAGGAAGTGATGATATGGAGCAATTAAGTGAGCCCTGGGAGACTGCTGGATTGTTGCTCCATCGGGCTAGTGGGAGTGGCGATGGGGTAAAAAAGTTGGAAGGAGGGGTTGAGGTGTGGAAAGATTTGACGGCGTTGACTTTGACTTTAGGGGAAGAAGATAGCCTAGATTTCATTGCACCTTAATTTGTTCTTTGCAAATTATGCACACACTAATGTTTTTTCTCTTTTTCTACTTGTATCTCAAACCTTTGAATCCAAAAAAATTTTGGGGGAGAGAGTTTCGAGGGTTTAGGAATGAGGTTTAGCTGATGCCGCAGTGCGTTTAGTAGGGCCCCTACTACCCGGGGTGAGGCTTGAGAGGGTGAGAGAGAGATGATATTTTAGGAGAGAGACGCGCGCAGTTGAAAGCCTCGGACAGCATACTTTAAAGGGATAATTATTTGAAAGTGATAATTCTAGCCTTGTTCAAACGGACTGAATGGCTATGTTGTCCAAAAAAAGCAAAAGATTGCATCTTGGATTTTATAAAACATTTTAACGAAATACCCTCTGAAAGCATGAATAGTTTAAGAACCGTGTCAACTTATCTTCCTGGATATCTCATTGTCAGAAAACAGCCAACTCTGGCTCAGTTGGATGCTTTAAAGGGACACCCTCCCTCATCTTTGAGAAGATTGATACACCCTCCGCAGGTTGCTTATCCTTTCACTCGTAGATTTGCTACTATAAATTCGACAAACCAAGCCATATACCCATCAACTGCTACTAAAGACAGGCCACCAACAGCAGCCTCAGCTTCTGCCTCCTCTGTCGTCAATACTACTCATCTTAGCCAACTGGAGATCAAAAGCTTTGCACTTGTTGATTTCCAGTGTATAAGCTTACAACCCGGCTTTAACGTCATCACGGGAGAATCTGGATCTGGTAAGAGTGTTCTGATTGAAGCCCTCGGACAGTTACTTGGCTCCCCTGCCAGCGACGACGCCATTCGACCCCCTGCCACGTCGGCAGTTGTCGAGGGCATAATCGCAGTTGCTCCAGCCGATCAAGCTTCTGTTCGCCGCTTATTACTCTCTTTAGGCTTACCTCAAAAATTACTTAGCTGTGGAGTAGATACTCTAACTATTCGTAGAGAAATTCAAAGCAGCGCCTCCGGCACTAGATCAAGATGCTCTTTGAACGGCATTGCCACCTCTTTACGAGTACTGAGGGAAATAGGCCGTGCTTTAGTAGATGTCAACGGTCAACACGCTGCCCTTAGTATCAAAGATGGAGGTACACAGCTTGAGCTTCTGGATCGACTTGCTGGCCTTCGTGGTGCCGTTGCCACGCTCGCCGCCGCATGGAAGGAACTACTTGCTGCTCGTGCTGCGCTGCGATCCCTAGATGAATTAGCTGATGAAAAAGATCGTGCTGCGCTACAAGAACTTGTTGATGACGTCATGGCGTCAGGCTTAGAACCTGAAGAAGATATTTTACTAAAAAGAAATCTCCGATCTTTAGAAGCAAGGAAAGACGCTGCCGAGAGATGCAATTTAATTACAATAGGTCTCGGTGGCGGCAGTGGGAGTGGGGGAGGTGGGATGATGGATGCTCTACATGACGTAGAGATGCATGTACGAGCGGTGCTGTCTCAAGAAGAACGCTTAAAATCAGCTGCAGCAGCTGCTAGTGGTAGTAATCATGATGGTGATTCAGCCAACACCACCGAGGAAGAAAGAATTAAAAACAGGAGCGATGATGATAATGTTAATGATGAAGACAATGCCTTTGTTCTTCTTCAAGAAGCCATGTCTTCGTTACACGAAGCGCGCCAATCTTTGGATGACGCGCAAAGTGCAGTAGCGCGGTACAGTCGGCAGTACAGATTTAATCAAACAGAATACACGGAAGTTTCAGAGAGATTACAAGAAGTACAAAAACTGATGAAGCAATACGATGCCACGTCAGCAGATGAATTATTAGACGCTGCTGAACGTGCTGCGATAGCTTTAGACACCTTCTACCAAATGGAAGGAAGGCGAGATGATTTGGAAGCAGATTTAAGAGGCAAAGAAGAAGCGGTGGTGCAGCTGGCAGTGGAAATTAGTCTCGCCAGAAGAAGAGCTGCACAGAAACTGAAAAATGCGGTGTTGACGGTGCTGAGGGAGCTTGCTATGCCAGATGTTGCCTTTGACGTTAGAATTAATTGGACTCCTAGCAATACCGCAAGTAAGAAAGCAGACTCCATCAGTACTGAGGGGGGTCTCGGTGTTAGTGCCAAAGACGCTGCAAAATGCAACCTAGGGGAGATCCCCTGTCCCTCTTCTGATGCCACTACAAAATATAGAATGCGTCCTGGTGGTCTTGATTCTGTTGAATTCCTATTCGCTGCGGGGCCAGAAGAGCCGTTAAAGCCTCTCGGTAGTGTTGCTTCAGGCGGAGAGGCAGCACGAGTGATGCTGGCCATCAAGGCTGCCCCCGCATTTTTATTAAACAAAGACACGCTAGAAAATGATACTAGCACTTCTGCTTCTAGACAGTATAAAGGTACTAATTCTGAAGAGGAAGAAACTGAATGTAACGGGGGTCATATTGATGCCTCGATAGTGGTACTGGATGAAATAGATTCTGGTGTTGGATCTCGACTAGGTCAACCCATTGGACGTATATTACGCCGTATGGCTACAGGCAGTACAATTGGTACTAGTAATACAAGTAGTCAACTACAAAGACATAAAGGATTGGCACAAGTGTTGTGTGTCAGTCATTTACCTCAAGTTGCTGCCTATGCGGAGCATCACATCTGTGTTCGCAAGCATGTTGATATGGATGGTAGAGTAGTATCCACATTCGATGCGTTATCTGAGAGGGAAGAAAGGTTGGAAGAGGTTGCTGCAATGCTGGGGCTACCACTACCAGCGGCTGAGGAGTTGATGCAAGCAGCTGCTGCTGGAGTAGAGTAGGAGAAATAATGTATTTTAAAATTTTACAAAAATTGTGTTGACGGCATTTTTTTTTCAAAGTTCAATTTATTATCCTTTAATAAACAGACAAGTTGAAGAAATGGGGAAAGTAAAGTCTTATAGATATACGTTTTCTTAATGCAAAAAGAAAACATTCATGACTCTTTTCTCTCCTTTTATTTGAAAATTAAGTTTTCTTGCTCTACAACGCCAATGCCACCAAGCTGGGCGGAGGGCAAGGACTCGTGGGTTTCCTTCTCAACGCCTGCAAAGGCTCCCCGCCAGCTCCTCTCGTTTCCTTTCTCTTAATTGCAGGTTGGGATGTAGGGTGTGCATCCAATGCCAACTCAGCACTGCCATGATCCCAATAATTAATAGACGTGCTCTTATACCATTCAACAGTTTTCCTCAGCCCGTCTTCCCAGCTCACCTCTTCCTTCCACCCCAACGCCGCCAATTTTGTATCATCAATAAAGTATCTTCGGTCATTAAATGCTCTATCACGGACATGAAGCACTTGTTCAGAAGCATCAGCTCCCAACATGCCGCAGATATCTTTGGCAACATCAACGACAGTCCGTTCTTTTTTGGTGCCTATGTTGTAAATGTCCCCAACTTTTCCTTTGGCTAAGATAACCAAAAACGCTTCAGCAACGTCATCAACGTAAAGATAAGAACGGACAGCAAGGCCATCTCCGTGGACAGGCAAGTCTACCCCACGCATGGCCCGTAAAATGAATTTGGGGATCATTTTTTCGGGAAATTGGTGGGGGCCATAGACATTGTTGCCTCGTGTAACAATCACAGGTAAGTTGTAGGAAGTGTGATATGCACGAGAAATCATTTCTGCTCCAGCTTTGGCTGCAGAATACGGGTTTGTGGGCTCTAATGGGGAGTCTTCTGTGAGTCCATTTTCTTTTCCGAGAGAGCTTTCTCCATATACCTCGTCTGTAGAAACGTTGATAAAACGACGGATCTGGCCATACACTCTGCAAGCTTCCAATAAAACATGAGTTCCATGGGTATTGTTTAAAGTAAAAGCGAGAGAGTTGCCAAAGGAGTTGTCGACGTGGGTTTGAGCAGCAAAGTGCATGACGGTATCGATTTTTTCACTGTGGAGAACATGCATGACCAAGTCTGGGCTTTGGATGTCGCCTTTGATGAATCTGAAGTTTTGGTATTCCCATACTGCGCCGAGATTGTTCAAGGTAGCGCAATAATCAAGCTTGTCAAAGACGACAATCTGTAGTAGAGGGGATGAATTGAGTCGTGAATGTTGGGACAAAACAGAAAAATGTTTAAGTTTCAGGGGGAGAAAATAGGCTAAGCTGCCAGGTATGGATATGGATGTACCTATAAAGGCATGCAGGAATGAATATTACCTTGCAATCTGGGAACCGTTTCACTAATTTGGTTGCGACATGAGAAGCGATGAATCCTGCGCCACCAGTGACGAGAATAGACTTGGGCTTGTAGATTTCCTCTGCCAGGGTCATTTTGACTTTAAATTATTAGCATTAAACATAATGGAAAGAACTATCACTGAATGCCGATTCTTGACCTGAAAACGTCTCCCTGGGACTGTCGAAATAAAAAGTCAAAGCATGCTTTCCTCATCATAAATTTCAGACTATTTTACAATGCACAAGGCAATAAAGAATCTCTTTTTAACCCATACAGACAGGAATTGATTCTAATAATGTAAGGCAAGGCAGCAGCATAAATTGGAAAAAGAAATAGAAGGATGACAGCTAGAAAGAAATTGAAGAAACACCCAGAGGATGAGAGAATGGAAAGACGCCGAGAAAAGAAATTTACAAGAACTTTTTCCGTCTAATATCTTCCATATCCTCCTCCGTAGCCCCCACCATAGCCCCCACCACCACGGCCACCACCAATGGGAGCGAGGTTTGATCCCGTAAACCCACCTCCTCCACGGCCACGGCCGCCATAGCCACCACCTCGGCCTCTGGAGCGGAACCCACCACCACCACCACCGCTGGTGGCCGCAAACTGGCGAAGCTCAGGGGGCACAGGTTGCTGCGCTTCTTGCAAAATCTGCATTATCTGCCTTGCCATTTTACCATTGGCAGCTGTGAAGAAACTGTACGATGTTCCAGTAGCACCTGCACGACCAGTACGACCAATACGATGGACATAATCTTCAGCTGAAGAGGGCATATCGTAGTTGATGACCATCTTAATGTCCTTGACATCTGCAAATTTGTTGAGAAATAAATGAGTTTGTAAACAAAGAGTGACAAAGGTGGATACAAAGAAGAGACATAGTAAAGAATAATAAGTTAATTAATGCAGGAAGGTAGGATTAAACGATATTGGTTAATTTTTTCCGTCTCCGACAGGGTTGGGGCACTGTACACCGCTACCACTTCTACCAATAAATAATTAATTAATTAATCAATTGTCTCTCTCTTTCGTTTATCGGATGTATTTTCCCTGCGTCTTGCTGGTTTCTGCCAAAGAACGATGTAAGCTAGCAGCAAGGGGTGAGCGTAAGAGGGAAAATATATATATAGTACCGCTTCCGTACAGCAAGCAAACACAGACACACGAAACATAATAATTAATCAAATTTGAGCTAGAGATTGGCAAGATAAAATCATTTAATAAGCCTATCTTAACTACTATTCGTGTTTACTAATTATCATTGACAGTCGTTGTCCACCTGTGAATGCTGCAACAGCGATACTTTCTTTCGATGTTTTCTTTTCCCTCGTTTTTTTTGAAAAACACAACACGCAGACACAGACACCACAGAGAGAGGCAATCGCTAATAAAATTGATTGCTATAGATAGATGCAGTCGCAGTCAAAGCAATCAATGCAGCAGTTCTTTGTATTCCCAATACAATTAGTAACTACAGCTGCACTGAAAACAATCTCCCGTCTGGAAAAATATATATCCAAATTTCTAACTTAAAAAAAAATCTAAAACTTACCAAGACCACGTGCCGCGACATCAGTAGCAATCATAATAGGATGCTTTCCACTCTTAAACTCGGCTAATACCCAATCACGTTCCTTTTGTGTCTTGTCTCCGTGAATACACAAAGCAGGCCAAGAATCCATTCTCAATTGCCTCGTCACGGAATCGCACCCTTTCTTCGTTTCACAGAAAATTAGAATTCTCCTTCCATCCATCTCCTTTTCCAGAATAGACAAAAGTTTCGGGTACTTCTCATGCTCGCTAGGGAAATCAAAATGCTGTGCGATACGATGATTTGCTTTTAAATCAGCTGAGCCAACGATAACTTGATAAGGATTTTGTAAAAACTCACGAGCAAGCGCTTGAATTTCTTTTGGCCACGTGGCAGACCAAAGCAAGGTTTGACGATCAGGACGAATTTGACCGATTATTTTACGGATTTGGGGTTCAAAACCCATATCCAACATACGATCTGCCTCATCCAGTACCAAATACGTCACCCTACGAAGGTTTGTAGTACGAGTTTCCAGGAAATCGATAAGACGCCCTGGAGTAGCAATCACGATTTCAACACCACGACGAAGATCACCAGCTTGAGGTCCTTTTGGGGCACCTCCATAAATACAGGTGGATTTGATACGAGAGGTGGATCCGAATTTTTGACACTCGTTTTGGATTTGCACTGCCAATTCGCGGGTGGGTGCTAAACAAAGAACGATAGGACCGTCACCATAAGAAAGATGAGGCTGTGCGTTTATGTGTACTACCGCAGGTAAGAGATAAGATAAAGTTTTACCGGAACCAGTCTCAGCAAGGCCGATAAGATCACGTCCCATCAAGGCCATTGGCCATCCTTGAGCTTGAATAGGTGTTGGCTCTTTGAATCCTGCACGGCTGACTTCGGTAAGAACATAGTCAGGGAAAGACGCTTCTTCAAAAGTTGTTACTGGTTTAGGAACTCCTTCACCTTGGGTGTGGATATCCCGTTCTTTACAGTAAGCAGTGACCTCGGTGTCAGTGCGGGCAGTCACAGCGGGATGTTCAAAATAGAAATTCTTTTCGAATTTGGGAAGGTCGGTGGTAAAATCTTCACGGGGAAGGTGGGCATCGTTGATACCGTCACGTCCACCACGAGCAGCTCCGTAGCCACCTCCACCGCCATAGCTGGAACCGCCACCTCCATAGCCTCCACCATAAGAAGAGCCACCACCATAGCGGCCGGATCCACCTTTATCATAGGAGTCATAGCTGTAAAAGACGAGGAACAAGGAGCAGAAGAGGAAAAAGTTAGCACAGATTCGATTCAAAATAGAAGGGGATTTGAAAAAGATACTAACAAAGCCGTTATTCGCAGCGCTGGTTTATCTAAAATATAAAAACTATCTTCTCAACATATAGCAAGCTTAAGACTATAATTTCGTTCATTATTTTATGCATTCTTACCGACTGCCGCCACGAGAATCTTTCTCGCGGTCATCCCTGCGAACAGGGCTTCTAGAGCGATCACGGCCGTAGGATGTCATTGTCCTGCCTCCACTAAGTTTTTGAATAAGATGCTTAGAGGCCAGCAATTAGTTTGAGCACACTTTGGGCGTTGAAAAAGTCTGTGTTGAAGAAAGGCTGGAGGTAAACCTATATCTGCGTATAAGCCTTTCTTAGACTAACGATCTTAGACTAAACTAAATTCATAAAGATACTGATCCATTGCATCGGTGATCAGCGCCACTGCTTCCTTGTTCCCCATATTACTACTGCATTCGTCTCCATTTTAGCATGAACGTCAGGCCAGCTTCATTGTCTTCCCAATGCACCATCAATAGCACGAATTTTACCAGTATGATGAAACTTGCATTTAGAGCGCTCAGGCCAGCAGCTGTACCTTCAAGCAGACAGACATCACATGTCTGCCGTGCCGGGAAAAAACAGGGAGCCAAGAAAGCAGCAAAAGTTCAAGTGCCCAACAACCCTCCCCCGAAAGAAAATGCAGCTGTTACCCCTGAACAAATTCCTACGGAAGACCCCGTTGTTAGCGTTGAAAAAGAAGAAGCACAAGCGGTCGAAGAAGTAGTGCAAGCACAGGCGGAGGTGCAGCAGACAATGACAACAGAGGAGATTGCGGCACAAATGGCACAGCTTCGAGCTGCTTCCAAAGAGAATAAACAGAAAGAAGGCATGATACAGGTATGTTATAGTTTTTGGAGTGGTTTTTTTTATAACTTTTGTTTATTTCAAAAGCTACTTCTTTTGTGATATTTAAGCACCTAAAGCAACTTCTCTTCTTTGTTTCCTACAGGGTGTATTGGAAGAAGTGAAGCTGATCAGTTGGCCAACACCAAAATCAGCACTTTTCAACACATTTTTAGTCATTGTTATTGTAGCAGGCACATCAGCAGTGCTTTTTGGAGTCAATACACTGCTGGCAGAAGCCAGTCGAGTCGTATATTCTAAATTTTAAAAAGCCAATTTTCCTTTTATTATTCCTAGTTTTTTGCTTGTTGAAAGCCGATGGCGAGTATGTTCAGATGTAAAATACTGTATTGCAATACAATATTAGAGCCAAGTTGAGATTTAACTGATTGACTGGTTACAGTTTTTAGTCTCCTACAATATAACACTCACTTGGCACTGCAAGGCGAGTCGGATAAACCCCCCAGAGTACAGGGCATACGATAAGAAACAAGAAATGCAAGGAAGCAACGTATATTGTCTAATGTTATGTAACAATTCGAAAGGGAATAAAGTTGGAAGCGCAGCTGGTAAGGAGGTAGGTAGGGGCAGACACTTGCGTCGATGGTATCTGATGATTCATTTTACGATTCAATCAATCAATTGCAAGCTGATTTGAAGACTGTTGGCCCGCCTTTTAGCTCCCCTAGGCCGAGGGCCAATGGTAAAAAAATCTAAACTTGTTTATCGGAACACAATTGCGAGGCTAAAACCTACAAGGAAGTGTATTAAAGTATCAAGGTAGTCATCCGTGACAATTATTGTCATTGGATGAGCTAACCAATTCACGCGTTCAATAAAAGAGATCTATCTTTGCTCCTTGGATATAAATAGATGCCCAAAAATTCAACAAGCTAATGACGGAAGAAGGCACAGCAGAGACTCCTGCTTGGGACACGGAGGACGTCAATTATAAAGATGTGCCTTCTTGCATCGTTCAAAGTCCCCAAACCCAGGCCTCTATACCTGGCCAAGGATCTGATCAAGAAAATCAAATTCCTACAGAACACAGCTCTGCAATGAGCGCGGCTCGAGGGACATCAAGGTAAGACTGGCGGGCTGGTCAATTTGCAACTGTTAATTTCTCGGCCGACTCAGTTGCTGTCTATTTGCAGTTGCTCTTTCCCTAATATGTTCTCAATCTCAGCCCTGAACCATTACCCTCTATCTTCTATATACAGTAGAATTCAGTTCCCGGTACCAAGCCCAGGTCAGAGCGTTCAATCCGGCACAGGCGGCACCACTCCGTTAGGAACAGGCATTACCCGTGGTACAGCGGCTGCAACTCTGTCAGCACCAGCAGCAGGAGGAGGAATAGCATCCCCTTCAGAAGACGTGAACTCTCCAACACTCCTCTCCTCTAGACCTGCAGATTCCAATGCAGTCAGCCAGAAAACCTGGGTACGTCGTGTTCAAGCTCGCACAGATGAGGTCCGACGTCTTTTCGGCTTGAACACCACTGAGCCATTGTTAGACGATTTCATGTGTGCACTGCGTAAAAAAGTACTATTACAAGGCAGATTGTTCGTATTTGAACGTCATTTCTGCTTTTATTCATCTTTATTCGGCTACCACAAAGCAAAAGTGATTCCTCTTGATGCTATAGTTGACATCTCTAAAAAGAAAAATGTTGGCTTTCCAAATTCAATTCAAGTAATTTGGAATGCTGGTGGCACTGCTGGGGTGAAGAAAGAGTTTTTCACTTCATTTTTGAGTAGAGAAGATGCGTATAGACTGATGCTGGGTCTCTGGGCAAGATGTAGCGAACGTGGACGCGAAAGAGCTGCTCTAGAGCTGGCACCAACAAGTGACACCTCGGACGGTGATGGTGACCATCGTGTGAGCGTTGATCACCTTGAAGAAGGAGGACATCATTCTACTAGAAACTTAAGTAAGCGCTGGTCTAAATGGGGTAAAAGTATAACCCACGCTGATGATGGTGGTGGTCCCACGAAGACGATTACTACTGCTGCTGCAACTTCTTCTACAGCACGGCATAAACAACGAGATGGCGGCGGTGGCAGGAGCCCGGGAGAAGCGAGTGATGATCAAGATGACGGGACTTTGACCCCTCCTCAGGGTATTGTCTCCGGCCTCTCACAAGGTACCGCTGGTCCTGATGACCCGTTCCCTTGGATGGAGAGATCGATGTCTCCGATACCACTGCCAGCAGAAGCACACACCGCCCTGTCAGACAACGACGATGGCCACGAGTATGAACATCAAACTTCACTTGCCCGCGCTCCTATTGTCCCTGGCAATACTACGACCACCTCAATCGTACGGGAATTTGAAGATGGACCGACCTGTGATGATGCATCTGTCGTTGAAGAATTCAAAACCGCAACTGAACCTGCGCCACCACCTCCAGATAACATGCAACGTGTGCTTGTCTGCTCCTTACCGACTACTCCCTTAGGCTTTTATAGGGCGTTTTTATGTCCCAGTTCTGACTTTTTCGTGGCTTTCCATGAAAGTCAAGGCCACAATAGCATCGAAATCTCCTCGTGGCAACGGCATTATAAAGTAGGCCCTGTTCGAGACCTTCGGTTTATTACTCCACTAAAAGGATGGCGTATCGGTCCACCACAAGCCCTCTGCCATCAAACTCAGCGCTTTAGAGTGCATTCTGGTCAACATTTATTATTTGAAACGTCACAGGTCATGAGTGATATACCTTATGGAGATCATTTTAGAGTGGATCAACGCTGGGATGTAACTCCCGGACCGGAATCTGGAAGCTGCACACTCAGCGTGCATATTGCGGTACCGTTTACAAAATCTACCATGTGGAAGAAAGTCATTGAAAAATCCGTGACAGAATCTACGTTGGAAGCATTTCGAATGTTTAAGGAGTTGGCGAATAGGAAATTAGAAACCTTTAAGGAAATGCATCCAGGTAGCAATAGTCTCGGTGGGAGTGGCGGAATTCCGGGAGAGGATGTTGTGGCAGGAAATGTTGGTGCGAGTAGTCCTGTGGCAACTACACCTTTGTTTGCTGGCTCATCTCATCACCGTAAAATGCCTTCCAGGGCTACGAGCCCTGAAGAAGCATTGCCTACTACAAACGAAGAGTGGGAAGCTCTCATGAGACAGGTAGAACCACAATGGAGAGGTGGATTGAGAGCTCTAAGAAGGATGCAAGTAGCATCTTCTCAACAAGGAGGCGGCGGCGGTGGTGGTGGTAGTGGGATAGCTGGAACAGCATCACCTCTTCCTGGTGGTCCTCGACATCGTCGTCGTGGATCTCGAGCCTCTCGTGGAGGGTCTGGAGCGTTTGAATTTCAAAATATCTCTAGAGAGCCCGGGAATGGGGGCGGTAGTAGTGGTAATATTAATAATACCGGTGCTGACGGTGCTAATAGTGGCGGCAATGATAATACATCCTTCCCTTCATCCCCTCGTTTGCCTTGCGTGCTTGAATCCCGTGCCATGCTAGGAGATGATGCTCCTCTGACAGCAAAGGCGGCAGCAATTTCACAATGTATGTGGAAAAGAACGATGGATTTTGCGAGGAAGAAAGGTCCCGTACTCCTGCTGTGCCTGCTGTGCTTTACCATCGTCTGCCTACAACTGTGTCTCCTTGCTATCCAGCTGGGCTATGATCCTCTCAACGGATTGATTGGTAGAAGAGCTTCAGCTGGCAGGCCATCAACATCAACATCTCTGTTCGGTTCTGAGGGAGCGACGCCTGAAATAATCGTCAAGGAGGTCGCTTCTCTCACGACAGAGCTGCGATTTTTGCAAAAGGAGGCACAAACGTGGGCTAATCAAGCAACCAGTGCTGTGCGTGCTGCGTCAGGTCTTGCTGATAGAATCAAACGCCTCCAAGCGGCATTGAAATGAATAACAAACTTTAAAAACACGATAGAGTGTTTGAGTGTGCAGTAGACACAACAAAACTTTATAAAACTTTTGATGAAAAAATATACCAATAAATACCATCAAGCTTACAATATATATACAACGTTTCTTTCGCTTTCTTCATGTTTTCTCTGTTTTTCGTCTTTTGTTTGGGCAAAGCGCAATAAAATTTTTACAGAAACCTTTGTGTTGTTTTAACTCATTGTTAATTTTTTTCTCCTTGTGTCCTCGTTGATATATAAAACTTTCTTTCTCTCCTTTATTTCCTTGTTTATATTTTGTTTTCACATGCTTGGTACTACAAACACTACCCTGTACCTTGAGCAGATGTCCTTTCTAGAAAGAATCTTTCTTTTTGACTTGCCATCGTGGTTTGACTTGACTTGACTTTTCGTTTACGCATCTGAATATAACAATGTAATAACATGTTTCAACTCTTCCTCGGTCTTAATTGCCGTCTCTACCAGCGGTATTACCCCTCTAGTTTTATATATGTCCAATAGAGAGGCGGTAATTCTTTCTGCTGCTTCTACGCTACCAAGGTAGTTTTCAGAGAGAAAGACACCGTTCCAAGGGCGGAATTTCATTTGAGCTAATAATTTATTACTAGGAACAAACACAGAACCATATATTTCAATCTTTTTAGTGTCATTTTCATTGCTAGGAGTTCCTTCTGCGACAACAGCAGCGGCGGTTTTTTCTAAAAAATCGAGTCCTGCTTCTAAGGCGGCAATATCTGTCCCCATTTGTAGATACACACCAGCTACCCTGCCTGGCTCTGCCATTAACTTGGATTGTAGTCTATTTTTCTCGATTTCAAGGTCCTCAGGTACAGGCAGATACGGGTTGAAAGCCACACATATTGGGACACCCCTTGCCCCTGCTGGACGGCCTGGGGCACTTAACTTTTCCAACACAGAGAGGCTATCTAGTCCTTTTCTTTTCCCTGATCCTGATACTAGTAACACGGAACACTGTGCGCTCTTTTCTTTTTGGTTGTAGGTCTCTAAGGTTTCTAGGAAGGTGGTGAGGCGAGCAAGACTATGGGGCGGTGAGCGCTGGTAATTGAATTTGATTGAATAATGGACACATATATCTAGATTTGGCAATTCTTGTCGTAAAATAGAGACATATTCTAATAGATTGTCATCTTTACTTTTGTTGGTGAGGTTGACGCCTCTGAACATATGTTGATGAGCTCTTAGGAATGGTAGAGTTTTTAATCGAAGATCAGTTGAGGATTTGAAGAATAGTTCCAGTCTCCATGTCGCCATCGTGGTGCATTGACTGACGCACACAAGTGCGGTGGGAAGATATAGAATTCCAATCTGGCTCTGTGAAGAAGGCATGGGCAATTTGTTTCTCCATCAATCAAAGGACTCCAAGTTGTGGTTCCCGGCGCCCGCCAGCTCTTGAAAATTTAGCTTGGAGTCAAGGGCTAAAATAGCTAAAAGCCTGAACACCTGACTCTGTTCTTTGATTTCAATATCATTGCTGGTACAAATGACATACTCAAGTTGATGCAGTGAATTTTCAAGGACAGCAGTTTGATAATTATTAATCAAGTTCAATGGCTCTGCGCAGCACTGCCTCGAGTGTGCGGCGATGCCTATCGAATTTCGTTGGCGAACTATCCAACATAATAGCAAGAGGAACAGAAGGTGAGAATCTACTTTCATTCCCCAATTCTGCCTTTTATATCCAAATCAGTCTTCTGATTTTGTTGTTCCCGTCTCGTTTTGTCTTGCTCCAGCTGGCCCTTCCCAAGCGCCATACGCAGCATCTCAGCTCCAACAGGTTCGATGGGCTTCTAAGAAACAAGGAGGCTCCACACAAAATAATAAAGATTCCAATCCTAAATATCTCGGCATCAAGTTATATGGAGGGCAACGCTGTGTTGCCGGCAACATTATCGTGCGCCAACGCGGTACAGAATTCCACCCTGGATTACATGTGGGAATGGGGAAAGACCACACGCTATTTTCCCTTGTAGATGGCCATGTTAAGTTTTTCAAAGACAGGCGGCGGAATCGGCGTTATGTTTCTGTGGAGCCACTGCACACAATTAGTGCTACTGCACCTGCAGCAGCAGAGCAGCAGGTAGCAATGTAGTTATATGCACTTTCAAATATTCGAATACTACTCCCTTTCTTGTACCTTTTATTTACATGTTTCTGTATATATTTTATCAACTTTTCAACAGAGAAACCACAACTGCAACAGAAATGGAATAATAATAATAGCGATAGCAACCTGACAACAATTAATTAAACGAGGAAAAAACAATCATTCTAGCTAAAATATCTTCGTAATATCCCTGATTTTGCACCCGGGCTGCCTGGAGGGGTGCCATTAGCTCTGTTGCCTCTTACGTCCCCAACCGCCGTCATCAATGCCGATACCACAGCACACTGCACCTGTTTCGCATCTTGTAGTTCTTCTAATGACGCTTTTGACGCCTCCAATGCAGCAATTTCCGCTTGTTCTTTCTCTTCTTCCGTAGCTATTTCGAGATCTACGCTTGAAATGCGGTGAAACAGCGAATGAAGGCTAGCCATCTGCAGAAGGGCGGAGAGGGAAAAAAAATTGGACGGAGAAGAGAACGAAAACAAATTCCAACGATATCGATTAATTAAAGTATTAAATGCCGATTTTTCACCCACCTTGACATCTATTTCAGCTTGTATTTTAGCCAACTGCCGATGCAAGGCTTCAGCTGTATCTACAGCATCGATAGAAGCCTCCATTGCAGCTGTTTGACGACGCCCAGCCGCCGCCACCTCGGCAGCAAGCTCATCTCGTAGTCGATATAATTGCTCTAGTTTCTCAGTATTTGACCCAGAGGATGAGGGGATATAACTGGTGCTAGTATTCCTGGCAGTATCTAACGGGGATGTTTTGGAGAGTGCGTCAAAATTGCGCGCAAAAAGGAGCCCTATTTCTTTCTTTCCAAAAAGAGCTCCGCCGTCAGTGACCCGTCTCAAAACTTTTTTCTTAGTTGATTCTTCTTCCGCACCTTCTTCTCCTACCGTATTTTGGCTAGATATGGCATTCTGGTTTGCTTTTTGACCATATTTTAATGCTTTAATTAAGCCAGCGAGCCCACCTATATCAACCGTAGCTCCATTCTCAAAGAGCGAAGAATCATTATTATTATTACCAATATTGTTGCAGAGGTAGCTGCCACGTAACACTGCCTGGAACTCTTCCGGCAACTGCGCTAGCGCTGATTCCCACTGCAGGGATATATCCTGGCTATCTTTATTGCTAATATCAGTGGGGTCTGCACTCGTTGTATCAATAACGCTTCTGCCATGATGAGAAGCTGCGGCAGAAGCTGCAGCAGTTGAAGTTTTCTTCCTTGGTGATGGCTTGGCAGCGATTCGATACAGCGCAGCAATCTTAGGGTGACTCAGATCGGGCACAAACGCGGCTAATGAGTGTAAATCAATGCGTTGATGTACGTAATGATGCATGGAACTATGAGATCTACGAACAGCACCACCCAAAGTTGCTGCACTACAGGAGCGGCGGAGAAGCAAGAGCGGTGACCCAGTGCGGAAAAGCTGCTGCTGCTGTTGGTGATGGTGGAGGTCTTTCATGTGGCTCGAAGGCGGGGGAGTCCAGAAATTATTTCTAATAGGATTACTGTTACTCGTAGTAGGAATATGTTGAGGGCCCAGTGGAGAGAAAGAAAGAGAATGCTGCTTGACAGGACTACTACTCTGGCGTGGAGACGTCGAAGCAGCAGCAGGAGGAGGAGGTGCGGCATCTAGAGTGCTTTTACTACTGCTGTATCGTGACAACGGAGACTGAGGCGCGGAAGACAGTGGCGTAGTGTTATAGATACTGTTACCTCGACTGATACTTCTAATAGAACCAGCATCACTGATAGAACCACCGGCAAGGGTTGCAGTGGCACTGCGAGCGGCGGCAGCAGCCAACGTTTCTGAGAACGATTGGGACCTACTCAGAGTCGTGTTTGCCACCGCAGCTTCATTCATCGCATTTTCAAAATAACTCTGCAATTCCTCATCACAACTAAACATACTTTCCATTGCTTCCAGGACTTCTGGGCGGTACTTATCACGCAGCACGCGTAGCGCAGCGTCGTTGACGTGTCCAAACCCGATACACGCTGAGTCAACAAGTCTGCTAGAATCAAAACTCATAGGGCCCAACGCTTGTAATAATAAATACGCTTCACTGCTATCATCAGTTTCTAGTAATGCTTGACTATATATGTCGATCAAGGCAAGTGCTGCTCTGAAAAGGACCACTGAGGAACGCTCAAAAAAGAAAACATCCCAAACACGCAGACAGGTTTCCAAAGGCAAAGAATTCAAAAACGCGACTAAAAACCAGGCAGAAGTCGCGGATGGGATGTCTACTTGTAACGTATCTAAATGCTGAGCCACTCGCGGGGCTGAGCCACGCAATAAATGAGCTAAAACTTGTCCGTCTACTTGCGGGGCAATCATTTTCAGATCAAAATACCCCGGGAGGCAATCTTCCACCACCACTGCCAAGCACCAAAAGGCATCTTCTTCATTAAATAAGAGCATAAACGTTGCAGCGAGGAAGTTAAGACCCTGGCAATAGCCTACTTCAGGGTTACGGATTGAATATGCCCCTAGAATACGACGAAGAGCAGCTCGGCCAGGCGTGTCCATCATAGGATGGTCGGGGAACGTCCTGTGCAGATCTTTATCTATCTGGGGTAGCCAATCTTCGTAGGTTTCTTCGTGACCCTGGATTGAATTGGTATTTATATTGCTGTATTTATCTTCTGATATCGATGGGAATGGGGTGGCAGGGCTGGAACTAGTGCTGCTGCTGTTGCTATCGTTGCTGCTGCTGCTGCTGGCAGTGAGCGGTGTCATACAGAAACAATCTTCATTTTTTTCATCTGCTGCTGGCATTGTTGTTCTTTCTTCTTTGTCATTGCTTTCGCCACTACCACTATAAGAGGTGTTGCTGTGTATAGGGGCTGTTGTTACTGTTTGGTAGGAAGCTAGTGCAGCAGCTTTCTTGAACTCAGTTTCTCGATCTAGTGCCGCTTGCACCAACGATAAATATTCACCAGGTTGATTTTTGGATTTAATATTCAAGAAAATAGACCAAAATTGGGCTCTACGGTTGATTGGGACACCCATTTGAACGAGTGCACGTAGTTGTTGTAGTAATTCGGCTTCTTCAAGGTCAATACTTGAGATAGTATTTGTATTTGTGTTGGCGTCTGCCTCATTCCCGTTTCCCTCAAACCCAGCCGTGTAGCGGGCCAGCGCCAGTTCCATAAGCTGGGCGTCATCTTCCTGTGAAAATTTCTCTACATCAAGATCTCGGAAAGATTGTAGCCATTGGTTCCAACGTTCTCCTCGCTCTGTCTCTTCTGTTTGCCAGATAGAGGCGAACGAACGGTGGAGATCCTGGTAGAGAGGTGGCACAGAAAAGCCATAGGCGTCTCGTAGTGTATCGCTACAATCATCCAAGGATGAATACTGCATGTGATATCGTATTTAATGGCCTAGAATGAAAGCGAAATCATCTAATTTGGGGAAGTTGTGCTGCCAAGGGGGGCTCAGTGAATTCAAAAATTGTTGGCCACATGAGCTTGACTCTCCAAGTTGTGTTTGATTTATTAATATGAAATAGGACTTTCAGGTCGATAGTGAATGGGGTTGTGGTTTGATCGCCCCAGAATTGCCAGGAAATAGAGGGTCAACGGGTCTCCCTCTCCTTGGTTGTGTTTTCTTCAGTGGTTGGTTTTTTCTACCCAGGAATCCACCAGCCCTCCCATATCAACAGCTCCGATCTTCATCATTGCATATAATTTAGTAATTCAACAAATTGTAGAGCTGCAAGAGCCTGCTGGGAGGGCTGCGTGCACTAAATAAGAATTTAAACTAGGAACTGTTTAAAAAGCCAGGAACGATCATGGCTGGGCCTGCGCGTCCTGAAGACGACTCTATGGGCGAGGAGGAGCCTGAGGTTGAAGAAGAAGAAGAAGAAGAAGTCCCCGAGGACGATTTCTTTGAGGCCGACGCTTCTGCAGAACTCACCGAGGATGAAGATCAAGGTGAAGAGTATGAAAGTGATGACGATGCGGTGAGTTTAGAGGCGATTACTATTTATAAAATGGACAATGCGGGGTTAACCGTGGATATTATTTGATGACCAGAGCTTGGCAGAGTATCTTTCCCGCCAAGCATTTTTCATCTTTGATCGAGTTGTTCACCTGTTGTCCCCGTTTTTTGCCTGTGTTTCTCATTGCAGGAGGTTGATCACGCCGCAGCCAAGGAGATTGCCAAGAAGGAACGCGAGCGTTTAAAGAATCAAGAAAAAATGAGGAAGGAGCAGGTGGAGAAAATGCGCTCGCAGTTGAACACTGATGCTGCCCATGGAGAGGTAAGAAATATCGTGTTTACATCATTAGGGTTGCATACAGGAACTTTAATCACTGTGTCACTGAGTTACCTCAACCTTTCAACCAACTCTTTTTTTCTTTTCGAAATTGTGTATTATGATCACTACAGGCCGCCCGAGGCAAAAAGCGTCTTGAGTTCTTGCTCAAGCAAGCCGAAGTCTTCCAGCATTTCGCCCCTGTCGCTGCCTCTGCTGAGGAGAAGAAGAAGAAACGCGGTCGCCATGGTGGTTTCACAGAAGAGCAAGAAGATCAGGAACTTCTCCGGGATGAGGAAGAAGAAGGAGAGATGGCTGGCCATCGTTTACAGGTGCAACCTTCCATCATCGGTCACGGTAAAATGCGTGAATATCAAATCCAGGGTCTCAACTGGCTTATCCATTTATATGACAACGGGATCAACGGCATTTTGGCAGATGAGATGGGTCTTGGAAAAACTCTTCAAACCATCTCTTTATTGGCCTACCTTCGCGAATTCCGTGGTATCACTGGCCCTCATATGATCATTGTACCTAAATCCACTTTACATAACTGGCTTGCTGAGTTCCGTCGTTGGTGCCCTGTCATCAAAGCGGTGAAATTCCACGGTAATGCGGAAGTAAGACAACACCAGAAGGATACTCTTGTCCAGCCTGGCAAGTTTGATGTGGTGGTGACTTCCTACGAAATGGTTATTAAAGAGAAAAACCATTGGAAGAAATTCCACTGGAGATATATCATCATCGATGAGGCACATCGTATTAAAAATGAAAATTCAATCTTGTCAAAAGTCGTTCGCATGCTTCGTACCAATTACCGTCTTTTGATCACGGGTACCCCTCTTCAGAACAATCTTCACGAGTTATGGGCTCTTCTAAATTTCTTATTGCCCGAAGTGTTCTCCTCTGCTGAAAAGTTCGATGAATGGTTCCAGATTAGCTCTACAGGAGAAGGTGGGAAAGAAGGCGAAGCGGAAGTCGTTCAGCAATTGCATAAAGTGCTGCGTCCTTTCTTACTCCGTCGTTTGAAGAGTGATGTAGAGAAAAGTCTACCCCCCAAAAAGGAGACTATCTTGAAGATTGGTATGTCCGATATGCAGAGGAAATACTATGCTGCTTTGCTTCAGAAAGATATGGAGGCAGTGACGGGCGGAGCTGACCGCTCCAGACTTTTGAACATTGTGATGCAGTTGCGTAAATGTTGCAATCATCCTTACTTGTTCCAAGGTGCTGAACCTGGCCCTCCTTATCTTGCTGGGGAGCATTTGGTTGAAAATTCTGGCAAGATGGTGTTGCTAGATAAATTGTTGCCAAAATTGAAATCTCGTGGTTCTCGTGTGCTGATTTTCTCCCAGATGACCCGTATGATTGATATTTTGGAGGATTATTGCATGTACCGTGGCTATGGATACTGCAGGATCGATGGTAACACCTCTGGTGATGATCGTGAGTCTCAGATCGATGATTACAATTCTGAAGGATCTGATAAATTTGTATTCTTGCTGTCTACCCGTGCTGGTGGTCTTGGTATCAATCTCTATACCGCAGATATTGTCGTTCTGTATGACTCTGATTGGAACCCTCAGATGGATCTTCAAGCCATGGATCGTGCTCATCGTATTGGTCAAAAGAAAGAAGTACAGGTCTTCCGTTTTGCCACTGAAAACTCTATTGAAGAGAAGGTTATTGAAAAGGCCTATAAGAAGCTTCGTTTAGATGCTTTGGTTATACAACAGGGTCGTTTGGTAGAAAACACCAAGAGTGTCAACAAGGATGACTTGCTTAGCATGGTCAGATATGGTGCTGAAATGGTCTTCTCTTCAGAACCTTCCAAGATTACTGCAGAAGATATCGACGATATCATCAAAAAGGGTGAGACTTCTACTGCTGAGCTCAATGGCAAGCTTCAGAACTTCTCTGAAAATGCGATGAAATTCACCATGGATGGTGGAATGTCAGTTTACGAATTTGAAGAGAAAGAAAAGGAACCTGAGAATGTCGACCAGGTAGATCAACTCAAGCAGTTGATGGGTGCCAATTGGGTAGATCCCCCAAAGCGTGATAGAAAGCGTGTTATCAGTTACGCTGAAAATCAAGCTGCGGCAAGAAAGGGTGAAGCCAAGCCTGCCGGCCCTCGTCTTACCAAGATGCCCAACTTACCCGACTACCAATTCTACAACACAGCTCGTTTGACTGAACTCTACAAGAAGCAAGAAGCTTTGGAGCTGTTTGCTCACGAACAAAGCAAAAAAGAAGCTGCTATGCGTGCTGCCGGCTCTTCTGATGAGATCATTGTCAAGGAGCTTGCACCAACCCCTGAAGACCCCCAGCCTTTGACTGACGCTGAGCTTGCGGAACGTGATGAGCTTCTCGGCCAAGGTCTTTCTAACTGGAGTCGTCGTGACTTCAATGCCTTTGTTCGTGCTTGTGAACGACATGGCCGTACTGCTCTTGCCGAGATTGCCAAAGAAGTCGAGGGCAAAACTGAACAGGAGGTTCGCGATTATGCTGCAATCTTCTTCTCTCGGGGTCCTACCCACCTTAACGATGCTGAACGCATCTTCAAGAATATTGAACGTGGTGAGCAGCGTATCCAGAGACAGGAAGCCATCATGCACGCCATTGCCGCAAAACTCGACAAATATAAAAACCCTTGGCAAGAACTCAAACTCCAGTACGGTCCTGCTAAAGGAAAGGCTTATACTGAAGAGGAAGATCGATTCCTTGTCTGTATGATGCATAAGCTTGGGTATGGTGCTTGGGACGAGTTGAAAGCTGAAGTACGGAACACTTGGCGCTTTCGTTTTGATTGGTATATCAAGAGTAGAACACCTCAGGAGCTGGCTAGACGGTGTGAGACGTTGATTCGTTTAATTGAAAAGGAGAATGAAGAAGATGAGGAGAGGACTGCAGCGAAGAAGAAGGCTGGTGGTGCTTCCAAGGCGCCTTCTGAAGCACCCGCTGCTGCTGGTGCTACTGGTGGGGGTAAGAAGCGTAAAGATAGTGCTGTTGCTGATGGCGAGCCTTCTGGAAAGAAGGGTAAAGAGTAGTGATCTCTTATAGCTGGTTTCTTCTACATGCAGTGTTGTTTATAGATTTTCTTGGAAATTTCTCTTTTTCCTTGGCTTATTTTCATTTTATCCCGGCTTCTTCATTTTTCTGTTTACAAGAGCACAGATTCATTTCGGAGTGTAACATGTAGTCGATCTTAGTAGAGTTACTGATGATTTACATAGTAAAAACTGGTGCTCGCCAAAAAAACAAAGGGGGAGAAAAATCAAGGATATTTAGGTATTTAATAATACGTTCAAGTACCGCAAAAGCTTTTATTATTTTTTATTTAGAAGATAAAAATTCACTCATGCGTTCTAATCAATCAAAACAAAGAGAAAGAAAACGTAGATCGGGCAACACAAACATCACAAAATTGATTGAGTAGTAGTTCTCTTCTATTATCTTTCCCCATAAACCGCTGAAAATACGTTTCAAAACCCGAAAGGTGCGCCTACTTTGAATGGCTTAAATATCTTTGGGGCCCTGAGTACTCAACCCAAACTTGGCAATATAAACCAAGAAGCTGGTATTCCAGTTATCATTCGGTCCTACCCTGCTGTAGAACTCAAAATGCCCTTCCATACTACCCTCATTGGTGTTTAACGGGCACCCGCTTTGGTATTCAAAGCTCTCCCCAGCTGCGAGTTCAGGGAACTGACCTACAACACCCTGTCCAGTCACTTCCCGCTGTCTACCAGTAGAATCAGTGATAATCCATTGGCGTGACATCAGTTTTACTGTTGTAGGGTGTGATTCGTTTGTGATTTTGATCTTGTAGGCGAAAAGATAGTTATTGTATTCAGGGCGGGATTCATTGGGCAGGTAGGAAGCTTGGACAGTGACACGAATGCCTTCTGTTACGCGGGTGGATGATGTAGACGGAGGTTCAGGTGGAGGGGGTTGCAGCTCACGGAGTTGGTCTCTCAGTAAGGCTGCGTCACCAAAGCGTTCCTCCTTCACCGCCAAATCAAGCTCCATTTCAAGGGACAACAAAGGGTCCTTTTGTTGAACCGTTTTGATAGCGTCTCGAACTTTTGCAGCTGCGGCGTAGTCTTCGGCTCTGATTACGGCGTCCAGTGCAGACTTGAGTTCGTCAAGGGCCATCTCTGATACTAAATCATCCACGGACTTGGTTGCGATTGACTCTACTGAACTGGAATAATTAGAGACAAGGGTCACTACACGCTTTCTATTCATATGAGGGGTCTGTCGAGGCTGGAAGACAGCGCTCGTCGGCCCCATGGCAATTTTGCCAACATGGCAAAAACCAGCCATAACTCTGCGATGTAGGGCACTCGCGCTGCTAGCGGCTGAGACCCAAGAAGTAAGTGTTCATGTTAAACCACGAGAGAGCCTGGGGGTATATAAATCAAGAGGACAGAGCATGCTAAGCGTTGGATACGCTGTGCTGCGGTTTTGGAGACAAAACTTTTATTTGAAGTTCGTATCTGATGGTCCATCTAATTCTCTATTAATTTTCCAAAACATTACACAGATGTCATTTGACACATTTCGACCGCTGAAATATACCCGGTGATGGCGGACAAGGGCACCACTTGGGGCAAACTTTGCCTCTCTGCCATTTCAGCAGGCTCTGCAGAAACGACAACATACCCTTTAGATTTCATTAAGACCCGCCTGCAGATGCATCAAGCACATGTGCCACAACCACTTGTCACCACTGTCACAACGATCATCCGCCAAGAAGGTTTTAAAGCCATGTATGCCGGCGTCTCTGCAGCCGTCCTCCGCCATTTGCCATACACTTCGATTAGAGTGTCTACTTTTGAGTGTCTCAGAAACTGGGCACAGCGTAGAGAAAATACCACCCAGATCTCCCTTCCGTCTCTCCTAGTTTTTGGAATGTTCTCCGGTGCCCTAGGACAAGCTGCAGCGGTGCCCGCAGATTTGATAAAAATACGCCTCCAAAGTTGTTCTCTAGAAGTTAAACCAAGTCTACTAGCTACTTTTCAACAGATAGTCCGACAAGAAGGCATTATAGGTCTTTGGAGAGGAAGCACCCCTGCAATACAACGTGCAGCTTTAGTTAATTTAGGTGAATTGACAACTTATGATATAGCCAAAAGGAATATTTTACATAGCGGTGTTCTCGGTACTGGGAAAGACACATTACTCGTACATGTAGCAAGCAGTATGTGTAGTGGATTCGTCTCAGCCGCTGTGAGTACCCCTGCAGATGTAGTAAAGACCAGATTAATGAGTCAAGACCCGGTAAAGCCGCAATTTTCAGGAATGGTTGATTGCTTCCAAAAGACGGTAGAGAAGGAAGGAGTCCGAGGGCTATATAAAGGATTTTTGCCGACTTGGGCGAGATTGGGACCCTGGCAACTGACGTTCTGGGTAACATTTGAACAGCTAAGGATATTACAAGGCATGGACGGGTTCTGAGAGCAAAAGCGGGAAAATCAAACAGGCATTCTTTTCTATTCTATTATATTTATTTGCTTTATATAATTCTTTCAAGAAGAAGCGACATCATCATTCACTTCTAACAAAACTTCATTACGACGCATCCAGCTAGGAGCAAACGGAGGATGGTACTGCCACAAGTGCACGTGACTACTCAATGGTTTCACCCCTGCCTTGGCTAGTACCGCCCTCAATTCATTTGCCTTATTATCCATTTCTTCCTGGTTAGGACCTCTTCCACTCCAGGTGAGCGCAGCCAAAGTACGAGAAGGTATTTCTTTGATGATTACTTTATCGTTGACTGGCTTGGGCAAAGTTTCTTTTGTGTATTTTGAAGGCATGATGAAAGAAACTTTGTAAGTGTCGGCGGTGACAGCTTCCGCGGTGACAGGAGATGTCATGGCGATTTTCTCACTAGGCAAAGGTGAAGATTCTAAAGTAACCGGGCTGGTCATAGCGACTGTACTGCTAGAGGAGGTAGAATTACCAGGGGCGATATTCTTGCCGAAAATAAAGCCGGCAATGGCACGGAATCCGTTTGATAAAGCTTCACGCATGGCCATATTTTCAAAGGTGACTTCTGCGACAAGAACAGGAGCATACCGGCGAATCTCTGCTACAGGGCGAACGCGACCGAGCCAATCTTTTTTAGAACCAAGAGTGCGGACGATAGAATATTTAGGTTTCTCACATTTCTTGTCAACCTCCCAATAAGTGAGCCCATGCCAAGCAGCCACAAGGGCTACAGCAACGCCAGCTGCTGTGCCTACGCCAATTGCTACGCCGTTTGCCATAATAATTTAGAGATGTGCTGATTCTCAAAATTTGTGATCTTGTTTGTGGATTTGTAAATAAAAGGGCCTTGTGTAGTCTTTGTCCGCCGTCAATAGCTTGACAACACCTGTTGATACAGAATTAGAGTAATAGTAGGAATAATATAAGCTTCTAGAGATTTATGACAATAATTTTCTGTGGCCACGGCTGGGTTCTTTCTTCTTCTTCGCTAGAACATGGTCAGCCAACACCCTCAATTTCAACGCATTACTCGTGCATTGCACCACAGATTCATTGTTATGTATCGATCTTTCCATCCACTAACAGTACTAAAAGGATACAGCAAATTTAACACTCAAATACCTGAGATTCAAATTGCTTCAACATGGACAGAGGTTGCCAACTTCTCTCCAACACACTTAAAGTGGCACCTTTCTGCACCCAGACACCAATAAATAGAAGATTTCTCAATACCCAAGCTTCAAAACAGCTTTTTAATGGTCGTCGCTCCCTCTCTGTAGCAGCAATCACCGCCGCCGCCGCCGCCGCCGCCGCCGCCGCAACTGCTCCACAACAAACTACCTCTCTTGTCTTACCTCTTCTCGGCAAGAACTCTGCGTCTTCTGACATTAAAACCATTTTAGAATGCCTTTCTGGCGTCACTGGACGCGGCAAAGGTGGCATGACACCTGACCTTCAAACAATGTTCGATGCCGCTGTGGAGCGCTTGGAAAATTCAAATAGTAGTGGTCTTTCTTCCCCTACTGCTTCTCCATTACTAGAAGGACGTTGGAGACTGCTATATACCAGTAGACCTGGTACAGCTTCCCCTATTCAACGCTCTTTTACTGGAGTTGATGCTTTCACCGTCTATCAAGAAATCTGCTTCCCTCCTCTTTCACCAACCCCAACCACTCTCTGGGCCTCCGCTGCAACAGCTACAGCAGACAAGAAGAAGGAGAAGAAGACTGCCCTTCCTGCTATTCCCCGTGTCAATAATATCGTAGATTTCGGTCCCGAGGTCGGTCTTCTCAAAGTAGAAGCTGAGGCATCGACAGATACAAGGCCTTTACCAGGCTTTACCCCTCGAAAAGGCAAAGGTCTCCCCTTTGGGATTCTGGGCGTCTCCTCGACCGCCCTTCCTGCCGCTAAAAATGTGCGAATTGATTTCCAATTCGATCAAGCTGCCTTCTACTTTAAGAAATTACCATTTACGATCCCCTACCCTGTGCCTTTCAAGCTGCTGGGCGATGAAACCAAAGGGTGGATCGATGTCACATATCTAAGCAAAGACGGGAAATTTAGATTGACAAGAGGAAATAAAGGCACGTTATTCGTGTTGGTTAAAGACGACCCCCCACGAAAACAATTAATAGAGCGTATAGGTGCAAAAGCATCCGATGAAGAGTTGGCAGAACTCGTTGAAAAGACAGCAGCGCAAGGTGGAGGGGTGAAACTTCCTGCCAAAAGTACAGTTGCTACTGGAAATTGGAGATTAATTTGGACAAAACAAGGCAGTACAGCCAACCCTTTACAAAAAGCTTTAGCCGGATCTGTCCGTAATTGGCAATTAATTAGCAATGACGGTAAAAAGTTAGAAAATAGAGTAGAATTGCTGCCTGGAGTACGTGTTCGAGCTTTGGCAGACTCAGAGCCCGACAGCGACACTCGTACCGGAGTAGAAATAAATGAAGTCATAATAGAAATTGGGCCTTTGAAGCTGCCTTTACCTATTAAACAAGATGCAAGGGGTTATATTGATTGGTTGTATCTAGATGAAAATATGAGAATAACTCAAGGAAGCAAGGGGAGTGTGTTTGTCCATGTACGGGATGTGACTCTGAAGGAGTAAGTAATATTCAATTGTTTGGGCCTATCTTTGAGTTGAATTATTGATTAACTATCACTTTGAAGAATTGGAATACGGTAAAAGATGGTATTGAATCAGTTTTAAGCGTCAATTTTAAAAATTTGTTCGTCAACAAACAACCAAAAACAAGCTTGGCAATTTTTCAACGTCAAATATTTAAATAATGTAGAAAATTCATGACTTCGACGGTTTAAAGATGGCGTTTTTATAGTACTTCAACTGCTCTATACTTTCCCGAATATCCGACATTGCAGTATGTCGATTCGCCTTCTTTGGTCCTCTACCGTACTGCCTTGGAAACCACCGTCGACACAGCTCTCCAATACTTGACACATCAACGATCCTGTAATGAGCATACTCTACAATACTAGGCATATATTTTCTAAGAAATTGGATATCAACATGAACTGAGTTTCCCGCAATTTGGGCTGCATCAGGTTCAGGGATATGTCTACGAATAAATTCGAGAATACGATTTTCTGCCTCAGGTAGTGTAATGGTACTATCCCGTACAGCCTGAGTCAAACCGGATTTACCATGGTTTTCTATGCACCATTCATTCATGCCTGCAATGACTTCTTCAGGTTGGTTGATTACAAATTCTTCACCTTCGATTACTTTTTCTAAGGTGCCGTCTGTAAGGATGCATGCTATTTGGAGAATGTGATCATTTTCTATGTCTAAGCCTGCACTATTTAGTAAAAGAGGTACGTTAATCAGCAAGTAGAGATGATGTAGGTGTCATTATAGGGGGTAAATACTGATTCTAATTTGCAAGGGCAGCTTTATAATATTATTGAGCGGTGAGCAAAGACGTTGGCAAGCATGTGATTTATGATTTAGGGGTGGAATTGGTAAAGAAGAGCAAATTCACCTGTCATTTCTAAGTCTATCCATATTAATGGTTGGCTTAGATGCACCACTTGACCTTCTAATTCTTTTCTGATCTCATTTTTTTGCTCTTCATCTCTAGCCATGATCTCTTCTGCATTTTCTAAAGCAGCAAAAGAATTCTTGCGATCAGCACGCATATCAAGTTTATGTAATGCTGAGTAGATGGAATATACAATTATTTTGTTTGCCGCTGTCTGTCTGAAGCCAGCATTGTTCTGAACAGACAAATTTCATTATTTTGTCCCCTACGGTAGTTGTCCTCTGCAGATTGCTTTTATCCTACCATTCTCAAAAAATAAAGCCCTTCAATAACTAGCGTTGTCTTGAAGGAAGCTATTGCTCATTATCGCTGTAGCCTACTTCTACAGGATTCAGCTTTAAAATCCACAACATGCACCGCGTTGGCAACGCACCTGGCTTCTGGAGCCCAGCCATGCCATTTCAGGCACTTAGAACACGCGTCACAGTGCATATGCGTCCACCCTTGTCGCACAGGGTGCGCTTGGGAGGGGGTTTGATTCCACTGCCTGGCGATTCCAATAAAGCACAAGTGGGGCCCCTTAGAGCTAGCATGGCAGCAGATGCGCCTTCTTTAGAGAAACAAGAGCCTTCCAAGGGCGAAAATGGGACCTCTTGGTTTCCTAATATTAGTATGTCGCAAATTTTTGATTTCTTTTTAAAGTTTGCCGTCTCCTTGGCCTGTGCCGGAGTCCTGATGTTCATGTGCAACCTTTGGCTTACCCACTATCAAAGTGTAAGTATATAACCAGCATTTGCATTCTTTCACTGTTTAATGCATGCATTCACTTTTATAATAATGCAATATGTTTGTTTGTGTAGGTGTATCAATTTTTATATGGGTCGGCATCCGGTAATGTTATTACCGGTGTATCGGCGGTCGTGGGGTTCGCCGCTAAACTTGTCTATGACAAAGTAGAGACATTCCAGTCAGAGAACACCAAGCGGTTAGATAAAATGGAGGCAGAGACCACCAAGCGGTTCGATAAGTTAGAATTAATTCTCAGCCCACTGACAAAAGATATGGCGGTCATGCAAAATAACATTGCATGGATAAGGGGAGACTACGGAGTAGTCAATCGCGGGCATCGCCCTTCCAATGAGGTAATCAAGCCCCCCACAGACGAGCCGTTGGAGGATGAAGACAGTTCTGCTGGAACGAACCCCTAGAGTTCAGCTTTTTAGTATGTTTTCCGAGTCTCCTGTTCTTCTACCCTCTTTATTCTTTCAATTTCAAAAACATCTATCTCAAGTGGTTTTTTTGGTTACATAAAGACGATATCGATAGCATATGAAAGGATAGATTGATAGATGTGGGGGGCATCTGCCCTGAATGTTGGGATTCATTGCTTGGCGGTGGAGGGCGGTGAAAATGTATATCTCATAAACTGGGGTAAAAAGCCAGAGTAACCGCGTCTGAGCAAGGCAGCTCGCTGCATAAAGCAGGTACCGCATTAGATGAAAGCGAGGTGCTGATTGCCGGAGGTTTCTCCACCAAACTGGTGCAATTTAGACGGCCACTGGTGGCTTGAGGGCGGTGGCAGGGGCGGCAAGATTTTCCTCGAGGCAGCAGCGAGTTAGCCAAAAGGACAACGAGCGCAGCTCGATATTCAATTGGATGATGCAGACGCTTTCATATTGTGGGTGCTGCTAATCAGAGGAAGCAGGTGATCACGAGTCGCCTGAGCATTAACATTGTGATCAGCGCAGCACCAGTATGCTGGGCTGACATCCCATCGTGAGATCAATCTGATGGAATTAGATGTGCTGGACGCTTCTACGTTTGCGTTAACTAAAGCTGAGCCTGAATTAGGTGGGGAGCAGACTGCTGCAGCCCTCGTAGAAAACTTGGTTTACATCTCGCTTTTGCAGAATTGCTTAAATTGGCATTTAAATGCCAGTTCCCAGCCTTTCTCCCATGCCCTCCCAGGCTGCTCCCAGCCTGAAAATCTCATCTCCCACGCTGTTTTTTGAAATTTGATCGTTTTTGACCCCACAACTTCTGAAATCAAATGCGTTTATAAAAATTGTAAAATGGCAGCAAGACGAGAAGTGCAGACACTCATCAGGAGGCTGCAAGCCACTTTGGCTACCACTGCTACTTTTTCAACAAATTCAGTGCCATTAACTTCCACACATGTAATTGCTGCTCCTTCATCCCTAGCCTTTAATCTAGCAACACCTCACACTAATCAGCCACCAAAATCATTGCATAATGCCGCAAATAGCAGAAGATGGCAGCACGCCACTTCATCTTCAAATTCTTATTCTGCTTCCAAACCCGTCACCGCTGCCAATCCTGACAACGACAGAAATAACGCCGATGATATGCAGCAGAAGGTGCTCAACACAGCTCTAACCCTAGTAAAAGAATTAGGATGGACAAAAAATGCATTAGAAACTGCTGCAACGCAGCTAGGCCTCTCCCCGGCAATAGCAGGCTCATTTCCCCGTGGAGCGGTGCACTTGGTTGAAGCTTTCAACACGAACTGCAACGAGAAATTGCGTGAAATTTTAGCAGAACGGAAAGAAGAAATCGAAGAGATGGATGGCAAGAATAAATTAGCCCTTGGAGTGCAGTTAAGGCTAGAGATGATGGCTGAGTACCTAGAGAGCTGGCCGGACGCTCTTGCCCTACAAGCTTATCCTTCCGAGGTCCCACATACCCTCCAAAATTATGGTACTATAGCGGATATTATTTTGCGTGCTGTTGGTGATGAATCTACGGATTTCTCTTGGTACACCAAACGGGCAGCTTTGAGCGGCATTTACGTCGCCTCTGAATTAGTTATATTAAATGATAAGAGTGAACATTACACCGAAACGTGGAGATTTTTAGAGAATAGATTAAGAGATATGGATAAAATAGGTATGATGATTTTGAAGGATAATTAAGGAGCGAGAAGTGGGTCAATTGAAGTTGAGCAACCGTGGTACTTGGCTCAAAGTTTTGGACAGCATTCAAAAAGACAAACGAGAATCAGGATGACGATTTGAAGATACGTAATTTAGCTATACAGTTGAATTATTTTAATTCGAGGATGGCGTATTGATTGGGTGTTAGCTGCCCTTAATCGTTGGTTTATTCTTAGCTCTATCATAGTATGTGAAGAAATATTTGTTGGAGGGCGTGGACGATGAAATTCTGTTCAAGGGATATATTCTGAAAGTACTTACTTTATTGGTCATGGGTATTTGAATCGAATTTGTTATTTATTCGGCGTGTGTAGAGTTACTCGACTGGGCTTTTGCAGCCTTCGCTGTCATTTGACGATTGATAGCAAAACCTGCAAAAAAACATAGAAATAGGTCCGTTTGAAGAGCTTCACGTAATCTGTAACATATTGTGACACTATAGTGAGGTTCCTCAGGCCCGCAAAGTAAGTGATTTGCCTATACAGCGTCCGAATAAGCCTCAATTTGTTCCAATTGGGGTTTTAGGACTTGCATACTCATAGCCCACCAGGCAGAGGTCCGCCGCAGCCAGAAATTAAAATGCCCATTGCATTCTTCGAAGTTCGCACGCCCAAGACGGCGGTCTCAAGGTTATATTTAAATCATTTCAGGCACGATTACATGGATGGGCATACACCTGCAGTCGGGCTCTGCAGAGGGCTCGTTCCAGCTGGGAGGGCTCGTTCCCTCGGTCTCTGTTCCCATACTAGTTTTAAATGCATCAATACATCTATATACCGCCATAACTGCAAGATTTCGGACAGTGGTCATCCTTATTCCACAGATTAATATATTTTGTAAAGGAAAGTACTTGATAATCAGCCCAGTTTCTGTTAACCAAAGCAAAATCCAAGGGAAACTTCTAAATTGCTGTCGATATTGAGCGTTTCTTAGGGCGAATTTGCTCATATTGGAGTCTCATATCCTAACCAAAAGGTATGGGCAATGATATAACAGCCAGGGAGCCTGCGGGCGGTCGGGCAGGCAGGCAGGCAGGCAGGGAGTAATATTTGAGTGGGGCGGCGGGTAACCCGCCGCTTTAGTGCACCCGACAACAATGTGCTGTATCAGAACTTTGACGTGCTTAAATATGTTCTCATTAATTTATACGAAGAAACAGCTCAGCGCTCTTAGGCATACGAGGCTCAATGAATGCAACATACCCGGAACGCAATTCGGCAATGGCCGCCGGCGCCTACCAGAAAATTGAAGTTTGAGCATTTTTAGCTCTCAAAATGCGCAAATCGAGGCCTTAACTGTTTATAAACTAAAATCAGACTTTGTTATGGGCTTCTGATTGCTGTAAAGACAGGCAATGCTTGCTACACGACGTGGGATTTCAATTTGCACAGCTCGAAATTATAGAAATTTTCCGTTTTTAATATCAAAATCTCGTTTTCGTTGCGCCACAATGGCGTCAGACACGCCAAAAGTAGAATTTACCCCATCTTTGATAGATGTTGACACGGATGCATATGATGCTCAATTAGCAGCCAAACGAAGACTAGTAGAAGAACAATTTGCAGAATTTAATCCCCCAAAGCTGGAGGTATTCCAATCGAAACCAAAAAACTATCGCATGAGGTAAGAAATGCTTCCAATATCAAATTTAAATTCTAAAATCATTTTAATCACACCCAGCCACCACCGCTTTTTAAAATAAAGTAAATTCTTCTTTTTTCTACTTCTCTACCCTTTAGATCTGAATTCACTGTTTGGCATGAGAAAGAAGAGACGTACTATCAGATGTACGAAAAGGTAAGACATGAACTTAATTTCAAGAACAATAAATCAAAAAGTAAAAAAAAATCAAGCCTCTTCTTATCGACCCCCCTCGTATCGCATTACAGGACAATGAAACAGGTGAAAGTAAACGTGTCCGTGTAGACTCGTTCCCTGTAGCTTCAGAACTAATCAACGAACTGATGCCACGTGTCATGGAGGCAGTACAAGGCAATATCATACTCCGTAAAAAATTATTTCAAGCAAATTTTCATACCACGCTTGCTGGCAACTCCATGGTCACTTTAATCTACCACCGTAAACTTGAAGATGACTGGAAAGAGGCAGCCAAAGTTCTCCGAGAAGAGCTTTCTAAGCTTCCAGGCATTGCGAATCCTCCGCACATCATTGGTCGATCCCGTAAACAGAAAATTTTTCTCGATATAAACGAAGTTGAAGAAGTTCTGGATGTTCCTGGTCGTGGTACGTTGCGTTACATCCAAGTAGAGGGGGCGTTTAGTCAACCGAATGCGGGCATTTGTACTTGCATGCTCGGCTGGGCTGTTGACGTTACTCAAGGCGGTACGAGTAAAAATCACGATTTACTGGAATTGTACTGTGGGAATGGTAATTTCACGGCAGCTTTAGCCCCCAATTTTCGACGAGTTGTCGCTACAGAAATCAGTAAATCTTCTGTCGCGGCCGCAAAACGGAATTTTGAAGCAAATAAAGTAGAAAATGTTTTTGTCGCCAGAATGAGCTCTGAGGAATTCACGCAAGCCTGGCAAACAGGCAAAAAATTCAACCGATTAGAAGGGATAAACCTAAAAGAGTACGATTTTAAGACGCTGCTAGTAGATCCACCACGTGCAGGGCTTGATGATGAGACAATTAAAGTAGTTCGGGACTTTGAAAGGGTCGTGTACATCAGTTGTAACCCAGCGACTTTGAAAAGAGATGTGGAGTCCGTTTCAGATTTATTTACGGTAGAAAGGTTTGCTATGTTTGACCAGTTCCCGTATACACACCATGTGGAGTGTGGGGTGTATTTGGTGAGGAGGGCTGATGCGCCACCAGTGGTACCTCCTGCGCTTCTTGAAGAAGAACAAGAAGAAGATGCACAAGTAGAGCCAGAGAGTAAGAAACAGAAAATTGACGATGAACCACAGCCTTGAGTCTTCACTAGTTTCAATTAGCTATCTCTTATGCAGTCTTCTTGTTGGTATAAGTTTGTAATGATTAATTGTAATCATTATAGTATTATTTAAACATCGGAGAGAGGAAAAAAGAAAATATAAGACAAGATGAAATGAAGTTTGACAATTAAAGAACGATTTACGCTGCTGCTGCTGCTTCTGCTGCTGCCACCTGCATAATTTCCAAGTACATCTTGAAGGCGAATATAATACTACTACACAGTGAAATAATGTTTTCCACGCAATCCTGCAATACAAAACTAAATTGATGATGAAAAGTACCACCTAATCTAAACTTGCGGCAACGATCCTGCCAAAGACACCAAGCCCCGTCTTTGCTGCATTTTCACTAAAGGGCTGGAAACAGTCGCTCTCCCACCTTGAGGGAGCTGCACTGTAGCAATCAAATCTTCAGGAAGCTTACTTTTCACATCCTCGTCATCATCACCAAGCCCAGCACAGCACGTAAGGTCCAATTCCGACAAAACTCCCAGCGTGCTCAGCGTGCCAAGGCCATCTCCAGTCAATTTTCTGGCTCCATCTAGCTTTAAACCAGTAAGCTGGGTTAAATGGGCACAGATCTCCCGTAATCCAGTGTATTCAAGAGCATCTCCACAGCGAGATATGTCTAAATAGCGCAGCAGGCTCAGCACGGGGAGTGCTTTTTCTATTCCTTCAGCTTCAAGTCTCACACATCCACTTAAATTGAGATGCGTTAGCTTGGGGAAGGAAGAAGAGATGAAGTTTGCGCATTCAGTGTCAATAGAGACGCAATCTGATAGGTTTAACGAACGTAATGGAGGACTTCTAACGCATTTTGATTTGTCACCATCGGCGGCAGCAGCAGCAGCAGCTGCAGCCTCGGGAGTAGCAGCTGCTCCTCTAACGAGAGCTTGGAGGCCAGCCAAGGTGATCCCAGAGCCACTACGGGCGAGAGAAAGAGTATGCAATCTCTTTAAAGCTGTGGAAAAACTAGATGAGGATGTAGAAGCTTGACTTTCAGCCCCGGAGGTGGTGGTGTTATTTTCATTATTATTACCACCGCCGCCGCCGCTGCTGCTGCTGCTGTGTAAATTTTTAAGCCCTTGATCAGTAATAGATGTCCCACTGAGATTAATTTCTTCAAGGAAACTGGCAGAAGCTGCCAACCCCTTTGCAACCACATCTCCAATTCCTCTATTCCCAGCAAAACTGACATTAACTAGCCCTTTCAACCACTTTACATGCCGAAGATGTTCATGCCTGAGGCCACTGTCTTCTAATCGTAGCGTGCACAGCGCAGTCAACGCGCCCAACGCAAAGGCAAATTCCTCAGGACCAGGAGCTGCGAGAGAATTCGACACATGAGCAGCTTCCGCATGGTACGGGATCCCTGAACCGGGAATGAAAATGCCAGAAGACCAAAGCTGTCCTGCAGTGGCTCGAGAACCTTGGGCGCCCAGACCGACCCGTGGACCTAAGCTGCAGCCAGACAAATCAAGGTGCGTTAATCGAGGCGCTGCTCTCATAAAAGCAGCAGCTGCTTCAAGAGGCATCCCAGTACGAGCTGCGTTGAGCTTTTTAAGCTGTTTTAACCCTCGGGCAGCTTCGACGAGGTCTCGGACTTGTTGAGGAGTGAGTCGAGCAAAAGGAGGACGAGAAGGCGATGAAGAAGAGGAGGCCAAGTTGTTACCAGGTACACTGAGATCAAGCTCCAAAAGACCTGGACCACATGCTGCTAACAATAACTTCAATTTTGTAGGGTGAACGTTGCTGCCAGCGATGCACAGCTTCCGAAGAGAAGCAGGCCACCTCCACAAAGCAGCCGCTGCATAGTCTGGCATCGGCGCTGCTTGTAATAACTGCGGCATTCTCGCTAAACACAACTTTTTAATAGCTTTTAATCTGGACAATGCAGCCCAGCATCCTTCGCCAATACTTTGACATCCTTCTAAGTCTACTATCTCAAGAACTCGCCCAGCAGGCCCAGCAGCGAGTTCCTCGAGACCACCTTCACTCAACATATGACTATCTTTCAGAGAAAGAGCTTTTAAGCGTGGCAATGCCGCTAAAACCCCTGCTGTAACGTCACATGCCGTGTTTCCACCGATAGAAAGGATTTCTAAAGAAGAAAGGGTGCCAAGAGCACGACCTGTTGCGGGGTTAATGTGCAATGCTAAACCGATATCTGAAATATCCAATCGACGGAGGTTCAAAGCAGATTCTAGGGTGGAAATAAAATCTCCCTTTAAAAAAATACATTCTTGGAGGCTTAAAGATACCAGAGATTGGGTAAGACTGGGTATAATGTCGATGAGGTCGGCATCGGTCACAGCGGTGTGATCCAGGGACAGATGGGTAAGAGCTTGCATGTTGTTTAAAGGTTTTAAGGAAGCTATTTGATAGGCCCCGTTAAGATTTAGAAGGGTTGCCTGGGGTGCAGCAGCGCAAAGGCTGGCAAATTCGCTTGAAGTTATAGCATGCCCATGGTTCCGGGTTGCTGTGTTGATGCTTGAAATGTGAGAAAATGCTGAATAACGGCAAGGAAGACCCTGGGACAATAGTTAAATGCATAATAATAGAAAGTTAGTAACATTCGTTCGTAATTGTTGCTTTGCATTGATAACAGCCCGTAATTCAATAAATAACTTACCAAGGGGGTAAGAGCGGAGGCGACAGATGCAACACCCGCCTTCCAATGTTTGCACGTAGCTCGCATTGCAGCCACGTTTCCATCTATCTCGTTCACAATCTTCCCAATCTGTAACCAGAAAAGCATAACGGTCAATATATGTTCTGTTCGGAGATATTTTGGAAAGGGGGACAGAATCTAGAGATGATCTCGCTTACCTCTACAAGGACATCTAAAGGAAGCCTATCCCATTCTATCTTCTGCTTAGTTGACAGCAATATTTCCAACTCCATATTATTGATCTTTCGTTTGAAAAGCTGGCAAATGAAACAATTCAAGAATTCAAAAGTCGAATCCGCTCCATGCGGTTTGAAACAAGTGTGCTCGGGGTTATCACGAGATTGCTTAGTTATTTTAAAATAAACCCACTAAGTATTTATGGAGTCAGGTTGCTTGAACACAACCTCGACATCACTTTGAAAAGCTGTGCCTCTTTGCCGCAAGGAGGAAAGTGAAAATGTTCAGGCTCTTCTACACTCCAATTGATAGGTTTTAAGGCTCGCAGCTGCTTTGATACATCAAAAAATAGGTTGCCTTGGATGGACTCTAGGAAAACACTGCTTACATAGGCCTCTCTAGTTGCCTACTGCCTTCCCGCCCCAACCGGGAGTATCAGCTCAGAAGACTCAATTAAGGCAGATAGCGGTATGTGCTCAAGCGCGACCAATTAATAAAGGGCCAACAATCAATATACAAGTTCAAATTTTAAATGGACATAGTTTAATTAAGATTCTGAGGTTATCTTTGAACTTTTTTCTAATTACAAACTCTCGTGCGGGTTGCAGAGTCCAATGCCCTACAGGCTGCATTCACCAACGAAACTATATTAGGCGTGTTTCTGTACACACTATTAAATCCAAATCGACTGGCTCCTTGTACTTCAGCAGTGTCGGAGGTATACCCCCATGAAGTCGTGGCAATAACGATGTTATCGTTGTTATCACGGCCAGCAGGATCACTGGTAGAAACCCGAGTGCCGAAATTAACCAACCAGGGTCCACCACTTGATCCAGGCCCTTGCGCAGAGCCAATCTCAACTTGATTAGTTGCACGTTGAATACCCAAAGCATCTGTACGAATCATTCGACGGCCGCTCTCAATATTGCCAGGATACCCCAGTTGGGTTACTTGAGCGACGACAGCGTTGGGATAAAAATTGTTTGAGAAAGAATAATCACCCCAACCGTACCCATACCATCCAGTACTATCTCCAGGATACGCGCCATTGCTATCTGCATTTACTGTGAGAACAGCCAAGTCATTTAAACAGACGACTCCAATGGCATTGGGCTCGCAGGGGTCAGACCCAGTTAAGTAACTCGCAGGAACTTGTACTGCTCGCACAGTCCAAGAGCCATATGGCACAACGTTGTCGTACCGGGCTGGCTGGTAAGTAATTGACGAGGCGATAGAACCAGACCCTTGTCCAAATTCACAAACACAATGGGCTGCAGTAACCACCAAACCTCTACGAACGAGAGAAGCAGAGCAGGTAAATGTAGTTCCTCCTCGTTGGACGAAAAGCTTTCCAGCAGCACGCCACGGGTAGAGGTTTGTTGGAGCCCTTCCGCCGCTATTATAGGCGCCACGGGTTGTGAAAGGGTAGCCAAAATCACCAACAGCTGCGGAGTTGACATCCTTGGTGTTGTTGGTAGACGCTTGACCATTAATTTCAACAGCTGGGGCGGTACTGTTTTCAGCAAAAGATGGATAATTGATCCTGGTATTGCCATCGTCTGCTCCAGAAACAGCTCCAGAGTTCTCAGGAACGACAGTGTTATCATTTCGATAAAAACTAGGGGGGTTTGGGTTGTTTGGTAACGGCAATGGGATTGCAGAACTGAAATTAATTCGAGAGGGAGGTCCGTTGGTGGCATCTGCATCATCAGCGTCAGCTTCAGGTTGCCGTTGTAAGTTGACAATAATGTTTAAATTGTCTTCAGAAATCTGAGTAGCAGATACACTCCCTCCTTCTACTGATGGAGAAGAAACATCTGCAAGAATGGTGCGTGCAGTGGGTGTGGCACAACTAAAACTAAGAGTGAAAGCGAGCAACCAAAGACTAGCGGCGGTGTAACGCCGAGAGCCCTTGAGCATCTTGATCGTTGGGAAAGAGGGAAATTCAGATACCCCCTGCAAATTATAATTAAACTAAAGGCTCACTTTCAACGTCTGTCAAATATCAATTTAAATGTGACAGGTGCAATATATAATTTTCGTGCCTCGTGCCTCCAAAAAGTAAAAGTCTCTCGATGCAGATTGATTCTATGCAAGATTTTTTTTCTTGTTTTTCTTGTTTTTCAGGTCAACGCAGACCACTGCAATACCCTACTCGCCACTTGATGTGACCTTATCAACCCACCCCACTCTTTTAGCCTCTTTTCCAATGCTACTATAAGCTCTTGAGCTGCCTCGATTTCTGCTGCTGATTCAGCGTCTACACGTTCGAGGCAAATTTGCTGACCATTCAACCCAGACAAAAGCTGCTCTCGTAAGGCCATTTCCCTGCGTTGTGCTAAGGCAAGATGCTCTATTGCAGCGCGAAGACACGAAATCGCTCCATCAAACTCCATTTGCAAGCTTCGAGCTGCTACTTTGCCAAGCGCAGCGACTGCCGTTGGTCTCAGTGCAGCACGTAAGACACTTGCTGTCAACGCCTTCCCTGCTTCAAGATGGCCTAGTACCTGCGCTTTTATCGCAGCAAGATCTGACATTCTCACTGCCGGTAATCCATGCGCTTTCGCTAACGCTTGCTGTCCATTATCTGAAGTTAATAAGATCACAGGCAACGAAGAAGAAAAATGAGCTTTTTGCTCCTCCTCTCTTCCCCTCACTTTCCCATCTTCCTCTCCTCTCTCTTCTTCAAGCTCCATACGTGTAGCAGCAGCCGTAGAGGCTTCCCCCCTCAAAGCAGCATTAACACATTCTTGTTGAAAATACAGCCCTACTTCTACTATTCGATGATCAGTTGCTTGCCCTCTACTCCCCACGTCAGCCCCTCGAGATCCTGCCACCTCTGCTTCATGCTCTAGTACCAGCCCTTCTCCTTCATGTGCACCCAACATAGTCAAAAAATTCGCCCCAGATGGACCCATATCATCAAGTCCTTTACTCATAAATCTCCTTACGGCTCCTCTTGCACCGGCATCTGCTTTTAAAGCGTCAAGTTGAGTGGCCACGCTGGCAGGGACGATGATGAAAACCTGCTCTCTTGGTGGTAATATCCGACCGAAGAGACCACGGTTGGAGAGATTGAAGAGCCATTCCAGGGTGAAAAAGGTAGGCGCAGCGACTGAGAGGTCTGCACCTGCCATTGCGAGCAGGGCAGAGGTATCCGGAACTAATAGCAATGGACCTGCCGAGGAGGACGACGGGGGAGGAGGTTGAAGAGAAGAATGAAGGATACCTTTAGAAATCTTACTACTAGTAGTACTATCATTACTGGAATGTTCCCCATTAAGACCACTCATACTAATCTGAATACTACTACCTTCAGTCCTGGTACTAATATCATCAACCGAGCCAGGGTCACTTTCTTTCGATCCCCATAAATTCTTTGCTTCGGCAAGAACGGCAGCTTCAGAAGGGGTTTCAAATTGGCTTGATACCCAAGGAAGACGACAATGACACTGTTCAATGATATAGTTTAGTTGATTACGTGTACTTCGAGTATTTGCAGAGTTAGCGTTGCTTTTCTTGTTATTAGTTTGCCCTTGGTATTGACCCCGGGAAAAAGGCGGTGTTGCAGCCATTTCACCTTCTTCTTGTTTTTCTGTAGAACCCTGTTGCACAGCATCATTAAAATCATTAATATTCTTCCTCTGTCCTTTAGCAGTTATTAGATAGTCAGGCAGTGTAGGGAGAGGCGGTGCTGCATCCTCCCTTGCCGCTTCAGGAACATCACACAGCAGACCACGCTTTGCATGCTGTGCTTCTAAGAGGTTGACTAGACCGGACAATGATATCCTATTCCATTCCAACCTCAACCATAATGCAGTTAAACTAGTTCTATTCCTAGAGTCTTTTACTACTGCCTTACTTTCATCCCCCTTAAATAGAATTCTTTCTTCCTTCTCAATGCCAACAGGCACCGTCTCTAATAATTTCTGTGCCCCTATTAGAGTAATCAAATTATGGCTTAAATGACACTCAATCACGGTTCCTAGAGCAAGTATTCTCGCTACAGCAGCAGCACCATCATCACATAGTTTATTCCCAAATAGCCATAATTTTCTTATCACGGCGGTTTTCCTGTTAAAGTGCTTCTCCACCCAGTCAGCCAACATAGAAGCTTCTACATCGGTGAGATCAAGCCGTTCTAGACGTAAGGAAAGCTCTAATGGGCCTTCTTGTGGTTGAGACCGCTGACGTTGTTGTTCAGCTGCTGCAGCAAGGGTGGCTAGGACTTCTTGTTCTTCTTTCGAGGCAACCTCGTTTCTAGGCAAGCTCGCTGCGTCTATTAGAGGGGAAGTTACTAAAGAAAGAGAGGAGGGCCACCAAACACGGGATGTGCTACTACTGCTCTCTGTACAAGTTGGGGATGCTGGAGAAGACCTAATTTTACTTTCTTCAATGTCCAGGTCTACGTCTTCATCTTTCAGAGCGAGGGCAGAGAACTCCCCCAAAGAGAAGCCCTCGACAAATTCATCTTTTTGTCTAGAAATAGGCGTGCTTGTACTTCTACTTGTACCTGCATCATAACGTCTTTTATCGTCGCTATCTTGCCCCGATACAGCTCTTTGCTCTAGTTGATGCTCTATAAACTGTGTTAATCCAGTCAGAAATGCAGTTAAGTGAAATCTATGGTGCTGATCTCCGTGCGGAGGTCCTACTTTCCAGAGTAGTTTTCGGCCTTTGGTCTTTGCTGTATTGAGTACTTTTTCAATTTCATATCGCACAGCTTGCTGGCCACCGCTGTTAAATATACGACCACGATCGAAAGCAGCTCTGCTTCCAGCACTGCCACCTCCACCAGGAAGGCGGGCAGGTGTGTTGGCATTGTTAGTATGTGGGCTGTTTCCGCTACGGCCGCCTCGACCACCGCCACCATGACGTCCACCTCTTGGTTTGTCGCCAGAAGAGGGTGTGCCGTATCGTCCACCATTTCGACCTGATGTCGATGTCCCATTAGGCGCGTTGCAAGAGATTCTCTGGAAAACGTAGCGGCAAAGAGACTTGTGAGAAATAATTTTAAATTTTTTAAAAAAGTGATCGTGAATCAATGATCTAAAGACGACGTCGCTTACCCCGCGACCTCGGCCTCCTCTATCCCCTTGATCTCGCATCTCTAAACTTTAAATATTGAAATTAGATCTTCATTTTCGCTGCAGCGAAAGTTCTCTCTTAATTTCAGTTTGCCTTCTTCCTTGCAGTTTAAAAAACACAATAAAACTCTGCCAGGTTGGGTTCTTTTTACAAAGTAAATTTATCTTTCTATTTGTTACAACCCAACTGTTACTGCAAAATAGCCAAATCACAATGCAAGGCCTCACAGGATGGTTTACTGGCAGTTCTGCACCCGATCGAGAACCAACCCAATCTTCAGTTCTATCAGAATGGAATTCCTACTCTGGCAAGCCAAATGCATCAGGGACAACGCAGACAGATAAACTGCTGGCGAACGCAGAAGAAGGCGCTTCTTCTATAGGCAATATAGTGACTTCTGCGTTTACCTCTGTCGCTGCGGCCGCAACTGGAGCAGCAACTTCCGTGAATACAACTGTACAAAAGTAAGATATAATCAAACTTATAAGAAATAATTTCGATTTTGTTTGTCATATTGCTTTTCTAGCAAGAGATCTTCTTTCTCTTCTGAGCTTATATAAATTCAACCTCTCGTTTCCCCGTCGCCGCCTCTTCATTTCCCGCTTTTTCGTTTCTTTGCAGCAGCGTGCCAGGAACGACGCAATGGGTCTATTTCGCAGCTTTAGCAGGCACGGGTACCTTATTCCTGCTTCTCGCATTCTTCATTTTCCTCCCTATGATTATTCTCGTCCCATCCAAGTTTGCAATAACGTTCAGTCTGGGGTCTGCATTGATCATCGCCTCGTTGGGTGCATTAAAAGGCTGGCGAGAAATGTTTGGCCATATGGCTTCAAAAGAACGCTTACCCTTTACAGCAGGGTATATAGGCAGTTTATTAGCTACATTGTACTCTTCATTAATCTTACAGAGTTATATTTTTTCGTTATTGTCCTGTGTAGCGCAATTAGCGACGTTGGTGATCTATGTGGCATCTTTCTTCCCTGGAGGTGCATCTGGAGCACAGTATCTGTTTGGGACCGTAGGAAGAGGGACATTATCGCTCGGAGGTGCCATGCTGCGAGGTGCACTGAGCAAATAACCCCTGAGTCTTTTGTAATTTTACAATTGAAATAATAATATATAGACGTCATTGTGGGGGAACTGAGTTTAATTTAATAGGACACTTGTAAAAATATAAATTTTGTCGTTATAAGGGTCAGTAAAAGTGGATGTATACATGAAAGAAAGGTTTATTCTAATATTCAATGATATGCAAGTAAAGAGATCTATGAAATGCAAGGCGGAAAATTGATTGCTATCTCATCGTCTCATGCAGCTGGCCAACAACTGCCCGCTGTTGATTTGTAAAAGACACTACAAGAATACCGCTTGACACATAATGTAGTGACATACCCAGTTGACTATGTTTAGCTATAGCGTAGACGTAGCAGTCTTCTTGTCGGACAACTATTAGCCTTTTGCCAGCGACTGTGAAAAAAGTTGGTGGCAGGGCGCTGCCATTGAAGGCAGACAAAATTTGTCGTGTGAGTTCACTAGGGCCAGTGCTTGACTGTTTCTCTGTAGGCCATAGCTCGTTTTCTAAGTTTCCATAGGCGCACTCAACGCATCCATTATGAGAGATGAAAGAAAAGCCAGATATTGATCGTGATCGAAGAAGATTTTGCAATTCTTCTATTCGATCAAATGCCATTTTCTAAATTCCTAATTTGTTTTCGTGAATATTCTATCGTTACAAAACAAGTTATTTTTGTTGATTACATACTAAAATTTTAAATTTTATTAATATAAACTCTGACAACGGCTCCTAAGGAGCCTCCTTTTCAATCCTTGCCGACAACTGATCAAGTTGCTTTCGGCCCAGAAACAAACACCCCTCCAATCTTTGTAGGTTGTAGCATTTCATTGGATCGCTGCACACCACGTTGCAATCTCTGACTCAAAAACGCACGTGCAGCCTCTGTAAGAAAAGAGAAAAGAAGAAAAGCTCTTGTAAGAAACGCAAGTTTTAATTTTGATAGAAGGAAACCCTTCCCCTACCCCACCATTTGCTATCTAATCTACAGCCCACTACTAGAATTGTATAAACAGCATAATAACTTACCAGAAGCCTTCTTATTTGTCCCCTTTTTCAGAACTTGCACGGTAACAGGCCCAACTTGGCGCTGTGAAAAAGTTTTCCGTTGTTTTGGTTTTCTTTTTAATCGTAGTTGCTCGCTAATGATTCGTTTTTGCATTAGTCTTCTATCATGGGTCTCAACATCGACTAAAGCATCTAATACATCATCAGGTAGCATGTCGATATCCTGATTGTCTTCTTCCTGGTCGCTATCTCCATTGCCATCGTCGTCAGGGGCGGTGGCAGCTACTTTTTCTGGCTCTGGAGCTTTTTGTAATCTTTGCCGACGCTTTCTTTGTTCCTTCAAAGCTTCTGTAGCTTGTTTCTTAGCTTGATTTTCCTGCTGTCTCAGACTTGCAGCATTCTGCTCGTATAAAAATAAAATAATGAAAATTCAGACATGTTCAGACATGTCAATAGTCTCACTTGAAATACCGATTAATGCTCAGCAAACGCACCTTTTTACTTGCAACAAATCCGACTTCTTCAGGCGCGTCATCGCTTTCATCATCGCTCGCTTCGGTCTCTTGAAATAGCAATCGAGGTGCCTTTTCATCTTCAATTTCAGCCTTTTGGCTATTTCTCGTGCCTACCATTCTTCTAGAGGGTTCAATTATAATATAACATATTGAAAATAATATGTAATGCAATGCATGCAGTGCTCTTTATGCCTCAAATTGCTTCTTCAACTTTACCATCGTCCTGCCGGTGGCTTCTATCAGGTTTCACAATTTAATATCAACAAATCAACAAATTAAATGTCACATTATATACAAATATACATTCATTTCATTAAGTTTCTATTTTGGCATCCATCCTTCTTCATTAACATCCTCTCCAGCCCCACTTCCTCCACCAGCCGCCGCCGCCGCCAATTGATCGCTTTTGCTCTCTGCTTGTGCCGCAGCTGCTGCTTCAGCCTGCCAATTTGCTTCCCCACTTTCTGCCCTTGCCGTCAACAATTCCAACCTTGCACGCACGTCCACTTCGGCGATAGCAGCAGACGATGCATCTTCTTCAATTTTACCCATGTTACTACCACTACCACCACCGCCATTCAACACAGACACACCAACCACAGGAGTTTGACTTCTTGATAGCCCAGCAGGACTCAAACCCCTTTCATCTTCTTCATCATCATCAGAATCATGTGCATCAAGAGCCTCATCTCCAGTCGAAGTTCTTCTATGAACTAATAAACACAAATTAATTCGATGGACAATTTCTTCATCTCCGTGGTGACTGCCCAATGTTTTATAAAAATTTCGAGACGACATTCCTCGCACTTTAATAACATCTGTATGTGACATAGTAATTAAACCACGTCCAAATTCCCGCCCCGTACCGTCACAGACACGTACGACGTCATGCGGTTGGAATTCTCCCACCACATGGATGACTCCTGCCGAAAACAATGAACATCTTCGATCTCGTACCGCCCGTACTGCCCCTGGATCCAACCAAACTTCCCCTTTGACGGGCACAGACAGTACCCAACGCTTCCTCCCCTTTGCAGGTGCAGCATGAGCGTGAATCACCGTGCCCACTTGCTCACCTCGCAAAATCTTTAATACATTTTCCGGCTTTGCAAAATGCGAGATCACTGTGTGGCACCCACCTGTGGTGGCAATACGAGCAGCTGTAAGCTTTGTAGCCATACCACCTGTCCCCCATTGTGTCCCCTTTGTGCTGGTGTCTACTTCCAAGCTGAATAAATCACGGACGGTGTGAATAGGCTGAGCATCGGGGTCCTTTGAAGGGTTTGCAGTGTACAGAGCATCAACGTCAGTTAATAAAAATAACCAACTTGCTTGCACAATCGTAGCTACTTGAGCAGATAGGGTGTCGTTATCACCGATGCTGAGTTGTTCTACTGCGACTGTATCGTTTTCGTTAATGACTGGTACGACCCCGTAGTCTAGTAGCGCAGCTAGAGTGTTTGCGGCATTGAGATACTGGCCTCGGTTTGCAATGTTGTCCAGAGTTAATAAAACTTGAGAACAGGTGAGTCCACAGGCTGAGAATAGATCATCATAGTAGCGCATAAGATGGACTTGGCCTACTGCAGCAAGAGCTTGCTTTTTGGCGAGCTCTGAGGGGCGGGTATCTAGGCCAAGGCGTTGGCAGCCGACACCAACGGCACCACTGGAAACAAGAATGACATTGTAGCCTTCATTTTTGAGATCACGTACAGTTTCGACGATACTGGCTAGACTGGTGAGATTGAGGCAGTTTTGTTGTGGCCTAATCAAACTAGAAGTTCCTATTTTAATAACCTGTGAGTGGGAATAGTTGAAGAACAGAATAAGCGAGGTAAGAGACGCCGGTGAATTGAAGGAGAAAAAAAGATAAAATTTGATTTAATGGCTTTGTTTCGGGGATAATACGTACCACAGTTGGCAGTGATTTTGAACTGTGCTTTGCACTTGCTTCTCTCTTCATTTTGATGGGGTTCTTGGCAGGAAACTACTTTACTTTTGTAGAGCTAAATGGCCCATGTCATCAACCCAACAGAGGCTCGCTCGCTGAATCGGGGTAATGGTTGCCACGCCAACAGCAGGTGCCAAGCAAGATAGATCAGGTTTGGGACGGTAAAAATAAAAAGGTAACAAGTATTGCCAAACTAAAGGCTAAATCAATTCAATCAAATGATTTGATTTTTTTTTCCCAGCGACTTTGGCGCGCTCTTGGACAGCTTATGGTGCGTTTCCCTACGTCTTGTGCACATTTTAAATTTTTGCCTATTCGTGAAAACCATATCCAGCACCTAAAAGGAGCTGAACAAAAGACTAAAGGCCAAACTAATTGAATTAAAGATGTCACAGCCTTCTGGAGCTGAAGGCAGCGTACCGCCTGAGGAGGTAGGCTTCATTCTAAAGTCTCAAAAGTATTTTTTCGGCATCTCCACTTTGTTTATGCCTGCTTTTGGAGTTCTCCTCTTCTTGCTTTCGTCTTCTGAATCTTCATCTTATATTTTTACCCTAACTTTCTGTCTGCAGAGAAATGAGATGGAGACACGCAAGGAAGCCAGTGCTAGAGATAGATCTGACAGCGAAGGAGCACGACGCAAACGTTCTCGGTCCCATTCCAGGTCCCGCTCCCGCTCTCGAGGAGGTCACCGTCGTCACTCACGGAGCCCCAGCCGCGATCGCTACGACGACCGCCGCAGACGTGATCGTAAAGACCGCAGAGATTACGGCAGAGATAGAAGCCGTAGTAGAGATCGTTACGATGACCGTCGTCGCGATCGCAGACGAGATCACAGCAGAGAACGAGATGGTGGTCGTAGAGGTGGTGGTGGAAACAGAAGAAGAGATGCCCTTACCCCTTTGGAAGAAGAACAACGTAAGCTTGAACGTACTTACCGTACTGTCCAAGTATACAATTTAAACTTACGTGCAGAAGAGCATGATGTCTTCCAATTTTTCAAACAAGCAGGCCCTGTCGCTGACATCAAAATTATAAAAGATCGAAAAAGTGGTCGATCCAAAGGGTTCGCTTATGTTGAGTTCCAAGAACGCGACAGCGTCATCGCTGCATTATCTCTAAGTGGACAGCCTGTGTTAGGCCAGCCTGTGATGGTGAAAATGAGCGAGGCAGAGAAGAACTTAGCTTGGGAGGCAGCTCAAGCGGCCAAAAAGCAAGCGGCGAGTATGTCGGCAGTTGCTGATGCCATGGCAGCAGGCGCAGCAGGAGGGCCTACTTTTACTACCACCACTGCTGGTAGACCCATGCCTGGTCGATTAATTGTATCTAATTTACCTGTGAACGTGGTAGAAGCTGAATTAAGGCAAATCTTTGACCCTTTTGGGCAAGTCGATTTCTTAACTGTGCAGCGGGATGCAATGGGCGTCTCTCAAGGGATTGCTTTAGTTCAATACAACTCCTCTGAGAATGCAGCGATTGCTACTGAACAATTGAATCAAGGCGGTATTGAATTAGCACCAGGAATGCCGATGAAAATCACTCCAGCACCGCTGGATTATAACCCAATGGCAGCTGCTGCTGGCGGTGGAGCTGCCATCACTGCTGCGGCAGCTGTTGCTGCGGCAGGTATGCTAATGCCTGGTGCTGCTGGTAATGGCCACGCACCTGGAGCAGAGAACCCTTCTGTGTTAGAAGAGAGAATAGATATTGATGCTGACGATGGTGGTGGGATGCGTCTCACTGCCCAACATCGAATGGCATTAATGACCCGCTTAGCTGCAAATGCAGGAATAGAGGTCCCTCAAGCACCACTTATGGGTCCAGGAGGTGTTATTTTGAATGGAAAAGGTCAACACGGTGGTCCTGGAGGCGGTTCTGCATCTAGATCTGATTTGGCACTGGAGCAAGGTGTCTTGGGGCCGGCATCACCGATTCCAACTCAGTGTTTACTTTTAAAAAATATGTTTGACCCGGGTGAAGAAGAAGGTGAAGACTGGGATCAAGAGATAGCGCAAGAAGTCAAAACAGAGTGTAGTAAATTTGGCAATGTTCTCTTTGTCCATGTGGATGCGACCAGTAAAGGGTTTGTGTATTTGAAATTTGAATCGACAGCTGCAGCGACGGCGGCTCAAGCGGCGCTGCATGGTCGTTGGTTCAATCAGAAACAAGTGTGTGCCGACTTTCAGTTTACACCACTGTTCAACAGCCATTTTCATGTCTAGAAAGACATCTAATTAGTTAATTTATTAATCAGCTAGTTAGCGAATTAAAGAATATCAACCGAATATAATAAAAATGCATAATTGACATGCTGTTGTGTTCTCTTGCTCTCCCCTCAGGTGGTGGCGGCGGTGGCAGTAGAATGTTTTTAATGGTGGTAGAAGAAGCATAAGGAAAATGATGGAGTATTCGGTGAAGTCTGGAAATATCAGATGAATATGATTAAACGCCTTGCTTTAATTTTTTGCTTTCCGCAGGGTAGATCAGATTAGATTAGATAAAACTAATTCTAACAACAGAAATAAATAAAAAAGAGTGTCTGGTGGACATTCTCAGGCGAGAGATGCTCTTTGCTTGCATTTTTGTATGCTCATCAAATCTTCTTCTGCTTTGTTATCTGCTCACCTTTCAGCTCAGGAGGGTACCTCGTGAGCGCTCGTGCACTTCCCTTATTATCATTTACAGATAGTCGATGGCAGTTGACCATACTGTCCCTGCCCCGCTCTTCACAAAAAAGAGAATCCGTGTAAAGCTTTCTTAACTTTTCCTGCAGACTCTATACTTTAGTTTATCTTGAATATATATCTGTAGTACATAGTCTTTTTACAAGAAATATACTTGGCTACAGCACTAATTTACTACATGTACTTCGTTCTCAGGTTTGGAAAAAGTAAACGAGGGTTTGTCTAGGGTGTAATCGAACACGGCTTGATAGGTCTTCTCAATCTGCCTACAAGAGATTCTACAGCATCCTTTGTGATGACCAGGTAGTCTCTTTGCAGTAATGAATACACGTTCACACCAACAGAAGGTAAGATATCAACCCAAGGGAGATTTGCTATGCCTAGTCTAAGATTTTCTCTGCACATAAAGATTAAAGGAAAAAAAATAATAGTTTAAAAGAAGCCGGGAAAATTTTGAGAAAAGTGGGGTTTGGAAATAAAACACAAAAAAAACTCAATTCAACGTCCAGTATTTATGTAACTAAACACATATATACAAAGCAAACCATAATCTATACACCCACAATACAAAAGATATCATAAGATTCTGCATACTTACCCTCCATCAAGGCCATCTTTGTCGCTATCTACCATCAACACCGAACGTCTCGCCGCTCCATTTAACAATGCAGCTACGTGCCCATCCATCGTCTTCGTTTTAAAATCAGCAGGACGCAAGGAATCTACTACTATAACACGACGCTCCCACGCCTTGGCAGATAAAGCACATTTTAAACCCAAGCGGCGAACTCTCTTTTGTAGGTCATGTTCATGGGTTCGGGGAACGGGACCATGAGCGACACCGCCACCTCTCCATTGAGGTGCTCTGATAGTACCTTGCCGCGCTCTTCCACTTCCTTTTTGATTCCATGGTTTACGACCACCACCACGTACCTCGGAGCGAGTTTTTGTTTTATGGGTACCTTGTTGTCGTCGTGCTAACTGCCATCGAACAACTCGATGTAAGATGTCACGTCTGATTGGGACATCAAAAATATCACCATCTAAGATAAAGTTGCCTATAGGTTGCTTGTGTAAATCATATAATGGGACTTCTACGTCGCGGAATTGGCCCTGGAGGGTGTGTTCAGCTAATGTCAAGGGAGGAAGAGAGCTTACGTCCTGGAAAACTGGCTCAGCAACAGGAGAGGCAGCAGCAGTGGCAGTGGCTGCGGCGGTGGAGTAGGAATGGTTGGGAGGAAGGAGTTTAATGAGCTGCTGGATTGGCGAGATTGATGCAGGAGCTAGTAGAGATGCTGCTGCGCCAAATCCAATGCTAGTAGAGCTCTGTAAGGAAGAAGAAGGGAGCGTATTGTAAGAGACGGTGAAAAAGTCGGTGATTAATTCATTTAACTGGGTTTTATCGTCAGTTGTGCATTATACACGGCTAGAAATTTGCCTAATCTTGAGAAACATACCTGATCTATTGCTGTTAAACAGAGGCGCCGCATAAGCGGGCTAGCTGTGAGTTGTCGCAACATTCAGAAATGCGTGCAATTTCAAATTCACTTGTGATCAAAAGACTTGCAGCCTCTAGGTGAATAATGCCCACATCTCCCGTTTACTGTAATTACTTTACGAATTTCTATATGCAGTATGCTATTCAGGATCTAGTTGAACACAAAATTTCCCAATTATTACTGAAGTTGCTGTTTGTCACTCTCCTGGTTTGATCCTGGCGACCATATTCGGCTCGTTTATTTCAGCCTGCTTGAACCTCTGACAGGCCCTCTTTTCAAGACTAAATTTAGGAGCATACATTAGTCGCTATGGGTGAGTAAAGAGGGTATAGAGACGGGGAACACTGGAGAAAATGGCAGCCAATAATTTGGAATTATGAAAAACTTTGAACTAAAACAGCAGAAAGCGGTGTATTTCCTAGGCGTTTCTTAAAGCCATTTTCAAGGAGACTGGCAAGGAGCAAAGCTTTTGCGAATAGCAACTGGCTTTGATGAACCAGTTGCGCATTCGAGGATGAAAGGCAGCCGCAGCGGAACAGCTGCTAAAGCTAATTGACAGCCCAATTATTTAGAAGGGATGCCACAGCCAAGGAAAAATAATAGCAGCTTGCCTTAATTAAATCGATTTTGTGGCTTATATTTTTACTTTTTTGATCATCTCATTGCAGGCAAAGTCCACGGCTCCCTCGCTCGTGCCGGTAAGGTGCGCGGCCAAACCCCCAAGGTAGCTCCTCAGGAGAAGGCTAAGAAGCCTAAAGGACGTGCTTCCCAGCGCTTGAAGTACAACCGCCGCTTCGTTAATGTTGGTAAGTTTTCCGAACAACAGCGGTGAAGTATAACTATTGTTTGAAAACACTCTTGTATTCTAAAATTCTAATTGAGTTTGTCTCTTTATTTACTTGCAGTTGCTGGATTCGGTGGCAAGAAGCGCGGCCCCAACTCTCAGTAAACGTCCCCTATGACAATAAAATAATAAATTGTTTTTAGGAAGAGCGGTGCAGTTTTTGAAATGTTTCCTTGGAATGCTTTCTTGGTGCGCAGCTTTTGGCGTGAAATTGGTGGAGCGATTTGTTCTCTTGGCTAGCTATAATAAAAAGATATATTTTACCCCTCTGTAACATTATAATTTGCAAAAACAGTACTTAGAAAGCTAGGTGAGAGATTTTCACAGGACATATCGAAAGAGAGCGAAGCGCGACACTTTTCGGGCCTTGGAGGGCTTGATTTACCTGCCCCTCAAGCATATATCTCTATTTATATATTTCTTATAAATTTAGTAGCTATGCAGGCGCAGCCAGCTCCGCGCAGGGTCACAGTGGAGAGGGTGAGGCCAGGTGGTGGAGTTGCTATACCTGACATAAACCAACAACAAGGGCAGCCAACTACTCCAGTGAAAACCCCAAGAAGTGGCAGCGCCCCTTCTAGAGAACCCCATAGTCCCGTAAGTTTTGCCAATTTTTGAATCTCTTATTTTCTCTTAGGATCCCTGGATTGCAAGATGTTGTCCCGGTCGCCGACATAAAAAAATCTTGTTTTTTTGCTATTGATTCATGTGCAGACTTCTCCTCATGTGGGTGAGGCGTGGCGCACAGGAAGTGCTACCAGCCATGGTTGGGGATGGTTTCAACCTTCCCCAACCCCAAAAAGCCCTCGGGAAAGCGCCCCAACTGAGTCGTGAAAATACGAGAAAAAATTTTAAACGCTCTTTTCAAGTAAATTTTGTATCCTCTCCTCTGTATTTGAAGCATGCTTTCTACAACCAGTATTTAGATTAATATATAGATTATTAACTAGTAATATTCATAAAGAGAGTGGGTAAATTAGTGGACCAAAACATGACTAAAATTGAGTTTTAAACCTAGTACAGCGAGGTTTCATCCCCTCCTGCTATTATCAACTACAGCTGCTGTGATACGTGTTCCCATGCCTCCTTCCAAACAAGCTCAGAGAATTTAGGGAATACTCGAACAAAGGATCCACTAGAAAGGTCCATTTCCAGCGTTGAGTTGCAGTTGGAGCTTTTAATTCGAACCTGCACAGAACAAACACTAGGTAAATATCAATTGACGTCGGCAAGAAATTTAAAATGTCACACGAGTGTCATTCTTTTCTCTTTCACGTACCGCACAGAGAGCGAGCCAAAGAAGCAGCATTTCTAATGGCGCCACGAATTCGTCTCTTGTATCTTTCATTTCTAGCACGGCTATAGTGCCTGCAGTTTGTAACTGTTGAACAAACTGTGGCCGTGTGGCAGAAATTGCCGAGAATGGGACTGGTGGCTTAATGTCTATGTCAATAGGAACGACATCTAGGCTGCAGCTGCCTTTTCCTAATGATTCTGTCGTCTCTAGTAGAATGTGAGCTACAAATGTGCCCTTAAAATTGACAGTTAACCTCCTGTGCTGCTGTTGCTTTTGTTGCGGGAGGTGAAGAATCTCAATTTTTATATTTTCTTGTCCAAAATTTTCTTGAAAAGTTGCGATCAGGGCTTCTAGGGCGGTAGCTGGCTCCCCAGGAGGGGGGGCCTTAGTTTGTTTATTAGAGTGCGAAAATGCTCTCTCATTGGGATATGCCTTCTTCCAAAGAGCATCTACGACAGCTGGTGGCAAAGATGAACTACCACCGCTGCTTGAGAGAGCAGTAACAGAGTCCAAGACAGGTTGAAGCTTGGTTAGCGCCGCTTCGTACCCTTGCAAAGCGTTCATCGCATTAGTGACTATGATGTGTGGGGTATTTGTAGTGCCCGCATCTGCAACTGCAGTATTGCTAAGAGTTGCAAGGAGGTTGTCTGCCTGACGCTCGATCTCCGCCAACTAAATTTGAATTAAATAAATGAAGAGCAATTGTTCAGCTTTATATCATAACAACATTCTGCTAGTGGGTATGTGACGTAAAGATAAGAACCCATCTCACCTGACGCTGGGCCTCGTGAATAGTGAGCTCCAAGTTCGCCATCTTTTGTTCGATCAAAAGGAAAATATTGTCAATCTGGCGACCCTAGGCCGGGCCTCGCCTAGAATGGTAGGTTTATCATTCAATTATAATTGTCATTTTAATGCGGGCGGATTCTCTAGGCCTTATAGAATTCGTATCTGCCCTTGGTCAACAGGCTGCTCTTTTTCTTTGGCACCTGCAAGCTGCGTGTAAGTCAATAGATAATTGCCGCATCAGACTGCATTGTGGCGCATCTAATATTCACTATATTCATAGTTATAAAAAGGTGCAGCATCGCCTTAAAATTAGCTCACCTGGAACAAATTTCCAAAACAAGATGGCAGAAACCAAGGCATATACTTTGGAAGAGCTTAAAGAGCATACCACTGAGAGCGATTGCTGGCTTGCAATCCACGGCAAGGTTTATAACGTCACAGACTTTCTGGACGAGCATCCAGGTGAGAAATGAGGGCTTGCTTTTAAGATTTTTCCGTTGTGCAACTGCTGAAGGGTCGCTTAATGACACTATTTTTTGAATTTTATGTTGGTCAGGTGGTTATGATATCGTAGTAGCAGCTACAGGTAAGCTTTGATGCATCTGATCAAGTAGTTTTGTTGTTGCAGCAACATTGCTGAGTGTCCCATTTCAACTCAGCTAGCCACCCTGTTTCTTCTTAAATTTATAGTATTATGTTGCTAAAGCAATGCACTAACCACCCGTAACTTCTAATTGCGATTTGCAGGCAAGGATGCCACTGAGGACTACGAAGAGATTGGCCATAGCAGCACCGCCACTGAGATGCTTGATAAATATTTGGTTGGAAACTTTGCAGTGAGTAACAAGTACACCTTTAACTATAATCGTATTCTGATGTACATTATCAATATATACACGATGTTTACCCCCGATTTGATAATGAATAAGCGATATTTGAATGCTAACTAATGTGTTTATTTTAAATATTTCCAGGGCGGCGTGGCGGCTCCCAAGACCAAGAGGGCAACATCAGCTTCTTCTGGCAGCAAGAGTGGCTCTGGAGCGGCCTTATTCAAAGCTCTCCTACCTCTTCTATTCATTGCCTTGGCTATTGCGCTTTATCTCCAGTCAAAGGCCTAAGTCTTAACTTGATTCTTAACAGGCTAGTCGAGGTGTCAGGCAAAGAGGTTTCTAAATTCTTTCGTCTCTCCTCCTTCAGCTCTGCTCTACATACGATATCTTTTTTTCTTTGTTTTCTACTTTTCTGATAAACCCCAGAAACGATTCTTTTTTTCTTTTTCTACCCCGAAATTTGATTTATTTAGTGATTTTACGTTTCAAGGCTTTATTAATGTAACCAATTGCCTCCGACTGAAACCTTGAAAGATTTACATACAAATCGTGCTCGCATGGGACCGTATGCATTTCAGCTTATGAAAAATACTACTGCTAGGACTCTGCCACAAAGCCAAGCAAGTGAAACCACAAGTAGTGTATTTTAAAGAAAGGAACGGGGAAAAATAAAGAAAAGGGGAAGAATAAAGAAAACACAGAAATGAAAGAAACCAAAGGGGTTTGGTGAAAACATAACAGACGGCCATTCTATCGTTTGCCACTGTAGAGACCTCTTTAGATTTTTATATATAGCAAAGGTTAGCTTCAGAAGAAAGAGAGGATAAAACTGTCCCCTAGCAAGACAAGCAAACCGAAAGAAACCGACAAGATTGATTATATCGTTTTTTGATTTTTTTTTTAAAGAATTTTCTTTACCCTTTTGAATTTGATCTTATTAGCGCGTCATTTTCAATGCACTAATTCACTACAGCAGTGTTACCGTGTAGGCATCTCGTTGAATTTAGATTTGTCCTTGGCTGCTGCTTTCTTCGCCTTCGCTTTGGCCTCTGCTGCGGCAATTGCAGCGGCAGTGCCGCCAGATTTTTTGGCAGCTGCTTTCTTCTTTGCTAGAGCAGCCTTGGCAGCTTTCACTGCGTCAGCATCTACTGCAGGGCCTAATGGGGTATTCTCACTGGCTTCACCACCAGCGCCGTTTCTTGAAGTGGAGCTCTCTACTGGCTGAGGACTAGTAGCAGCAGCAGCAGCAGCAGCACCGCTGCCACCGATAGACTGCTGCTGTTTCTTAGCCTTTCTTTTTGCTGCCTTGGTAGAAGCAGCAGTCGCAGCTGCAGAGTTGGAATCTTCTTTACCAGCTGTTTCCAGACCTAATTCAGCCAACACGGCATCCAGGTCTTCTAATTCTTTCTTTTTAAGCTCCTCTTTTTCCTTCTTTGACAGCTGGACGGGAGCTGCAGGCTTGGCGGCCACTACCTCAGGGACCCTCTCAGTTGCAGATGGCTCTTCATCCTCCTCCTCCTCTTCTTCTTCCTCTTCTTCGTCGTCGCTTCTAGGAAGCTCAATACCGAGCTCAGCTTCTATGTCGAGGTGAATATCCTCCTGAAGTAAAAGAATAAGAAAACAAAACAATACGGTGAGCAACAATGCAAAATGAACGACTGATCATATATCTTAAAGATTTGAGAATTGGCGCTATAAAATACGAGTTTCATCAAAAGAGTTTTAATTTAATTCTTACGTGAATATCATCATCATCGCTCTCCTCTCCATCGTCTCCAGCATCGTCTCCTTGCAACTCCGCCACCATTCTTGCTTGGCTACGGCTATTACTGGTTCCCTTGGTGGTGGCCTGCAATGAAGATCGATGGGTTGATGAGCATATGTAATCGGTGAAATGTAGTGTTGAAAAGAGTATAACAAGCGCATTGTCTCTTTCTAGTTCTATTCTTACCTGGTTCCAACCTTCTTCGGCTGCTGCAGGATGATCATGAGCATTGGCATCCCACTCGTCTTCCGAGTCATCGGCCCAATTGCTTATTCCTCCAGTCGGTGCTGAGAAGATTGCTTTCTCAAGCTCAGCATGCTTATCTACTCGCTCTTCTTCTGGGACATCTTCCTTGACAGCAGCAGGCTTTTTGCTAGACTTCTTTTTCTGAAGCGCCGCAAAGATGTTCTTTCCCGACATATTCGAATACTAAAGATACCGAAGAAAGTGATCTATCTTATAAATCGAGTCTATATTCCAATGCGCTGTATGTAGCCAAGGTGATGATTTTTTGATGAAGTGGATGCCTACGCCTAATGCGGTGCCCACAAAGCTTTCCTGACCGTATTCCCCTCGCGTGATATTTGAAATGATTATATCAATGCTGCATTATGATCAAACTGAGGTTCGATAGCTTGATAAACACGAATTGGCTATCATGTTGTTGCCAGCATGGGCAGCAGCAGCAAAATACAAATCCCCCCCACCCACCCACCCTTCATGGCATCTTGCCTCTCCTAATTACTTTTGATTTTCATGTTGTTACAAACTGGATGTAGTAATACTCACAAATATAAAGTTCAGTTTTACTGTATTTCAATATCTTCTTGCTGCTCCGCCTCCCCTGCCACTGACATCGCTGTATTACTTGTCCTCTCTGCCGCCCTCACTGCTTTTCTTAATACCGTCATCTCTTGTTCATTCAAAGGCTTCCACTCCCCTTCCCACATTCCATCCAACCCAATCCCCATAAATGAAACTCGATGCAGCTCCATAGTATCATATCCCAATGCGTGTAACATTCTTCTAATTTGTCGATTTCTGCCTTCCCGAAGTTCGATCAATAATCGGCGACCTCCCTCTCCATCGCGTTTCAACCTACACGGCAGCGTCGGTGCTGTAAGTTCCTTTGCTACCCCACGATCGCGCTGTGCTACAGTGGTAATCACTACCCCCGATGCTAATTTCTGGCAGTCTTGGTCGGGAATCGGCCTGTCAGCGGTGACTCTATAAATCTTAGGATGCCCTTCCTTTGATCGTAGTGACGCGTTAGGCAGTCTCCCATCGGACGTTAATAAAATAAGACCCGTAGAGTCTTTATCTAGTCGACCTACAGTGAAGAGACGGACTCCTGGCGGTGGTCGAGGTAAAGCATCGAGGATGTTGCCTCGAATGCTGCGGTCGCAAGTACAGATGACACCACGTGGTTTCCAGTACTTGATGTAATAAAATCGATCTTCTAGCGGAAGTCTTCCACTTCCATCGTCTTCATATTCATTATCACCAGCAGCAGGATTAGTATTCCCATTAGTGGTGTCCCTGCCGCCGCTGCTGCTGCCATTGGCGGGAGAGACTACTGAGTTGTTGCTAGATCCTGAAACAGCGTCTGTTGTTGCCGTTGTTGTTCTTGCGAGCTCTGCTGCCAGCATTTCCCATTGAACTTCCCTCCCATCTAAAGTGATGCGATCTCCTGGTTGAACACGTTGCCCCGAGACAGCAACGACACCATTCACCATGACCCGACCATCTTCTACATATCGATCAGCCTCTCGTCGACTAGCGAATTCACGGAAACATTTATTAATACGAACAGTAGCCGTTGATTGTGGCTGTGTAGCGCCTTGTCCAGATTGTAGAGATGTGAGGGGAGGGAGGTGTACTAGCTGCAGTCGCCGGCGGTGGTAGATTGGGAGATGAAGATGAAGATGATGGGAGCTTAATTGGAAAGGGAGCAGAGATGGCTGCCGGCGGTCCAGCCCCCTTAGGGTCGGCATAGAAAGTGCATGCATCCTGTGTGTCCCTAGCATTGCGACGATATATTGCAAATGCGTATTAAATTTGTTTTTGGATTGAATAAATCAAATGTCGATATTTGGCAAGACTGCAATTGTTAGCATTGACCTAACAAATACGTTAAACAAGGTCCTGTTAATGCAGTATTTCAAATGTTAGCCTTTGAAAATGAGGCATGCAATTAAGCAAGGCGTCTCCTCATGTGATGGTGAGCGGCACTGTTTAGCTGCTAAAGGGCCTAAGCTGGTCCTCTTTCAGTCATTCAGATCTTACATTCGAGCTGAAACAATGTCAGAAAACTGTACGTATATCAATATAGGGTATCAAGAACGGAGAGAAACATAAACGGGACTTGGAAAAAGAACCAAAAAACGTAAAAAGAAACAAAAAAGAGCAGAAACGGGTAAAAACAAAAACAATTTATTTTTATTATTATTATTTCAATTATGCTGCTGCTGCTTTTACCTCTTTCTTATCCCCAGAACGCTTTGCTTGCGAGTATAAGAACACGCCAGCTATAGCCAACGCTGTTCCAAAGGCGTTTTGCCCACTCACAGGTGTATTAAAGGCAATTACCGATGCAACAATTACCACTATTCTCTTGACGCAGTTACCAACAGCATGCGTTACTGGCGTCACTCTCTGCAGAATCATATAAGAAATCTGCTGATAGGCATGGAACGTAAGGCCTGCAACAACTCCTTTGAACAATACCCCAGGAGGGAAAGCTTGGATCGCTGCAGGAGTGAGCTGAACCCCTTCCAAGACGACCGCCAAGGGAGCTAAAATAAAGAACGACATGATTGTTAAGATACTAAACAAGTTAATATTGTCTAATCCAGCTTTTCCCTTGAGCATAAACTTCTTCGAAAGGACATTACGTGACTGGAAGGTAATATTTGACCCTAAAGCCGCTATGAAACCAGTCCAGTTGAAGGAAAGTTCAGAGGTCGATGCCAACACGACACCTGCAACTATCGGCAATAAAGAAGCAACCACAGGTAACGTAGGCTGTGAGCCCAAGAATAAAGAAGATAAGATTACACTGAACAGAGGTTCTGCAGCTTTTACTGTATGTGTAAAAGACGGGGCTACTGCTCGAAGAGAGACGTTTGTAAGGACATTGCCCAGGACGTGGATACAAGCCAAGGGGGAGATGGCTCTGAAAGCACCTGGTTCAATTTTGGGTCGTTTCATGATGCCAGTAAGCCACATAAAGCAGGCGATAAGACTACCGATACCGAATTGGATGGCTGTGCATGTCATTGGGTAGGGGAAGGCTTTAAGAACTTGCTTATTGTAACTGCACAAGAAAAAAACGGGGAGAGCGTTTTCAATTTTAATTGTTCAAGAGTTAATTAGGGATCGTTTCCTATGCCAGTTTGGTTCTAATTTCTACTTACATGTTGAAGTAGACGTTGGCTGCATACCAGACTGCAAATAAAAGTCCTAGCTTCAAGGTGGCCTGCCAGTCTTTCCCGCTCTCGTCGGCAGGTGCTGCAAAAAAGAATTATGCGAGAAAACGAACAATCAGCGAAAACGCGCAATTGAACTGGCATCATAATATCCATACACAATTGGAACACGTCTCAAAAAAGCCTACTTACCAGCAGCGGCGACTGCAGAGGCATTGCATAAAAGCGATCGTTTTCTTTCGGGCAACCTAATTGGAGAGATTTCTAGATGTTTCCGTGTAGCTATAGACGTAACAGACGTCCTCATTGCGCTATTTTTGGTAAGGCTCGTCGGCGGTGGCAACAGCCGACGTGATGGCCCCATCACGCATTTTGATGGGAGACCAGAGCCCGCCAACCTGACGACCGCTGGCGACATTTAAATTTATTTATATTTAATTTTCTCCAAAGAACCTATTAAGCAACTAACACAATTTTAATCTGCCAAAATACACATACAATTGCCTCTATTATACCTGCCTCTTTCTTTTATACCCAGCCTCACCAACATCATTGGAAAAGATTTTCTAGTCGTATAGAATGCCTAAAATGGCCCCTGAAACTGTGCTAAGCGCCGTTTTAGGCCGTGTAGGAGTCATTAATTTAGCTAAATCTATGCAGTTATCTACTAGGATGCTATTTTGTGTCACCGCCTTTCCGTCACTGCCAGTACTCCTGAGCGTCCTACGTTCTGCATGTGCGGCTTTAAGGTTTCAAATTGTGCACTATACAACAAAAAAGCATTATGCAATAATAAACAGAAATGCACATGCTTATTTAATATTAAGAAAACTGCCATAGTACCCGCCTGAGCAACAACGCTCGGGCCCCTCTCTTCAAACTCGAACTTATTCACTCTTCGTCAGCATAGCCCCTCCACAAGGACAACGCTGCAATGGCAGCTTGGCCAGCAGCACAAGTATAAGCTACATCTTTCTTTTGCAACCCATTTTCAGCGTTGTACAAGGTCTGTCCAGCAGAAATGGTCCACATGATACCATTGGTCTTGAGCAAGTTTTTGACGGTTTTGGGGGCAGGCTCGTCAGTGATGGCCACAGTCCAATTGGCAGCAGCGCAGGAAAGAAGACCGTGTCCAAACCACTGGGTTCCAACGGCGCTTCTGGGAGTTGAGGCCTCTAAATAGGTATCCTGCAGCAAGTTCCACATGTGATCAAGTGCTAGGCAATGCAATGTTTTGTGGCAAGTAAGTCTGCATCGCAAACCTTACCTGGAAGTGGCTAGGAGCAGCCAAACTGTGAATTCCAAAGCCAGCAGCGGCTACTGAGCCAATCTTGAGTACTGTTCTGTCGTCGAGTTCAAATTTCATCTTGAGATCGGCCTGCGATGTGAATCTGAAGAGATCTGGTGTTAATCGCTTGACGAAATTGGATAATTGTGCTTCTTCAAAGATTACTATGGAAATTATATAGGATCAAACCTTCATTTAATTCGTTTTAAGCCGTCCAAAGCCTAAAACTGCAACCTCTGACTCAGCAACAGCTTGTAGCAATCTAAAATTTACACTTGGAAAAAGTTCAATTTAAAGAATCGACATTCCAACCAAAATACGAGAAAATTTCCGCTGCTAGAATACACGATACAGCTACTAGAATCGATGTATTTCAGCTTTAATCCATCATACTGTCATGACTATCATCATGGATGTGAGCACCGCCCGCACGACCACCTGCACCGCCATCTTCAATCTGCATGGCAGCCAAATCGTCCAACAGCTCTTCCAATGGAACTTGAGGTACTTCATCACCATCGCTATCTTCACTAGCAGCCATACTAGCAGCTGCAGCAGCTGCTGCGGCAGCTGCCGCTGCCGCTGCCCCCGCAGCTGCAGCTTCAGGATTTCTATATAATGCGACCCGAGCACGCATATCTGGATCTTCTTCCAGCTCTTCCAAAAACCTCTCCATATCTTGTGCCTCGATATCAGCTAAAGACACTCCACGACCACGATGATGCCCTCCACCGCCACCACCACTGGCACCTCCTTCATCATCTCCAGCATATTCAACATTCATTCTCTTCAGTTTCCAAGCCCTACTAGCCTCTCCCTTCGCCTTACGTCTGCGTCTTTTGTCTTCATAACTTTTTCTAACAAGAATCACATCAGGTAAGCTTAAACCCTTCTGTAGAGCAGCATCTAAATCACCGCCAACGAGATTTGCATTACCGACATCATACCCAACAGCATGGTCACCAGGGTGAAGTAAATGCCCTAAATGAGTCCTCGCGGTGTATGTTCTATCATTTGACCCAAAATCAGAGAGTTTCGCGACTGTGCATTCAGCTAAAGCCCATCTGCCGTTGTGATTGTACCCGCCAGGGCCCCGTGTTTCAATTTCTTCGATATCAAGAACAATATATTCAATCAACTGGCGAGCAGTCATTAAGGTAGTACATGGCTTATCGAAATAGTATTTCGCTTCAATAGTAGCGCTACGGAGAGTTAACGGGTCTGTGAACGTTAATGCATTAGTCACACGGGTGCAGAGAACCAGTTGCGAGATACCTCCATGTGAAGCCGCTACCTTGGGATGTAAACAGACCAAGTCATCTTTGCATACAGGAGCGACCTCTACAGAGAATGTATACTTGTAGTTGTAGTTTGATGTATGAACATCGTGGGAGACCAGTTGTTTATCGTGGCGGTAGCGAATCGGCACACAAGAATTCAGAAAATCTAAAAACTTAATTGCGTGAGCTCGAGAACTGAAATAAAAATCAATTCCTTCATGGATTTCTTTGACATTAACGCACGATTCGTCCAAATTGTGCTTGAGAATGAGCTGTTCCAGAAAGAAGAACGTACGTTTATGAAGCACATGCTGTCGAACTTGACAGCATGCAATCCACATGTTGGGATTAGCGTTTTGTCGGTTGCAAGTCGGACACATATGCCGTTCTACTACAAACTCCACGACGAAGCTTTGTTGTAAAATTGCACCATTTAAAACTTCACCTTGCACTGTAAGCTTTACTTTTAATCTCATAGAGTGAGGCTCTGTCCAAATAAACCCAGCATCTACTAATTTCACTTTCTGAAGACCTTTAATACGTTTTAAACAAAAAGTTAAGAGTTCTTTAGATTCCGGATCGGCTTGAACCCAATGTTTAGGTGGTTGTAGATACCGACCGCAAATTTTGCACCAGAGAATGGTCACTTGTTTTTGAATTCCTTCAGTGACGTCTACTTGAGAGCGGATGCAATTAACACACATGTTTGTGGGGTTTGGGGCGATGGAAATACCGCATAAACAACACAGACTGCATAAGGAGAACAACATATATGCAATGGGTTTTGATAATATACATGTATTTAGATACATAGCTAGTTAACTTTTTAAATAAATTAATTTATTCAAACGACAGCGAAAACTTACACATGGCCAGCAGTCTGTTGCGGCTGGAAAGTCCCAGAGACGGGAACAGCAGCATAGGCTGACTGATCCATACTAAAGGAAGCTATGGGACGGATTTAAACTGAGTAAAATGCCGTCGGAAGGCAAGGATTTCACAAAAGGTGGCACTGAATCCAAACTGTGACAGAGAATTTCAGGGCCTGTCTCGCTGGATCTATATAGTTAATTGTTTACTTAAAACGAATATATAAGAATTGTATATGCATGCGTGTGTTTTCTCTGAAAATAACTTGTTTCAAGTGACCTTCTAAAGCCAATTTCTCATTGTTCTAACCAGGGTCAAGTCGAAATTCAGCCTGGCAGCTATTCTATTTTAAGTCGTCGCTCTGAGCCTGAATAGCCCTCTTCTGAAATAGGTGCTCTAAGAGCTAGGTGCGTAGCTAGGGAAGGGATTAGTGTGACTGGGAGCGGGGCGCCGACAAGAATCAAGTTTGAAGACATGGAGAGCCAGCGAAATTTAGCAAGCTATGGGCGGCAGGAGGTCTATGCAGCGTCAAACGCGACTTTGATATAGATCTTTACTGATATGATTGGCAAACTGCGCATCGGCGTTTTCTAAAATAGCTTGGCTGACGAGCAGCAATTTAATTATTTCCATCAAAGCATCAAATTAGCTCGCGGCGAAAGGGACACGGCAGCATTATACCTTTAAAATGTTAAATTCATTCATCTGACTTTTCTTAGTTCTCTTCTTGTTGTGCAGGGGGAGCAGAATACCATGGGTCGCTACAGTAAAGAGGCGGACGCCAGCAAGTCTGCTAAGGCTTGCGGCTCTGACCTTCGTGTGCACTTTAAGAACACTTCTGAAACCGCTGCTGCCATCCGTGGCAAGACTCTCGCCAAGGCCAAAGCTTATCTCGAGGCCGTTATCGATCACAAGCGCTGTGTGCCTTTCCTCCACTTCAATGGAGGCGTTGGCCGCACTGCTCAGGCTAAGAACGAGGGCAACAAAATTGGACAGGGTCGCTGGCCCAAGAAGAGTTGCGAGTTCATCCTCGGCTTGTTAAACAACGCTGAATCTAACGCTGAGGTCAAGGGCCTTGATGTTGACTCTCTTGTTGTTACCCACGTTCAGGTGAACCAAGCACAGCGTGGTCGCCGTAGGACTTACCGTGCTCACGGTCGTATCAACGCATATATGTCCTCTCCTTGCCACATTGAGCTCATTGTGACTGAGAAGGGTGAGGCTGTGCAGGCTGAGGGCGATGGCAGACCCAGAAAGCTCAGTAAGGTGCAGTTGGCAAGGAAGCTCCGTAGCGGAACTGCCAGCAAGAGTTCTTAGAAAAAACTCGAGTTTTCTTGATTAAAAAATATATGTAGTAGGAATATACCGCACTCTGTAACATACGATAGAAAATGAATGAGGACGAATTGGTTCTTAAGATAGTGGGGGAGTCGCTCGGGGGGGTACTCAAAATTTGAGTGTTGAGTCACATTATTTTTCAATTGACCTGGCTAGCTTCTTCTTCGGTTCTCTGCAACCACCCGAGCAATATCATTTCTATTAACTTATTTGTGTTAATCTTATATAGCTTCGGACAACTGAAACTGTCAAACCGTGTTTCTCTTCTGAATAAATTCAAACTTTGAATTCGCTTCGATCACGTCATCAACGCAAAAGGGCATATCACATTTGCCAGATTTGTTCTATGAGCTCAACAATGACTTCTGTACATACTATGTCAACCCTAGCCCCAGCTACTGCTTATCTTAAAAGCGGTGTCAGGCATCGATCTGGTGGCAGCATTGTAGCTCTCAATATGCCAGCACGCACAACCCGGCGTAGCCGAGGCCATTTAATAGTCCGTGCAAATGAGCTAAATAAATGGTGAGTGCCTGCACGTAAAACGGCTGCTCTTCTCGAACCGCCCGTAACCAATTTGAATTCATCCTTCTCACCCCACTTCCCAACGTCGCCTTTGACCTAACAAATAAATTTGTATTTCTAATAACAGGGCTGGCCGTTCATTTGATGATCAATGCGATCCCAATCCATTTGACGAGTAAGTTTATTCTATCCCGGCAACATCCTTTCTTCTTCTTCCCCTTGCCCAAGCTTCTCTTTTTTTTTTCGCTCGTTCCGCCACCTCATCCTTTTCCAATTTCAAATTACATTTTCTACAGAGAGACAGCAAAAGTTCTCTTACGTGTTATCACCGCCAGATCAGTCAAATTACTCCTTGTACAGCTTCAAGAACTTGATTTATTCCAAGCTCAATGGTTTAACAATTACGCGGCCGAACACCCGCCCACAGAAGGGGACAAATTTATTTCAGAGCTTTTCAACGCAAAAGGCACCGTTGTGACTGACCCCAACACCCAAACCAACCACAGTATCGACCCACAAAACTTGGCCCATCGATTACTCCAAATTAGGGATGACATGGCTAAAAAAGCCACTTTGGATTTGCCGGCATTTACTGAACGGTGCAACACTCAGGTACTTCGTACTCATTTGGAGCGCAACACCTTCATTAGTGGTGGAGCTGATGCGAATGATGGGAAGTATAAGGCAAGACGTGGGTACTTTAGACCACCGACTGGCAGATAATTAATTAAAGAAAATCCGGTGCGTTAGTTGATTCAACAACTTGAAAAAACTGCAAAAAAAAAACCCTGCCCTGCCCGGTTAAAATAAAAACAAAAATCCTTTGGCTTCTTTTCTCTTCCCTTGTCTCTCCTCTTTCTCAGTTGATTCTTGATATTCTATTTCTTCACATCACTACTGAAGAAATCTGTGTAGAATTAATCGCGGTACTGATCCCTTTCCTTTACTTTCTACCATTATTAGACGAGCTTGAACTTTGTTTGACCGGGGGCGGGGGGGGGGGGGGGAGTTGTTGTTGTTTTTATCTTGAAGAAAATAAAAGCGAATACGTGTCGATTGATCTAGTGTTTTACTTTGTGTTTATATTCCTATTCTTCTACTATGCTATTAACAAAACTCTGTGTTTTTTTCCCCCCTGAAGCCCTCGTCATTGTCCCTCCTTATCTTCTTCTTCTCCACTGTTCTGTCTTCTCACCCTTTTCTTTCTTCCTTGCGGGGTTTCTATTCCTCTATTTTAAAAACCCTTCCCCTTGTACCACCACAAAGTAGGTCTTCTGTCTTGTATTTTTTTCCCTAACAAGACCTACCTATCTTCCGCCGAACCGACCCTCACAGACCGTGACGTCTGTCTGTGTATAAACTACTAGTTATACTATTGCATAAGGCTGTAGAGAAAGAAGTACACTATAATTATAATACGTCTATACATTTCGTGTTGTTTGTACAACAGTGCTTTGTTTTTCCCATCCCACGCTGCTTCTCAGATTTGTAAAAAAATAAAATGGCATTCTGTGAGATAAACGAAAAACAAAAGTGGCTCATTGTTCTATGAGATAAATTAAAAAGTAAATCGGTTAAGAAAGGATAAATCTCGCTCAAAGACCGACTTTATATGACCTTCCATTGGGGTTGTGTACTACGCTCACTACACTAGGAGCGACGCCAACTGCCCATTCATACCAGACATGCTGTCGTGAACAACACCGCCACATAGAAACTCGCATTTCTGCACCAGCAGGCACATAAAATGGCTGTCGAATAGGAAAATAAATTGGAAACCAACTCGACATGTCGGGAGTATGTGTCTCAGGAAGGATAGAAAGGTGGACATTTTTATACAATTGAGCGTCAAAATAGCCCGCAAATCCGTGACATACTGTCCCTTGAGTTGGAGTACACGTAAAAATGAGAGTCTCTTCTCTAGAGTTGTCAATAACCGGTTGAGAAAGGTTTGGGTGGTTGAAGGTAAAGAGCGCCTGAGATGGCGCTAATGGTGTAAATCGATGAAATTTCACTACAAACGGCGTTTCAAAATGCTCTACATCGTTGTAAGCGTTGACATCTGTCCAGAGCTTGTGCGCAGTTATTGGTTGAAGAAAGGAAGTGTATGCTTGAGGAATACTAATACCGCCAGGGCGCAAAAACCGTTGCGCCCCGTCCAGGCATTCTGGTGACAGTTCATTGTCACCAAAGGATCCTAGCAATTCAGACACTAATATATCTGCAGGTTCAGGTGCATTCCAGTCCCTCATATCAGCATGAATGATAGTGACGTCCCTCCACCCCTCGGCAGCTGCTCGGGCGTTCAAATGAACCACAGCATTTGGATTTTTTTCCACTGCCCAGATCCTTAAACGTCTATTCGCTGCATGAGCAGCAGCGATTGATGCACTGACTAACGGACCACGTCCAGCCCCGACCACCATGAGTACCATCACCGTGGTCGCTGCCTCGGAAGGTGGTACTTTATCCAGCAGTGCCTGTCGTACTGCCTCTCCGTACACTTTGTATTTAGTACCATCACGTTCAAATGTCTCATACGTTTGCGATTCAAGGTTATCTTGTAAAGGTTGTAAGGGGGCTTGTAAGAAATCTCTATACGCAAATTCTAAAGTGTCGGTTTCTCCTGTTACTGGCTGTTTTCTAAATAAGAAAGAAAGATATTCCCAGTACACACGAACCGGGTTTGAAGACAAAGGCGGAGCATTTACCGTCGTTGTGAGCATAGATGCACTCTCTGCTAAAGAAGGGTACTCAGTAGCACCTCCACTTGCAACAACACGTGACGAAGAAGGCGGCGACGGTGGAGGTGGCGGTAACGGTGCTGCAGTAGAGGGTTCAGGGTGTTCAGGATCAGGACTATGTTTCGCCTCCCCCGCCAACACGACTTGAATATTTCTTCGAAAAGCGTGGACGAGAAATTCTTGATGTCTTTTACTCAACGTAGGATACCCTCTTCTATTCGTTAGAAATGCATCAGTTTGTACAATTACTGCCTTCAAGGGCTCTCCCCACCACCGCTGTAAATTGTCATCCTCTTCAGGAAGGGTGGCACCAATTTCTAGAGCGACACCGAGCTTGGAACTGTGATTTGTAGCAAATCTAACTGCATTCCACCATTCCCAAGGGTCGCTTACACTATTACTATTACTATTACTACTATTATTATTATTATTATTGCTCTTCGTGTTATTAATATTATCCTTGGTGTCCATCTGTGAGGCGGGATTGGCGGTGATTTCTTTAGTTGTTGCTGCTGGTATGAGGAGCCACAAAGCAGCGCCTGCAGTACCAGCTACAATAGCGTGTGCAATAGCCCGTGCATAGTTTGGACTATGGCTACCATGTGGCGGTGAGGGCAAGAGCACAGCTTGGACGGTCAGGTGAGACGCCCACGCCAGCTCCTGATGCAACGCTGTTAGAGAGTCTCTTTTTTGATTTTCATCTTCAGCGTCTAGATCGATCCAGGAGCTGACTTTGCCTACAATTTGGTTGCTAATCTGAACTGAGCTCATTGTATGCATCACTTGTTGGGGAAGAAAGGGAGGAATGAGGGCTCCGGTGGGGGTGGGAGCAGGAGGGGTGGGGCGGCGGGAAGGGTCGACGAGTGGAGCAACTATAAAATCGAAACCACACTCCATTGCGCTCTGCAGGAAGATTAATTAATAAATATAGGGCTATAATTAGTGCTTTGTATGTATTCTGGAGGGCAATTATCTGTATACTGAGGGTTTTTGGGAAACACACAATACTGAAGTGGGCTGCAGCGGGAATCAAACGATGAAAATAAGAGAAGAGGCGGCATTTTGTTTAAAGCCTTGATCTTACATCCAATACATCCTCTACACGTGATTTGAATGGGACGTCTAATCCAGCATATCTGGCGTCCCCAAAGTCTGTGCGTTTACCTAAAGGCATGTTGCTAATTTTCTAAAATTAACTGTTATGTGTCGAACTAATATGAGTGCATGGAATGAGGGAAGGTAATATGTTTTAATCCATTCATTGATCCTTTGCATAATTAAGACTGCATTCATTGAGATCACTGGTTGTTTAATCTTCCCGAAGGGAACTTCAAGATTTTCTTTAAAATTGAAAATTTCTACAAACGGAGACTGTTTCTGACCGCCACTGCTCCCAGTTTTGATTTAATTGACGGTCAGCGAGACTATCACATATTCTTTACGTTAGGTAGATTGTATATGTAAAAGGGAAGACTCAATGGATCACCCCTCTAGCCTGAAAAGGTTGTAATGATGACTCTTGTCGAGAGGCTGTGACCGATCGTTTAATAGGAGATAGGAACTCTAAACCCCTGTGTATACATTCCCAAACACATAAACAACAACGTAACAGTTGCAAACCTTAGTCAAAGACGTTGCGATAGAGGTGAGACCGGACCATCAACTCCCATCGCCAGATCACTTCACGATCTTGACAGTTCCTGAAATTTTCAAAGCCTCTGGGCTGCTTTTAACAGACATATTATTGATTTATAAACCATTTTCATCTATTGTATCCAGTTAAAAAAACGCCTTGTATTGGTTGGAATTATCTGCTGACCAAGCAGAAGCGGGCGGCGAGGGCAAGACACCTTCGCTTAGCTAGGCTCTTGTTAGCCTCAGATATTTTCCATGGACTGCTACCACCCTTCACCAAGTGCAAGGACAAAAGGAAACTGGAGCGTAGAGGAAGATAGACGATTGGCCAGGTACGTCTTAATGTATAGAACAAATTTCTCAATGCACTCACTGCTCTAATCTGTTGTGAGGAATTAAGTCTTGACGAAACTATTTTGCGTTAAATTTTAACTACCGATCCCGTTTTCGTGTTTTAAAGACTGGTACAAGAGCACGGAGAAGGGGCTTGGAGCTTTATTGCTCGCCATTTCGCTGGACGTATTGGTAAACAATGTCGGGAGCGGTGGCACAACCAGCTCCGCCCTGACATCAAACGAGACGCTTGGGACGATGCAGAGGAGCAACTTCTGATTAACGCACACCAAGAATTAGGCAATAAATGGTCCGATATTGCAAAATTAATCCCTGGACGCACTGAAAATGCGGTAAAAAATCATTGGAATGCGACTTTAAGGAGGAAAGACGCAGCTGGGGTTGATGGTCAAGGTCGCCCTCTCACTCGCTTAAAACAATATATGAGAAACGTAGCTGCAGGAAATAAGCGTAGGGGAAACAGAAACAGTAGATTCAATAAGAAAGAGAAGCGCAATGGCAATGTGGGAGACGATGAGAGTATAGAAGACCTCGAAAAAAGACAGAGGTTACAAGAACAAGAAGTTGCTGCTGCAAATCTTGGGACAACAGCAGGAGCTAGACCCCAAGCTTCGTTCCTGGATTTCCCTCTTGCCCCTCGTAGCGAACTGCAGATCCCATTAAATTTGCCTATAAACTCGGTTCAGCGCCATTCTTCGAGTCATTCTGAAGCAGACCAACTATTAGAATGGCTGACCAATACTGCAGCTGTCGGTGGTGCTGCTGCTGCCGGGTTTGCTGGAAACGGTGGCGAAAGCAACATCGGTGGATTAGATGATGTCTCTGCTCTTAAATCTCCAGTTTACGGGGAATCTACTTTCCCTGCCCTCCCTCCCTTCACTACCTCTGGGCAAGGAGGACTCAGTCTAGGCGGCAAGGAAGTTTTTTGTACCCCAGAACCACCGATGCTTGCCTCTCCCTTGATTTCTCCTTTGAAGACATATTCTGGCCTTGGAAATCCTACCTTTATGCACGGGTTAGGCAACCTGAGTACTACAGAACACCATGCATTGCATAGGTGTAATAATATAGCTGTCTTTCCTAACCCTCTTCGGCCTTTGGCGTTTGTGGGAGAGAGATCAAAAAGCGCTGCCTCCTCTAGATCAGCAGCAGAAATTCTAGGAGCTACTGCTACCGCTGCTGCCAACCTAATGAATGTTCATGTACAGCATCTAGAAGGCAATAAAAATACGCCTTCTACAGCTTTGAATAGAGACTCGTTTGCTGTGTCTGAAGGCGCTGGTTTCTTTTCTCCACCACCAGTGACCCGGAAAGTGGCAACAACTGATGAAGATCAGCAGCTTGGCTTGAATAATAGAAAAGCTCTAAAAACCCGCCAAATTGCACCGCATGCATTCTTTAGCCCTGATTCGGCAACTTCGCCGGCTTCTTAGTACTTGCTGGCAAAATAATAATATCGGCGGCGGCGGGGCAGGCATTAATTAATATTATTTAAATTCTCAGCATTGTATCTCCCCTTTAAACAAAATATGTTATGCAAACATCTCAACCGATGTCATAGAGAAGCACGACCAGCTGCCATATGATATTTCCATATTTTTTTGGGCGCCACCACTAACACCAACACACTTGTCATTGCATGGCGCACTATTCTTCATTTATTCAAATAATTTTAAAAGCTTTTATACCCTCAGACTTTTAAACAAGATTTGCATATGCTTTTCGCCCAAGCGCTCTTATTACACTAACAATTGTCTCGAAACTAGCGTTCAAGTGGGTGCGGCGTGCCCTAATCTGCGCCAACCTAGCACTTCTAATATTACCTACATATACAAAATTATCTATATACGATATATAACGCAATGAAGCTCCAAATCAGCGCCCTGCAGGCAGGGAGCTTAAATTCCCTGCCAAAAATCTCCCTTTTGCGAAACGTAGCCACCAATGCAGTCCGCCCCAGGAAGCTCAAGGTATTGAATATCATATGTTACATTTGTATATGCTTTTAGGCACCGATTTAGCAATTTTCTATCATTATTATTTTTTTCCTACAGAACAAGCTCTCAGGCGGCGGTGGAGAATCCTCAGGCGCACCACAACTCGCTGAACCAATTTTCTCCGGCTTATTTGAAGAAGAAGAACCCAACGCTCAATTTGTACAATACGGCAGCAGTAAGAATGACCTCGAAGAAAATAATGATGATGTTATCGTTGAGTGGGTTTCAGAAGATGATGAACTCCGAGCATTGGAAGCAATCGCAGCAGGAGGGAGAAGCAAACACACCCCAGGCGCCAAGCTCGTCTATGACAATGAATACGATGACGATGAAGACGATGATTCCTCTGGATCGAATAGGGTAGCAGGTAAACGTCTACCAGCAGAAGTTCGTTGTTTTGACACTGCTCGAATTTTCATAAAGGGTGGTGACGGTGGTCGAGGTTGTGTCGCCTTCCGTAGAGAAAAATACGTCCCTAAAGGGGGCCCTTCAGGTGGTAATGGTGGCAATGGAGGGAATGTATGGCTTGAAGCTGATGCCATGCTGAATTCTTTAATGTCTTTTAGAAGGCAAGTTCATTTCAGAGCAGACCCCGGCGTCCCGGGGCAAGGGTCTGATTGCCACGGCGCCAACGCGAAAGATATGACAATAAAGGTTCCTCCGGGGACGATTGTACGTAAACGTGACGCTCAAGAAGGGGACCCACCGTTAGCAGAGGTGGTAAAGGCAGGAGATAGGGTTTTGCTAGCACCCGGTGGTCGAGGCGGAAGAGGGAACATGTCGTTTAAAACAGCACGTAACACCGCTCCTGCAATGGCAGAGTTTGGTGAGAAAGGGCAGGAAGTGTGGGTTGATTTAGAGCTTCGTTTAGTTGCTGATGTAGGTATTGTTGGAGTTCCAAATGCCGGAAAGTCAACCTTGCTCAGCGTACTCAGCGCAGCACGTCCTAAAGTAGCTGACTACCCGTTTACGACTCTAGTTCCCAACTTGGGAGTGTGCTCTTTGGATTACCGTACTACTGTCTTTGCAGATGTTCCTGGATTGTTAGAAGGAGCTCATTCTGGAATTGGCCTTGGTCATCAATTCCTCCGTCATTGCCAACGGTGCCGAGTTTTGGTGCATGTAGTCGATGGAACGTCTCCTGATCCTTTGGGTGATTACGACGCAATTCAAACCGAATTAGCACTTTTCAGCCCAGAACTAGCAGAAAAACCTCAGATCGTAGCGTATAATAAAATGGATGTACCCGATTCTTCAGATTATTGGGATGAAATCAAAGAAGGTTTATTACAAAGAGGCGTTTCTGAAGAAGATGTGATCGCTATTAGCGCGGTTACGGGCCGTGGAGTCTCAGAAATTGTCCGTCGATCTCGATCAGTCTTGGATTCATTACCGCCCGAAGAGGAACGAGTCTCTAGTGGTGTCACTGCTCTTGAAGACATGCCCTTTAGAGCTGCAGAGATGGGTATTGCCCGTCGTTCTGCTGCCCGAATCGGTGAATTTTCTATTGAATCTGATCTCTCAGGCCCTCGGGTATGGATTGTCCACGGTGATGCTATTGAACGCTTTGCTCAAATGACAGATTGGTCTTATTATGAATCTGCAAAGAGGTTCCAAGGGGTGATGGATGCTGCAGGTATCACGTCTGCTTTAAGAGCAAAGGGCATTGAAGAAGGGGATACTGTTGTTATTGGGGAAGTTGAATTTGAACATAGTAATGATAAATCTGAGGGGGCCTTGTATGAAAAATGGAATGAAGAGAGAAAAGCAGCTGGAATTGCAACTAGAGGTTCTGCAAGGTGGCCACATGCAACCTAGTTTTTGGGGTCGTGGCAGTAGTAGATTTTCAAAATGAAATTGGAACAGAGAGGCAACGGCGGCGGGAGAAATAAAATGCAAGAGATGATAATCGACTTCGCTTTTAGTTATCCTTGTAGTCACCCTGGCATAAATATTAGCTCTACTACTTAATTAGAATAATATACTATAAATTGTAGACCTTGTTGTAAATTTTTAGCGAATTTGCAAGCAATATTAGCGATTATTTCCAAGTCAGAAGTTGAGGAGGAGGTCAACTTGGTTTCAGATTTCAGATAGTTATCGTCGTGGTCGAGAAGCAGGAGCGAAAATTTCGATTTCCGGGAAGCCTTTTCCTGCCGCAATTCTACTCACAGTAATCACTTGATGCTGTTTCTGTTTGATGTTGCCTGCTGTAGTGATCTGGTTGCTGCCATCTTGGTTGTCCTGCTCTTGCTTAACTTTTCGAGTGCTTTTTTCCTGCTGTTCTTGCAATTCTTTAAGTCTGCCTCGCATTTCTTTTGCTCCTTCGAGCATCTCTATCCATTTATAAAGAATCATAGGAACGTCAGATGGCTCTTCTTGGCGAAGGGACCAAGGTACAAAGGCGTTTCCTTGCCGAAACACAGCTTCACATACGTTGTCAACAAACTGCTGGAGCGCACGGACGCTTGCCAAAGAACGCTGTAGCTGACGAGCAACCTTTGGAAGCTCGAAAATATCTGTACAGTTTAATGTAATAGCGATAGAATCAATGATTTCCAGAGCTACTTGCCTTGGAAGCTGCTGCTGCTTTGGGTTATGGCGATAACTGTGGTGGCTGGAAGAGGTTGAGAAGAACGTCGTGGAAGGAGCTGCTGTTGTACATGCTGCTCGTCGACTATTTCGAGGCACTAAAGATTCTCTTTCTTTCTCAAAACGAGCCAAACGACGTGTTAATATCTCAGCTTGCCGCTGCAATCGTTCAAATTCTTCTGCAGCTGGGCGCCTGCTGACTTCTTCTCGTAGCAATTCAGCCTCCTCTTGAGCACGGGCAGCCAGAGATTCAGCCTTTGCTACCTTCTTTGCAGCGATAGCGGTCTCATTACTGTAAGGGCCAATGCTCTGGCTGCTATTTAAATACTTTTCTCGTAGTAAGAAAATCTCCTCTCGAGCCGCCCTGGTCTCCTCTTCTGCGGCTCGTAGCTGGCTTTCATATACTTTGGCCACCTGAAGCGCATTCATTGTTAAAATAGACGCAGCGGTTGATGGGGTGTGGTTAACTATCAGGGCGGATCTCGAGCCTTCTAGTGCATTGACCCGTTCAGAAGCAAAAACTTGGCGTATGCGTTTCACACTTTCTTCTCAACCATTGATAGGAGAAAGGGCAATCAGAGCGAACACAAGCTCTGGCCCCATTAGTTTACATATATTTAATTTAATTACTGTAGTAAATCAGATAATATATATAAGAAAAACTAGCAATGCTAGCTAGACACAGAAAAACTAGTATGAGAAAAGTTAGCATAATTTTTTTTAATTTTTTTTTGTCGGCGTTGGTGAGGAGAAAGAAGGGGAAAAGGTAGGGTGGGAGAAATAAACCTCAGATCAATAAGATTACACAAGATAACCAGCTGGAAGCTGTCCAGCTACCTATAAGCTGGTTGCTTCAGAAAGCCACAGCTTTCTTGCCAGAAAGCTTTCACCTTTCTTCTCAACCATTGATAGGAGAAAGGGCAATCAGAGCGAACAAGAGGTAAAAAGATGACCTACGTTAGTCCAACAGCCGGCTTGATATTGTAATAGGTCGTCTGCCAGGACGATGGATCACTGTAGGAACGCTCCGAGGAGTGGGAGTAGCCCGGCGGTATCGCCTGCGAGCAACGACGGGCGGAAGGAGGGGAACCATGGGTTCTGCTAAAAGGGGATTTGGCGAGGGATCAATGGAAGGTTCTTCAGCTTCAGCTGCTGCTAGTGCTGTGGGTACATGTTCTGCAGAAGCGATTTGATGTACGTAGCCACGTGCAGCAGAGGTGGAGAGCCAGCGGCCATGGGCCATCCATTGAGCTTCAGCAATATTAATGCTGGCTGCCAAGGTAGCACCTCCTACTCTCAGGGAGTGAGTACCATAGGTATCATCCAGCCCAATGGCGTGAAACAGTTCTTTAAACTGTTTGTGACAGCGGTTGTAGTCAATAGCGATCTCAGTGGGCAGAGAGTGATCAAAACGCATAAACACGGGGCGGCGAGTGCCACGGAGGCCGGCTCGAGCGAATAATTGAGTCAGCAGAGAAACCGGACAATAAAGCTTGCCAGGGCAAGCGGAGAAAGAAATGGAAGCGCCACGATGCAGTTGATCAGTTTTAGAATAGGGCAAGAAGATGGTAATCTTCCGTTGGGACATAGACACATGATTGGCCGTGATGGCGGCCAGATCAGAATAGCGAAAAAATCCAAAGAAGCCGATGGACATAGCTGTGACCAGCATATGCTTCTGGAGGGAAACCGAAGGGCCACTAAAGCGAGAAGCCAGCTCAGTGAGGTGGCGTAATGTCAGCGGAGAGCGTTTGCGTTTGGGGGTCTTCAGCAGGCGCTGGGCGCCTTGCAGCAGTTGCTTGATCAGAAAATGTTGAGTAGGAGATTCATACCCACAGAGCTGGTGTAAGGTAGAGATAGCATCTCTAGGGCCAGTAAGCACGGAGACAGTTTGGTTTTTTGCTTCAGCGCGTTGTAACAATGAACCAAAATAGAAAACAACAGTGCGAAGATCAGCTGGCACAGCACTGAGCTTGTGCAAGGAGCAGAACGCAAAATAACCACGGAGATGGTTGTCATACTTAGTCTGAGAAGAGAAAGCGCGAGAATGAATCAGTGCTTTAAGCACAGGTTCCAGGAGTGGAGCCAAGGAGCCATTAGCTGCTAATTGAGGCACTAAGTGCGCGAGTTGAGCAGTCTGCATCAGAGCTATAAAGAAACAGAGGAGAAATATTATGCGCGAACTGCATAGAGGGTAGGGTACCAACTAATTGTCCACACTCTCAAGACTCATTTCAAATTGCGAAAATCAAGGCGCAAGGCCAAAACCTTCCAGTGAGGGGAGCCAACAGCGTGCTTGTTGCTATGCTTGGGACCAGGCAGAAAAAGGTCTGGAACGGTGGGAAGTTCACAATGATTAACGACAAACGAAGCCCACGGCTTGCCATCGGGCTGAAGCAACGGCCACCAAGGCCGGCCTGGCCACTGAGGGCAGATCATCGTGGCGACGGCTTTGCATTGACGGAGGTGGCGAATGACCTTGCCAATAGCACCGAAAGGGGGATTGATCCAGCAATTCTCCCCAGCCCAGTTATGAGCGAAAGCATCGACACCACTGGTGGAGGGGCAGTGATATAAGGAATAGAACTGATCACAGTGGTGGTTCAGTTCGCTAGCGAAAATATCAACAGTGTGGGGACCCCATTCGGGGTGGGAGTCGAAAATATGAAAGAACTTGGGGTTAAGCATCCAATCATCGCCGTCGTGGAGTTTGGACAAGATATCAGCGCGTTCGTTAAGGCAGCGGGGCACCCATTGAACAGTCAGCTCGATATTATGTTGCCAGCAGAATTCGAAAATCTGTTTAACCACGAAATTAATAGCTGGTACTCGACTACCTTTAAGCATGATATAGGTTAAACCTAAATTGTCTACGTAAGCGCGGACAGCGGTAGGGGAAGTAGAGGAGGAAGCTACGCAACGCAGAGCGCGAGCCAGTGAGGTGAATACTCTGTCCAGGGCGAATGTTTCACGGAGCGTAGAAGAGGTGGCAGGGCCTTGCTCCCAGGGCTCAAAATAGCCTTGAGCTTCGAGCTCGTCACCGCGAAGGAGCCCATGGCCACCCCAGCCAAAATCACTGGCATCAGAGAAGATTTCCATAGTGGTGACAGAAGTGCTGCGCCAGATGGGAGTAGAGTTAAATTCGTGGAAGCGACGAGACCAGAACTCGAGCTCAGCTCGGGAGTCGACAGTATGACGCCAGTGATGGGAGAGATCGCGATAGTTGCTTAGTAGCACATAGCAGGCTCGAGTGTAAGCTCGAGTGGCAGTGCCCAAAACGACAGTCATGGAAGCGAGCTGACCCAGGAGCCGAGCGAGCTCCGAGCCACGGGGAGCCTTCTTATGCTGGACGATGGCCAGCTGAGACATAAATTCAGTGACACGCACAGGGCTGACTTGAATAGTGTTCCACTGAGTGTTGAAGACGAAGCCAAGAAATTGCTGAACAACAGCAGGAGCCAATTTGAGCTTCGGGATGGAAAGAGAAAAACCAGCATCCTGGATATCGCGTAATACGCGACGCTGCACGAGCCCAAAAGGGATAAGAGCACTGGGATGAATAGCAAAGAGAAAATCATCCAGGTAATGAAGCAGGCGCCAGCCACGAGAGCGCCAGTGTTGAACCAGCACGCGAGTGACCTTGGTGAATACCCAGGGAGCAATGCAGAGGCCGAAGGGGAGAGAACGGAAGACGTAATACTGGCCTTGCCAGTAAAATCCCAGAAATTGCCAGAATGCAGGGTGAATATCAATATGGTGATAGGCGCTTTCCAAGTCGACTGTGAACATCTGGTCGCCAGGCTGGAGTACCGTAGGTGCATCAGCGACCCCTTCAAACCGGAATTTGTAGGGGTGATCAGCTTTATCAGGGATGATATGCTTATTCACATGGCGGAGATCAACGATGAGGCGGTTTTTGCCTCGGCGAGGGATCACGTTGAGCGGGCTGACGATCGTAGGACCTTCAGCGACAGGGGTAATAGCACCAGAGAGGAGGAGGGCAGCGACAGCGGAGGAAACGAACTCCGCATGTTCAGCGGTGGGAGGATGATTTGGCTCCGACCAAGGCTCAGGAGGAGCTTCAGATGCCCAAGTCCAGGCTACACCGTGTTCAATCCAGTGAAGGACGGTTTTGGATCTGCAGACCTTTTGCCAGAAAGGGAGCTTATTGCGTAAAGCGTGATTCAGCTGGGGGTTGCCAGGCGGTGGTGGAGGCAGCGGCTGGTCAGAGGGATGAGAGAATTCTGCTGGAAAATCAGGTTCATCCTCAAGCAGGGCAGGGAGTTCTGAGAGAGAGACAATAAAAAGAGTGTAAGTTACACTGGGCATTGATGGGACAATGAAAGGGATGGCTTAAGAGAAGCGGTGACTTGATAGAAAGTCAATCATGTAAAGAAAAATTGTGTTTTTATGAGGAAAAACAGTCTGCTGAGGCAGAATTGGTCAGTCATTTGTGCTGAGCTGCTTTCAAGCGAAAACAGTCTTTAGTAATGTGGTTGGTTTTGCCACAGACGGCGCACCCTTCGGGAGTGGCGGCCTGCTCGGTCTGAGCAGGGCGGTGCTGGCCAGAACCGGAGCCACGGGCGCCGGAGGAACCGCCGCGCCAGTTAGACTGCGAGCGAGGGCGCTTACTGGGCTGAGCCTTAGCCGCATCCTTCAGGGCCTTGTCAAGAGCAGCGGCGTAGTCGCTGTCGTGGCCAAAACGGTTAGGCACCCGGTTAGCTTGCAGGTTGCGAGCCACCTTCTGCCCATGGGTGCCCAGCACGATGAGGTTGCGTATTTGCTCCTGGACCACAGGGATCGCTGAACAAAGAAGGAGAGAAGTATTGAGAACTTATCGGTACGGGGGACCGCAGCCAGTACTGAGGACTGGGGACGAATGAGACGTCCAACTAACGGAGATTAGGAGAATCCCGAGTGAAGATTTGCAGCTAGTGAGCTTGGCAATAAGACAAGGGCAGCGAGACTTACCGATAGCGAGCTGAGCGCTCAGCGTTTCCTGGAAAGCTTCAGGAGGGTGGTCACCGGTGGTGAGCATGTTGGTCACTTGTTGGGCTGTGCCCAATGCGGTGTAAGCTTCGCCCAGGGAGCGAAGTTCAGCCCGCTTGACCAGGGAGTCCAATTGGACAATCTCTGCGTCAGAAGGAAGTTCACGACGCATGGCCACAGGCAGTGCGGGGAGTGGAATAGGGTCGAACATGAGGATCTCGGATTCCTCTTTTTCGGCAGCTTCCTTCTCGGCGGCCGCTGCAGCTTCGGCGGCGGCTGCCTCAGCAGCTTTAGCCGCGGCGGCATCAGCTCTCTTCTGCTGAGCAGCAGAAAGGGGCTTAGGAGTAGGGGCCATTGCAGATGAAAAGGACAGTTGAGATCTAGATTTGAAGAAGTAAACTAATGGGGAAGAGCTTGCGTAGGACTTAGAATAGAGAAATAAACCTCAGATCAATAAGATTACACAAGATAACCAGCTGGAAGCTGTCCAGCTACCTATAAGCTGGTTGCTTCAGAAAGCCACAGCTTTCTTGCCAGAAAGCTTTCACCTTTCTTTCGCAGCAAGATGTATCTGGGTCTCTTTATCAAGATAACCTTGAAGCTGCTGTTTTAATGCTTCGTTTTCTGAATTCTTTGCAAATGCCTGCCTTTGAAGACGGTCTAAACTTGTTTTCAAGGCAGCAGCCTCCAGAGCAGCTTCTCTTGAAGAATGCCGACTTGCCATTTCTGATTCTTTAGCCCTTGCAGCATCCTCCTGTGCTTTTGAAGCAAGCTTTTGCCACTCTTTTTCCTCTTTGGGAAAATTTCGAGCTTCCATTTGGAGCTTTTTCACGGCTGCAGCCTCTCGTTGAATGGCCAATTCAGCAGCAGTTTTCAGAGCCTCCGCCTGATGGTGTAACCTTGTAAGCTCCTGCAGGGCACATTGCAAGGCCGTTTGCGCCGCTTGAGGGGTAGGCAGCCCGTCTTTACTCATCTCATCCAACACAGGAGGCAACCCGCGTTGTAAGAGCTCTTTATTAACCATCGCCCAGTCGACGTGAATTTCAGAAGAAGCACTTGGGGTAGACAGGCTCTCCCTGGAGTAGTCTGATTCTGTAAGTTCGATTTGTTCGTCATGTGGAGTATCACAAGATCGCAACCGGCCCTCTAACTGGGCAAGACGAGACCATGGGTCTTCAGGACTACTGCAAGATGCATCTGTGAAGTGATCTCGTTGTAGTGATGGGTCAACCTCTCTCCGGTCCCTCTTTAGCTCAGTTAACAGTCTTTCCAAGGTGTCCATGTTTACAAATAAGCAAAATCTGTGCTCTAAAGATGATGTTTAGTCTTGATAAAGACGTTTGACTTTTGATATAATTTTCAAACAATCATTGAATGGGCCATTTCCCCGTTTGGCTATTTCTGTTATTATTTCAAATAATTCCATATCAGAACGTTTACTACAAACGTAAAATTCCATGTATACAGTTGCTGTCAATTAATTTCAGCGTCAGAATACAATTTAGATTATGCATGCCACGAATTATATATTAATCATTGCCAATTTGACAGGAATACCCGAATAGAAAGCCTGAGAAGTAATGATAAAGCCAGCAGTAACAACGCAAAGGAATACTGGAGTTATGATTGCTCCTCGACGGGCAATTTTTCATATTGCATGTGCGGCCCCCACCGCCGCCGGCGACAGTGCAGAGCCTAGCAAGCAACGCAAACGCCCATCTCCAAAGGGACCTCATCAGCAAAGTGGCCCTAAAACAAAATCACCCTCATCTAGGAACCCTCGTGGCAGCCCAAAACCATCATCCCAGCCCCAAGAGACGAACTTATCAGAATTCTCAGCTAATATTTTATCTGGCGTGAGTACTGAAGAAATTTCCGCCCCGGACTATTCAGACGAGATTGAATTCCAAGAAGACCCTCCTGGTCACCGCGCCGGCTTTGTGGCCATCATTGGTCGCCCAAATGCCGGCAAAAGCACTCTCTTAAACGCTCTTTTAGGTCAAAAATTGTCCATTGTGACCGAGAAAGCTCAAACCACACGACACAAAATTTTAGGTATCTGGTCAGAGCCAGGACATCAAGCTGTATTCCTAGATACCCCTGGAATAATTGCAGAACGCCGCAACGAGCTGGAGGAAAGAATGATGGGCGCAGTGGATCAAGCTGTGAAAGATGCTGATGCCTTATTAGCGATAGTTGATGCATCCCGGCGCCCAGAAGGCGCACTAGAGATGCTGCAACCTGGACCAGACTGGAAAGGCCCTCCTATGGCAGTCATTCTCAACAAATGCGATCTTTTACCCACAGAAGAGGTAGAAAGGCTTGAAAAATGGTTCAAGGAAGAATGCCGAGCTGAAACTGTCATTGCTGCGTCGGCACTTCACGAGGCTAATACAGATCAAGTAGCGGCCTGGGTAGTAAACCACTTACCAGAGGGACCATCTCTCTACCCAAAAGACGTCGTTGCTGACGCGTCTGAACGCTTTTTTGTCAGTGAAATTATCAGAAGACAGGTTTTCTTACAATATCGGCAAGAGTTGCCGTACCACGTTACCGTTCAAGTAGTGGAGTTTAAAGAACGAAAACCACCTGCAAAGGCGCTGGTCAAAGCCCATGTTATTGTAGAGAAGAAACGCCATGTGGGGATAATATTAGGCGCAGCAGGATCGGCTATTAAGGCTTTATCTACGGCAGCAAGAGAGGAAATTGAAGAATTTTTAGAGCGGGAAATATTCTTGGAACTTTCCGTCAAGGTGGAAGAAGGGTGGAGAGAAGATACTGCCCAGTTGGAAAGATTAGGGTATTAGATAGAGTAATTGAGATAGTATTACTTCCCCTTTCTTACACCAAGTGTAATACCATAAATTTAAATGAAATAGAGTGCAGTAGAAGTGAAATGGAAAAAAAAAAAAAAACCCCGAAGATAATTCTGGGAAAAGAATTCCAACTGCGTTTTTACCCCAAGAAAATCAACTGAAAAGAAAGAATGTAACAGAAAAATTAAATTTTATTTCTCTTAGAAATTCATAAGGATATGTTCTTTAGCAACGCCAGCAGCGGTCAGCGCCTCCGTCACCGCTTCTGCCATCCCTTTCTGGCCACAGAGCACTGCTGCAACACCTTCAGAACCTCCAACAACACCACCTTGACTTAAAAACATGTCTTGAACGTATCCTTGCCCTTCTTGAGAGTATACAGGCACTACTTTCACGCCAAATTCCTGCTCCCAGTGACTTAATTTATTTTCAAACGCCATTGCAGCGGGAGTGCGGGTTCCGTAATACAAAGTTACCTGGTCTCTAGCACTCGCATTGAGCTTTCCAGACTCAATTAAAGCTTTAATGGGTGAGATTCCAGACCCTGTAGCGAACAAATAGACTCTTTTAAAAGAATCTGCAGGGATTCTATCAATTAAGAAACCTTTGCCCATAACGGGGCTGACTTTGACAATAGCCCCTTCAGTAGCAGCGCAGATAGCTTCAGCAGCTTCGCCATTAGGTTTGATGAGAAGCTCTACAACACCAGCGTTGTTGGAATCAGGGGCGGAGGCGATGGCGAAAAAGCCAGCTTTGCCATCTGCAGCAATCTTGGCTTGCAGGAATTGGCCAGGGGTGGTGTAATCAGAGGCGAGAGAACCGATATCTACAAGGCAGCGGTGGAGATTATCTGCAGCTTTACCAGTTTCGAGGATTTTGGCATCGGTAAAGGCGACTTCAGCACCCCACTGGGCGTGGAGAATGATAGCACCGAGTCTTTGACGGCGACCGCTGTGTAAGCGGAGAGGCTGGCCTTGCAAAGCAGGGGAGCGAGCAGATCTCAATGGGGCAACAATTTTACTCAATTGGTGGCATCTGATGCTAGCGGTTGTAGAAGCTACGTTGACAACAGGGCTGCAAAGCCCCCGAGCACTGCTGGCACAAGCCATTGCGAATTTGCTTGCTCTTAAAATTTTACAAGGTTTTGGTGGCTGATGCACGGCAGTATTTAGCGGTGCAGCAACTGTATATTAGTGATCAAACAAAATTTCAAAGCTCTTCTTTGGGATTCATTGCTTAGAACCTCCTTAAAATGTTTCTTTTCGGCCAAAAAGCAGCCAATATTTTCAAAACTTTGCTGATCTACCTCGATTTCACACGATGTCAACATTTGTATCCATTTTCATTAAGCTCAATCCAAAATCTACTCGCTTGGCGCCTCAATAACCTCTGATTATTAAATCAAGTCAACACATTTAAGTCAATTTCAAGTGATCAATTCTCTTAGAAACATTAATAAAGCCTCAATACCCATATCAACCCTATTGATATCACCCATAGAGATAGTAGACATGGCTGAGAAGTCCGAACTGGCAGAACTTGTGCCCGAGGCCAAATACATTGAAGACGTTGCAGCGTTTGTTCAAGGTGCTCTCCCCTACAAACCTCTCAGAGTTTACGTCAATACTTGCCCCTTTTCTTTGCTCCCTGTATCTGATTTTGTATACCCCTTCTTTATGTAGATCGTCCTGTTGATGAGGTACTTGCAGAGATACGTGAGACTCTCCAACGATATAGCTATGTTCTACAGGAGGTCGTGCAAAAACGACAGCGGCTGACAATCAAAGAACCTGAAATTCGAAAGTGTCTGGACTCTGTAGATCTCCTTATTCACCAAAGAGAAGCTGGGGCTGAATCTGTAAGTTTGCTGCTCAGCTTCCAAATCCTTAATATGCTTAAAACCGAATAAAAGGGAAGGCAAAGGGAATTCGCCGCCGACGCCATGCATGGGCCATACATTCCTGAGACTTTTTTTCTTTTATACTTCGACAAAAACTGAGGGGTATCCATATTGATTTTCAAATATGCAGACGCTAGTTGATTTTTCTCTATCAGACCAAGTTTATGCACGTGCAAAGCTCAGGGATGTTGATTCTGTAGGGCTGTGGCTTGGCGCTGGAATCATGGTGGAGTACTCATTAGAGGAAGCTAAAAATTTACTTGTAAGGCTGTTTTTAACTCTTTTTTTTTTTTTTTTTTTTTTTTGAATTAATTCACTCATTCAGGTTATATGCTGTATTTACAAATGTTTGAGTAATTTTGATGGTGTCATGTATGCAGGAAAATCAATTGGAAGGGTGTCGGGCGCAGCTGTCAGCGTCTCAAACAGATTTTGATTATGCTCGTGACCAGGTGACGACTACAGAGGTGTCTTTAGCTAGAGTATACAACTATGATGTAGAGAAAAGGAAAAAAGCGAAAGAAGGAGCTCAGTAAAAGGTTATCTCCTGTTAGGATTAGAGATTTGGATGATCGTCGGCAGAGATGACAAATATGTTAGGGAGAGGCTCAAAGCTCAAATCTATTGATTTACGTGTAAAATAACAGTAAGCTTAGGCTAAGCAGTGTCAAATATAGGGATATACAATAGTGTATGGCCTAAAGAAAGATCAAAAACAGGGCTTATGCAATGACGACAGGTTGGCAAGCCTCCCAAACCCAAACCCAAATACTACCAAATCGGATAGCCCGAGAAGGCATACAGCTTTGTCGCCACATAATAAGGAGCAGACTTGAGCGGAGAGTACAATAATAGAGTATAGAAGCATATTTTATATAGTGAATACATTAATATAAGAGCAAAGCCCAGCGCTAGGGCCTATTACTGTAAAGTCACCTTACTACGACCAACACAGCGTCTGATTAATCTAATTCAAGAAAATATTGCTCTTTCTGGAAGGTAATGATGATGCCCTAGCATCTTGACATAGTAGTGTATAAATCAGCAGCCAACTTGAGCCACTCTGCGAGCCCTATGGAATGGCATAGAGGACTGCAGAAATCCTGTGCCTGTTTGTCAAACAATCCAAGCCCTAATTGTGTAGTGGCATGTTCTCGCTCCAGCCCCCCCAACTGACAAGCGCTGCTCTTTATCATTTGCAGAGATAGATTTACATAGGATGAATACATCTTCAGAGGCGTGGAAGGCAGGAAATCAGGCTTCTTCCGTAGGCTGGAATTTTGCCAGCAATGAGGAGTGCCCTTTCAATGATACTTGGCCGGCCCCGGCCCTTTTTCAAGAGTAAGTTCTATTCAAATAGTTATTTTTAATTGAAAGAACGGCTGCTTCCATGCAAACCCCTAGGAATACCTCTCTGATCATAAGCCAATCCATTGCTGCAGGGTTCCAAGTCAGCCGCTCTGTGGTTTACTTTCTGACCATGCTGAGTTGAGCACCTATGGTGACTCTGCTGAAGGGCTGTTCCCCGAGAACTCCACTAGTGGAACCACCACGGATCAAATTTTTGACTTGTCTCATGGCGACCACCCTGCTGCCGTCATCTCCATTGTTGAGGCTGCCATGAATCTTGATGCCGTCTACTCTTCCCCTGCTCCTGCTCCCAAGGCAGTAGACAATAAAATTCTTCTTCCTTCTTTACCTGTAGAAGCCCTCAAATTTGTGCCTGTCCCTCGTCAAAACAGTTCCACCAACTTTTCTGACGCTGACTTGGCGGACCTGCTTCCTGCTCCATCTCTCTCCTGCCTTTTCCAACAGCCAGAGGGTGCATATTCCAAGGGTCAGCTTGAATTTTCTCGTTCTTTAAAGAACATTGCAAGGCAAGAAGCAGGTTCTTTGGGTCAAGTCTATGCTTCTCTTGTTAACAAGCAGGAGGAGCAGCGGGTGCCCGATGCCAAGCCCCAGGAATTCTCTTATACTCCCTCTGGCCCTGCCCTGGTGGAAGAAATTCTGACGCAGATGCGTAAAGCGGCAGAACGCAACGTTCCTGGCTCCAACCAAGTCGTTCGTCCTTGTCATTTCGTCGAGGGCTTTGGAATCTCCCCTGCTGGGTGTCCTATCCCCAACACCAGCAATACCAACTCCTCTATTGTTCTCCCCGATGGCATTACCCTTGTGCATGCTGGGCGTGCTATGAACATCCCCAATAGTTTCCGTACCACTCACCAGCATCTTTCCAAGCGCTTTGTTCGCCACGCTGATCAGTCTCAAGGCCGCAATTTCAATGCCCCTGTTCCTCATCCGCCCAGCAACAATGCCGTCCATCCTGAACTCGTATCTGCACTTGCTGGCGTTCCAGTTTCAATGTCAACTCATGTGGCTGCATTGACCCCTATTTCAAACACCAATAAACCATCTTTTATAAATAATGTACCCAATGAGCTTCCTAATGGCCAAAGAGAAGGTGGGGGTCACAGTGGCAGTGACCGTGGTATTAATGACTTTGCCAACTACAGTCCTTGCCGTGGCACTTCTCCTCACCCTGGTATTTGTGATGATGATGGTATGGTATCTACCCGTCGTACTCGCCGTCAATCAGAGCACAATATTCACCACCAGCAACAAGAGCAAGAGTGTCCTGCTGACTCTGCCGCCACGGACGGCACTGATGGCACAGGAAGCCGCATGTCCCACTCTTCCCTCTACTCCAGCGACGGAGAGAGCAGTCAAGGCGGGTTGGCATATGAAAAGATCAACCCTGATGAAATCACCTTTGAAGAGCTCTCCAAAATGTTTATTTATAAACAAAATGCAGCTGCTGAGAAAATGGGCATCGGGTCGACCACTTTGAAGAAAATTTGCCGTAGGCTTGGATTGACTCGTTGGCCGTCTCGTCATCTGAAGTCTTTAATCAAATTACGTGCTACTTTAACCACTGATGCTGAGATTATTGGCAAATTTCCTGAGGAAGAAAGACGTCGAGCTTTGACTGAGATCGAAGAAAGCCTCCGTGGTCGTGCCGTCACTAAATGTTTAAAGGATTTCCGTCAGAAAGTTTTCAAAAATACTCATACTTTGAGGACTAAAAATGGTGGAGTAAAGAAGAATAAGTAGAGAATTATTGCTAGCAACTACATTCTGGTCCGCTTCTCTTCAGGATTCCGTCAGACTCCCTCCCTCCTCATTGTCACCACCGCCTTTGAACTCATATAGGAGATTTTTCTTCCCTCCCTTGCCGCCTGCACTCTTCCTCTACCGCCTCCCCACCTTCAACACGAGATGGCATGACATACATATATAAATATGGTACATGCATAGAACGTGTACTACATATGGACACGTTATACTGCTATTATAGATCTACTTGGTTCATATTTCGCAAGCTGTCAATTACCCTGTTGCCTACGCCTTCTAAACCTGCTTCACCCACCCCGCCCTTTTGAATTTGTCCTACCATATTTAAATTTGAACAAAATACTTAGATATTATTCCACCCATTTTTACCTATTCCTTTCGTAATCCTTTGCTTCTCTTTCTTTCTTGCCTTTGTACTACACCCATCGTAAATTATTAATTCAAACGAAACTTAGTATCATTCCTAAAAAATTAAGCATTCAGTCTTATTTTGTCTCTTATTTTAGTATTAGGAAAGGAGTCCTTCTTTTTTAATAGTTTTTAGGAAATCAAATGCACGAACAACCAACTTCTCTTCCTCGCTTTGACCTTGAAGAGCCTCGTTATTCAAGAATTGATCTTCTCTCTTTTATCTTTCTCTGGTGTTGATAACAACTGTCTCGTGGAATAATTTCAACTTCTCCCATTAGTGGAACACTTTGATTGTGTTCTTCTTCGTTATTTCTGGTATCATCATTTGCAATGATACCCTTCCTTTCTTTCTTTTCTTTCGTTCTTTGCTCTTGTGGTTCTTATTTCACTTTGATCAGCCGTCGATGCTATTGATCAGACGTAAATTCGCTTCAGGTGTTTCATTGATTGATCCCTTTTGTCTTTGTGTCTTTCATTTTCAGAGTCGTTTAAAAACAACAGCCACCAAGTGGGCGGCTTGGGTTGTTCTTTTCAACGTGCATCATCCTTTCTTCTTTTCTTATTTAGGATGTTTAGCAAGTTCAATTAAGAATCAATAACAAAATAATATCAAATATAAAGGAATAATTACAATTTCGAAAATTGCCTTTCTTTCTTTCTTTCTTTCTTTCTTTCTTTCTTTCTTTCTTTCTTTCTTTCTTTCTTTCTTTCTTTCTTTCTTTCTTTCTTTCTTTCTTTCTTTCTTTCTTTCTTTCTTAAATTTTTTTTTTCTCCCACTATGGGTCTCACAACGAATTTTCAAAGATTTTCTTCATTCTTCCCATATAGAACTTTTTCGTACTGTAAATATACTACTACACACATTCTCTTGAACTGATCTTACAGAGAACCAGTTTAGCCGGACACTTTGAGCGTGCTTTTCATTTCGGCCGCCACAGCTTCGTTTACTGCCTGGCATTGTCAGAATTCGATTCAATATTTGGTCGGTGTGAAGAGTTTATTATTCGCTATAAGGGCAGGATAGTGTATAGAAAGAAAGAGTTACAGATCGAGGGGGAAAAAACAACAACGAAAGTCAACGGCAATGACAGCGATGAAAGAGCGTCCAGAACCTTGAACGTGTCGCACCTCACTTTCCCGGCTGCGTCACTTTTCGCTCGCGCAATATCGCCGTATTCGCAATGCGTATCTACCTATACCCTGCACGTTGCCGCTGCGAACCTTGCAAAAAATTTGGGGCCAACCGCCCTTTGCCGGTCCCCTACCTCGTTCGACCCCTCGACGCCGCCCGAGCCTTGCCCCTTCTGCAGGCCTAGCTCGCCCTCCCACAGCCCTGCCTAACGAGGCTTTCGCTCTTACATTCACTTACTTACACGCGACAAAAAACGAGGCGAAACCCTGCCTCCGGGGTCAAACCGCCCTTATTCAATCGTAAATAACGTGTCCGAATAAAGCAGCGTGTCCAATATAGTGCAGATCACAGGCATACGATAAAAGCACACACGCAAGCACTCTGTGTTTAATCTTTAATATATATTTTCGTCAAATTTTTATTTTTTTAAAGCTAAGGTCATTTACTTTCTTTAAGCCAACGTCATTTCCCAGACTCGTAAATGATCCGGCAAGGTGTCGTTCTCTCTCGACAACACTAATCCACAACACGCCCATCCACTCACATGCTCTTGCCGACGCAGCAACATATCTGTTTCTAGTTCTCTAAGCTTTGCTGCAGTTTCTTCCGCTTGCTCCGGGCTCATCCCAAGCAATTGAGGTTCATTCGTGTCATTAGGGTGCGTCACTGGAACAACAGACGCTATCCCTCTACTATCTAGAAACTCATGTAGTTTAAAAACCATCAAAGCTTCTGGCCCAGTGGGAGGTAGTTGACCAGCAGCATTGCTGAGACCGCTAACACCACCACCACCACCACCACCAGCAGCAGCGCCACGGCTGGGTGTAAACTGACTCATATTGACAGAGTCTGCAGAAGGACTACGGTAATGATGTGGTTTACGAGAGACAGATGCCACAGCGGCAGCTGTCGCTGCAGCGGCGACGGCGCTGGTAGTCGAGGTGACGCTAGGCCCAGTACTCTCTACAGAAGGCTTTCTAGCATGGCTTCCAGGTGATGGCCCTTCAGAGCCTGGACTTGTGGTGATAATGGTGGGAGATTCAGCTTCTGGTGCTGCGTTTGCCAATGCACTCAGTGCGGCCGCAGACCGGGAACTAGGAAGAGGGTGGTGTGGAGCAGAAGCCGCAGCATGCTCTCTGCCACCTCCTCCGGCTGCCACGAGTCTACTGCTCCTTCCCCCAGCGCCGCCATCTTGATTTGAAACTAGCCCAGATAATGAGTTTGTAGAAGGGTTTTGGGAGACTCCCACAGAGGGGCTTCCAGCAGGGGAGGCTCTTGATCTTAATCGCGAGGATGCTTGTGAACCATGCTGCCTGCTACTTCGGGAGCCTGCCGCTCCTGCATAGGGCAGAGGACTTGCAACGCGAATGAACTCATCAGCAGGGCTACTCCACCTATCCCAATCCAGCAATACTTTTTGTAAATATGCATTATCTTTCCTCGTAGCTTGCTGCACTCGTTTATGATCTGCTGCAAGGGCTTTTAACAACTGGGTTTTACTTGATTCACCGCCGACATGACGCTGAAGTGCTTGCATTCGTTCGAAATACCAGAAACACGTTGCTTCTTGCTCATCATCTTTACGTTTGACTGAGGTTTTGACTACGAGAGTGTCGCCACGGCGGTATCTCCAGGACTCGCAGGTGCCAAGAGGGGATCCCTCCATGCGGGAATGAAGGACATTGCCTTCCCACCAAGCTGTGGTTTTGCATTTGACGCCTTCAGCGTTGAGCTGTTCTACTGACTTTTCGGTGTCATATGTCCTTGTCCAGCTGCCCTTGGGGTTTAGAGACGTGACGCGGACAGTGGTGCCGGTGTGAGACACGACGTCACATGAAGAGGAGCCAAATTTTGCAGCTGCTTTGCGGACAACCCAAGGGAAGCCTAAAGCTTTGAGGAATTCGTCTAATTGTTCTACTTTGGATAGAACCCAGTATCCCGTGAAGTCTGCAGAATAGATTGTGAAAAGAGGGAAGCATTGAACTTCACCCAAAATTACTAACGACTAAAGATAACGAAAAACGAAGCATGAATGATGCAATATTCGCATTAAATCTCATCTGAATACACCACTTGATGATGCACACGTACCACTTGGGCCCTTGGCCTCTGCCATAGTCAGTTAAGATCGAAGTAATCTATTATTGAATTTGAACTACAATTGAACTACCGCCGACGTAGCACGCTTCAACCTGTAAATACTATACAATTAAGATTCACAAACATAACTATTGAACGAAAAGCGTGAGCTGCGCCTCGCATGCGGTCATCTTCAACGAGCTCCACCGTGACGCCAGCAGTGCTTCCTCTTGAAGCTCGCCTTTTGCTCCCCATTCTGCTGATGAGAAACTATATATACATTTTATTAGGCCAGAAGCAAGGTTATAGAGCATCGCAAGAGCCAAATTATTGCATCTCCGAGAATTTTCTAGCAGATAAATAATGAGATAGATTTTTAAAATTGAACATGGCAAGCGACAAAGCAAACTCTGCTGTAGCAAAGATATTGTACCGCGCTCTCATGCGCTGGACTAGACAGCATTCTAATGTACCTCTTTCGCTACGAATTTCCGAAATCTCTTCTGTTCTGCCAGTTTTACCAAGCAAAGTTTCTCTTCGGAGCTCCACTGCCGTTGCAAAACTGACCAGCTGGGCTTTCCGTGAGAACCGAAATTTACAAGGCCCTGCTGCATATGCTGCTGTAGACCGTGGTATGGAAGCATTGCGTATATTAAACTCCCATTATGCAGCTCAGGCATTAGATATGAGAAAAACCAGAGCCGATCGACAAAACCGAGAAGGCGTCGCTTTTGAAGTTGGCGATGTCTTTGTGCACAAAAAATTTGGCTACCGCGCTGTTATTTACGGCTGGGATAGAACTTGTGAACGGGATGATGATTGGGTGCAATCAATGGGTGTAGATCCTCTTTTGCCTCATTACTACGCTTTACCCGACGAGCGAGATTGTCAAAAATTATTTGGAGGTGTTAGATTATCGAAGTACGTTTGTGAAGATAATATGATGCCTGTAGAAGGCGCTACCGTAGTACATAGAGCTTTAGAGAATTATTTTGTTGGGTATTCCGAGAAATTGAAGAGATATATCCCTAGAAAGAGGCTGCAATTTGAATATCCTTCAGTGTATAGCTCGACTTCGTTTGAAACGCTCAAGCCGGTGGACTCAAATTTGTTATTGCATCCGGAATTAGAAGAGGACGAGAATGAAAAGGAAGAAGGCGAAGGAGACGCGGACGCGAAGGGGAAAGGTGGGGTGGGTAGCGGCGGTAACGGTGCAAAGGAAAGGAGCCAGAATGAGACTGCTCCGCTGCTTTAAACAAGAAAAAATAAACGACTTTTTCCAAACTCTTTGATTTGCATCTATTTCACTCTATCTTGCACCGCTTTCAGATTCTTACAACTGTAGTACATCTTATCAATTAAACACTGGAAATCATTTATTGTATATTTTAACAAAAGTTATCTAGGATCCCAACGAAAACAGCTTCGCTCAATGGCAGAAAATATATCAAAAAAATAACTAAAATTTCTCAACCGTCAACCATCACAAGTTTCTTTTTTAATTTCTTATTTTTCATCATTTTTCGTGCTGTAGCAGAAGAAACCTTTGTCGTAATAGCAGATTTCTTTCTGTTTTCCTCCTTTCGGCGCTGTGCTTCCTCTCTACGCTCTCTTGCCTCCTTTGCCGCTGTCTTTCTCGACTCTGTCGCCTCTCGTTTCAGACTGACGTATGCCGCCCTTTCAGCTTTATCTTTCATCTTTTTATCCCAACTACTACTTAATCCAGGGTTTCTGAGAGTATTTGCACGTGACGCTGGTTGTTTCCAAGCTGCTCTGCCAGATCCTTTGCCCACTCCAATAGTGTTGAGTTTAGGGCGTTTTAAATTTCCGGCAGCGGCTTGAGGTTCACCTTCTCGCATTGCTGCCTCTGCCTGCTCCCTTTCAACCTGCGGAAAATAATTAGCATAAAGGTGAGAACAAGCGTGTCGAGTAAATTAAAGCTCAATGCATTTCAAAATCTTTATTTAAAAGAGAGACAGAAATGAATCTGAAAGAGATGCACAGCATACAGTTTTGCAAATTTTCAGGGGCTTTACCTGCTCGCTATATTCTTCTAACTTTCTCTTGCTTCCTATGTTGCCAAATTTGTTAACACCTACTTTATAGCCGCGAGGACCGTCGGCGCCATGCCTAAAATCATAAATTTCCTGCGGCTTCCATTGAGGAGGCACCTCCACTTCCCCTGATGCACTCATGATGTTTTTCCAGAAGTGATAGAAAGATAATAAATATATATGCAGGCCATTCGATGTATTTAGTGAAAGCCAAAACTGAAGGTACAGGGTGATGTACATGGCCTCTGCTTTTGAGCTAGGGAAGCACGCTATTTACTTCTAGGCGCCTTCAGCAGATCGCTATATGTACCTATATAACGATATTAAACGCTGTTGTCCGTAAAGCCAGCTTTGCTACCTTGATCATCAGTTAAAACTCGGAAACTTCATCGAAAACCGCCAGCAAGACGCTGCCGCATAGATATTATCTAGTCATTTAGTTGGGACACCATGTCGGTGAGTATCCACGCTTGTGTCGGCGATATCAACCCCTCATGGTTCCAGGCCCCTGACACTATTTTCTCATCCTTGCCCTGCAGATCTTTGAATACAACGGCTCAGCCATTGGTAAGAAAAGGGTTCCCGCTTGTTTAACCTATTCAAGATATACTATCCATCATTTCTAACCAGTGCTCTTTCTTTATCCTCTATTACAGTGGCCATGGCTGGCAAGGAATGTGTGGCAATTGCAAGTGATCTACGCTTTGGAGTGCAGCTTGGAACCCTCGCAACAGACTATAAAAAAGTGTATAAGATCCATGATCAACTCTTCTTAGGCCTCTCCGGACTTGGCACTGATGCAGAGACTTTGTAAGTATTAAACTTGCTAACCCTGATCATCTTTTCATTGTTCTCGACCTTGGCTCTTTGTTTTTCCTATTCTAACCCATCTTGTATTCTGCCCTTCCCTCCTCTAGGCGTCAACGTTTCCACTTTAAGCACAATATGTACAAACTTAGAGAAGAACGCGATATCAAGCCTTCTTCTTTCGCTCAACTTGTCTCTGCCACCCTCTATGAAAAACGCTTTGGCGGCTATTTGTGTGCCCCTATCATTGCTGGCCTGGAGCCTGATGGCACCCCCTATCTTTGCGGTATGGATTCTATTGGTGCCATTGAAACTGCTAAAGATTTCATGATTCAGGGCACTGCAACAGACTCTTTGCTTGGTATCTGTGAGTCGCTTTGGCATCCGGACATGGAGGCAGAAGAGCTCTTTGAAACTGTTTCACAAGCGCTGTTGTCTGGACAGGATAGAGATTGTTTGGCTGGCTGGGGTGCGGTAGTGTATGTAATTACAAAGGATAAGGTGATCTCTAGAACACTCAAAGGAAGGATGGACTAAAGTATACGTTTTTAAACACCTAGAAAAATGAACGGCAGTTTGAAATGTAGTCCTTCTTGTTCCCTATTGATATATTCTTCTTAGCCTATTAGATGTAAAACGATATCCCCCCACTCATTATCACCTAGATTACTTAACTAGAAGTTATTTTACATATTGACCGACTGAATTATAAAGTAAGAATCAATAGTAAAGAAGAAGAAGATGTATTATTTTAAAAATCGGCATCGTCTTCTTCAAGCATCGCCGTCAACTCTTGTTCCTGTTTTTCTCTAGCTTCGTTCGCTTCTTCAAACGAATGATGCTGTGGCCTCATTTGATACCTCATTGCACGCTGTGCTTCGTTACGGACATCCATACAAAAGGCAATCCGAGCGTGGAATGCAGCCAAAGGTTCATCCGTAGAGTATACGTCAGCACCCGCTGCAGCAACAACAATCCCATTGTCGTGATCAATCATTGCAGAGATACCTCCATCACGGATAGATTTCGCTACAACGAACTCAGCATCTTCAGTAGAAGCTAATCCCAGCTTGGCAGCCACGTCAGCAAGGCTGATTCGAGAATAGGCAGCAGCGATGCGGCGGAGACCTGCTCTGATAACGTTTGCACGCAAACGAGAGACCAAATGGACAGTTCCATCTGCTTTAAAGGTACTAACATGGCGGGATGCAACAGAGGCAAAGGCAGAAAGGTCTCCTGCACGAACAGTAGCAGCAAGATCCAAATAAACACCCAAGGCGCCGTGAAGCTCCGGTGCGACAAGCTCCGCACGATCGGGAACTTCACCAAGTAACAGCCTGACAACAACCAGCCATTTGGTGACCGTAGCACGGAACCCATGTGCAGGCGCTGGTGCCTTGCGTAATGCCTGAGTCAATGCATCCCGTGCGTCACTGTACTCCAATCGTACTGCTCTAATTTGACCTTGGTAAAATAATAAGCGGGAATGCTGGTGAGAAGAGCGATATGTGTCTCTTTGTGCCTTTGCACGTAACGCTTCAGCTTGATCATACAAATTAAAGGCCAAATAGTTGCGTAAAAGGAGGTTAAGCAAGGTTTCTTGGCCAATGTCGTCATGATGGAGAACAGCGCTGCGGTGAAGAGCAAGGAGAGAGCTACGAATTTCAGCCAATGCTCCTGATTTCTCTGCTGCGTAGGAGTAGTAGAAGAAAATACGGGAGCCTAAGACATCTAAAGTGCGGCGATTAAAGGTGGTGAGACGGTCGATCGTGAGGGATGATAATGAGCGTGCGGCTGGCCATTGTTTGTTATCAATCAAAATGAGTAAAGCGAGGTAATATGCATAAATTTCTACCTCAGGGAGAGGATCAGATGTTGCTAAGACAAGCTCGGCAGTGTCAGCGCTGCCATTGTCCTTGGTGGTCGTGGCAGGAACCTGTGTGTTTTTCGGGGGAAGGGAGAAGTGATCAGAGAGTAATAATTTGAAAACCGGTGAGCAGTTTCCAAAAACAACGCGAAAAACGCATTCTATCAGTAACTAGGGTATGTTTTTACCTGTTGGAGATGCTCTACGATCGCTGCGCTAGATGCTAGAGAGGTTGGCAGGGTCGATCGCACAAAGACTTGAACATCGTGAGCGCTCAATTCCTTCCTGATAGCCTGGGTAATGCGGATTAGCTTGGAAAACAAGGTGCGAGTTTCCTTTTGCTTGACAGCTTTTTCAATGAGTTGAACATTCGCTGCAAGACGCTCTTGCACGCTAATCACCTTGATTGATGATGCGTCCTTGCCCTTATTGTCTACATCCATGGCAGCCTCGGCTGAAGCCTCACCCATCTCTACTTCCTTTCCCATACTAAAATAGCTGACGAATATTAAACCCTCGCAAAAGAGGTTGCAAAATTAAATTCGTATATGACCAAAGTGATCGGTTATGACCGGCGCGTCTCTGGCGCCGATATCTAATTATTTAGAAATGTAGATGATTATAAAATGGCAAGGGTGTCCATATATCTCCACATATGTAGTTTCGTTGAAGTTTCTTTTTTGAGCAATGGGCGAACGACTTTGGCTCAGAAGAACCTCCCCTGGCTATTATCACGCATTCTCTTTGCTCGTGAAAATAGCAATTTCATTGTATTTTTTCCAAAAGCTGCAAAGGCTTCTGGCTCTCGTTCCTGAAATGGACCAAGCCGAAGATTCGTGCCCCTGGCTTTTGTGGTGATCTACTCTGCTTACAGCGACTCGAAGCCTTTGCTTCCCAGCACATTGTCGTAACACGCACTTCTATGTTCGTAAGCTGCCCATAACGGGGCCCTGATACCCCCAAAATGCAACAAATTAATGTCTTCTTGGCCCACAATGGCCGATCGCTGTTGGTCAATTGCGAGCCCTCGACAAGGTAAATCTTAAATTATGCACCGTTTTGTGTGCATATCACACATAGAAATATACCCGTAACGTTATTCTCACCATTTATTTTGTATTTTTCGCTTAAAACAGGGTTGAAGAGTTCCAACGTCTACTCTCAGAGCTAACAGGGGCACCTCCTGCTGACCAAATCCTCACGCATCAAGGAGCTCCACTTGCTCCCAGTAATCTACTTGCCGATTATGGCCTTTCTGTCTCCTCAGAAGGGGAGGAAGCGACCTCCAAGGATGTTTTCCTCTACTCAAGAGCCTTACTCCGGCAAGACGCTGGAACTCCTTCCCAATCGGAGACCCTTCCAGAGCTTTCAACCCCCCCTGAAACGTCATCTAAAGACCGTACACCACACCCACTAGACACAGCTTCAAGCCCACTTCTTCGCGCTCTACCAGAATATCATCGGCAATTCCAAGAGCATCTCCGGGAAGCTGAGGCGGCAGCTGATGCCAGTGCAGCTCGTGTCGCGCTCTGTTGCCGTCTAGTCAACGAATCAGAGGTACAAGCAATGGCAGTTGATGCAGCTATGGCGTCTGTTGAACCACATTACGCATTTATTTGCAACGCCCAAGCTTCGTTTCAAGAGACATTCTCTCGGAAATTTTCTTTCCATCAGGACGTGCTTTCTTCCTTTGATGCTGACGTGGAATTTCTCCGTAGCATAGAACTACCGGAACAACTACGGTACAATTCAATATCCAAATTATCTGACCTTGTAGACTTGCAGGAGCTAAGATCAATAGCAACAGAATGTCGCCGCTCTCACCGACGGTTTGCATCCCGAGTGACTGAGCTTGAATCCCTGCACTCAGCGCTTCGTACAGACGTAGAAACGCTGTTTATGCGTGCTCCATGCGTCGATTTGGATGATCTATCCCATGGTCTTGCTGCAGCAGCTGCTGGGACGGATGAACAAGCGACCATCGTACAGGCGTTGGCAGCTGACCTCAATAAAGCTGAAACAGCTGTGGCGGAAGCTACCGCTGCAACCTTGTCATCAGCTTCTTCTTCTTCAGCTACTGCTAGTACAGGAGGTTCTTCTCAAGCTGCGGTACTTTCTACTGGTTTACAAGATACAGTAGGTATGCTTGAAGCGATGCATGAGGCTCACATGACCACAGCTCTATCCTCTGTCGCACATCAACGAGCGGCAATCGAGACCTTTGCCCATCGCTGTGTTGAAGCCAAAAACGCGCTCGCTACTGACGCATTACAGGCTCTACGTACAATTGCATCCCAACAAAGCAAAATTCGAGAAATGAAGGAAGCATTGGCGCCGTTTCCTGCAGCGTTGGAACGCCAAGACGCCCAAATTAGTAGCTTACTCGTGGTTCGCCGGCTACCGGCTGCTTTCAAACAAGCGCTTGCAGAGTGTCTTCGGCGGGCTGCGTTTGCTGAAAAATACTCGTCCTTTGCAGCGGATTTAGCAGAACGTATGGGCAAGTTTCGCTTAAAAGAAGAATCTATGAGAAACACTTTTAAAGGGCATGTAGAAGGACATCTACCTCTAGAGCTCTTGCAAAGGATGGGATTGGAGCAGCCGCCGCCAGTGTGCACAGTCCGCGTGCCACAAGACGAAGTAAAATTATTGCTGCCAGTGACGCAAGAAGATCTGAGAAGGCTACATTTACCTCGATATGGAAGCGTTAGTAGTAGTAGCAGTGTTCATATTACTGGTGGTGGTGGTGGTGGTGTCCCTGGTGGGATTAGTGTGGCAGCAGGTGAAAGGGCAGCACAGGAGGCGCCTGGTGTTGCTGCTGTGGTTCTTCCCCCATCTCCATCCCCTGCTGCATCAACCTCGTCTTCTTCTTCTCTTCAGCTTCAAAATGTTCAACTTCGAGCGGAACTGGCGAGTCAAATAGCTTTGAGCTGTATACAAGCTGCAAAGCTAGCAACCCTCGGCCCATCACCGTCTGCATCATTCCCATCACAAGAAACAGCAAGAGCCCCTTCTTTATCTCAGGCTGCCAGTGCCATTAATGATAGTTCTGGCCTAGTTCCTGGGATGGAATCGTCCTTCGCCTCTAGTGCAACGGCAACTGCACCAGCAGCAGCAGCAGCAGCAGCAGCGGCATCAACTACCGCCACAGCGCCCCCTTGTATTGTTTTAGAGCTCGATGCTTCCCAGAAATTTGAGCGAGCGCTTGCAGCAAAGGATGCTTTAGTACGAGCAGTGAAAGAAGAAGCTGTGAAAGAAACTGCGGCTCTAAAGGAAAGAATAGTGGAACTTGAAGCTACCCTAACTAAACTTCAAAAAACAGGGACCGATGTTTCTCCTGGCGCTGTGTGTGATGCCAAAGAAGAAATCGAAGGAGGAGAAGAAGAACACCAGGAAATTACTGAACAACCCTGATCCTCATTGTAGAAAAGAGTCCTTGTCATTTGAACCCAAAATCCGCTGCATTTCATTCTCTTTTGCATATCTCTAAAAATTATAATCAAAGGGCGGGCAAAATTTGAAAGGGAAGAAGAAAAAAATCCACCGACTGTCCTTATTTGTATAAATAGAAACGAAGGTACTCTGAAAGTAAAGAAATCATGGATGTATACATACGAATTACATCATCATACTCTTGTAGACAAAAACAACAGCAAAAAAAATAGTATTTAAAAAGAAAATATATAGTTTTTCTCTTTCCTCTTAAAATCGTTCGGCTTCAGACCTTCGTGCTGCTGCTGCCCTACTCGCTTGTCTACCTTTCCCCATGCATTTCTCTAGATGGGGTGCAAATCTACCTGCAGCTACCTGCCGTCTGCATACTGGACAGCTTACTTGGTCTAATGCGATGGGTTGTACTTGATTTCCAAACATATCTACAGCCCCTTTGCTACCGCTCATTTGAACGCCGAGGGAAATAAATGGGGACGGTAGTGCTGGTGTAGTTGCTGCTGCTGCATTTTGGCCTGTTTGGTGCTCTTCTTGTTGGAGTGCTGCGGCATGTTGGCGTGCTCTAATGTCATGTAAATCATCCTGTAGTTGTAAGAACAAGAGAGTTTTAGTTAGAATTAAGTTTGAGGAAGACGAGCGAGGGAGATGGTGGGAAACTGTGAAACGGTGTCATCATCTATTTGCAAGATACTGCTTACCACGCCAGTCTTGACTGCTCTATGCACCCCTTGCGCCACTTCTTTAATGATCTCTGCCGCGCAAAAGTAAAGGAAAATAGTCAGAAGACAGATCAAATGACAAGTTTGAAAATATATGCAAACTTCATATCTCATGCACGTACCGTCTATAATTGATGTGTATGCTTCAACTGTTTGTGCTGTTATTGAATCTTCCTGCTTAAGCGCAGCTTTTATACTTTTCACAAATTCAAGCCGTTTTCGCAATGCTGCCTCCTCAAACTTGAGGTCTTTCGGCTTGATTGCCATCTTGCAAGTTCTGGGTTTGTTTTGTGCTACATTCACATAAAGAAAAACGACGGTTTGAAGCAAGTCGGGCGATTTTAGCGAAATTTCATTGCGCTTCAAATCACTTCTGACTTCTTTCATTTCATAAGAACTTCCGGATCTAATCGAAGGAAGTTCGTGCGCGAACAGGTAAGTCACCCGATTAGAATAGCCGCTCCCAGGGGTTCCTCTTTCCCAGATCATATACGAGAGGAGGAGGAGGTTCAGGTTGCGCAACCGAGCAAGCGAGTTTGCTAAGAATTTTAGAAACTGCAACATGGTTTTCATGGTCGGGAGTGCTTTTCGACCTGCTCATTAGCATGTAGCCGATCTCCGTCAGATTAGCAACAACCCTGTGTGGGAGATTGCTTTGAGGGATGTTATTCAGGAATCCTTCCGTGAACAAGATCGCAATTCAAGTGCACAGTTCATCGTTCCTCGTTCCTGATGGCTCGAATTGCGATCCAGAGGACCACAGCAAGGCCCTCAGCTTGGCTGTGGAAGAAGGAATATTCTCCCGCAAACAGTATGAGCTATTTTCCGGCATACTGCAGAAATTGAGGAAAAAGAGAGGTGCACTACTGTATTCAAACATTTCCTGCATTGATCTTGATCTCCGCTGCTCCCAGTTGTTAACTCGTCCCAGTGCCCCAATGTGCAGAGAAAAAAGCAAAGTTTAAGAACAGAAGGAAGCTTCCTGTTTCTTCTAATCAAGCTGGTCGTCCAGTCGCATCAAGAATGCAAGGAGAAGAAGACTTGTTATTTTCAGCTGATGGCGGCGAGAAAACTGGTATTGATGGAGGTATGTACCTAATTTATCATAGCTCTTGCACTACTATCACACAGTAACTTATTCATTTATTTGATTTATTATGATTTCTGGGGAACTTAATGCATAATTTTACTACTAGTATTCTATGTTATATTCAGCTGAAAATAACAAGTCCTCTTCTCCTTGCATTCTTGATGCGACTGGACGACCAGCTTGATTAGAAGAAACAGGAAGCTTCCTTCTGATCTTAAACTTTGCTTTTTTCTCTACACATAGGGACACACGGACGAGTTAACAATCTGGGAGCAGCGGAGATCAAGATCAATGCAGGAAATGTTTGAAGAGTGCCTCTCTTTTTCCTCAATTTCTGCAGTATGCCGGAAAATAGCTCATGCTGTTTACGGGAGAATATTCCTTCTTCCACAGCCAAGCTGAGGGCCTTGCTGTGGTCCTCTGGATCGCAATTCGAGCCAACAGGAACGATGAACTGTGCACTTGAATTGCGATCTTGTTCACGGAAGGATTCCTGAATAAAATCCCTTAAAGCAATCTCCCACACAGGGTTGTTGCTAATCTGACGGAGATCGGCTACATGCTAATGAGCAGGTCGAAAAGCACTCCCGACCATGAAAACCATGTTGCAGTTTCTAAAATTCTTAGCAAACTCGCTTGCTCGGTTGCGCAACCTGAACCTCCTCCTCCTCTCGTATGATCTGGGAAAGAGGAACCCCTGTCGATTTTGCTTCCTCTTCGGCATCAGGCTCTTCTTCGACCTCAACTTTTTCAATCCTCGCAAATTCCTCTTCTGTTAATTTCTCATTCGGCAGCGCTGTAAGGCTACCCATTTATGTTGAGAAATGTATATTAAAAGGATACATGCAAGGAACTGTGCATACAACGGCTGTTCCTGGCCTAAAGGCTTTCCCAAGTTTCCAACTTGGCATTCTATCCCATTCTAATCCTGCCAGGCTACCGAGAATGGGTCCCAGTGGGAGCGGCTATTCTAATCGGGTGGCTTACCTGCTTTTTTTGAGCAACCACAAAATTTTAGCCATAAATTTAAATTTCAACTGTGCGTTATTCCAAGCACATTGTATATATTTCAATTTATAGGACAAAGCACGATCATTCAGCATTGCGCCACTGCTTTAGCCTCTTGAACTTTCACAGTATCGGTGGAACATGCAGATGCAAAGCGGAACCCGTGGCTCCCTCGCCTTTCGCGCAGGAAGCTCTTCCAGTAGCAGCAATGGAATTATGAAATCATTTTCCGCTGCCGTGCGTGGCACTGCACTCACACAATCCAAGCGCACTGGCGCTGCATCCCGTGGCTCTGCCTTGAATGTCCAAGCCCGCGACTTTCCCAAGCCCAATTTCGAGGCTGAATCCACTTTCCAAGAAATGGCAGCTATTTCTGCTGCTATCAAAGCCGCTCCCCGCCCTGAACGCCCTTTAGAGATCGTTATTGCTGGGGCAGGTCTTGCCGGCCTCTCCACCGCCAAATACTTGGTCGACGCTGGCCATAAGCCCATCGTCCTTGAAACCCGTGATGTTCTTGGTGGTAAAGTTGCTGCCTGGAAGGACGAGGATGGTGATTGGTATGAAACTGGTCTCCACATCTTCTTCGGTGCCTATCCCAACATGATGAATATCTTCAAAGAACTTAACATTGAAGACCGCTTACAGTGGAAGGAGCACTCTATGATCTTTGCAGTCCGTGAATCTCCTGGAGAATTCTCCAGGTTTGATTTCCCTGATTTACCTGCCCCTATCAACGGTATTATTGCTATTCTCCGCAACAATCAAATGCTTTCTTGGCCTGAAAAAATTCAATTTGCTCTCGGCTTGTTACCGGCCATTGTCTTCGGACAGCCCTACGTTGAAGCGCAAGATGACGTCACTGTGACTGAATGGATGAAGAAACAAGGTGTCCCAGCCCGTGTAAACGACGAGGTTTTCATCGCTATGGCTAAAGCTCTTAATTTTATTGACCCTGACGAGCTCTCGATGATTTGTGTTCTTATCGCATTAAATCGGTTCTTACAAGAAAAGCACGGTTCTAAAATGGCGTTTTTGGATGGAGCTCCTCCGGAAAGACTTTGTCAACCTATGGCAGAGTATATTACCGCTCGCGGGGGTGAGATTCGTATGAAATCTGGAATTAAGAACATCGAGCTCAATGCTGATGGTTCTGTAAAACAGTATAATTTGTTAAATGGTGAATCTATCACCGCTGATCTCTACGTTTCTGCCATGCCTGTTGATATTATCAAGAAATTGATGCCTGAACCTTGGTATAAGATGGATTTCTTCAAAAAATTGGATAAACTTGTTGGCATCCCGGTAATCAACATCCACATTTGGTTTGACACAAAACTTTCCACCGTGGATCATTTACTCTTTTCTAGGTCTCCTTTACTGTCAGTCTACGCTGATATGAGTGTCACGTGCAAGGAATACTACGACCCAAATAAGAGTATGCTTGAATTGGTGTTTGCACCTGCAGCTGACTGGATCGGCCGACCTGATGAAGAGATTATAGCCGCCACGATGACGGAGCTGGAGAGATTATTCCCTAATGAGATCGCTGCTGATCAATCGAAAGCCAAAATCCTCAAATACAAGGTAGTTAAGACCCCCTTGTCTGTATATAAGACCGTCCCTGGGTGTGAAGCTGTCAGGCCAACACAGAAAACCCCTATTAAGAACTTTTACTTGTCGGGAGATTATACGAAACAGAAATATCTGGCTTCAATGGAGGGAGCTATGTTTAGTGGCAAGCTGTGTGCAAAGGTTATCGCTGAAGATTGGAATGAGAAGCCGTTGCCTCCGAGGGTAGCTTCTAGCAAGACTGAGGCTGTGGCTGCCTAAGAAAAAGTATTAGCAAAAACTATGAGATATATCAAGAAGAAGAATATCAATACGGTAGAAAGAAAAAAGTGTTTTCTTTTTCACCTATCTATGTTTAATTTGTTTGTTTGTTATATACTAAAGAACAAGAAGTTTTCATTCAATGATTCATTTCTACGCTATTACAATACTCTATAGCTACGAATAGTGTAACATTACTAAATACTTTTTTACTATTTTCCAACTGGCAACGGGAATATGTATCATGACCTCTCAGAACACATTTTATGAATTCATCTATTTGCTACGACTTCTTTACTTCGACCTTTGATAATGCATTGCGCAGCACTGCCGCAGGGTTCCATGCAGCAGCACGACCTCCATCTCCAACCCCGTGACCGTCTTCATCATCTTCTTGATCACCGCCACCGCCACCCATGACACCTGGACTGCCAAAGAGGAGGCCACTTGTCTCAGGTCCGAGTTGCTGTGCACACCATTGCCATCCACATAATACCGCAGGTACAGCACGATCACTCGTACTACTCGTACTGCCGGTACTGCCACCAGCAGCATGAACCCAAGGGCAGAAAGGGCGGTGTAATGCAATGGGATCTAAAGGTAAGGTTTGCATGCTGCGATATTCCTGAAGGATAGACTGAGGTGGCACAGGGGCAACCAAGACAGCAGGAGGAGGAGGAGGGGGAGCAGAAGGAGGAGGACGTATTGTTGCTTCAGTAGCATGTGGTGCCTTGGCAGTTGTGTTGTGCTGACGCTTATTACTACCATAACCAGCATCCTCTCCGGCTAGCGTAGCTTCTACCCATGCAGCGTCATCTCTACGTCTCTTCGCACCTTGATGTACTAAAACTTGAGAAGAATTGGTCGCTCCAGGTTCTGCAGCCCTCAAGGCAGCAAATCCAAAAGCAGGCACAGACTCTCCTTCAGCAGCAGCAGCAGCAGCAATAGCAGCAGACGAAGACAGAGGAGGAGGAGATACTCCACCAAATACAGGTGCTCCAAACAGAGGAGGGCTTCTACCAAACACACCGCCGCCATTTCCCCAAGATTCGTCAATAGAGCCTCCGGCGATGGTTGTGGCAACATTCACGGCGACATGCCGGTGTAAGCTACCACCGCTGCCTATAGTACCAGGACTTTGAAGCGGACTCTTTGCTGCTGCTGTGCCTGCTAATGTCGGTATTGGTTTCGCAGGAGTACGCCCAGACTGTCCTACTTTGCCCACTGCTGTTTTTGAAACTGCATGTGCTTGTAATTTTGATTGTCTCCCAGAGGTTGGAGAGAGAGCAGTAGCAGCAATATTCTGTGGTGTGCATTGAGGAAAATTAGTCCACAAGCCTGCTCTCGCACCGCATAATGCACACGAGAGCATTGAACTCTCAGGTCCAACCCTACATTGCTGAGCTGCAGCGGCACTTTGTTCCTCTCCCTGAGAAGAAGAAGAAAGGATCTCTAATCCCCATCCACAGAGGGCTATAGCCCGTAATCTACGTGTATATGCCTCTTGTTCGCATGTCGCCACCCCATTGGAGGTGAGCAGAGCATCGTTGATACTAGAATTATCATTTTTATTTTTCTGGTTTTCTAATGCTGTTCCCGCTCCTCCTACCAAAGGTCCATTTTCTATTACCTGTGCTACAATAGACCCTAGAGGACCTGCGCACAGAGTTTCTACAGCAGCGGGGTCTATTGGAGGCAAGCACAGAACTCTTTGGAGAGTTGTTGTTCTTTCAGCAAAATCTAATCCCACAGCACTTTTGGGCATGTGCGGGAAATGTAAAAGAGAAAGAGAGCAGGTTGTAGATCTCCATGGGCAGCCCACAGCGTGAGAGTCACATACCTGTTTAGCATACTTTTCTGCTACTTGTTGCGCTTCATCTGGGAGAAGTTGTATCGGAATAGGGCAACTGACTACAGCTTTACAAGACTCACAGGTAATGACGTCGATGTCTGTATTTTGCCATCCTCTTCGAGCGCACTCTTCTGGAGAGATTGAGTTGGGTTTGGCAAACCAGGTGGATGATTTGAAGGTTTTCAAGCGGCGGAAGAGGTCGCCACGGTCCCAGGGTCGGCCTGTAGCTCGAGGAGCCTTGTCGTCGGGGATCAAAGCAGCCAGGACGGATTGAGCTTGGCGATCTTTGAGGTGAGGGAGGAAGATCATGGCATCGAGGGCCTTTTTCAAACGCTCTTTATCTTTCTGATCGTCAGCCATGACGAGGATCGCAGCGAAAATGGGGGTTGTGAGTTATTAATTAAATTTCAGATTCAAACCAGAATATTAAATCTGAAGGGTATGAGGATAAAATAAATAGTTACTGCTCATTTATCTTAATATAGTATGGCATATTTACTTGGTTGTTTTAAAAATAATGGTGAAAGAAGTAGAAATAGAAATAATGAAAACTTCATCTGGGACTGTGTAGGCGGTAGGTAGGTCTCTCTCTCAGTTCCTTGCAAAGATGAGCGAGCAATCATCTACCCTTCATAGGCGGTCTTGCAAAGTGTTCCTGCTGTGATATTAGGCTCTGACAGTGGTCTTTTAATTAAGTAGCCGTTGTTTTAGTTTAGTATTTAAGTTTAGGCCCGGGCGGTAAGCGGGGACTGCCAAAAGCAAAGTATTGATGCAAAATGGCATGGACGCTATTTCTAGGAAGCAGTTGGCGTCTTGGTACATAGCAAGTAGTTTGAAAATCGATTAATAAATGAACACCCAATGCGCCACCTGCAAATTTGGACTCACATTGGCGCTCTCAGTGGAATTCAATTGAATTCTCGAAGGCGAAGGCAATCGACCCCGGCATTTGGCCTGCCTGCCGCAACAAAGCTTAGGCCCAAGGTCTGCTACGTCCTCTTTCAAAAGCCAAGCAGGCGTCTACACGTATCTGAACGGCAAATAGGAGCAACCATGGGGGTAAGTAGTTTGCGGGGCTGGGTTAGGCAGCCATCAAATGTCGCTGTTCAGCTTGAAATTGCCAAGGGTAGCATTTCTTAGAAGAGAAGGCTAGAGTATTATCTTTTGGATGTCTTATAGATACTACGATGATAATGTTATGAAGCGGCAGTGAGAATGTGGATTCACATACAAGAGATGATGACATGATTAAATTCAGCCTACTCTCGCTGTCCGTCTTTTTATCATCAAAAATCCCCTGTTTGAACATTGATAAGCTTTACTGCGTGGAATTCGATGGCTCGGCAGCATTGATGTCTCATCTGGCATGCATTTTGGGGGTTTAATCGACTAAAATGTTGCTTACAAGTTTACTGACCATTTTTCTTTCTTACTCTATTTGCAGTCTCTTATGCAACCCGATCATTTCAGTCACATTTTACGTATTCTCAATACTAACGTAGATGGCAAGGAAAAGGTCATGTACGCCCTGACTGCCATCAGGGGTATTGGTCGCCGCTTCTCTAACATTTGCTGCAAGAAGGCCGAAGTTGACCTTACCAAGCGTGCCGGTGAGCTCAGTGCTGAAGAACTTGAGGCTGTCATGAACATTGTTAGCAACCCCCGTGCCTACAAGATCCCCGATTATTTCCTTAACAGGCAGAAGGATGTCAAGGACGGCAAATACAGCCAGTTGACTTCCTCTCAGCTTGATACCAAGATGCGTGATGATCTCGAACGTTTGAAGAAGATCAGGAACCATCGTGGTCTCCGTCACTACTGGGGACTTACCGTGCGTGGCCAGCACACCAAGACTACTGGCCGCCGTGGTAAGACTGTCGGTGTTGGTGGCAAAAAGTAAAATAAAAATTTATATAAATCTAGTGGTCTTAATGACCTCGAAAACCCCCTGTAACAATTAGCTTTTAATCTTTCAAAGGACATCAAATAGATACTAGTTTACACAGCTGGTTCAAACTTTGTTTGAAGCAGCAGAGACAGCGGATTATAGAGCAGAGCATAAGCTCTCATTTCATGTAAAACCTAAGCTACTGGCACAGCTTTCAACATAAAATTGTATTTTAATGATTCAGAATTAGCACTTCTATGAGAATAACGTTACGATGGTGGACACGAGCGCTTTATTTGGCGTGATTGGACTGGCCTTTGCACTGACATTGGGAACAGAGCTCATACAATATTTTCTAATATACAGGACCCCATCGTTCCGCGCACTCAAAGCCAATGTAGAGAAACAAGCGGCAAAGGTGGAAGTAGCTCGTGATGCCAGCAGTTCAAAATCATTGAAGAAAAATCAAGCCAAACTGACCTCTTGGGAGGAAGAGTGCGGCAAGCAGCTGGCTGTAGTCAACATGAAGGCCGGAGCTATCGTAAGTCTTAGGCATTGATGATTTCAGTATTCTTTTCTTCTCCTTCAAATAAAACTCGACCAAATTTGGATCGTTTTTCACCGCTTTGTCTTTACTTAATTTACAGGTAATGGCCTCCCTTTTCCTCGCTTGGCGCTTCCTCCCCCGTATGTATAGCGGAGTTGTCGTCGTACGCCTCCCTTTCCTCCCCCCTAATTTCATGCTCAAAACAACACATCGTGGTCTCGAAGGAGCAGACCCGAGAGAGGGCTCAGCGTTGTTTGTCTTCATGCTATGCCAAGCGTGTTTCCGTGCCATCTTTAAGCAAGTATTTACCTGGGGTCCATCTCGTAGAATGCAGCAAGCTCGCCCGCCGGTGCCCAAAGCATTTAAGACTCAGTAATTTTCTATCTTTATCCCTCGGACCTCCTCTACCTTCTTTCTTTCTTGTTCTACAACCTGCTACTTTGTTATTCTGTAAGAACTGACGCTAGGACACATTACATTAAAGTAGGGCTGATGGCTTGAGTGAGTATACAGAAACAAGGAGTTCTTTTTTTATTTTTTAATTTAAACTGTTGCACAGCGGTCGGAGGAAAGATAAGAGTAGTAAACTTAAAACCTAAAAACACGAGAGAGGTATGTAAGCTAAACAGTTAAGATAGCGCTAAAATTAATCGTAGGGAAACTAATGAAGTACGGTGGAAACGATGTGGGAGGAAAAGTGGGAAGGCAAAAAAAGAAAGAGAAAAAAAAAAAAACCCCCCATCACGACAGGAGGTGACGGGGGTACAATTCTAAAATAAAATGAAAAGGGAGAGGTCATGTATTTATATTTCGTGTATATTTGTTCAAAAGAGGGCATGTAAATATCGTTGTACAACTATAGTTTAATTAGTATCTGCCAGGCAAAGAGGATGTGATAAGGAGGAAAGCAGCAAAAGAGAGGGGTAGAGACTTTCAAAACCATGAGGGATGTGTCTTTACTTTACTTATTTCTTTTCTTCGAGGGATGTGTATCTATTAAGCGCATTAATGAGCATTGTTGCAATCGGCTTCATTCATCTTGTTCTTCGCTGTTTTAGGCAAAGTTTGCAAAATTTATTGCTTCGCTATTGTCGATAATATTCTTTCTTGCTTACTTTTAGTTTCTACATGCTGTCTTTCTTTCTTCTATAAGCTCAACTGACTTCTCGCGCTTTCAATTAAGCCCTTGCACTCAGACGGCAGTAGTTGCTGCCTGTGCTGCAAGAGTGGCGGGAGAACTCATTGGGGTAGGTGTATAAGAAGAGAATCCGTTAATCGGTTGACGGCAAAAAGGGCATTGAGGTAAAGCATGATCTTGTCCAGCACACAAGCGACGTGCACATTGAAAACACAAATCATGATGGCATCCTAAGACTTGTACACCGACAGACCTATCCATGCAAATGTGGCAAATCTGATCAGAACAGTTGCCGCCGTTTTCTGAAGTAGAAGACGGTGACTGAGATTTTCCGGAAGAGCAGGAGTCTAGAGCAAGGTCGCTGCAGCTAGTTGTGAGTCTAAGCGTCGATGCTGATGCCTTTAATCTGCTGCTAATAGGAGTATGAAGTGCAGTATGAACTCCTGTTGTCCTTGTTGTTGTCCTTGTTGTTCCTAAAAGAGAATCGAGTAGAGAATCAACTCGTTCTTCAAAAGTGCGTTCAGCATCGTCGCCGCCAAGTTTCGCGAGTTGTTGCAATTGCTCTACAGTAGCAGCTAATGCAGCCTGGCGATCATCGTTATCATTACCTCCAGTTGCAGAAGCAGCAACTGCAGCTGCGGCAGCAGCTGTAGCGCTCTCAAGCTTGCCTTCAGGCACAGCCAAGGCCGTGGCAATTTCACCGTCTTCAAGCAGCTTGCCTGGAGTTGCTGGTGTAAATCGCATTGTTGGTTCAATACCATACTGATGCGCTTGACGTTCCATCTCGTCGATAGCTATAAGAAGACGCGTTTTCCAAGCAGCAATACCGGCACGAGAAAGTGGACCCAGGCCGAATCCAGAAGAAGCTAATTGAGACAAGGTTCCGCTGCTGCTACCACTGCCGCTCCCATCGTCTGTTGCTAAGGGGTCCTCTTCTGCAGCAGCTAGAAGTTGACGTCGACGGTATTCAATCGCAGCATCTAAGATAGTGGCAAGAACACCGGTTGCGGCGGTTTTCAAGAGAAGTACAATTAGATTTTTTATGCTAGCACGACGCTGGCGCTGAACATCCGGCTCGGTGCATGGTCTTTGAAGCCAGCGTTGGAGAGCTTCTAACACGAGCTGCTGGCCTGTGTAGACCGTAACTTGGAAGAGACGGTTCATTTGTGTGACCAGAAATGTTTTTATAAAGGGGAGAGAGGCTTTAGTTGAACATCAGGAAATAGATACAAAAAAGTATCGATGATGCTTCTGCAAAGGGCATAGGAGGGGAAATGGTCAGATAAATTCCAACGGCATTGTTTGATTAGATATTGAAGGACTTGTAATTGGCCTGAACCCGTGCGTTACGCCCTGAAACGACTCATTGTAGCCTACTATTACCGAATTCAACTTTTTGCTGACAAATAAGTTCGAAACTAGCTCCAATGACGGAAAACCGCAGCCCTCTAGTATCGGCTATATTAATTTCGACTGGTTAGAGGATCATCCCTACCTTTGGTTCGTGGCTAGAGTGAATGCTGATTGCCAGAAATTACAAAGCCTAGAGGAGAGGCCCTGGAGGGACCGTGCCAGTGGCTCAGACAATAACCAAGGTCCTAAACTTAAATAGAAATGCTGGCAATGGTAAGGTGGCGGTCATAAATCGCCAACAAGCCAAGATATCGAAGCGAACTCTTTGCTTGCTTCGAATCTCTGCCGACAGGACTTCCGGGACAATTCTCCGAAATCAAACGATTCAAATTTTCGTTACACAGGATCGTCATATCAAAGCATCTAAACACGGAACAAAAGCGCAAAAGTCATAATATGGGACAACACAACACAATAGTACAACAAACAAACCAGCATGCAAAACCACCCGCCTTTCAAAATTAATTTCCTCAACGCTTTTTTGTCGTTTTATTTATTTCCATTCTCCTGTCTCCGCAGGCTGCATCTCCACCGCTACGTCTTCATTTTCATCTCCAAAAATCTCCTTTTTCATTTCTTGCAGCAAGCATTCCTCATCAGACTCCGCACACTCATTACCGCTTCCCGCCCCGCCCATCAGCTCACCAGCAGCAGTACCAACCCCAACCAGCAGAAACTCACACCTCTCGTACTCCAAAAGAGAAGGATCAGTGCATCCTATCCATGCATAATTCCCAAATTCCTTTTTTTTCTCGGGAGTATATTCGGCTTTCTGTTCCAGCCCAATAGTACCGGTACCGCCACTGCCCCCAGCGGCTTCTCCTTCAGCTCCTCCTTGCTGAGTAAAGCTGGGTTCATTCTTGGGATTCTTAATAGAAAATGCATACGAGCCTTCTTGAGGAATCGCGAAATCTTCCTGTACCTCGCCCGGCTGCTGCGGTACAATTAATTTCAGCACCAAATTAGTCCTCCCAGCACCAGCTCCAGATCCCCCAAGATTTACGATCGCATACGTAGCTTCTCCTACTGCACGAGCTGCAGCTACATGGCGAGTTCCACGTGTTTTTGTTTCGTAGCTTTTCGGTCCAAGTTCTGCCGTCAAGCTCTCGACAGAGTCGCCGACAGCTTCAATAAAACCGAAGAATCGTTCGTGGCCGGAGACCCTAGGTAAGCGTTTCTTGCCTAGAACAGCAAGACGAGGTTTACGGCCAGTAGCCTGGGGTGCAAATATCATGTAGAAACGTTGGACTTCAGAAAGGGAAGAAGCTTCTTCGAGGCCGACTTTTGGCCTGTAGAAAAATAAGAGACGGCCTTGTTCGACTGTTCCCTCGACTTCAGTGGGAGCAGCGGCGGCGGTGGTGGTGGTGGTAGCAGGAGGCTCTTCAGTTTTGGGCTGCTCTTGTTCTTGCTGTTGTTGTTTTTCTTCCTCCACAGGGTGGGCTTCAGCAGCAGCAGGTGCTTCCGCTTCCTGGGTTTCCATGACAGCAGCAGCGGAGGGAGGTGCCGTCGCACCGCCTTCTTCAGCTTGGGTGGGCTGTTCTTCTTCTCCTTGAAATACGTATTTTGCTAGTCCCTCTTCCATGCCTTGAGTCTCAGGCTCAACAGTCTGTTGCTCTTGCTCAGCTTGTTCCTGCTGTTGTTCTTCTTGAGGAGCAGCTGCCTCGGCAAACTGGGGGGGTTCAGGAGGCAACAGCATCTCCTCTCCTTCTTCTTGTTGTGCAGGCTCCTGCTGCTGGGGCTGCTGGGGGGCCTGCTGAGGCTCTTCAGCAGCCAATCTCATTTTCTTTGCTTCTTCATCGCTTTCAGGAGGAGAATGCTCCTCATGCTGTAATTCTCTACCACCCATTTTCTTTGAGGGGCGACCTCTTTTTTTTTCTCCCGCAGCGGCACCACCACCTCCTTTTTTGCCCTTCTTACCCCGTTTGGGGGAGGTTTCACCGTATTTTTCATCGTGTTCAGACATTTCTGCAGCAATTTAACGAAAGAATGTATTGTTATAGGAACAATAACAACGTCCAAGGGAAGGGGAGAGAGTATTATATGAGAGAGGAGACGCTCTCGCGTTGCCTTTACACTAGCAGCACTGGTTTTCAAAAGCCTGTTCCTCTTCTTTCAATGTTTCATTCCCCAGTATATTCCAATCTCAAGTACCTACCTTCTTCAAACTCTTCCAATCCGATCTCTGTGTAGCGTTTTCGAGCTTGAGGAGGGGCCTCTCCAGACTCCACCGCAGCTTTGTACCTTGTGGTGACCATGTTATTATTATTACTTATTCAAACTGTGTCTTTACTTGGTTTGTGATTGTAAACTGGCTCTATTGGGCCTCAATGTTGTTGTTACAGGCATTTTTTTGGCGTGACAATGTCAGAAAAGCAAATCCAAGGTTGAGCTGGAGTGTAGGAAGTTGAATAGAAGCAGCCCAAGCCAGCAAATGAAAATTTTAACAGAATTTTTTTCTAGACCCTGGATTCTTTCTTATCCTCTTTGACTTTCTCTATATAAGCCTGACCGTTGATGACTGTCTTATCATCTTTTAAGTATCATTGTAACACTGCTAAGCTACTCAGTCCTAGTCACAGCACAGGTCGTCTTACATTATGGCACCTAAAGCGCGGCGAACCTGCTCGCTCTCTAGATTGTCCAAAGTACATCCCTAACCAAAAACAACCCTCTTTGTTGGCCTTAGTGATGATAAGTTATCTACTTAACCTATACATCTTGTCAAAGCTCCTTTGTTTCTCTGCTTTAGCTCTCGCTACAGATTTGCGACCCTTGGTTTCTTCACTCTCACTTTCCGTCTCACCGCTGAACCATGCCTTCTAACCCTGCCTCTGTCCCTAGTTGTGGCTCTGGCTTCTGATCGCTGTTCGAAAGATTGCTGTTGATAAGAATGCATTTGCTGATTTAGAACTCTTAGCAGACATTGATGCTGACTATGCCGTGATATGTTGATACTGAGAGGCCTTCTGATGAAATGCCAGATCTCATTGATGCTGTTGACAATGAGAAGGAATTCTGATGATGAATTCTCAGGTCGCACTAATGAGAGGAGTGTTGCGGCTCCGGATCTCATAGCAGACGTGCCGAAACCCATTGCAGTAGCTGTAGAGACTAATCACCTCGCCACTGCCGCTGCCGCAAGTGACCTAGATAAAATTATTAACTTATTATTTTTCTGCGCAGTGCCAGTGAGTCCTCGTGAGGCTGTTATTCAATGGTCTGCTCAACATCAAATCAATGCTGTTGAAAATATTAACATTAAAATAATTTTATGCTGATGCGGAATCTGAACTGAATGAAAATATTGATTTGCACTCTATTTCCGGTGTCGATTTAAATCCCCGTGTACAGCCTGTCAGCTACAAACAAATGCTGTATCCAAGCGAAAGGAAGCACTTCTGGTGCACAAGATCTCCTAGAAGAGGTGTAACTTGCGCAATCTACCACTGGTCAAGAAAATGATCCCGGCCCTCAGCGATGAGGGCGAAGAAGCAACCAGCAAAAAGACTAAAAGACAACGGGTGTCAAAAAACTGACGAGGCGGCGGGGCCTGCTGCCGCCCATCCCCCCACAGGCTATACAGAGAAAGTCAAAGAGAATAGGAAAGAATCCAGGGTCTAGATATTAATTCTGTTGCAAAATGGAGTTTCTTTCCTTGCAATCTACTTTATTCTACTAATTCAGAGAGGCTGAGATCAACCCCAGGTTGACTTATTCTAGGCCAAATTTTTAGCATCCCTCTTACATGCGCTGTCCCCACAACCGCAACCATCTTTCTCGGTAAAGATGATGATGATGATGATGATGGCAAGACAAAGCGCCCTTCACCATCTCCCATAGGACAGATTCGTGGATCTGTGTCCCCTTTAGGCATGGCATACCTATAATGAACGCTACCACTATTATTTTCTGTACGTCGTACATATGCAGGAGTTAGTCCTTTCGAGGCAGTCGCTGCTGTGCCTGCTGTGCTGCTCATCGCTACAGCTACCAAAGCTTTTGCCATGTACTCGTCTCTTTCGCGGATGACAGAGTCCATCGCTCCAGGCCATTTCAGTAACGCATCTTCTCCATATAAAGCTACTATGTCACTTTTATTACTTTGAAGAGGTTCTTTAATTTTTACGATGTCTTCGATCTCCGCAGCCGACATTTTAGAAAACTTTCGAATTTCTAAAAGAGGAGCGAGAATAGGCCACAGCGCTGCAGCAAGAGGGACCACCACAGCAAATGTTGAAGGAGCAAAAGTGGCAAGACTAGTAAGTGGAGTACTATCTGCAACTGAGCTGGTGATAATAGCTCCAGTAATCGCAGCAGGCACAGCGCCAAGTAAAAACGGAGAATACGATTTCCAGATTCCTTGGGCTAGACGACGACCAGTGACACTTGCTGGTCTATCTGCTAAATAGACGTGTTGAGTGTGACATTTGGCTGCCGATTCAAGTGCAGCCTGCCATGCTGTGCCTGTCCCGATACCCACAGCACGCCCAGCAGCTGCTTGATACTTGGCGTATTCTTGAGTCAATGCAGCTGCGAAACTGGCAGCGAGGCCTCCTCCTCCTCCTCCTCCAGACGAGCCAGAATGAAGGGACGAGTAATTTTCTATTCCATAAGCAAGCTCGCTATCAGTCCATTTCTCAATTTCAACATTTTTTGAATTTTTTGATAACGCTGTTGTTGAGATTGCCATGTCAGCAGCAGCGGCAGCCTGGTTAGCATTAACAACATCAGGAGCTTCGCTGCTACTTCTCCCAGTTGAAGAGCTCATTATCTTGCCATCATTCAACATAATTTTTAACCCTGCTCCTGCATTTGTAGTTGTACTTGTAGAAGCAGCAGCAGCAGAAGAAGTAGTTTTATTCAATTTTCTAGGCGCTTGCCGAGTAAATGATTGAATACCAATTCCTTTACCGCCAACTGCTGTCCCCTCTAAACCAGTAACACTATCAGTGATTATATTACTACTAATATGAACTACTATTGTGCCAGTTTCTACGCCAGTAAAGGCTACAGAAAGCTCTTTTAATTTCATTTCTTCTTGGCTCCCGCTTGCAGCCCGTATTAAAGCCGCTCGTGCCCTGAGCAAGGCACCTAAACCATCTACTTTCCCACTTTGCAACGCTTCTTCTTTGATTTTCGTTAAGAAATCTTCAGAAAACACCGTTTTTGTGCTCGCAAAATCAATATCAAAAGAAAGTTTTTGCAAAGGTGGCAGCTTCCTCATCGATACCAGAAAGTCAATTTTCCCCAGTGGAGCAGACATAATAAGCTTGTCCTCAGAAGAATCTAGCATAAACGCAGGAGCACCATTAGGTCCACATGGCTTCGTCACAGGTCGTACAGTACCAAAGAGACCGGAAGAAAGAAGCTCGATAACGTCATCTTCAATTTCAGAGGCGCTGATGTCGTCTTGGATTTCACTTTTTAAACGACTTGTCAACTGTTGAAGTGTTGGCCAGTTTTTATCTTCAGGGCTGTATCCAGTAATGGTGACGGATGGAGCATGGAATCTTTGAGGGGGAGGCGAATTTTCAGGGATCAGAAGGCCAGTGCGATCCCGACAAAGTTCAAGTGCCACAAGGTCGGGTTTCAACGTGGCAATTAACTGTTGAATGTGGCTAACAGAGACTTTGGATACGTGAGAGATTCCTAGAATGTAGATCTCTGTATCTCCTGCTTTGACAACGGCAGTTGCGTTCCTTAGGTCCTCGGGCAGGTGTCGTATAGAAGTATTATTATTAGGTGGCGCAGTGGAGGCGGAGGAGGAGGCGGTGGCCAAGACGCTGGGAGAGGAATTGGCACGAGTTGGTCTCACCGAGTGTGTTCCAGCAGACGAAATTCGCTGCCTTTGGTTCGACCGTGCCTTAGATACATCATTATCGGAGATTCTAGAGTAGTACGGACCTTGGCCAAAAGAGAAAGGTGAGATCAGGGATACATCTTTACTTGGCATCAGGCCCAGAAGTGGGATCCCCATCGCGGCAATAGGGCAACTGGGTTTTGAAACTATGGTTTTTCAAGATACAATTGGGGTTAAATAGGCTCAGAACTTGCTTATCAAAACTATCTTGGATTTCCCCCGATCGGAAGTATTTCTGATTTCCGACTTAGCGCATTTGTGAAGCTCTCTTCCAGCCATTTTATCTCCCACTACTTATATCTTTTGAGACAGTAAATCCGGTTATACTTGTTAAAGACGCAAAAGCCAACACTTTTACCTACATTTGCTGAAATCGAAAGTGGTTAGTTCAGATCTTCTCAACAACTCTTGAAGCTCTGCAGGGTGAGTTTAAGCAGGCCGTATATCATTTATTACGACAAGCTAAGAAGATCGCGCTTGCTTTAAACTAATTCCTTTGACCTTCTGCTAATCAATTGCAATCTTGCCATCTCTCTTAATTTGCTCAAAACAGAGAACGTGTCTAATTGCTCCTTCCAGCAGGCCAGGCCATGGATACCCCTCGCAGTAGCACAAGTGTCACACACTATGGCACGCCAAATGGCACGCCTCGAGGGACTCCTCCTTCAATAGGAACTTCTGCCAGAAAAGGTCCCCGTCCACCAGGAGAGTCGCCTGCCTTTGACGTTGAGCTCAACAAGCTCCGTAGCCAACTTCGCAGCGTCGATCTAGAAAAAAATGACCTTGCAAAAGAAGTACGCACTTTATTGAGCCAAATCGCATCTAAAGATGCAGCCATAGAAGCCTTGGAGTACCGCAGTACCGCCGCTGAAGAACAGGCACTACAAGCGGAAGGCCAGCTCGCTTCTTCGCGCCGAGAAGCACTTAAACACGAAAAAGAACGTAAACGTCTTCAATCTGAGCTCGATGCAGCTAACGCCGATGCAGATAGACTAAATCAACTTGTCTTGGCAGGTACCGGTGGTGAGGGTGGCGGGAATAGCATGGAGGACGTCGTGCGTCTACACAACCAGCTTGCATCCCAGCGTAAAGAAATCATGCGACTCAAAGAAGAGTGTAAAGGTGCTAATAATGTTATAATGGCGAAAGATAAAGCTTTAATTCAAGTGGAGGCGGAAATTGCTGCAGCTAAAGAGGCGAATGCATCTCGTAAAGACGATCAAAATAAGATTCGCGACCTTCGACGACAATTAACAGAAGCGCATGCAAAGCTAGGTGGCTCTGAACGACTTGGTTTAATGGTAGAAACAGAAGCATCTGAAGTGAAGGCTGAGCTCACGACAAGAACGGCTCAATTTGAAAAACAACAAGAAATGATGGCGAAGATGCAAGCAGAAGTTACTGCAGCGCAAACTGCTATTATGGACGCGGAGCGTATTGCTGCAGAAGCCAAGGCTGATGCAGCAGCGGCAATGGCACTTGCGGAAAAAGCCCGATTGGCAGAAGCAGCACGAATGAAAGAAGGTGGCTATATTTCACGTCTTAAGCATGCAGAAGAACTACGATTGCGTGAAGATGAGGCAGATGCATTAAAAGAAAGGTTACAAGCGGCGCAGCGTGAGCTTCAACTTGCAAAATTACTGAGACACCGTGTACTTAATGCTGTTGACATGGCCGTGGATACAATTATCACTGGAGAAGACGTTTCTGAAGAACTAAAAACCGCTTCTGGTATTGTAGATGAGCTTCGTGGTCAGATAAAGGAGCTTAGGGCAGCATTAGCTGCGAAAGATGCAGATATCGCAGCTCTAGAGAATTTGAAAAATGCCTCTTTGGCAAGAGCGTTGCATGAAAAATTAGAGGCTCATAATGCAAAAGCACGGCTGGCACAGGAGATAGGGGAATATAATTACACTATAGAATTTAATGAACCTGCTCCTGGGCCAAAAGAGCAGGCGGAAGCTGCTGCAGCAGCTGCTGCAGCTCAGGAAGCCGCCTCTGCGACGAGTGTCGCAGCTGTTGCTGCGGAGCGAGACGCAGCAAATCTGGCAGCAGCAGAAGCGAAACTTCTTGCAACCCAAGCCCAAAAATTAGCAGAAAATGCAGCTCAAGGAGAAGCTCAAGCTGTGACAGCAAAAGAAGAGGCAGTAGCAGCAAAGCATGTAGCAGAGGCTGCTGCCGCAGCAGCAGCTCTAAGGGTGACTGAGATGCAATCAACTTTAGCTTCTAAAGAACAAGAAGTTGAAGGCATTCATAAAGCTTTAGCAGCTTTAAAAGAAGTAGATCAACGCCGTCAACTAGATGCCGAAGCAGGCGTCAGTCGGTTGGAAGAAGCGTCGGCGGAAGTGGCAAGGCTCACTGCCCTCGTCGCTGCAGCAGAACTTACTAGAGAGAATATGGCTACAGAGCTAGAAACTGCAAAGAAGGATGTCATCACTCTAGAAGACAAGGTCAAAGAGGTGACTACAGCTAGTAACAAAGCATCCACAGCAGCGTTGACTGAACTGGAAGCAGCAAGAAGCCAGCTGGAAGCTACTACTAGCCAATATAGCGAAATGAAGGAGAAAATTAAAATCGCTGAAGCTGCAGCCGCTGCTGCGACGTTAGCTGTAACTAATAAAGAACACTCTGAGCGTGCAACTGCCATCGAAGCAGCTGCTGCTGCTGCTGCTGCTGCTGCAAAAGAAGCGCAGCAGGCTCAGAATGACCTTGAAATTCAGCTCCGTGATAAAGAACTACTCGTAGCAGATCTCGAGTCCACACTTAAAAAACAGGAAATTGATGCGGCAGAACAGGCGACTCAGCTCGCTGGAAAAATTGCTGAAGTCGAGTCTGCTTCAGCTGCGTTAGAAGCTCTTCAAACTGCACTTGAAGGTGCGCGTGAAGAAGCAGCTGCCGCCCAAAAGGCTGCTAGTACTCCTGTTCGTCTTACAGAAGATGAAGAGAGAGAGGCACCAGATCAGCTTCGTACCCCTTCAGCTATAAGAACCGTGGCTGCTGCTGCTACTATTGCTGCTGCTGCATCAGTGGAGCCCATAGCAGGTGCCACTGCAGTAGCTAACCGGGCTAATGATGGTGATGGCGGTGATGTCCCTGTTGCTACCAGTTTGAAGGCAGATGCCGACCATCTTCATGAGCTGGTCGCTTCAAAAGTCGAGGTCGCTGTACTTAAACAAAAGATTGATGAACTCGAAAGTGAACTCGCTGCTCTCTCTCCTCTCCGTCACGGACAGATCACCCCAAGCGGTGCAGTTCAAGTCGGCGGCAGTGATGATGGCTCTTCAAGTGATTTGGAAGTAAGCGATGATGAAGATGATGAGGACCTTTCACGTGGTCTTCGTTTCCGTCGTGGTGATGCCAGTACTAGTTTAAAGGATGCTGGAATGACCTCTGCTGCACTGGCGTCTGTATTAGATAAATTAATAACAGCTCGACAATCTGGCGCTGGTACTGCTGAGAATGGTACGAGCGAGGCTGCTGTATATGAGGAGGCAAAAAGATTATTACAAGCTGAGCTTGCTCGCCTTGGAACTGAGCTCGCTGATGATGCAGGCGCAGCTTCCAAATTAAAATCTGAAGTTGGCGCTCTACAGACGGCACAGCTGAGCGCCGAAGCGACTGCACAGTTATTGGAGAACCAAAATGCCATGTATATGCGTGTTTCTGCCCTTCAAATTACGTTGAGTGAAAAAGAACATGAATATAACAAGTTTGAAGATGCGTTCTTGCGTGAAATTGCGTCGTTAAAGGCGAAATTAAAGGCAAAAAAGAAGAAAAATCCACTTTCAAAAGTCGTTTCCAGTGCTGCCAGAGGGCTTAATAAAGGATTTGAAGCAGCAAAGACAAATGTACAGGACATGGTTATGAATAGCGCAAGTGGTAGTGCTGCAGGAAGTGCGCCTGCATCAGCGAAAAAGACAGGGGCTTCTCCATTTACCTCGTTAAGTAAACGATTTGGGGCAGCGGTATAGAGTTGGATTTTTTTTCTTTCCGATGTTTAGATTCGTTATTTATAACCTTATGGATATTTAATTTCTTGACTTGAATGATATATGAAGACGTCGTTATTACCTTTAAACCAAATTATATATTCCTTTCATTTTTTTTTTACCCCTCTCTTCTATCTAGACTAGTCTCTCTTTTCTGACGGGAACAGGTCTAAAATTTTCTAACGATAAAAAATAAAAAGCACAATATAAGTCTGAAAATTAGGACCCATCATCTCAATAGGATCTGTATGTGTTATCTACGCAGTCTTTCCGGTAATTCTCTCTCCAAGCTTGCCATAGATCAAAGAATACATGGTCGCTACAAGCACAACGCCAGCAAAAATGTTACCAGCTGTTACAATCAATAAGTTCTTAGCAACAAACTGCCACATAGTCACATTCGCACCAACCACGATACCAAGAGGCACAAAGAACATATTGGCAATGCAATGTTCAAGACCAATGCACACGAATGCAGAGACAGGGCCAAGGCAGGCAATGAATTTACCTCCAAAACTGTTTGCGGCGAGCGCCTGCCAAACAGCCAAGCAGACAAACCAATTGGCAGCAACAGCCTTGAAGAAGGTCTCCTTAATGGGGTAGGCGACTTTGTAGACAGCAAGCATTTCAGCACCAGTCTTGAGTTGAGGTAAGAGACCGGTGTTGGCAAATAGGAAGAGACCTAAAGCACAACCAATAATGTTTCCTGCATAAGAGCAAATCCAGTTTTTGGCGAGGCTTTTTAAATCAGCTTTTCCTTCATAGACTGCAGCAGTAACGAGAGCGGTGTTTCCAGTGAAAAGCTCAGCACCGCAGGTTAAGATAATCAGCAATGCATAAGGGAATCCAATAGCACCCATGAGGTACTTCTGAAGACCAGGGTTTGACTGAGCAAGGCCAGGGCAGTTGGGTGCCACTGTCAACAAAAGTGCCCCTCCAAGAGACACATAGCATCCAGCAAGAGCGCCAAGAAGGATGATCTTCCACCAAGGTAACGCAGCCTTGTATGCACCCATAGCAGCAGCACGTTGGTAAATAGCAGCAGGGGCGATAACAGAAGAGACAGACACCTCGCCAGAGATAACAACAGGCTGGATGGTGGGAGCGGCGTCAGAGGCATTGGTATCGGCAGACGGAACGGGGAAGCGAGCACCACCACCGGAAGGACGGTCAATGGGCATAGCAGAGCGGATGACGCGGGAGATAGGAGCGCGGGTGGCGGAGCGCAAGGTCACAGAGGCTGCATTTTTTTTGAAAAAGCGGAAGTGATGGTTTGGTTAGAGGAATTGAAACGATAGTAGGGACGAGATCTGATAGATTTTTTATGAGATCGTATTGTATACACTATCCATAGCTTGGAAACGACCATGATCAAGCATATAATTGAGAGAAGGCTCGACAGCTGCAACCCCAACTTCGATTGATTGGCAAGATTGGAGGGTTGCGGTAGTGTAGCGTTGCCTATACGCATTTTTATGTTAGGCAATCTCCAGATGTTGCAATAGCAGCCAACTTTAACAGCTGATCTTACCCTTGTTTGGCAGCCTGAGCCTGGAAATTTTAAGTTGTAAATTCTGCATGGTCGTCTAAATAGGGCCGCAAGGGCTTAATTAAAGAATAATAATATAAGTAATTGAACAATGCAGCCGATACGTCTAGATTGCTATCTAAAGAGGATGGGGAGTACCCACCGAGCAACCGCACTCAACTCACGAGAAAGGTCCCCATTCTAGAAATTGCCAGTTGATCATTTAATTTCTTTCCATATGTATTATGACGTGTGTCTGTATATGCCGTTATGCCCGAGAGTGAGACAGATGGCCAGTGGCAGGAGATAATTAGATTCTATGCCCAGGGAAGTGATCTGCTTTTAAATTGTCTGGCTGCTGCTTCTCTCAGCTATAGAAGAGCGACTGGTGAGTATTAAAGAACCAACAATGCACCGGGAAAAATGTTAGGTGTTCTAGCGCATTAATTTTTCTCGAATCCAATCCCAGTCCAATGTACCCGTCCGTCACCAAAGCATCTCTCTCTCTCAATTTTGCTCTCCAAACTACAACTTGCAGTGTGTGTCCCATTTCCTAAATGTTTCCAGCTTTCAAACAACTCCCGTGATTACTCTGCCTTACAACAATGTCTAGATACCCTCCCTTCTTTGCATGAACTCTCAACCGCCTCCAAAGAAAATTTAAATTTAACTTGTCAACATCGGGCCCTTTTAGAATGGACTCTAGCAAGCCACCCACGTCGAAAAGCTTCCGCTTTCCAACCCATTTCTTTACTTACGTTTCTCCATGAGGTACCCTGTGCTCGCTTGACTGGTTCTCACGCGAGCAACCCTTCGTTGCTTCCCGAGGCCGTTTTCAAACTTGCCCTCAACGCTCAACCCAATGTTGCGGACACGAACAGTGCTCTGAATGGCGGTTTTGAAGGTAACGATGCCGCCCAACAACGCACAGTAACAGCCTTCCATGGCACTTCCTTTGAATGTTTGCACAGCATTCTGAGATCTGGTCTCGTTCCAGCTTCCAACACCAAGCTCGAAAGGAATGGGAAGACCTTTGGTGAAGGAATCTACCTTACTACTGAGCTTCCTGTGGCATATTCCTTTTGTAGCGGCGCCGAAAGGTGGAAGGGAAGTACTTTAGCTCCTGAAGGAACCAGGCTGCGGTGTGTTTTGGTCTGTGGGGTTAAAGAAAACGCCCAAATTGACAAGACAGAACTCGTTTCGAACAAGAACGGCGATCCGCCGCCAGAGCATTATTTAGTGATTGATAGACCGGATTTAATTAAAATTCAGTATATTTTGGTGTATGTAGATCACTGTGGGAATAATAGTAGTAGAAATTTAGCAGCAGCAGCACCAGTGGCGGGGCAAGATAGTCAAAATACTGGAGCCGTTAGTTTGTCCTCGATGGCGGGTGTTGTTGTTTTCATAGCAATTGTTTTGTGGTTGATAATGCCGGGTTCTTCATCCAGTAGAAACTTTATGTACTGATACTGTAATAACAAAGCAGAAACCTGATTATCCTCTGCCTACCCCCTCGACTCTTGCTACAATCCGGCAAGTGTGAGGGAGCGAGGGCAAGGGCATTGGGGGAGTTGGGGAAGAAAGCATGGCATGCTTCGTTTGGCAGGCTGCGCGCGGCTGCGGAGAAAAGCGAAATTTTTACATTTATTTCACCTTGTTTTTTCTTTTATTTCTCCATTAAGACAAAAAACAAAGAATGACGTGCCCTGCATGTAAAAACGGCTGCAGCTGTGGCGAGAAATGTGCATGCAACAAAGAATCTTGTGGGTGCTGCCCTTCTCCCACCGGACAAGCATGTGCAAATTGTAACGCTGCTGGTGGATGCACGTAAGTTAAAGACACAAAATGAAGTCAGGAACTCGCAAATCGCGGTCCAAGGCACATTTAGTGGGGTTTAAGGTTGCAGCATGAATAATTGTTACCGCGGTCCTTCTCCCATTTTTTTGTAGGTGCCCTGAAGGTTGCCAGTGCCCAATGGGCTGTACTTGCTGCGCTGATCGTAGCGCAAAAGTAGCAGCAGAATCAGGTGGTACCAGCGCACATTAAGACACACCCTGCACAGTTCCGAACAACAACAAAGGAAGCTTTGACAAAGCCTTCCTCCTTAACAAATGCATTTTCCTCCTCGAGTGGTCTCGTATGAGAGGAGATGCTCAGTCGTCTGGCTTCCTTCATGTACACTACACGCATGTACTATTCTGATTGCTTTTTATGTTTTATGTGATATTCTTATCAGTGCCATATATGTAACATTTTCATCTTATTTTTCTGTCTGCAAAAGCTTTCATCAGCTGCGATGAGGTTCACCATTGACCGGCTCGAGGGAAGGTTTTCCCGCCTTAAAAATAGTTGAGACATTAGGCACGTATAGAATCAGACAAATCAAAGGCAAAAATAATTGAAAATGTCGGTATAATATAAAAGTTGCCAGTGCCCAATGGGCTGTACTTGCTGCGCTGATCGTAGCGCAAAAGTAGCAGCAGAATCAGGTGGTACCAGCGCACATTAAGACACACCCTGCACAGTTCCGAACAACAACAAAGGAAGCTTTGACAAAGCCTTCCTCCTTAACAAATGCATTTTCCTCCTCGAGTGGTCTCGTATGAGAGGAGATGCTCAGTCGTCTGGCTTCCTTCATGTACACTACACGCATGTACTATTCTGATTGCTTTTTATGTTTTATGTGATATTCTTATCAGTGCCATATATGTAACATTTTCATCTTATTTTTCTGTCTGCAAAAGCTTTCATCAGCTGCGATGAGGTTCACCATTGACCGGCTCAAGGGAAGGTTTTCCCGCCTTAAAAATAGTTGAGACATTAGGCACGTATAGAATCAGACAAATCAAAGGCAAAAATAATTGAAAATGTCGGTATAATATAAAAGTAAGATACAGAAAAGACACCAAAGCGAGGGTCATAACAGAAGAAAAAAATCAACGCCATTCATAAAAATAGGAGAGAAAGCACCCCATTCAATTTTTTAAATTCATTTCAAATCAAATCAATTTATTTTGGTATAATTATTATTTTCGGTAATATTCGTGTCATTTAAGATGCTCAATCACCGCAGCAACCAACACAATCGCTGCTTTTCCACTGACCAAATACCCTTCACCTTCAACTTCTTCTAAATTTTCCATCGCTGCATCTTGTGGGGCTTCCAGACTTGTATCCACAGCTCTCAACCACGTATGTCCAGCAGGTGCAGCAGGCAATGTGGCGGTCACCGTCATTGGGTGAGGATTAAAACCTACATAGACTGCGCTCCCGTCGGGGTGCCGGACAGAGAAGCCAAGGTAGCTAGAGCCATGAGGGGCATGATACGGACCATACTCACCACCTTCTCCTCCTTCTCCGCCGGAAACAGCGGCGGCTCCCACCCACTCAGGCTCATTCGTAGCGGTCGCACCGTGCCAAGTCAAATCCCTGGGAGAGTCAAATTTCGGTGGTAAGAGTAAATGGGCTAACTTTCTTCTTAATCTGGAGACAACACCAACAAAACGAGCCATTTCAAGATCAGCAACATCTTCATGGTTGATGACAGGGACTCCTTGCGCAAGCAACGTTGCTAACAGCATTGCTTTCGCGATAGTAGTTGCGGTGGGCATGGGACCCCCTCCTGAAGCCATTACCGCTGCACCAGCTGCACCCGCAGCCTCACTTGCCAGGTGGGTAACAGAAGGACCATTTTGCATTGCTGCAGCGTTGAAACTAAAGCTCGGACGACGTTCTGCAGCTAAATTTCCAGGTAAAGGGGAAAATTCATCTCCAAAACTCCACCCAGCACCGAACATATCAGAGCTCCCCGTTAACCTCGCAGCAACACCGTCCAATGCTGTGTGCGACACCTCTGCAAGTAAAGCAGTCACATCACGTGTAAATGCAGAGTTGCGTTGCTGCCAGATACCCCAATGAGGGAACCCACGTGCGCCGCCACGTGGGAGAAGTGATGTCTCGTGAGACGGGGCTGCGATCAACTTGAGGCCGGATAATATAGGGTCTTGGCAAAGGGCTTCAGGTAAAGAAGGAGCATCCATAACCAATCCTTCAGCATCTTGAGCCATGTTTTCAGCGTTAAGGAAACAGAATCCATCGACTCCAAACTGCAATGCCCAGTACCTGGTAGCACGGTGGATAAGAGATTGAAATGCGGGATGACCGCAATTGACTACACCATTAGGTCTGAAATATGCAGCATTATCTAAACCACGGAGAGATACCCCAGTAGGGTGCGAATCAACACCATCAGCAGTGAAAGTGAGATCTAAGGAGGGGATGACCTCGACACCAGCGGCGTGCAAAGCATGGACCATTTCACGGAATTCAGCATGCGCAGCACCAGGGTTGGTAGGATCAGTACTTAACGCAGGATCAGGAGCTATAAAAGAGAGAGCGGCGTGGTGTGAATGGGACCCGGCTCCTTTCGCCGTGGCGTGGCATGGCGCCAAGATGACAGTATTTGCTCCAACTGCACGAATATGGTCTAACCGCTCAGTAACACCCACGAACGTACCGGGGTGTTTCACTTTCCCTCCTTGAGCAAATTTTTTCACATCAATTTCCAACACACGCATTTTTTCAAGAGGTCGATACAACGGGGCGCTCCTTCCTTCTTTTTCACTACTGCTCTTGTCGAATTTGCAGCTTACTGCACTAGCAACCAGCACACGTGACCCATCTGACAGCTCCACAGTAGGTAAAGGTAAAGGAGGAGGAGCACAATTTTGGGGTAGATGGACCAATGCAGGAGCTTCTGGATCCACTAAAACAACTTCTGGAGAAATTCTATATCCCGACTCCCAGGAGACATCTCCATCGACTCTCCAGCCATAGCACAGCTTCTCTACATTACGTAAGCTGGGGAGAGTGATATGCCACGTGTCACCTGTACGGTTTAATATAGGATCTAATGCCAACTCCACACAAGTCCATTCGGAATTCTCGTCCTTGGTTGCAGGTGGCTGCACCAAAACGAGAGCAACTGATGTGCCCCCTCTAGAACGAACAGCGAAGTTAACTGCGGTAGTATCTCCTATCTTGGTCTTCTTAGATCCACCCTTTTTAGAAGCAGCAGCTGAGAAAGGAGGGGTGGAAGGTCCAAGAGGTGTGGGGACACCGGGCTGAGCTCCAAGTAAAGCCGAAAAATGCCTTCCTTCTAAAGGCACAGCAAACCTACGCTTCAATTTCTTACCAGAGGAAGGGGTCTTCTGTTGGGAGGTAGTATCAGGTGTGAGGGAAATTAAGAAAGCGAATGTGACGGGCGAGAGTCCTGCAGGTACTTCAATTTTAATGGATTGGGTTGTACTGGACGTCTGTGTCATGGGAGACATCATGGCACCAGAAGCTTCGTCAATTTGACTGCCTGGGATGTTGATAGAGTCTGGATGCTGCCATGCGTGAGGAGAACTACGATAGACACCCCTGTTGATTAATGCAAGAAAAAACAAAATTTGACGGAAATGAGAAATCAATTGATGCAAGGAAGAAAATCTAGATTTAGATAAGAGTCAAATAATGAAGACAGAACATAAATTAGATTCGTGTTTAATTACCATAAGAGCCGAGCTTCTTGGTTTTCTTGTAATCTTTCTACAGTAATTTCCAGAGTATGAGTTTCATTAGCACCGCTCGTCTGCACAACACGGACAAGCTGACCATCTTTACAAGGCCAGTAGGTGGTTGTTGGCTTCACAGCTGGGGTCTTTACAGCACCAGGAGTTGCACTGGAAGAGCGGGAAGCTGCAATTACAGGTTCAGCTGCTACTGGTAGGTCAAGTCTGGCTGTGTTGATATTCCAATTGCCAGCTGCGGGGAGAGGATGAAAAATGGCAGGGGCTAGACAAGCACCCCCGTTGGCAAATCCAATGCGACTAATTCCCTGATACCGTTTCAAACATGTTTGTAGCCGCATCGGCTGACTGCGTGCGAGTGCACCTTCAAACTGTCTCATTGCAATCAACGGAATTGAATTTCGATGTGCGTTGATTAAAAATAAGTTCAAGTGCTCAAACCGACCCTTATCAGCTTTATGATGATGTATGGTATATGATGATTGTCATTTGTAACTTTCTGCAGGCTTTATCAGCGATTTTAAGCAAGATATTTGTCAGATATTTTCGCGACTTCATTCTCACTCGATCGAGTGAATCTGAGATGAGAATGATTCTGGACAGTAATAATAAAAATGCGAGTCTCGATCGAGGTGGTCAAATATTAAATTCTTACAATAATGTAATAGTGGCATATCAGAGTTCATAAACCACGTTCTATATTATGAATCAATGTAGCATAGTTGGCATTCTCATCTTCTCGCACTGAATTTCCGTTGGTCACTGCTCCTTTGCTATTACCGTTCAGGGCTGTGGTGGTGGTGTTCTCCAAAGAAGGAGCTGAAGAAGGCGCTGACGGTTCCATTCCTAGGCATTTGTACAATGCAATCCTTGCAGGGCGCACTATCTCAGCAGATCCATCCCAGGCGGTGTCACTCAGAAGCTCCATTGCAGCATCAACATCAACAACAACTCCATCTTGCGCGTCATTGTCTTCTTTTTCTTCTTCAGTTTCGTCTATATCCCAGGCTAGCAATGTGGTATATAGCTGTTCAGCAGTATATCTTCGTACTTTTGGGTACCTATTGCCCAGTAAGCCTAGAGCCCCAGCTAAAGCTTCTCTCTGAACTAGGAAACTTTCACTCCTGCCACCGACACGGCTTCCAGATGGACAAGAAGAGGCAGCAGCAGCCAGTGCACAGAGGGTCCCTGCTGCAGCATGCAATCGAGGCACGTCTTTACACTCTGAGATTTCGGCCAAGGTAAGCTGAAGAACCTTATTAGTAAATTGAGAACTAGGTGGCCTCAACTCCACCGCCAGGTCGGTTCTATTTAGAAGAAGCTCTGCTGTGGTTAATAGAGGTAATGCTAAACGACTTGATTGAACATTGCGAGACCAAATAGCTACAAAATCATCACCTAAAGCCTTCAGAATGTCACTACTCGTATCCAGAGCTGCAATAGCATCGACCAAAGCTTCACTGGCCGCCTCCGCCAGCTGTGCGTCCAGACCCCCAATGCTAAAGGCAAGGCCAACCAGAATATCTTGCCTCAATTCTGGGACTGAAACCAACGTTGCTAAAGACGGCAGTGCCTGTCCCGTTGCGAAATCTTCGGAAGAAAGCCCAGAAAGAGCGGAAGATACCTGTTGTGCAGCAGGTATGCCAGCAGAAGCGATCAGAGGGGTGAGTTTTTGTAGCAAGCTTCCAGCAGTTTCCCTAACTCGTGCAATACGTTCTGATGCTTGTCTAACACACTGAGAGAGAGATTTTTGCGCCAATAGCTTTATCGCCCCATGCTCTGCGATATGATCTGAGCCTAGGGTGACAAGCACCTCGTGCATAGCGCTCATAGCAGCTTCACGCACCCAGCTCCCTACATCACCTCGATTATCCGACGTATAGTCCTCTAAAGCACCTAAAATGGGTATTAGAACACTATTCTCTAGTAAAGTAGGCCCAAAAACGAAGTTCGAGGCAGTTTTGTTGACAGAAATTGTTGCAGTCGCCTCGACAATTCGAGGCAAAGCTTTGACTGCGTTGACCCTGGTCTCTATATCCCTTTAATCAGGATTTAATTCGATTTTAATAGCTTTAGACAAACCTTCAAGTATTTGAGCATGCTTTGAATGCAATAGCCACCCAGGAAGTTGGCCAAGAGCTAATGCAGCACCTCGCCGAGCAGAGACACTATGAGTGCCTGGTAGCAATTCACGCAACAAATGGTCAACCATAGGCTCTGTAGGGCTATAAAAACCGCTTTTATTTTCTTCTTCCGTGGTAATATTCATGTAGTGGTTTGTAAAAGCAGAAAGAGCGACGGCAGCTGCTTGTTGAATATCTGCAGACGGGTGGTGCAAATTTTCACATGCAGAAGTATATAAACTTTCTAATTGTAAAGAAGAAAGCTCCAGCCCAGTAGAAGACGTTGTTTCAATGAGTCTACACACAGCAGAGCGCATAATCTCGCCACCTTTGCCTCTACTGAGCTTTAATTTCTCTATTTGTGGAAGAATTTCGGCTACTTGGTCAGCAAGCGCCTCTGGCAGCACATTTGCATCAGGCATTGCTGCTGCTGCTCCTGCTGCACCATCAACTGTGGTTATATTAGCTAATGCAGGGAGAAGCTCAGCGACTGCAGCAACCGCACCATGCCTCGTCTCCAACACAGGACTTAAACAGTTCGGCAATAAATAGGGGATTGCCTGCTCTAAAAAGAAAGATCGATGCAATGGCACCAAAGCAGCAAGTGCCTTTGCAGCGAGCTCCCGTAGCGCTTTCTCCCAATGATGTACTTTAATTTTCAATAAATGCCATGCTAGTGGTTCAAAATACCCAGGAAAGGAAGCAACATAGGGCGCTACAGTGAGATAGGCTGCTGTCCGTACACTGACAGTAAAATAATCAGCTGCAGTTAAGATAGCTATGCCATGAGGGAAGGCTCCTAGCCTCCCTACACATTCTTGAAACGCAGCTGCAGCAGCACGCCGACAATTAACTTCACGATCAAAACATGCTACGGTGATTAAGGCCGGTGCCAAAGTACCAACTGTGGTACCTAGGGTATCCCTACTATATGCTCGAGCCACCGCCCAGCAGACATACGCCGCTGCATCTCGAACGTGAGCTCCTACACTGCAATGCCCTCGTCGTACATCATATTCTAACGCCTTTACCACCAATGGGACTGCTTCCGTTAACCGGGCAGGGAGTAATAACCCTCTACGCGTCAACTCTGCAAGTGCCAAGCACCCGCCATGCCACACTGAGTCGCTGGCTACAGGAGATATAAAAGAATTAAGAACTGAAGCAACGACCTCATCCCCGAGTTCACGAGGAAGACGACCAGTCAATCTACCTAGCCCTTTAGCAGCTGACCAACGGACGACGGTGTCACGATCACCTAGCGCGCTCAGCATGGATTCGATTGCAGTCTCGACAGCTTCTGCTTGGTGTTCATCTGCAGCCCAGAGAGCATCCTCATGTTCTTCTTCTTCCTCTTCTTCATAATTATCTACTACTGAGGTATTGGCAATAGACAGCGATGCTATTCCATTGCTTGGTGTGGAAGCTGCTGCTGCTGCTACTTCCGCTGAAGTATTCGCATTTTTAATTTCTACATTGCCGCTGCCGGTGGAATTTTTTGAGACTCCCACTATGGTTGTCCTATTGCCGTGTTGATACCTCCATGGCGCTACTCTTTGCGGTAAAAATGCTACTCCAGCTCGTTGTACCAATTTCACAGCAAGTTTTCTGACTAAAGCGTTGGTTGATGCCGCATTTGAGCTTAATAATTCCACTGCCGCTGGCAGCACCTCTAGAGCCACGGACACCAACGTGTCCCTTCTACCTAGTTTGAAGATAGTAGCAAAGGCTAGGGTGACCCCAGGCAATAGAAATATACTCTTTGAAGAATCATAGTTTGACTTTTCTACGGCAGGATGTGTACTATTGTTGCTAGTACTACTACTATTAGGATTAAGAGCTGCTTTCATAGCTGCCACCCCCCATGTGACAAATTCAGAAAGCGCAGCGTGCATATCAGGTCTGGTCACCATCCTGCCAGCGAGCACAGCAGCCATTTCACGCGTCGCTCCAGGGGAAGATAAGAATCCACGACAGAGCGTCATAATATTTGCTGCTAAAGGGGGGATTCCGGTTGCTGATTTCTTATCAGCAGGAGGCGTGCCTGTGCCTGTGTCCGCGGTGGCGGCGGTGGCAGAAACTGAAAAGGAAGGGTGTTGGCTTCCAAGAGAAGAGTCGATAATCGCTAAATCAAAGGGAATCATCGCAAGTAAAGAAAGCCACATAAGCATTACATACTGCGCTTCCCAATTCTTCATACCTTCATCGCCTGTCCCACGTGCTCGCTGTTGTTCAGAGACAAGAAAAGCCAGCAATGCCACCGAGGGCTCAACCGCTGTTACCTCGTTAGGCAAGAATTTGAGCACTGTTTTGTACCCACGCACCGATGCAATCTGCCATATATATCGAGAGATAGCATATACACGGGTTTGACGTTCTACATCTGTGCTAAATGACTCTATGGGGTGTGATATTTGAAGGATTAAAGCAGCTAAGGGCCGAACGAGTGGTTCTAGGACGGGATCGAGTAACTGAGGTTGTTCTTGATAATGAGTGATCTATAAGCTCAGTATAGGAATGAAAATAGATAGTAAGTAGGCGATGATTACTCCCTGAGTGTATTCTAGAAGGATAGATAGATATTTACTAGTGTTGTGGTCTCTTACCAATTTTTGAAAGCGGGGGAAGAGGATGAGAGCATCACCAGCAGCAGTTGTGACGACTTTGCTGACGATACCACGCAGCTCAACATTGTCGTAAGTACTGAGGTTGGTGGCAGTGCAGTTGTCCTCATCTTGATCGTCCATGGCTAGGTTTATAGAAAAGGTATGATCATTGACTTTGATTTTGATCTGGTTTTGCAAGTCTGTCTCTATCAGCCCAGACTCTTCCCTTTGAGCTTTATGAAGTTGACTGAAATTTAATAAAGTTGTTAATAAGGTTGAAATAAATGCAGGCGAGGCAAAATACAAGTAAGTTGCCTCAGAAATCACAGGCTGGATTTTTGAAATAGGTTCAAATTGAAGGATCTCGCTGCAACTCCTGCGTATTTGAAATTCAATTCGAAAATAAGGGGCAATAGATGATGAGCTTTGTTTCCTTGTGAGAGCTAGCCGTTTGTTTTTTTAAATTATTAGATCAGTTTTGGAACAGCAGCTTAGAGTCTAACTTTGCGGTCGATTTCTCAAGCCCCTGGCTAGTTACAAATACAATAAAAATAATTATGGCAGCAGGCAGCAGGCCTGCAAATGGCGAAGATAGCGGTCTTGCTGCTGAACCAGGCCGGCCAAACTCAGGGCCACCCGACGTTCCAAAATACAATTACTACGAGCCAAGACCAGACGTCCCAACAGCATCAAACTATAAAGTAATGCACACATTGGAAGGCCACAAAGGAGCAGTCACATCCATCAAATTCCAACGAGACGGTCTCCTCGCTGCCAGTGGCAGTGCTGATGGCACCGCCAAAATTTGGGATGTCAAAGAAGGGCGCTGCATCCACACTCTCCGAGGCCATAAAAAAGGAATTAACGACGTGGTATGGAGCTGGGATGGCAATACCGTTGCTACAGCCAGTGATGATCGCACTCTACGAATTTGGGATGTCCGTACCCAGCAATGTGTACGAAAACTTGAAGGACATACAAACTTTGTCATGTCGTGCTCCTTTTCAGCCCCTGGGGACATTCTTGCCTCAGCTGGCTTCGATGAAACGATTAGATTATGGTGTATGCATACAGGCAAATTAATTCGAGTGATTCCTGCGCATTCAGATCCAATACTCTGTCTAGATTTCTCAGCTGACCTCTCAAAACCGATGCTCGCATCTGCTTCTAAAGACGGAATTTGCCGGGTGTGGCTGTCCCATAGTGGTGAATGTGGACGTAGTATTATCCCCGACGCTGCAGAAAATCCATGTTTGCCGGTAACATTCTGCAAATTCACACCTAATAATAAATTTTTGCTGCTAGGAACCATGGCAGGAAGGCTACAGCTGTGGGATTTTGAGCCCAAAAGCTGTGGCACTGGGTTTTTACCGCCCGTCTCAGTAAAGAAGACGTACGTAGGTCATCGTAATTCTCGCCATATTTTGCAAGCGGCGTTTATGGTGAACGAACCTACGGGGACTAAGTATGTAGTGTGTGGTTCTGAGGATCATCATGTGTTTTTATGGGATCTTAATCAAAGAACCATAGCAGGGATTTTACGAGGGCGGCCGGGACCTGATTCACCTGGTGATGGTCACTGCGACGCGGTGTTATCTGTAGATACGAATTCTTTAGAACCGATAATTGGATCGGCAGGTAGTACGAAAGATAAAACGGTGAAATTGTGGCGATATGAAGCGTAGACTAGATAATTAGATAGGGAAATATATTAATTTTTTATTATTACAATGACGAGGGAAGTGCCCGCTCCAGTTTCTTATTTTATCTTTTTTCCTTTCCTTGGGGGGAAGCAGTTTTAAAGTTTCAATTAGTATTGTGATCATCGATGAATGTACTGCTATAAGTAACGCAAAGAAGTTCAAGTATTAAAGGTCTTATTCATCCTGAGTTATTCATCCTGCTGTGCTGAGAAAGCAAAACTTTTGAAATTTTAAAAAACTTCGAACTTATTAATTTTGAATTTCAAACATATTCAGTATATATTTTGCTTTTACACCATCATACATGCAATCTTACTATCTCAGGGCATGATAGCGGTATGGTTAAAATGCAGGCTACTTTAAAATTGAATTCTTTTATTTGAACTTGCACAAGGCAACCCTCATTTTAACAATTTTCAAGATGATGGGTAAGTCTGAAGGGTCGATGTTTTCAAGATTATGCCAAAGAGAGCTAAGTGGTGGCCCTGGTAAGATATCTATTTTATTTTTCAAATTTGATTTCCGAAAATAGGCTTCCTCCGCGATCTGTAACGGTTTTAAAGCTTCTATGGAGCCCCTACTGTCATTAATTTTCACTTAATTTCTCTCTGCAGTTAATCACCGCCCCTTTGTCCAAGATTTTAGTTGCGAGGGTGAAGCTGGCGGCACCATCCTCTGCAATGCCAGCACTGCTCGTGCCGCCCCTGTCTTTTCCCTCGAATATGGCTCTACCTATAACAAGTTTCTAGCTGCAGCAGATGAAGATGGCTATGTCTCCGTCATCAACACCGCCAAGAACCTTCCTTCAGGCTTAGACGACGACGTGAGCTCAAATCGACCAGTAGCTCAATGGACCGCTCATCGAAACGCCATCTTTGATCTTAGTTGGGCCAATCGAGATCGCTGGATCTATACCGCTTCTGGCGACATGTCATTGGGTCTTTGGGATACTTCTTATGCATATAAAATTACCTCATTTTATGGTCACAGTGGCTCTGTAAAGTCAGTTTCAGTCTCTCCCCATGCTGCGGAGATTTTTGCATCGGGCTCTTGTGATGGCAATCTTTTAATTTGGGACGCACGCGTGCATGCAACTTGCAATGGAGCGGCACACAGAAACGAAACTGCACCTATTCGACACTCAGTCCTTCGCCTATACTCCCCACACCCTAGACCAGACGCTGCTGTGAGCTGGAATCGCACCCCTCCACTTTCAGGAGTACCCCCCACCGTTACTGCTGTTCAGTTTCTCGGTGAAAGTTCAGGCCATACCATCGCTTCAGGTGGCCTTGATGGGGTAGTCAAATTTTGGGATTTGCGATACGTTATAAAACCTACGTGGACTGTGTCGTTACCAGAAGATGACGTGAATGTGTCCATGTCCAAATCAATTCAAGGCACCAATAGAAATGCACGATTACTTCACCTAGCAGACACTCCAATACAAAATTTTGGGAAAAGAACCTATGCTGTCACCTCTTTAGCGCTTCGTCCCGATTCTTCGCAGCTTCTTGTCAGTTTAAAAGGTGGACACCACGTGATGTACGATGTTGATCGTCCAGAAATCGGTCCTGTGAAATGGTACGGTGGTCACACTGTGTCGTCATTTTACGTCAAAACGTCGTTCAGTCCTGATGGAAGCCATTTTGCAAGTGGTAGCTCTGATGATCATGTGTGTATTTGGCAAGTAGATGACGACGCCGACAGTACAAGTCACGGTGCTGGTTGTTGTACCGCCCCCTATACTCTCCGGGGTCACGACAGCGAAGTCACAGCTGTGGCATGGTGTCCGACAGATTTCTGTCAATTAGCAACCACTGCCGATGATTATACCATTAAAGTTTGGAATGTTCATAGACAGCAAGCAGCGGAAAAGATGGAAGTGCCCGGAGGATGGGTGCCTCAACCAAGGGCAGAAATTATTTTAGCTGCAAAACCAAAGAATGGTACTGGTACTGGTACTGGTACTGGTACTGGTACTGGTACTGGTACTGGTACTAAAATAGTAATGGGGGAACGGCAAGAAGATTACCTTGGAAAAGAGAATAATTCAGCTAACAAGAATGATGTTGATACCAGTAGAATGATGATTGGTAGAGACACCAACAATCCATTAGAAGCAGTGACGCCTGAAGCTGCTGCTGCTGGTGCTGCTGTTGGGTGTTCCCGCCTAGCCACGACTGCAATCACTACTACATTATCAGGAGATGGCAGTCGAAGGAGGGAAGTACCTACTAGCACTGGCCATAAAATTCGCATTGCAAATGCATTGAGATTAAGTTTAATGCATAAACCAAAGATGAAGCGGAGAAAACAACAGACGCTGGCTGAAGCGCTACATGCCGCTCGTGCTTCTCAGGCTGCTAGAGAGGAGAAGGACTTGGACGCTACTGGAGGTTCTAAACAGCAACAGCGTCGGCCTCGATCTACTGGAACCAGTGATGAAGAAGACATGGATACTTCTCCAGGTCGACAACAGGATGAGGTAAAGACAAGTGGCGGTGACGGTGGCGGAGGGGGAGGGGGTAATAGTAATTTTAGTTCGCCATCTGTAGACGAAAATCGCCAAAGAATATATGAAAAATAAGCTTTGATAAAATACAGTACTACTCTTTCCTTCTTACCTATTGTTTTAATATATCTACAATAAATTAATTGTTTGTTATGTTGACCGTCAACACGTCGGACTTAAGATCTAAGAACATGAAATGATAGAACTAATTAGGGAAGCAATTGAAACCCATACAGTTATACTAAGAGAACAAGAACAGCAGCGTTTCTTATTCATAACTTTCTTTAACCAAGCCACCGCTGTGCTTCTTCACTGTTTCTCCATTTTTCCACCGCAGCTTCATACTCTCCTAGACTCATTCCATAATGCTTTAAAAATTGTTCTAGCTTGCTAAAGGACTTAATGGAGTAAATGCAGAAGATGCATAGGCTATCTCTTCCTCACTATTACCGGCATGATCACCGGCATTGCCACCTCCTCTGCCCCTGTTCTGGTATCAGAACTTGGCTGCTGAGCTGCAACACCCAAGCTCTACCTCAGCCACAGCACGCAGCATAGCCTTTCTACCTCATTTTTCTAGATATGCCCCCGTCATAAGAGCATTCTTGTTGCTAACAACTGGTTACTGTACTTCACTTTAAAGAGGTACGAATACAAAATAAGCGTTGCAAGATAAAAACAAGGGGGAGGGGAAATAAAAGGATAGGGGAACAGGTACAAGCATACATGTATAAACATATAAAACATCATCAAAAGTAGAAAATAACCTTTAGGGTACGCTAAGTGGGTGCTGCTATTATGGCAAGGGTGAAATTAGAAATTACACAGAGAAAGAGAGAAAGAAAGAAAGCATGGTGCCTGGCCTCTGCTGTGCTCTGTATTTAACAATTGATCTTCTTCTTGTTATGTGCTCATTTCACTGCACTGCTGGCACTCTTAAGATAGTGAACCTACGTGTCAATAGGTCCTCAGAATTCCAATTTCATTTCCCAGACGAGTGCGCCTAACACGCAAAGTTCCTTGAGTTGGTAGGCCATAAAAGGTCAGCAACTCGTTGACTTCCGGCCCAGTCAGCCCATCAAGTCCTGCAAACGAGGGATCAAACCTTTTCTTTTGCTAAGAATGAATAGTAAGATAATAAGTACCAAGATGAAATACTTACCTCCAAGGGTGGGTGGGAAAAAGGCGGGAGGCATGCTGCCAGTTGTCCTATGGGGCACAGGGATCAGGGGGGAGGCTGGGATTGTGGCACTCCTGTTTGTGACTAATGCCAGCATCCGCACTGAAGATGTGGAATGCTCTAAGGTCCCCGTCCTGGCCTCAAGATTAGAGACTCTACTAGTGAGAGTATCAACTCTACTAGTGAGAGTATCAACTCTACTAGTGAGAGTATCAACTCTACTAGTGAGAGTATCAACTCTACTAGTGAGAGTATCAACTCTACTAGTGAGAGTATCAAGTCTACCGCCAACGATTGCTAGACCATTGGCGACGACACCTGCCAACGCCTGAGCCCAGTCTGGAGCACCTTCGGGAAGCTGTATAGGGACTGCACTTGGAACAGGTACTGCTCAACGAAAAGGGGAAATATCTTAAGAAATTCTCCTGATTTTAGTAAAGTAAGCATTTTATTTCGCTCAATGCTGCAGCAAGAAATAACCTACCGTTGTAGCGTGCACATTGTAGCTGGTACATATATCTGCTCGCTTCGTCCACGTCTTCTGCAACAGCTGCATTAATATCTGCGGAAAATGGACGCCAACCGAAATTTTATAAAGGTAATCGGCACAATTTTTTTGAACGACTTGCAGATGGCAATACTTACCATGCGCTTTTAAGACATCATTTCTATACTTTTCTGCTGCCGCTGCGTCAACGGCGGTGGGAACTCCCGGTGGAACTTGCGGAGGAGAGATCGTAGCGGGAACGTGAGCTGGTCCTTGCAGCGGCATAGTCCCCAAGATCTATCAAAACTAGAACTAACACATGATTTTGAAATTGTTAGCCTACCCTCAGTGTTCTTATTAAGGATTTTGGGCTGAGTGAAAAATTTCGGCGATTTTCTCATTTTTCCTCCTCCCACAAATTTTCGGCGCGTTGTGATCGAAGCTGGCTTTCCGGCGAATGCCTCTATTTCCCAATTTTCAAAGGGACGCCTGTGAAACTAGTATTTACATAGAAAAGACGCAAAAATGAAATCGAAATCTCACAAACAAACAAAAATTTGAAAATTTGGTATGCGTCGGCAAAGTGAAGTCGGCGAAATTTTGCCGGCGAATTCTAGGCTTCAAATTTTTTCGGCGAACGTCTTCGGCGAATCCCGGCGAATCGCTAATAAATAAAACCCCTGCTACTGTAGCCTATCCTACGGGGACGGAGAAAAGAAGGGCTCCAGCTGAGATACAAAAGATTCAACTTTGTTTTAATATACAAGAATTTAATTGTTTGATATGTTGACTTAAAATCCTACGAACATGAAATGATAGAACTAATTGGGGAAGCAATTGAAACCCATACATTTATACTAAGAGAACAACAACAGCAGCGTTTCTTATTCATAACTTTCTTTAACCAAGCCACCGCTGTGCTTCTTCACTGTCTCTCCATTTTTCCACCGCAGCTTCATACTCTTCTAGACTCATTCCATAATGCTTTAAAAATTGTTCTAGCTTCATTGCTAAAGGACTTAATGGAGGAAATGCAGAAGATGCATAGGCTATCTCTTCCTCACTATTACCGGCATGATCACCGGCATTGCCACCTCCTCTGCCCCTGTTTTGGTGCCGCAATGCCAATACAGCTGCCACTCTAGGTGCAATCCTCTGTGGCAAACTATAACTAAGATACTGAGGAAACGTCACTAAATCTGCAGGCCGACACTGGGCTATCTCTGTTAAAAATTGGAGTTTCTTTTGATATTTTGGTTGGTCTAAAGGGTACAACAAAACTCGAGGGAAGCGTCGGAGCATTTCTCGAAGAGAATCTAAACTTATCCCAAAATCTTTCAAACATTTGACCCGGGTTCTGATCGTTTCTGGAGATCTGGTTAATAACCCGGATTGGGAGACTACACGGCGGAGAAGAAGACCTTCGCACCCTAATTCTTCTTGTAAGAAAGAAATTGCAGGTGCCAAGCGCTCGGTAGTCTTGAGCATGAATAAACTCGGATGTGCTGCAAACATTTTTGAGATATCTTCTTTAGATAACCCTTCAAGAGACTGTTGTAGGAACTCAATACGTTCTTCGAGAGCGGTGGAATCAATACAGAGAAGCTCAGGATGTCGTTTTATCGCTGCAACTGCAATTTGTCTATCGACTCCGAATTTATTTTCGATAAAAGCGAATCTTGGTTTCAAAATTCTTTCTACCTGTATTTGAAGAAGCAGCGGAGTTTTATTTACTATTTTCATGACATCAGGTTCACGTAGCCCTAATTCCCTCATCCATTCGAATAGCAGTTTCACGTTAAACGGGTCGCGAACGGTGTGAGCAAAGAGACAAAGGTGCCGCCGAAATAAAGTCGAGACCTCTTCGGGAGAGAAGCCTGTTGTATAAAGCAAAGCAGCCATTATTTTCCAGTAATCTTCTGCATCCGGGTGGGCGAATTCTTCAGGGTAGCGGGAGAAGACTTTCCAGGCAAGGCCTGGGCTCAGAGCATCGAGCAGCTGGGTTTTAGGTAGAATATCTCTTTGTAGTGATAAAAATTGCCGCGACGGGTCGATAGAGCGCATTGCTCGTTCTGCTCGTTCTACTTTTAATCGCACATTGCTTCGTGAATACAGTGTTCTATAAGATAGTCTGAACCAATCGGTGACATCGTCAACTGTAGCTACATCAGCTCCTCCGCTTTCTTGTCCTTCTTGTTCTCGTCTAGCAAGGTCTGTGGTGGCGGCAGAGGCAGCGGTAGGGGAATTGGTGGTCAAAGAAGTTGACGTTGAGCCCTCAGAGGCGGTTCTGGCAGCAATGCCGCGAGGTATGGTGGTAGAAATTTGATCATGAACACAAGAGACGCATTTAATGGCGGTGTGGTGCAATATTTTTGAATTTGAAAGATGAATTGCATGTAATTGGCTTGCCATGTGCCCTCCTGAGCGCTGGCTCATTCTTCTATAGCTATAGAGAGGTACCCATAACGTACATTACTGCTACTAACTTTGTAAAATAGCCAGCATCGGCGAAGCAACTTGAGTAAAAGAGGTCCGTTGCGCACTTTTTCGATTTTGCAGGCCTTGTTCACCTAGAATCGAGCATGCCCATGAGAAACCCACAGATTAATTCATTTTAACACTCGATTTTATACTAGGAACGGGACCTTGGCCATCGAGAGAGCTTTGTTCCGTTGGCCATTGAATATGTTGCGTAATTTAGGAAGCAAGCTAGCGCCTAGACTGACGCCGGGTGCCGCAGCATGCCTCCAAGATACACATTGCGGAATTCATACTAGCGCATCCCAATGGGGTGTGGGCATTCCTGAACGTAAAATAGAGGCAACAGATCCTGCTGGTAAGACATTATTTTTACCCTGGTTGCTGTATGGCGGTAAACATCGTGTCTGGTGCTCAGCTGTGATGAGTATATCTATAATGAAGTATCCTTTAAGCGGCAGCAGCGGATGTCGCAAAATTTAAGCCGCAAAAACTTGACCCAATCATTTGGGCAAATTGATTCGAAGTTGTATTTACCTATCTTCCTTGTTCTATCTTCGCAGATAAAAGTGTTGAAGAAGCCCGCTCGCTTTCTCAAAAAGAATACGACCTCTCACAGCGCCAGCCACCCAAGGATATGTCTGGTGTTTTAGATGAGTCTGCTCAGACGCTCTTCCTCACAGAAATGCTTCGAGGCTTAACACTCACTTTAAAAGTCTTCTTCGAACCCAAGGTGACCATCAACTACCCCTTCGAAAAGGGTCCTTTGAGTCCCAGGTTCCGTGGAGAACACGTCCTTAGGAGGTACCCTACAGGCGAGGAGCGGTGCATTGCTTGCAAGTTATGTGAAGCTATATGCCCTGCTCAGGCTATCACTATTGAGACTGAAGAGCGCGAAGATGGAGCACGTAAAACAACCCGCTATGACCTTGATATGACCAAATGCATTTTCTGTGGATATTGGTACGTTTTCTTATTTAGTTATATTTACGGTTTCGATTGTGTTCCTTCCCCATCGTGGATTGATTAGTTAAATGAACAAATCAACCTCTAATATTTCCCTCTTTTTCCTCTTTGCAGCCAAGAAGCTTGCCCTGTGGATGCTATTGTTGAAGGCCCCAACTTTGAATATGCTACAGAAAAGCACGAGGAACTTCTTTATGATAAGCAAAAGTTGCTTGCCAACGGCGACAGATGGGAAACAGAGATTGCAAGAAATTTGAAAAGTGAATCACTGTATCGTTAATACATAGACATTACTTTTGGTAGTAGTACTCTTCCTTTGTTAAGATATCTAATTAAATGTAAAGAGTTTTATTCTGAGAGATTATTATGAAGTATATCAAATTTAGGAACTGGCGGGGGAAAAAGATCATTCAATTTCTAAAAAGAAAAGCAGAGGGGATTCAGTTTTTCCCACTAGGCTTTTCTTTCTTGTGCGCTATACATTGCAACTATACTATCCGCCGTGGTTGCATCATCAATTGACTTATCATCTCGTATCCTCAAAAATCGAGGGAACCGCAAACCCACCCCCCTTTCAGATCCTGCTATTTTGCCCACAGCCGCTTGATGTACAGGTGACAATGTCAAATCAGCTCCTCGTATCTCCCATACCTCTGTAGCATTAAACCACACATCGGGGGATTCGTGGGTCGCGTAATACGATTTTTTATTTGGAATGGTCGTTTGCTTCAACCGAGCAGTTGCTGCTTTGTAAAATTCGTCGGTAAATCCACTCATACACCGGCATAAAGATTGAATTTCTTCAGACTCGGGGTCAATAACTCCTAAAAGGAAGGGAGAATACCAACCAGCTTTCCTTCCTGAGCCATACCATGCTCCTATGACAACTAAATCAAGCGATTCGTGTAAGCCGAGGCAATAATCTTTCTTTAATTTGATCCAGGATTCAGAACGGCGGCTTGGTTGGTAGGCAGCATCGAGAGATTTCAACATCAAGCCTTCGGTACCAGCGGCGGTAGCTTCCAAGAGCCAGCTTTCGACGTTGGCGACAAGCTGTGGGCCTTCAGATTCTTCTTCCCCTTGAGCAGCGGCAGCAGCAGCAGTAGTATCATTATCAATTAAAACTCTATGCTTTTTCTTAGTATCATCAAGATCTATAACTTCTTTTTCTAATTTATCACCAGCATTAGCATCTTCTTCACGACCACCTCCAGCTTCTTCCGCTCCTCCGGCTGCCGCTGCCCCCGGCTCATCCACTACGAACCCTTGAGCGAGCTGCACATATCCATCCTTTAGCCCAGGTAATGCCTTTAACAAGGCTGCTCTTCGCTCCCGTAACGGTAATCCTAGTAAACTGACCCCGTCACATTCAAGAATATCAAATACAAAGATACAAATGTCTACTGTAAGGGAAGAAAGGTCGACAGGACCACGTGGACGGCTGGCTAAATCTTGGAAAGGACGTAATCGAATCGCTGTCCCATTAGGAGCAGCACTCGCAGCAGTGGTAGCAGTGGTAGGAGTAGTAGTAGGGCATGCGGCAATAGTATTCGAATTGTTATTGTGTCGCTCTACAGCGACGACTTCTGCATCTAAAATACAACTCTGTGCCCCACCCGCAGCAGCTTCGATCACTTGCTTGGCAACATCTGGAAAAGACATGGTTCTATCTTCACAATTTCTACTAAAGACCATTACTCTACTTGTACTAGCAGTACTAGTAGTATTACTATCAGTCGTATTGGTATTCGCACTCGTCCTACCAGATAGTACAGTATTGGAATGACTAGGATCACTGGAATTTTTTGTCATACGAGCATTTTCAGATGCACTCAACGCTTGACTCAAATGGATTTGTGCTCTCACACCATCATATTTATACTCTGCAACAAAGGGAGCTCCTTTCAACTGCGTAACAGCATCAGCAATTCCCGAAGAAATCTTTGCGAGCATCGGTTTAATTGGGACTCCCGGGGTCAATCTACATCGTTCCTCTAGCGTTTGCATAGGGCCAGCATGCATAGCTTCAATAAGAAGATCTAAATTAGGACACACGTGGAATGCAGCAATCGCTGCAGTGGCTGCTGCATCGAGTTGTGCTTTGGGTGGTATCGCTGGCAATGGCTGTGGCTGTTGAGCTATCCCTGCTGCTGCTGCAGAAGAAGTGGACGGAGAGGCTTCTTTTTCTAAAAAATCTGCAAGGGTTTCTGCTTGTATACTATGAATAACAACAGCTTTTGCTAATGCAGGGACTACTGATCTCCAATTGGCTCCTACTCGTAAAGCTTGTACGAGTGTTCTAACCAGGTATTTAGTTTCTGCTTCCCTGCAAGACCTCAACAACATCAACACCGCAGCTTGCCGCCGGCGTCCAGCCCCTGGCCCTCGCTCTGCTGCAATCCCACGTAAAGTAGCATGCACCCCGGCTACTGTTAAAGGTAGAGGACGTGCTAGCGTCGCTTGAGTATGTTTACATTTCGCAGCCACATCACCCAGATCACCCAGCTCATTGTACATCTCCCGAAGCTTATTTCGAGTAACCCCAGTCGCTTCAGAGACCGCTGCAGCGACGGTACTACCCCCTAGACTTAATTCCATGCCTTGCTCATACTCTGGTGCGATTTTACCGACAGCCAAGTACGCTATAGAGGGCAAGTCCTCGGGGGTGAGTATCAAAACAGAGCGAAAGGTGTTTGCGAGTATATCTGAGATGGCGATTCTCTTTGTTGTGGCATCCATTGCTTCAAATGCACGGGCTAAATGGAGATAGGGGGTGGGGTGGCCTTTATGCCACGGTGCGTTGAGAATGGGGTGGTATTGGGAAAGAGGTAGCGCGACGGCGTCTCTTCTAGCAGCAGTGGCGGCGGCGGTGGTTAATTTCGAGGAAATTGAGGAATGAGGGAGAGGTCTTTGAAAAATAGACGCAAGGTTGGTTGATTGCGGAGGACGTTGCTGTTGCTGCTGTAATGATCGAGGTGGTGGTGGTGATGGTGCTTGTTCCTGTTGTTGCTGTTGTTGTTGTTGACTCTCTGGTTGGGCATTTACAACAGGAGGCGGCCGTGGCGAAACTGCCGTGGGTGTTGCTGTTGCAGTACCAGTACCACCAAAGAAGGAGAGAATAGAACGCTGTCCTGCAGGCACATCTATTCCAGCACTACCACCAGCCCCGCTCGTACGACGGCGCTTGCTTCCTCCACCAGCAGTACCAACAGGCGACACAGTCTTTGCCGCCACAGCGACAGCGCATGTACTACCAGACCTTTTATTACGAGTATCTCCTGCCTTCCAGCGGCCTCCGAAATACACATCAGCAGCACGCGAAATATCTCCATCGACAGTTTTTAGTAGCTGTTGTGCTTGAAAAGGTGTTAGACTTCCTTTTGTTAAACCCAACAGCACCTCCAAATCGCTCTTTTCTTTCTTTTCTTCTTCCTCTCTGTCTTCCTCCTCTTCGCTATCAAGGAGCTCAACTATATCTATTTCTTTACCACTATCACCATCATCTCCACTATCCTCGCCAGCAGTACCACCTTCCATTGGCATCTCCTCTTCTTTTTCTTTCTTGCCGTTCCCACCACCACCACCACCGCCGCTGCGGCCGCCCTTATGATCTTCCCCCAGCTGAGGCTTTCCTCGACCAATTTTCTTTCCACCCCCACCCCCTCCCCCACCAGCCATCTTGGCAATAAATTTCGCCTTTGCAGCATCTTGATCAGTCACCAATGTAAACCTTCTTAACAACTTATCCAGCGCTTTATCCTTGTCAGCATCATCGCCTTTCGTTGAAATCACCGTTGGCACCACTTTCACAGGTCGCAAGTACTCAACAAATTTTATTAATTCATCAAAGGAAGAGTGTTCTGAATAGGGTACTAAATAGACAGTGTGTATCCCTTTCGTAACGACTGGAAATGGTGTTTTCGCCATGCCATGTACCCACCCAGTGGGCACAAAACCAACATAAGATTCAGCTCCTTTGGCTTGAGCATACTCCGAGGGAACTTTCCAATTAGGTCGGAAAAACGGCCAAGTCTCGCCGAGAAAGCCCCATGGAACCACATGTACAGGCGTTTCGTGTGGATTTGAGGTGAACATGTCTTCAGGAAGGCCAGGTAGACAGGACATAATGCCAGATTTTCGATCTGAAATATGAACTCTGAGGGAGCATTTTTTCGAGACGGCTTGAAGAATTCGTTCTTTTCCTATAACATACGTGCTAATGAGGAAGAGCCTTCTATGTTTATGTGGTTTCTGTTGTTGCTGACTATCTAGAGAGTGGGGGCGATAAAGTTCAGCAGCCGGTTCTTCATTATCTAGGGCAGCAGCAGCAGCCGTAGGGGAAGAAGGCTGCAGCTGGGATGCCTGTTTGTCTTCTTGTAAGAGATGATAGATTGTATTAGCAACGTATTCTATACTTTTTTCTTGAGGTGGAAACACAAATTTTGGGTTAGCATACGTGGTATCTAGGTACACCTCATCAGCTCCTTTAAACTTGGCAAGGTGTGGGCAGCAGAGCATCTGATCAGCAGAGAACCGAAAGTCGCCCGTGTGAATGACACGCCGGCCGTCTGGGAGATTGAATAAAAATATAACAGCTCCAGGGCAGTGATTTGCATCTATGAGTGTGACTTGGATACCGCTGGGTAGGGTAGTGGGCTTGTTTAAGGGCAGAGAGTGGAACTGTGTAGGTGGAACGCCGAGGATGTGGCCGACCAGATTTGCAGTTACTTCACTGCAATATATTTTCCCTGCATTCCAGTCGGCTCTGATCCCAGTATAGTGATCTACAGAATTTTCAATATGATGAAATGATATTGGGGTAAAACAATGGACTGAATTGAAAGAGAGCGCATGCCATGTGCTCAGATCACATTATTTACCTGAGTGTGCATGCGTAAGGAAAAATGTGGTGTCGGTGCCCTCTGGTATTTTAGAGGTATAGTTAAATCCATCCACAAGGAGAATTGCGGCGTTCCCAAGAGAAATGATTTTGTTTTGGGGAATCTGATTCATCTGCTTAAAAATTAAAAACTCTGCCCGACGCCATGATCAGCTTATTAGTTATATTCTATACCATCAAAATATCTCCAAAGGTGAATTTTGAAAGGAATTTTGTGGCATTTGATGTGGCTTCTCTTGCTCTTCAACAGGCACGGCAAGCTGGAAAGTGCACACACAAGTGCTCCGAGCTCGGTGGTTCACAGCGCGTTTGAGGCCTATAGGCATAATAATATAAACATACCTGCACACGTCAATGAGATCATTCAACCTAATTCAAATAGAGTCACGGCTTCCCAAAAAGCCATGCTCGCGCCAGTTGGTTGGACACGCCCTACTGGCGGACCTATCCGCCTCACCAAGCTCTCAGTTAAATCTGCTACGGACCTGCTTCTGTCTTTACAGGAGCAAACAGAATGGAGAGGAAGCGAAGAGCGTAGACAAATGCGTCTAAATGGAAATGTACAGCCCGTCAAAGGACGACGTGACAGATTACTCCAATATGTAGCGTTGGCCGAAGGCACAGAAAATTGTTATCAAAGTGCAGAAAATGCTGACGCAGCTACCAAAGCTGTTTGTAGCATGCTCCGTCGGGCCCATAGGATACGATGGAATAATAAATATAAAGAACCCCTTTGGAGACTAGTCTATAATGGCCTGCCCACAGCGGCACGGCTGCACAAAGATGACCCATGTGGTTGCTGCGGCACAGACCGCCCGGATATAAAACACCATTTCTGGGACTGTCCTGCTGCTCAAAACCTGGTGGCACGCATTAATACACTAACTAATACACAAATTACTCGAGATAATATCTGGTTGGCTCGCCCCATGGCTGGAATTTCATCATCAGTCTGGTCGGTGGTGTGTGTTGCAGTGGTGGCTGCACTAGATAGCGCCAGAAAACTGGCATATGTCTACACCCACCCAAAGAAAAGCTCTACCCCTATCCCACCTTTTGCTGAACGTCAGCAACTAATTACAAGACATGTTATTACCTACTTTTGGGAACTTTTGGCTGACTATGTCACCGTTCACCCCTCACCACCTTGGGTGAAAGATATTCCCCCCACACACCCCTTAATATCCTCCCTTGACTACAGTACCCTGCGGGTGGTGCCACCACCCACTTGATCATGGTTATTCCACTATGGATTGGTACAATTAAATGATAATAATCCGTTGAACTAGTGCCTTAATTAATTTCTTTTGCCCAGCGGTGGTGCCGTGGCCAAAGTATGCCCCACTGGGCGATAGTACTTTGGCCCTCTGGTCCCCGTCGCATCTTTTAGTTACTCACTTGCTCATGCACATTCTCTTAAATTAAAGAGCGCCTAGGATACCTGGATCTGAAGGGCTCGGTTTTAAATGCTAGGATCTGTTTTTAACCTACTGTGTAAGAAAGGATCATCATCGGCAGTGAGTGCAGCCTGGCATGGCTGTTTGGAAACAGTGGGAACAACGCTCTGGGAACAACTGGGAAACGGGCAGGATCCTCCTTCATTGTGTTCTATATTAATTTAATAATTCTGGGAAACACGGCGGACCCTTGGGAAACAGGCGATGCCCGCTCTGAGACCAACTTTGTGGCCGTGGTCTTCACCGCAATGAAGCAAGGAATGACAACATACCTCATGCGGCTTGGTACGCCACCCTAGAAGATAGAGATAGGTTTATATTATGGTGTGTTGCCAAGAGAAGGGGGTTTTTGGCTTCAGAGTCCCTCGGCAGGGGCGCTGGCCTTCCCTTTACATTTTTGGACTCTTAGGAATTTGTCCACGCATCACCACGGCCGCCTGGCAACAATCAGCCTTAGCTTTGCATACAATTACCGAAGAGTTAATTATCCTGCCATTTTCTGCAAGCTAGTCAACAGCTTAATGCTAAACTAGCGTTATTTACATGAGCTGAAATACAGAGTAAAGTACCAAAACTGAAAAAAAAGGAAAATTATGTAATTTATTATGTGTACCAAACTTGCTACCTGATATATGCTTTGAAAGGAAAAAATAAAGAATATTGTAGCAAGAGAATCATCCTCTGTAATGCAGCATCATTCATCACCGCACACAACCCCCCGTTCACTTTTTCTTGCTATCTGCTCCCTTGATAAACGCCACGTCCTTGCCCAAAGCAATAAGCATCTCCATAATCTTCTCCATCTTGTTCTCAAGATCTATTTTGTTGCGATCCATCTTCTCGTCCCTTCATTTTTGTAGCAAATATCTGAACCCACTGAAATAGGTAATACTAAGGTCAACATCAACAAGATCATGACAGGAGCTATACTTGGATTTATTCCACCAGTGGGTGGTGCGGTAGGTTTCTTAGAGGCACGTACGAGTAAATTAGGTAAAGATCTTGAGAAGAAGATGGATCGCAACAAAATAGATCTTGAGAACAAGATGATCTATCTTGAGAACAAGTAGATCTTGACAACAAGACGATCTATTTTGTTGCGATCCATCTTCTTCTCAAGATCTTTACCTAATTTACTCGTACGTGCCTCTAAGAAACCTACCGCACCACCCACTGGTGGAATAAATCCAAGTATAGCTCCTGTAATGATCTTGTTGATGTTGACCTTAGTATTACCTATTTCAGTGGGTTCAGATATTTGCTAAAAAAATGAAGGGAGGAGAAGGATGAAATGAGAATGTTTTGAATACAACGCCAAAGTCACAAACAAGTGTCTTGTAGTAGCAGAAGGAATAGCAAGACAAATATAAAACACCCAAAATACTGCCGCCTCAAAAAACAAAGCACTTACCAGATTCCAGGCACAGTACAGAAACGCTGCGAAACCCGACCCTAAAGCAATAATACTGCCACACGTGGGAATATGTGCCGTCCATGAGGATTCTCCATCACTGGCAACCTTTAGCGACTGAAGGTCGACCTGAGTTTTAGTTGAGGGGTCGTCAATTTTGTGCCGTGAACGTGGCAGTTGGGGTTAGTGCAAACGTTGCCGCCGGCACACACCGATGCGGATGCCATTAGCGCGTGACAGCCATTGAAAAATGGAGCCGCATGGACCTACAAGATGAAACAGCAAGCTCATAAAATTAAACAATCGATTCAAGAACAATCTGAGTGCAAAAGAGAAAAACCAGAAAATAGCGTCTCTCTCACCTTCCCGACGGCTCTAGCTTTTACAGCCACTGCTGCGCCTGTGGCGAGGATGGCAAGGTGGCCGTGGCTCGGCCGGTGCAACATGATTATCTTTGATAACGAAGAATCGCGAGGAAGAGCGCAAAGAACCTCTGCGGATCTTCCACAGAACCTCCACTCTTCGCTTGGCAATTAAAAGTATTATAAAAAAAACAAAAGCAAAGGATCCTGGTGAGAGGTGACTAAAGGCTGAAACTGGTTGGCTTGCGCTGAAGCTCTTTGGGGAAGACTTCGGTAACGGGGTGTCGGCTTGGATGACGTGGGGCTATAGGCTTGATGGTTTTTCTGTTCTTACAGCTTTTAACGTTATTCTCTTATCCTGCTATTATTTGTCCTTGCTTTCTCTTGAATTAATGTATACCCCGCAGTAGGGTGCGTTCTCCGCGCTATATGGCTGTAAATCTCTCTCTGGTTGGCTTGCGCCATCTGAGAATTGCTAGAAAATTCTCATAAACCAGCTAATTGCCCTATTTTATTATTGGGAGAGGCTTATTTATTTACCCAACACCGGATCTTTCTTGCTGTGCATGTTCCTTCCATTTAAGGTATCTAAACGTTATAATAGAGTGTGGGCCGCAGCTTGAACTTCAAGCCTTGAAGTTTCTCAAAATCTGAGGAGTCTCAAAACTCCAGCAGCGGCAGCGGCGGCGGCACTTCTTTCATTGATGAGTGGCTTAAAACTAGGACTCCAAGGCAGGTAAATTTCAATAAATTCAATAATATAAAGCGGCAGCGCACATTAATGCAGCGCACATTCACAATGTTTCCGATCACATCTCTCAAGGTAAATTAGCACAATTTTGCAAATGTTTACAGAAATATCTCGCCAATTGCGGCATCAAGCCTCATCAGATATTCCTTCTTACCCATCATCTTCTAATCAACATATCAATATGCAGATATGGAAGGTGCAATCTCGAACATCTCCACACACCACATCCCGCTGCTTCACCAGCGGCATCTCAGCTTCTCTCTCCCCACCACCACTACCAACGACACCTACGACACCTATCACTACTACACAGCCTTCTAGACTCGAAACTCTCCTCTCCAACGCGAGACTTACACACATGGCACACGACGCCTGGTCTCAAATACTCCGTCCAGGCGACACAGTAGTCGATGCCACTAGTGGCAACGGCCACGACACCCTCTTTTTAGCTAAAGCAATAGGTCCTTCGGGGCAAATCTATGCCTTTGATCTACAACAAACAGCAATAGAATCTACTATAAGTACAATAGAACAAGGTTTATCCCCAGAATCTCGCCCTAAAATGCATTATGTAGCTCAATGCCACAGAAATCTTCAGCACATTGTTGGTACTCATACTGCCCGACTTGTTGCCTTTAATCTAGGCTACTTGCCTGGCGGAGATAAAAACGTGATTACACGGCAAACGAGTACGCTTGCTGCAATTGAAGCGTCGTTTGAAGTGCTTCATCCAGGGGGTTTACTTTCTATTTTAGCGTATACTGGACATGAAGGCGGTCCGGAGGAGTTTTCTGCTGTTGCGGCTTTATTGGAGCAATTACCTCCTAAATACTGGGTATCTACGCAGGTGAAGGTGCTGAATAGACCGACTGCCCCAGTATTACTGTTGGCGTGGAAAAAATGATTGTTGGAAGAGAATGATCAAGAAAGGGGGGCTGCGTTGAGGAAAGTGTGTTGAGTTTTTTTTTTTTTTTTTTTTTTTTTGCGTAGCAATTGCTTTTGATTTTTCCTTCATCAACCTGGGCTGATTACTTGTTCTTACAATAATAAATCGAGTGTTCGTCACTGTACATTCAAATAACAAAAACAAAAGCCTCTTTGCAGTGCAATTGCGGTGAGTGTGTATTTAAAATAACTATCGATATCGTCGTCGGAAAACTACTTGTAATAAAAAAAGCGGAATTGATAAATTGTCGTTGCTTTCAGGATTTCATTTCATTTTCTTTCAAGTCTGTAACTCCATCGCTACTTAAGTAATAATAATAGTAATTTTACTCATGGCCACTTCTAATAATATTGGCACTGCCCGATGATAACCAGCACGATTAGAAGGTTTTTCTCTTCTTTCTCACCGTCACCACCACGGTCACAGCTCCAGCTCAGCCTAGCCGATCAACATGACGTCCTCCTCCTCCTCTTCTTCTTCATCACTGCTGTCCTCCAGATTCACCTTGAGCAATGCATGCATTTCTGCCAAATTACAATTCACTTCACCTGCACCAGGATTTGCCGCCATGGCTGTAGAGGTCATTCGTGCGCTAGGCCCACCGTGCTTTCTTGCAACGAGAGCACGCACCCGTTCCTCAATAGTACCTTGAGAGAACAACCTATGAACAGTAACTACCTTCTCTTGGCCCATACGCTGAGAGCGTCCAATTGCCTGTGCTTCTACGGCAGGGTTCAAAAGAGGCTCACAGATAAACACGTGATTGGCAGCGGTCAAGGTAATTCCAACCGCAGCTGCCCTAGCCCCAAGAAGGAAGACTTTGGTCGGAGGATCGGTCATAAAGAGCTCAATAGCTTCTCCCCTTTTCTTGGCAGAGGTACTACCATAAATAGCACGAGTAGTAAGCTTCAACCTGTCTAAGTACATAGCAACAGACTTTAGGGTTTCTTCAAACTCAGAAAAGACGAGGCACTTGGCATTAGGGTCAGCTTCGCGGACTTCTTCAATACAGGCAGCAACGCTTTCTGCTTTGGACTGGAAGAAACGAGTCGCAGGTTCATCTTGCTGCGTACGATGATTGAAGACAAACTCTCCAGGAACGTTGACGTGATGTCCACCAGCAACCACAGCACGCACATGGTTCATTTTCCTCCTTGCTGTAAGTCCGATCATCTTACCGTGTTTGGCCACAGTCTTGAGGGACTCAGGGTTGGCAATCAAGCTCTCGATGGAAGTAGTAGGTGGGCATCCTGCCTTCCTCATAGCTTTGGCGAGCATTGAATTAAAGTACATGTAAGCTTCGCGACTGACATCCTTCTCATCTTCAACGTCGTCGCCATCAAGCGTACACACAACGTTCTTTTCAACCAAAGCTTTAAGTTCCAAGTTTTTCTCACCTTCAATGATACCATCTTTGGTGTAACGGCACATGACAGCACGCATGACGGTAGCAAGCGCGGGTGGGAGATGTTTTTGAGCGTCACTGTATCCACCAAGACGTAAAAACTCAAGTTGAGGGCGAAGAGTCTCGGGGTGGCTGTTGCAAGGGGTGCCACTGACAACCCAGCGATGGGTACTGATGAGAATACCACTCTGCATCATAGAGCCAGCGTTAAGCTGCGCTTCATCGACGACGATACGGTGCCAATAGATGGAGGACAAAGTGGCGTCCTTTGTTACTTGCTGGGGAGTAGTGATAACAATGTCGGCTGCAGCGATTTGATTGCAATCATTGGTACGATGAGTATCAGTCCATCGAAGAATGCTTAAGTTTTCGGGCTTTTTGAGCGTTTTTTTCAATTTCAATCTCCCACTGACGAATCAAAGAGGTTGGAACCACGACGAGAGTCCCGCCACGAGGCATATTTTCAGTTTTTGTAAGCATGTAATCAGCAGAATCATAGGCTTTCCAGGGTCTAGCTTCACGCCAGTTCTGAGGAGGAGGATTGAATACGATTCCTGCAAGTACAACTGCAGTTTTGCCCATTCCCATCTCCAATGCTTGCCAACCGCCTCCGCCGGTATTTCCCAGAGCAATGCCGGTAGCAGTAGGACTCTTACTGATGTACAGCTGGAAGAGAGAAGGAGACATGTAACATTCTACACCAGGTTGGTTGCCAGGAAGGGGTACTTTCAACCACAAGTGGCGAGAGGTACCACCAGGGGCACGTTCTTCACGAAGTAAAAAGCTCAGTGCACGTTTCTGGTAGGGTTTCAGCTTTAATGCGATCTTCGCACGGCACTCTGCTTCTACTCCGGCTTCCATAGGACGTTCCAAATTCTCAACTCCAGCCATGATCTGATCGAAAATTTTGATATCTACAGCGAAAGGAGGTTCCAGGGTCAATTCGACATCTTTTGCCTCGAGATCATTGATCGAATCATCCCAAGCAACATTCAGTGCCTCGAGATCATTTTCGAGAAGCTCACTGCCCTGTAAATGGTCCATAGCTTGCAAAATCTTATCCAACCAAATCTGGACAAGTTCATGAGAGCCATCAGGGTATCTCTTCAAAAAGGCAGCTTGAACAAGCACATCTCCTTTGGTACCCTTAAGATCAACAACCACCTCACCAAATAATTTCTTATTAGGCACATCTAATCGCCAGTGAACGGAGATATTCAAACGTCCATGCAAATTAAGAAGCTGTTCGAATAAATCATCCCAATTGTGAGGGTCGTTTTCAGTTGTTTCTTCAAAGACAATCTCACGTTGGGGCGGGTTGGCGCTCAAGGCACCAGAACCACCGCCACTACCAGAAGCAGTATTGCCATCAGGGTCAGGCTTGATCCCATCAACACCCATAGATGATGCTCCATTCATAGCACCACGTGCTTGAGCAACAGCAATGCTTTCCATATATTCGTCAATCAAGTCATCTTGTTTTTTGAAGGCGGCGTTCAACCTCATAGTTGTCATGTAAGGCTGTACTTCCTCATCGTCCCAGTTTTCGAGGACGTTGTACCAATGTTCAAGAAGGAACTTACCAACTCTACGAACAGGAAAGGTGATTTGACCTAAAGAAGCCATTTCAGGGCCATCTTTGGGCACTGGAGTGGACCACAATCGCCAAAGACAATCACGAGTGTTGGAAATTTTTGGAGGAGTAGCAAATCTTCTCTTGAGGATGTTATCCAAGTAGGCCTTGACAAAGTCTTCATGGACAAATTTATCAAGGAGTTCATCGACCCCTTCCCAGGTAGTACCACCATCCTCAGCTTTTCCTGGTTTCAATTGACCATCAAAAAGTTGTTTCACAATTCTTTGCGCTACAAAATTTCTAGAGCGCATTTTCACTGTAGTACCATACCCATCCACGGTCCTGGCCCTGTACTTGTAGAAATGAAACGGGTTACCCATGATCTCTTCGTCGACAATTTCCTTGAGTTTGTCAAAGGGAAGCTGTTTTAATATGTCCTCAAGACCTTCGCGCGCGGCATCTTCCCACTCGTGATGGTTGCGAGGATGAACACCATCATCAGGCTCTTCAGGGCGGGTGTCCACCACCTCCACAACTTCTTCTTCTACTTCTTCTTCTTCAGCAGATACAGTGGTACGACGTGCTGCTCTACCATTACGACGAGTAGGGATAATCTCCTCGTCAGATTCAGAATCAGAAGAAACAGTATCCTCATCCTCATCGATGGCTCCGTCCTCGAGTAAGAACTCATCTTCGACTTCTTTGATACGACTTGCGGCACGCTGGACAGCAGCTAAACGGGGGCCACGCTGGCGGGTACGTCTTTTACGTCCTTCTTGGTCTTCCTCCCCGTAATCAGAGGATGCATCGTCCTCGGCTTGGCCTTCAGCGGCAGCAGCAGCGGCAGGTTCTTCCTCGTCGGAAGAAGCACTGTCTTCTGCCTGAGAAGCGACTTCAAGACGCTGACTGAGCCTGGATTGTTGGCGAGCTTTAGAAGGTCTACCACGTCCACGACCTTTCGGTGCGCTAGGACCAGGATCAGTGGCCAGATCGACTTCCTGAGCAGATGGCCCATCGACAAGAGGTGTGGTTGCGGCAACAGCCGCAGCGGGGGAGTTGTTTTTCTCTTTTAAAGCTTGACGAGAAACCTTGAGATGCTGCTCGACTTTTTTAGCTACATCGTTGGAGGATAACAGCTTGTTGAGTTCGCTTTTCTGGGCGTTGAGAAGGACTTGCCCAGTGGGGCTCAACATCTCGTCAGCCCATTTATCTGTCACCTGCAACAAGAGATCAAGGGAAGAGAAAATCAGCAACAAGGTTAGCACATGGTGCAAGGGTGATATGCTACATCTTGGATAGTTGCTAAGAAGCAAAAGGGGAAGGTTGGCAGCGCCTAGGTTTCAAAGGAGAAACTCTGCTTTTCAAAATTAACAATTGATTTTGGGACGCCCAAAATTCAAAAATATCTAGCCAAACTGCATGCAATGTCGCAGCAGTTCGCGTTGCTTACCTTGGAGTATTGATCCACGGTTAGGACAGAGCCCAAGAAAGCTAAAACGTCTTCATGGCTAGAACTCAGTGACAGTGCGATAGCTTGAGGAGCTACAGCTGAACGTTTGGGAGGCATGGTATTTATTTCTACCACACTCCCACAAAAGCAGATAAAATTCAAAATAGGTTTAGTGCCGGGAAGACAGCGTATTTGACCCATTTGATTGAGCTTTCCAAAACGAGCATTTCAAAATTCAAACCTCGTCTGTCGTTTCATCAACAGCGAAATTTTGGCCTTTAAGAGGAGACAAGCCAACATTCCTTCGTGGTATACTCTAAATTTCAATTCCACTTAAATTTCAATAGCAAGTAAGATACAGTACTTCAAGGTTCAAAAGGTTCAAAGCACAAAGGGCAAAGAAAACAAAATCATGGGCTAGCTGCCGCCGGCATCGGAGGCTAGAGAGCCCTTCATACAAAAAAAATAGGGAAGAGGGAAAAAGAAGCAAAGAAGGTGTAAATCATAGTATCAATTCGTCATTGCTTGTCAATCTTATCATCATAAACATAAAATTCGATTTATTGGTACTTGTACCTTGGAGGCGGCGGCGACCAATTTTTATAAACCCTCCAATCTAAAAAGCATCTGCAGATTCAAACCAAAACAACATGTGGAACGAATCATACACCAATCTAAGCTCCAGCAACAGAGGTCACTTGCTCTGGGTCATCGCTATCTGCTTCAGGATTTGGCAACCGCAATGCTCGTCGAACCTCAGCTTCCGCTTGTTTCACCTCTTTCATAGCACGATGCGCTGCAGCTTGAGCACGGACAATATCAGCTGGTATCACACAAGATGGGCCTTCTTCTGTTGCTGATGTTGCTTCTAAAGCACTCGCTGTTATATTGGAAGTGGCTGGGTCGTTCTCCGTCACGGTGGCTGCAACAACATCCTTAACCACACTCTCAGCAGGTTTCTTTTTCGTTTCTGCCAATTTTTTACCTTCAGCCCACCCAGCACTAGCGGAGACAGCAGCTGCTTCTGCCTTTGCTTTCACCGCCGCTGCTTTGCTTTTTCTATAATCCATCGCTGCCTGCATTGCTTGACGAACACGAGGAGGCGTTGCTGCAGCACTAACAAATTTCGGAGTTGCAATAGCAGGATCCGCTGCAAAAGAAGCAGCACGAGGCTGTTGCTGTTCCTTTTCAATACTACTCATTTCTGCCACCGCTGCGTCCATTGCTGCTGTATTATTATTTTGATCTGCCGCTTGAAGCTGTTTTTCTTCAGCTTGTTTTTTCATTTTATATTGCATAGCTACTGCTACTCGAGATGCTACAGCAGCTCTGGCTCCGGCTGTAGGGCCATTGGCATTTGTCGGGCCATTGCCTGTTGGCAGTGGTGAGGTCGATGACGTAGAATTACCATCACTACCGTAGCCGTCACCCAGCCCACCATTGGATCCACTCTCTATTCTATTTCTAAGAACCGTACTTTCATTGAAAATACGTTCTCGTAGTAAGATATACTGCTTAAATCTACTAATTAACCACCCAATGCCGGTATTTTGGACATCAATGGTTGTGGGTTTTCTGCCGTGGCGCTCCTGAAAAGCTTTCGTCCAGGGGGAGAGCTCCTCTTGTAGAGCACGGTATTCTCTAAGCTCAGCTTTGAATGCGTTTAAAGCTTGAGATCGTTCGCGTTTCATTGCAGCTGCTCCTCGGGGTACAGAGCCACCACCACCGCCGCCGCCGCCACCACCACCACCAGTGCCATCGGTGGCAGATGACTCATAAACCGCCTCCACTGCTTTTAAGACTCTAACAGCTGCATGGCGGCGACGTTGTGCTGCAGCAATCGCTGCTTTATGCTCTTCAGATTTTGGTCTGCCAGTGAGCTTCAGGGAAACCAGAGCTGCTGCTTCTGGAGAGAGGGGCTTGCCTTGCCGGGCGATGCTCATCTTATGCCTTGTGGCTCGACTATGTGATCGATTTAGTTTCGCTAAACGCATTTTTTCTTTGGTTTCTTCGCTCGTTGGCCTTCCTTTATTCCATGCTGGCTTTCCTTTCATTGAGTTAGTGACATTGGCTCTAAATTGGGGATCTTGCCACCGTTTTTTTTGGGCTTCACTAAGTTTCATACGTGCAGCTTCAGGCATTGATTTTCCCTTGTTCCATGCAGTGCGGCGACGTATATGCTCTTCTGAATCGTCGCTAGGACTATCCGCCTGCAAGACATAATACGCGAAATGCATTTAGAGAACTAAATTCAAGAAGGGAATATGACGTCGAGAGGTCGGCAGAAAGGAATTATTGTAAGTATCTTAACAATAGTAGAAGCAAAACCTGAAGTTATTCGTGTTTAATACGTACCTGGTATGGAATATCTGGTTTGCCGTGGTTGGCACTTTGCTGTCCATCTAAAGCTGCTCGAGTTATAAGATTGATACCTACATGGCCAAAAGATTAATTAAGTAGTTAGCAACATAGGTGGAATTGTTTGAGCTAATCAGGCCATACATAGATGCAATGTGATGTAATTACGATATGTAGAAACGCTAACCTCGAGTTGAGACTCGACTATGAGGCCTGGCAGCTACAAAATGCCCAAGTGAGTTTGCTCCAAACAATTGCGAGCGTTGGTATGAGGTAGACGCCATACAAGGATTAAGTGTTACTCCCTGTCTCATTTGAATGCGTCCAATTTTTGATACATCTCCAAAAATAAAGTTTTACAAAAGATTTATCGAAGGGATTATCGTCCCATTTCCGCGTTTCTCTATTGTTTTCTTACTTAATACAATACGATATATGAATTCAAGGTATTAGAATAGCAAGATATCCCCTTTCTCTTGAAAGAAAAGACAGAAGCACGGGCAATGCACAAGCCTTCAGTCCTTTCTTCGTCGGCGAAAAACCATCAACTGTGGCATTGAATGTGAGGCGCTTTTAAAGAGCAGTGCATCGAGTGCGCTTAAGAAGAAAAAACTCCGCAGTAGTATTGCAGCCCCAAATTGCTATCGGCTGGTACAAAGTATTATTTTAAATAGAGGTGGTCTGAAGTTTCACGCTGGTGGCTTTATTTTATTTAGGTTTTTTTTTCAGACTTCTTTTACAACGATCTTTAACGCCCAGATTGACTCAGTGTAACTGTCTCCACTTCATTACCTTCACTACTACTAAACTGCGAATCCATCCATTCAAATCTTTCCATCACCCAATTTTCCATCACCGACACTTCTTCTTGCCAAATTTCTTCATAGTTAGCCCCTGTTTCCACTTCTAAAGCTGACGCATACTTGTCGAAATTCCTTGCCACAGCAGGATCAATGGCTGTTCTTGCATCGTCGATTATTTTCTGAACAGCGTCGTTACTCCAAGCACTAGCCCTCAACTCATTCCACCGAAGCGCCGCTCCCGCTTTAAAACGCTCATCAGTATTCCACATTGTTCTATACCAAATGGAAACTCCATCAGTAGGATCTATCAAGCATCGTTCAGGTTCATCACAAATGTTGAACCTCCATCCTTCAGGGGAGATTGCAGACCCTCCAGAGAGACCAGGCCCAGATTGACCCAGGTCATCCCATCCCGTAATTGGGTAGCCACAACAGATACCAAACGCCTCGTCATAATCCCAGGCAGGTCCCATTGAAAGCGGTCCATCCCTATCTTTATGCATGTACGTCGATCCACGGTAGCCATCAGGGTTCTTACTCAACTCAGTGAGAAGAAAGTAATCAGTAAAGGAGGGGCCGTCGATGTAGGAAGTGTAGTTCAAATCACCATTATTCAGAGCTGTTTGGAACTCTGTGAGGTAGTTAAAGAGCCATGTACCTGTAGGGTCCTCTTCTAGTGGGAATTCGTTGGGTTCTTGGAGCACAAATGGATCGGAAAAACCCTCCAAAGGGCCAAAAGTGACATCGCCGCTCTCTATATTATCGTTGTCGTACACAAAAAGGTACCCTCCAGAGAGGTTTTCAGGATCTAATTTCTTAATATCTACTCGGTCTTGACCCCTTTTCATTTTTTCTTGAGCGATATAGACTCCGTTGTAGTGCTCCATGCTTAATTCTTCACCATCGTCAAGTAAAAAAACCTCAACGTAGGTTGTTCTTGTTGCATACCGGCCAGACGCTCTGGCGAGGTTGTATGCCAAGTAATTGCGCATTCCAATAGTTTTATCAGGTTCAGGGCCATATAATATCCAATCATCGTCCTCTGGCATGCCTAACAAGGGGAAGTCGAGGCCATTGCCATCAGGGCCGAGCGTTTTTAATTTATAGCTCTTTTTATCGAATTTTGCACTGCTTGAACCGCGACCAGCAGCTCGAGCGGGGCCAGAATAATCTTGGATGTTTGAGTCTTGCGGAGAGCAGGTGCAAAGAGTGATTTCTGTATCGACTTTATGGGGGATAAGCTGGCCTGAAGAGTCGAAAATAACGACAGGCAAGGGGGAACTGAAGCCTATGGCCTCCAACCTAGAGCAGCAGGTAGACCCATTGGAGGATTGTAACAGTGCTCGATGCGTGTTTGGGTGGAGGCTGTTGGCTTGAGCAACGACCAGAGAGGGTAACCTGAGGGCCAACACAACGCTTAACAAGGTGAGCAAGCAAAGGTCGCTGCCAGTGGCACGCCCCATGCTGGCTATTGTTTAGATTTTGGAGAGTTCTATATGAATTATGAGATTAGACAAATACCGGTAGAGTAATTCTGCGGAAAAAGAGCAGAAGCTCACGCGTTGATTCTCATTTACGCCGTCGATCCAACCGATTATCGCCTCGTCAGTGACTCTAGAGCGAAGATCTTCGCCACGGTGGCAACGAAATGAGTGTTTTATTCTTGAAACCTCAGTTTTGTTTGCTGAAAAAGAAAATACAATTTCTCAAAGACGTCCCATATCCATCAAAATGGCTGAGAGCAGTGCACCTAGTATTTCAGCACCAGAAGATGCGATCCATCTTACAGACGATGGTGGTGTTTGCAAGCTGGTTGTGCGTGAGGGCAACGGCGGCATCCCTCCTTTACACTCCAGATGTATAGGTACGTGTAATAATATGTTTTTCCGTTCGTAGCAGATCTTGCCCTTCAAGTGTTCTGATCGACCGCTCGGCCGCCAATATACCATAAAAGGTTAAAATAGGTTTAATAATTAGAACTTTTCTAGATTAACCATATCTTTAAAAGTGCCATTACCGTTTCCCTCTCTTTAGTGCACTATGTCGGCCGTTTAGCTGGTTCAGGTAGTATCTTTATGGACACGAAGGAAGCAGGATCTTCAGGTCAACCTGTCACTGTCGTTGCAGGCAGAGGTAAGAACGTTTCAAAAACATTATTTTATTAATCACTTTCTACAACAAGAATTCTTTCTTTATACAAGCTAAACAAAAATCTCTCTCCCTCTCTCGCTTCTTGCTATTTAAAATCAAAAAAGATTCATCGACTACTGAAAGAGGCCTTCATCTTGCTGTCAGCACCATGTGTGTCGGTGAACGAGCCCACCTCTGGACAGCATCTTCCTACGGCTACGGCGCTCGTGGCAATTTCTCCTTCCCCACAATCCCCCCAGACACAGACCTCATCTACGACATTGAATTACTTGATTTTGAGCCACCAACAGAGGGGAAATCTCACTCGGACATGACTTTTGAAGAGAGATTGGAGTCTGCAGAAAGGCGGAGATTAGAAGGAAACGAGTTATTTAAATCTGAGCAATACGAAGAAGCTCTGGGGCGGTACAGTGTTGCATTGTCCTTTGTAGATGAGGATCTAATGATTCAAGTACAAGGTTTCCATTATGATAAGGCCATAGCAACACGTGTGCCTGCTTTACTCAATTCCTCGGCGTGCCATTTAAAATTAGGGGACTACAATGCGGCGATTAGTTCTGCATCACAGGTGTTGACTGAACAGCCTGGCAATGCAAAGGCGTTGTTTCGTAGGGGGACAGCACGGAATGCTTTGGGGCAGACGGATGCTGCGTTGCAAGATCTTGCAGCAGCGAAGAAAGCGGCACCTGGGGACCCGGCCATCGCCAGAGAGCTGCATGCTGTGCTGAAGTCAATGAAAGAACAGCGACAAGCAGGGGCCAATTTATTTAGAGGGTTACTCGACAAAGAAGACGCGAAAGAGCTGTATAGTGATCAAGAAGAGGAAGAGAATGAAGAAAGAAATCTGTCAAGAGAAAAAGACGGGCATAGCGGTGGAGGTGATGGTGCTCCTCAAGGCTTTTTTGCGTCCTTTATGCAAGCTCTATGCCCTTTCATTTTCGGAAGGCCGAAATATCATGAGCAGTAGTAACAGTGTATCTTCTCATTACATTTATATTAATCTCTCTTAGAGAATTAGTTAATAACGAACGCTATCTTATTGCTTTTTTCAGTGCCATCACGGAATATTAATGTGTTCGCTGGCTCTGAAAAAGATTATCCGCAAGATTACAAACTACTTTGCTGCAAAAACTCCGTAGAATTTTGTAAAGTCGACCCAATGGAGCAATAAACCCTAAAAGACAATTAAATTTAAATAAATCTAAAAGTCAAATGCAAACAGTAGTATTGAGTAGTCAACGCCCTGCTGTGCACGGGGTTTCCAGTACAGGCTTCCCTGCTATACAAGCCTGTACGACCAGCATAATCGGTAAGAGCAACTTGATTATTCTACAAAAAATCTTATAATTTAGTTATTTGAAGTGGCTAATACAAAACTCATGGCATGAATCTTTAGGAATGAGAATGGCGTTACCGAATTCCCTTCATTTTGGCATTTGATAGAGAAAGCCGGGGTAGGTCCCGCTTTTTGTGTTTGTGATGCTGCTGGCACTTTCTTGCGGGGTAGAAAGGGGGCGCAAGAGCGATGCAGCAGGTGGAGGAGGAGGAGGTGCAGGTCTAGTAAACTTTGGCTGTTTGGGCTTCTTTAGGCTTTCCATCCCTTTCTTTCTTGCCTTTAATGCATCTTGTTGCTGGTGCCAGGTGACTCTTTCCTTTCTCCAAGGGTTGTAACTGTTGCTGCAGCTGTTGATTTTATTCCTGGAGCGGCTGCTTCAGATTCTTCTTTTTTGGAGCTTTCTTCCTTTTCTGCTGTTTCTGTTCAGGTTCAGGTTGGCTAACTGGTGCAGAAGTAGTGAGAGGCTGAGAAATTCGAGAAGTAGTTATAGGTATGTACTTTCTAACACGCTTTTGAGGAGCAGGTGCAGGTGCAGGTGCAGCAGGGGTTACACCCGAGTCGGACGGTTGTTTAGGGGCTGCTGCTGCTGCTGCTGCTGCAGGCAGCTTTGATGCACACTGCTTCTCAGGCTGGCTCTCGTACCTATCACCGCCACCGCCACCGCCACCGCCACGGCCTTTACCACCACCTCTTCCGATGCGACCAACCCCACGGGGGCCTCGACCACCTCTGACGCCACGAGTAGAATTAGTAGGGTTAGTAGTCGGAGTGATGGTAGCTGTGGAAAGAGAATGAAGCGAGGAAGGAGTGAAAGAAGAGGAAGGGTGTACTTCAGCTTTAACACTCGCAGCGTTGCTGTTCTTGCTGTTGTCTTCCAACGGAACTTTCTTCTTCTGGCTTTTGGGCTTATTCTTGGCCTTATTTGAATGCTCATAAACCGAATCAGGAGAAGAAGTAGCATCAGCTTTACTAATTTCTGATTGATCTCCAGAGGAGAGGGAGCTGTAGATGGTACTCTTGGTATGGTGATTGATATCGTCATTTGGATTTGGATTTGGATTGTACGCTTGGAAGAAAGAAAGAACAGGCTCATCATCTTCATCCAGGGTAGCAGGAAGAACGGCACCAGGTTTGTCGTTAGCTTGAGTTTGAAGGGGTGTGAAAGGCACGGAGGAAGGGATCCGAGAACGTGCTTGGGGTTTCTCTATTGGTTTTACTAAATGGGGTTGGTTAGCAGCGGGGAACGATGAGAAGGAGGGAGAAAAAGGTTTCTTTTTCTTTTTAGCTGACGTCCTCTGTCTATCGTTCCGTTGTTTCTTTTGCTCTTGCTGCTGGGCAGGGGCGTTATTAAATGCGGCATCAAGACTCGCTTGAGCTGTCGCAGCCGCAGCGGCACACTCAGCGAGCGAAGCTTCTTGAGCAAGTCTGATCAATTCAGCTTCCTGTCTTACTCGATCTTGTTCTTGATTCTCCAGTTCTTGACGTCTGCGTTCTAATGCTGCTTCGTACTCTACCTCAGGATCACTAGCGTGGATGCCACCACGATGATTTGATGTTGCTGCACTGGTGGTAATAGTACTACCAGTTCCCCTGCCGTCATTTGCCCTGCCCTTCTTCTTTTTATTCTTTTTCTCCTGCTGGTTCTCCTCTTCAGTAGTGCCACCACCACCACCACTATCACCACCAATACCACCGCCGTTAACAGTACCACTAACAGCAGCTTGACCATCTCCTGCTTTCTCGGTTTCCCCATCTTTTCTGGCTTGCTCCTCTTTGTTCTTCTTCTTGTTCTTGTTCTTTTTACTTTCCACTGCGACACCAGAAGTGCTCGTTTTATACTCTACACCCCACTCGCCACACTCTATGCCACCATCAGATAAACGAACACAAGGCCTTGCTCTAAATAGGTACTCGGTTCCCGGCTGCAGCCCCGTCACGAGTACGTCCATCCTCGAGTCTTTTACAGAGATAAGCCATAGGTAGTCATCTGTATCAGTAGCGGCCTTGTATTGCAGCTCCCAGTAGAAGCCTTCGGAGATGGTATGACTGGAGAGGTGGGCGCTGCGGGTTCCTTCAGAATTATCAGCACCCAGTTTGATTGATGTGTTGGTGGAGGAAAGACGAGAAAGGGCACTTAATTTCTCTAGCCAGCGATCACGCTGTTCCTTTGCTTGGCGGGCAGCACGTTCTTGTTCGGCCTTTCTTTCGGCCTTTTCAGCTTCACTGAGTTTCTTTTCCTCTGGCTTTTTGTAATAATATCCTTCACTGCTATACTTGTACTGTGGACGGTACCCTTCAAAACCATAACCACCACCGCCAAAGAAACTAGCAGGGTGGACAAAGCCTCCACCGCCGCCTGAGGAATAGGAGCGTACTCCAGGGCCGCCCCTGAAACCACTACCTCCACCACCATGGCCACCGGACATGCGTGCAAAGAGATTAAAGACATGGAATAAATCGATGTCATCATCAAAATCGGAGTCATAATCTTCATCATCAGAGTCTGAGTTGTCGTCTTGAAGCTTATTGAAAGCAGCACTAATCTTTTGAAATTCGACAGAGGCGGCAGGGCGGTCCTGCTCCGGGTGTTTGTCTGGGTGCCACTGCAAACTCTTTCTGCGATAGGCTTTCTTAATTTGGTCTTTATCCGCGTCCTCCTGTACACGATGATGGAATAATTTGAATTGAGTGAGAAAACAGGATTTTGAAAACAAAATTCAAGGCATGGTCGCTGTTGCTCCTGATTCGCTACTAACCTCTATCTCCAAGATCCCAAATGCCTCCTCTCTAGTGATTTTCATTCTGATTCTATTTTGTAATCCTTTTCCTAGCTATTTAAATAGAGAAACTGTAATTTAGGGGCTTGCGATCGCACAATGTGGACGATCAGGCTCACAGCCGGGCTGATCCCCGTCACCCAGGCGCTAATTTGAGTTAAAGCGGATCTTTGTTTATTGGGTCGATACTCGAAATGAGGCCTGAGCACCCTATATAGCCAAATCACACCCATCCGACGATCTGCTGCGCTCGTGCTTCGTATTTTTCCGGATATAATGAACAATTTCTCCTCAGCGCTTCTTAATTATTTCATTATCATGGGGCGCAGTCGCTCTTTGACCCGCATAGGGGCTCTCCTCAAACAGGCTGCTCTTGGGGCCACCGAGTCCAGGGCAGCTAACTCTACATCAGCTGTGGTTGATGCCTCTTCCTATGTTGCCAAGCGCAGCTTCAGCAACGTTCCTTCTTTCCGCACCAATGTGCTTGGAGGTCAGTATTCAGCCAATCATCAAGCATCTGCGACCTGTCGCTCTTTGTTTAGGCAACAGATCAACGATTGCTCTGCAAGTAGTAGTGTTATGAATTGCGTGTAGAGCACCGAATGATGCAACGTATGCATCATCTATGCAATATCGGTCCTGATTAAGACCCAATGTGCTAGCTATGAAGTTCATATTTGTTCATGTAGAATCTAATCAAGGTGGTAGTGTTTTTGTTGTAGGTCCCCTCCTGAGCAATTTGCGTGGACATGGTGCTTTTTCGGTTACCCGTTTCAGTGGCACTCGCACTATCAGCGTCCAAGCACTCCAGCCCAGCGACAGGTGAGTGTTTAACTCTGACATTTGACGCATCTTGTTTTATTTCCCAGCTTGAGGCCGGCAGTTCTCGATACTGGATTAACACACTCTCATACATTTTGCACTTCTTTTCTCATTGTATTGCCATACGTTTCCTCCTCTTCTCAGATTTGAACCCCGCCATAACAGTATTTCCCATGAGGAGGCTCAGGCCATGGCCGAGTTCTGCGGCTTCCCTTCCATTGACGCATTGATCGACGCCACCGTCCCCACCTCCATCCGTCGCACTGATGGCATGCCTCTCGGTGACAAGTACCACGAAGGTATGACTGAAGGTGCCTTCTTGGAACAATTCAAGGAAATGGCTTCCAAAAACAAGGTCTTGAAGAGTTTTATCGGCATGGGCTACTATGGCACCAACATTCCCACTGTTATTCTCCGCAATTTGCTTGAAAACCCTGGCTGGTACACCCAGTATACCCCCTATCAAGCTGAGATTTCTCAAGGTCGTTTGGAATCTTTACTCAACTTCCAGACCATGGTGACTGATCTCACTGGAATGCAAATGTCTAACGCTAGTTTGCTTGACGAGGCAACTGCTGCTGCTGAGGCCATGACCATGTGCAGTGCCATTGCTCGTGGAAAGAAGCCTAAGTTCCTTGTTTCCAGCAAATGCCACCCCCAAACCATTGCCGTTTGCCAAACTCGTGCTTCTGGCCTTGGTCTGGAGGTTGTCGTCCAAGATGAGAACACCTTCGACTTTGCTAAAGATGTCTGCGGTATCTTGCTCCAGTACCCTGCTACTGATGGTACTATCCAGAACTACTCTTCCATTGCTTCTCGTGCTGCTGATGCCAAGGTCAAGGTCGTTGTCGCCACTGATCTCTTGGCATTAACCAAACTCACTCCTCCCGGAGAGTGGGGCGCTGATATTGTTATCGGCTCTGCTCAGCGTTTCGGTGTCCCCATGGGGTATGGTGGGCCCCACGCTGCTTTCTTGGCCTGTCACGAAGAGTACAAACGTCTCCTTCCTGGCCGTATCATCGGTGTGAGTAAGGATGCCGAGGGTAAGCCCGCTCTCCGTATGGCAATGCAGACCCGTGAACAGCACATCCGTCGTGATAAAGCCACTTCCAACATTTGCACTGCTCAAGCATTACTTGCCAACATTGCTGCCATGTATGGAGTTTACCACGGACCCAAGGGCTTGGTAGAAATTGCTGACCGTGTCCACGGTATGGCTGCTGTGCTTGCGGCCGGTGCAAAGAAACTCGGTCTTAGTGTTCCTTCCGCTCCTTTCTTCGACACCGTTTCCATCACTGTTGCTGATGCTGGCAAGGTCGTTAAAGATGCCCTTGATGCCGGTATGAACCTCCGTCAAATTGATGCCAAGACGATCAGCATCGCCATGGATGAGACCACGTCTGTTGCTGATTTGGATGCTCTTTTCAAGGTGCTTGCTGGTAACAAAGACCCTGGATTCACTGCTGAGTCTCTTGCTCCCAGTGTAAACCCTGTTCTTGGTGAATTCACTCGTTCTTCTACCTTTATGGAGCACGCAGTCTTCAACTCCTATCAGACTGAGCACGAGCTCCTCCGTTACTTGAAGCGTTTGGAAAACAAGGATCTTTCTTTGGTTCACTCTATGATTCCCTTGGGATCTTGCACCATGAAGCTTAACGCTACCAGTGAAATGATTCCCATTACCTGGCCTGAGCTTGCCAACTTGCACCCTTTTGTCCCCCTCGACCAAGCCGCTGGCTACCAAGAAATGTTTGAGGACCTTGCCCAGCAGTTGGCTACCATTACTGGCTTTGATGCCGTCTCTCTTCAGCCTAATTCCGGTGCTTCTGGTGAATACGCTGGCTTGATGGCTATTCGTGAATACCATCGGGCCCGTGGCGACACCGACCGTAACGTCTGCATCATCCCTGTCTCTGCCCACGGAACCAACCCTGCTTCCGCTGTTATGGCTGGTATGACTATTGTGCCTGTTGGCGTTGATGCCAAAGGTAATATCAACATCCCTGAGCTCAAGAAGAAGGCCGAAGAGCACAAGGATAAGCTCGCTGCCTTGATGATTACCTACCCCTCTACCCACGGTGTTTACGAGCACGGTGTTGATGAGATTTGTGATGTTATCCACAAGTTTGGTGGCCAAGTGTACATGGATGGTGCCAATATGAACGCTCAGGTCGGTCTTACTGCTCCTGGTTTGATCGGCGCTGACGTCTGTCACTTGAACTTACACAAGACTTTCTGCATTCCTCACGGCGGTGGTGGTCCTGGTATGGGTCCTATTGGAATTAAGGCACACTTGGCTCCTTACATGCCTACTCACCCTGTTATTTCTACCGGTGCCTATCCCAATTTCAAGTCCGATACAGAATCTTTTGGCTGCATGGCTGCCGCTCCCTATGGCTCTTCCTTAATTTTACCCATTTCCTACGCTTACATTGCCATGATGGGATCTAGAGGATTGACCCGTGCTTCCGAATTGGCTATTTTGAACGCGAATTACATGTCCAAACGTCTCGAAAAGCACTATCCCGTTCTTTTCCGCGGTGAAGCCGGCACCTGTGCTCATGAATTTATCATTGATATCAGGCCCTTGACCGATGCTACTGGCATTGAAGCTGAAGATATCGCCAAGAGATTGATCGATTATGGATTCCACGCACCTACCATGAGTTGGCCTGTCGCTGGTACGCTCATGATTGAGCCCACTGAATCCGAGTCCAAGGCTGAGCTTGATCGTTTCTGTGACGCCATGATATCTATTCGTGAAGAGATCCGTGCTGTAGAGACTGGATCTATCCCCAAAGATAACAACATGTTGAAGCATGCTCCTCACGCTACATCTGTCGTCATGGCTGAGAACTGGGATAGGCCTTATAGCCGTGAGGTTGGCGCATATCCTGCTCCTTGGGTTAAAGCCTCGAAGTTCTGGCCCACCCTGTCGAGGGTAGATAATGTGCACGGGGATCGTCACTTGGTGGTGAAGTTACCTAGTGTAGGTGTCCAGGAGCCTGAGCCTGAGGCTATGGTTGCTTAAATTTCCTGTTAATACTACGAATACAAAATTAATCACAAAGTTTATTTTTTTTTCGTTCTTCTTCCGGTGACTTGATAAAGTCTTCTGAAGGAGGAGAGCGAAGCAAAATCAATCTTACTACTATCCTCCATTAAATCACAGATTTTTTCTTCCTCCTTTCATTTTTAGAAACGGTCTTCTTTAATTTCTATCCAGAACAAGAAATGTATTATTCACTCTTTTCTTCCCCGCATCTTTTTGAAAACGACGAGAGCTCCCTCCCCCCGTCGTACTTCTATAGTTTTCTTATCCTTGAAACAATGAATGTTGCTGATTTTATCCTTTGCACAGAAGAAACAGAAAGGATCTTTTCTCCAAATTGTAATAATTTTTGTCATGGAAACGACCTCCTTGAAGCAACATCAGCGAATCAAGGGGGGGGAGCACCGGTGCACAGCAGTGGCAGCAAACATTGCAGCTGGGGGAGCAATTTCTGCTTGTAATTCAGCATTCAAATTATAATTCTATTTTATTATGATACTGATGATTGCTAAACTATGCGAAAAGCTTGTCGAGGAGGTGGCTTGCCAAGCATGATCACATTTGCCAGATCGCATTATCGAAGACATTCAACAGTAATGCACGCAACAACACCCACTCCTCAGCCTCCACAGAGCTGTAAAGTCGTCATTATTGGAGCAGGCTTTGCTGGATTAGCTGCTGGGACCACATTATGCAATAATTTTCCTCAAGTTTCTGCAATCATCGACCCGGACCGCCAGGCACAAAACTTTTTTTGCACCGAGGAGGTGGTAATCCTGGAAGCTTCAGACCGCGTAGGAGGCAGAGCACATACTCTTCCCATTTCAGATACTCTCTCTGTTGAGTTGGGCTGCACGTGGCTTCATGGCCTAGGGACAATAGAACAGCCGAACCCTGTGTGGGCAGTGGCAAGAGCTGCTGGGTTGATGAGCTCTACCCCTCAACCTCAAATATGGTGGGGGAGTACCTTTCTATTACCAGGAAGAAAGGAAGAATTAACTAAAGACGAGAAAATACTAGTACATAGAGCGATAGAAGCGTACGCGGCTGCAATAGAAAGCATTGAAACTAAAATTAAAGAAAAAGAAGGACAACAAAGAAATGGCACCGGTGTCAATGACGATCAAGGCGGGGAGAAAGAAGAAGAGGTAAAAGTCGTAGGGGCTGCGCTGGATGCAGCATGGCTCACATTTCTCCAAGATGAGCAAATACAACTGCATAATCATAAAAATGGTAGACCCAGTGACAAGAGTAACAAAGGTGAAGCTACCCTTGAGCTTGCAAGAGCTGCCTGGCGGTGGCGAGAACAACTTCAGCGGGCCATCGATGGTTGCACTAGCACCCACGATGTAGACGCAATAGCTCGTGCATTGTATACAGAGTTTGGTGGGAGTGACGTGCATGCCCCTATACCTTGTGGATATCAAAAAGTGGCTGAGGCTTTGGCTGCTGGGCCATCATCTTTTTCTTATTTGGAAGAAGCGCCAACGGCATGTGCTCCTCTTAATATTAAATTTAAACATGAAGTAGAATTGATTGAATGGGGAATTGATACCAGAGATAACAGCCCATATGTGCTCGTTACCTGTTCAAATGGTGCTCGGTTCAAAGCATCTGCAGCTATCATCACCACCTCCCTTGGTGTGCTACAACAGCGCCATGAAAGTATGTTCCTTCCAAAGTTGCCTGAAAAAAAGGTGCACGCTATTGAGAACCTTAAAATTGGCGTTGTGGATAAGATTATTATTGATTTTAGTGGTAGCCACAAGAAACAAGGAGGAGAAGAAGAAGAAGATCATAATAATGATAATATAAGAGAGGAAAGCAGCAGGTTTGGTGGCAGGAGCAATGGTGGTGACGATGGTGAAATGTTTCATGAATTTCTAAAAGCTGATCGAGGTGTTGTCACATATGCATTGCTATGGGAAGATAAAGAAGAAGCGAGTAGTAGTGAAGAGCTACCACAATGGGCAAAGGGGATATTTAGCATTCGATGGGGTGGGCCAGAATTTAAAAGAAAGGGTCCAGAATTTAGAAAAAGAAGAGGCGATGGTGGAGAAGTTGAATTTGACAAAGGGGAAGAGGATGAGGAATCACATGGTAACACGGATGAATTTCCTACTTCGTTGTCGCTTCGTCCAAAATATTCACAAGCTGTCATGTGGATCACAGGTGACGCAGCACGCAGCATGGAAGCAGCTTCAGATATAAAAGTTCTTGAAACTATCAGAGCCGTCTTTAAGAAATTTCCAGGCATCGCCCTTCCCTTGGAGGAAAATGGAGTTGATGAAGATCTGTTATGGAAAAGAGTCAGAATAATACGTTCTCAGTGGGGTTTGAATCCCTTTACAGCTGGCAGTTACTCCTATGTTGGGCCAACTGGAAGCCCCAAGGACGTTGCCGCCCTGGCAGCGCCAATTACAAAGAGTATACCTAGTGATGATGGTGTTGGTGAGAAGCCAGTTTTGTTGTTTGCAGGGGAGGCGTGTCATGTCCAATATATAGGAACCACGCATGCAGCGTACCTAACAGGCAAGGAGGCAGCAGAACTTGTATTAAAAGAAAAGTCGAGTTAAATGGCGCTTGTCTGCTCTGAATTTTGAATTTCTTAATTCTCTAATTTCATCAATTAATTAATTGATTAGCTAATCTACTTGTGTGTATATTTCTTTATTTTATCTGTACTATGTATACACATATCAAACGAGTTTCCACCTATCCCACACAGCTCGCTCCTCCGCCTCATCCAATGCAGCTCCTACAGCCATCCTTGCCGCCTCATACCCTACACCACTGGATAACAAAGACTCCATTCCACCGCTGGTACTACCACTACTACTAGCAGTACTTTCAATATTAATGCTATCACTGCTGCTGCTTCTATGTATAAGATTTAAAAAATCGTGTTTATTCCCAGAGGCGCCAAAGCCGAGAAAATCTCTAATCCCCGGTTGTGGCGATTCACTGCAGATCAAAAATCGAGCTTTATCACCAAATTTCTCTCTCATAACGCCACGCAGTGTGCCAACACCGTCTAATAACCCCAATTTTACTGCTTGATGCCCTGTCCACACCCTTCCAGAGAACAATTCATCCTCATTGATGTCTTCACCACCACCACCACCACCCCTGCTGCTGCTGCTGCTGCTATTTTCATCGCCAGACTTATTTTTATTTTTATTCAAATATGCTAACCGATCACTTCTGGACATTTTGACATGATTTTTAAAGCTTTGGTGTACATCAGTCATCAGACTCATCATTTGTTCCCTTTGCTCAGAAGAAACAGGTAAAAATGGATCAATAGAGGCTTTGGATTGACCAGCGGTAATAATTCTACGTTCAATTCCCAATTTATCAGCTGCCCCCACAGCACCAAACGAAGCTGAAATAACACCAATACTGCCTACAAGTGACGTAGCGCAGCCGTAACTCTCGTCTCCAGCACACATGAGCCAGTAGCCACCAGAAGCAGCCACGTCTTCAGCAAATGTGTAGACCGGAATGCCTGTTTGTTGTTTTAAACGAGATATCATATCATAAATGAGTTCAGTTTGGACTGGAGATCCACCAGGGCTGTTGATGGAGATAGCACACGCTGCAGGACGCAGTTCTTTTAAAAATGCACGTTGTAACCACTTCTCTACTCTGTCTAGATTTAAGGTGCGGCGGGCTGCTGAGGGGGAACGACCCGACGGGGATTGAAGAATGCCGCTTAGCTTGACGACGGTGATGAGAGGATCTGACATGCCTTTACGGCCCATAACCCACCATCTGGCAATATTAGACATTGTCGACATAGTTCCTCTAAAAGAATTAGGTCAAAATTTTTGTGATCGTGCTTTTTAAAGCTGTAAAAGAAGTTGGAACTGTTTCGACGCCTTCAGAAGTTCTAACGCATTCCTGCGACAAGTTCCAAAGTCCGAATGAAGGTGCAGAAAGGAATGACATCAATGCATTGGAGAAGCGTTTCTTTGGCTGTGAACGTTTCGAACTTAAAAATAGTGTCTCCGAGAGGCTCTGCCAGATTAAAGAAGGCCTGTGGGAAGAGAATGCCCCTCCCTCTGCGATCTTGGAAACATACAAGCCTGTCACTGACTATCATCATGCAGCTCTGCAAGGAAGCGTACGCTGCTTTTTCTAGCTACCCTGTGGGGTCCCCGTCCACGGCGGTGGCCTGCCGACGGCGGGGCCGACGGCGGTGTATCAGACGAGGGGCAGGGAGGCAGCCAGCTGGCTGCAGGTGCTTTGTTCTGCTGAAATATGTTAGATACTATCTATCTGTTGATAACGGTGGCAGCTGACGAAGCTGAGAGGATCTTCGATCAAGGATCACTGATCTTTGATGCCCTTGAAAGTGCTCTAGCGCCAACACAGGCTTCAGGCGTATTAGTATTTAGTCATGCGGACATCTCTCTGGGATTAATTAACAAAAGTCTCCATGTCTCTCCTTGTCTCTGAGAGCCTAAATATTTGTCTCTCAAGCACGATACTTGTTTCGGAGAGGCCGCCTCTGAGTCAGGCCCTAAGGCTAATAATGAGGCGGCCTTGATGAATATCAAAACATCCTTTAAAACTGCAATAGCATAAAATCTGATTTGGGTTTTGTGCACCCTTCCAATCTAGGCAGCATGCATGCGCAAACAAGGAGACCTTTAGGTTGCAGTTGCATTCAAAAACAAAATCATTCCCCTCGGTTACACCCTAGCCAGAATGCCATCCCACGCCGCATCCAGCGCATGATCTCGCATGCCACTGCAGATGTTGATACAAAATCAGATGAATACAGCGACGTAATGAGCGCTAGAATGGGTGCTGCTTTAACATATCGTCATGAAGACGGCATGAACTATAATCGCATTTTAGATGATCTTATTGTGGGATCTTGTCTCCAACAAGCGACTGATGTAGACATCTTGGCTGAAAAAGAAGGTGTGCGCACAGTATTGTGCCTTCAAGAAGATTCAGACATGGCTTACTTTTCTCTTGATGTCGCTCCCATTAGAGCTCGCTGCACTTCCCGCAGTGATATTGCCCATCTCCGCCACGCAATCCGTGACTTCGATCCTTTTAGTCTGCGTAGAAGATTACCAGGCGCAGTTGCCTTATTATCTCAACAGGCTGCTGCCCGGGGCGGGACATCCTACATCCATTGCACAGCGGGACTTGGCAGAGCTCCAGCGACTGCTCTTGCCTACATGTGGTGGATCAAAGACATCCCTTTAGACGATGCGTATGCTTTATTAACTGGAATTAGACCCTGTAAACCGAAAGCTGATGCTATCAGAGAAGCTGCTGTGGACATGCTGTACGGGAAAGGCCCCCTCCCAGTCACATTAACGATCACTCGCAGAGGCACTGCCCAGCGTGTTGAAGTCGCTGGATTAGATGTCGGATGGGGTCAATCTGTCCCACTAGAACCAAATCAAGAATTTAAATCTTTATCTGTTGAAAGAAATTTACCGCCTGGCAAATATCAATTTAAATTTATTTGGGATGGCATTTGGGGGCCGTGTATGAATCATTTGACCATGGTAGATGGCGATAATTTGAATAATTATATTATTGTACCTGACGAGGATTTGGGGGAGGAGGTGGCTGCAGCGAGAAGGAGATTACGGGCACCGGGTGGAAATTTGACGGCAGCAGAGGCGGAAATAATCAAGGAGAAAATGGAGAACATGAAGGTGGATGCACATAGTACAAGTGCGCCTGGGGTGAATGAATTAGCTGAAGGGAGTAGTAACTTTGCTACGTGATTAGAATGAATACTTTTGCTTTTTAAGATTGAATATTGTAAATGCTTCACCAAGTGCTGAATTTACATCTTTATTTTTGTACTGCCGGTCTTCTATTCTTTGAAAATTGAAAAACAAAATACATCTATTAATAGAAAAGTAAGCCACTGTAGTATGCCCCTCACACAAAAATTAAAGAGGAGCAATGAAGCACCATATATCGTAAACATAAATAGAAAAAGCGTTTTTTTAAACAGAAGTAAATCAACTAAGGTGCTGTAGCATCTGTTTCTTTCTTCATCACGTCGGCAGCCGTCAACGTCGGTTTCTTATGAATCGGTAAGACAGTATCTCTCCTTGCCGTATCAAAATACGTATAATTAATAACTGCAGTGCTAGGTTGACCTTGATCTCCACTGCCGGTACCACCCGCACCAGAAGATTTGGAGGAAGCAGCTGCGGCCTGGGCAGCTCTGCAAAGATAGGGAAGAAAACAGCGAGAAACAATTTAAGATGGATTTTCCTTTGAAAAGGACAAGATTGGTTGACCAAATTTTCATTTTTTAATACGTACTGTTCCTTTTCAGCTTTCTTTGCTTTCTTTTCATCCTTGCGTCGTGCTTTATTCTTCTTATTGTTTGAAGCTTTATTTCTAGGTAGGCTAGAAGAGGCTGTTGCTGTAACTGGCGTTGGTGCGCCTGGGCTCTTTGTTTTGCCCGCTCCTGCAGCACCGGGAAATTTAAAAGGGCTGCGTCCTCCTTTAGACTTACTACCCCCCTTCCTTTGTTGATGCCATCTCCACCAGAAAAACCCAGCCAATCCAGCTGCTAGAGCGATAAGAACAGGGGTGCTGGTGTTGCCTTCTGCAGGAGCCGTCAAGGCCGACTTGGAGGATCTGCAGGATTGAAAGTATGCACGTCGTAGGCTTGAAGAATTATTTCGGAGGGAGCGCTAGCCTTGTTATAAATAAATCGAACTTACTTTTTCTTTTGTTTTTGTACCATAACTAAGTAGATGCCGTGAATGTTGTTGCAAAATCCTCAATTTGATCAACCGAGAAATGAACAAAGTGTGGCTGCTTGTTGTTGCTTTTGTTCCTGGAATGCTTTAGATAAATAGATGAAATCAAAATTGTTTAATAAAAGCTGCGCACGGTTTGCTTAGTGTGGAAACTGTATTCTCCAGTGGTATGGCCAACGTCACAGCGCTCTAATCTCAATTCTGTCTTTAAATTATACTTGAAGAACAAACAAGGCTACGTTATCTTACAAATCATCATCTTAATTGTCTTCAACAACAGAAGACGCAAATGAAAATCGCACGTTCCCACTCATTACAGCACTACTGTCAGTTTTTGACAGACACGCCAACTCTCTTTGCAAGTACCTTTCCAGCTTGCTAGCAACTGCCTCTTTCCCATCAGCACCTTGATAGACATTCCTCAACAACGCCATATCTAATGTCTCAGTCCCTTCCTTTTTTAAGGCTTTATCGTACGCCATACAGCTCCCGTAAAATTGTTTTTCTAGTTCAGCCAACTGTCCGCGAACTTTAACTTTAACGCCAGCAGACCTCACCCTCATTTCTAAGTCATCCTGGAAATTATCATAGAACAACTGGGCTAGTTCTTTACCTTCTGTCCCTTCGGGGCGAAGCCGAGTGAGCAGCAGCCACATGTGAAGGCACAGTGCCGCGTGCTGGTGTTGAAAATCACCGGCTGGAATCTCAAATAATTTAAAAAACCGAGGATTGATTGCTATTTCAGTTACGCTATCATAGAGACCTCCAGCTGCACGCATCAGCCTGCTTTCTTTACTATAATACCCTCCTAAACGAAGCATCACGGATTGGACTAGACTTGGTTTTTCTTTTCCTGTGCTAACAGGCATGGGGAGGCGGGGGTACGCTAAAGATTGAGGTGTTGCCGCCAGATTGAAATTTGACCCAGCCTGTGGAGGCATAATAAACAATTACTTTTAGGGAAAATGTATAGCTTAGTTCATATTGGACTATTTGTTTTTTGATGCAATTGCTGTAGGAAGACTTACTGCTTGGGTAGAGAAGAGGGATTGGCCAGTAGCGATGGCGGCGGGAGATTGAAGATCGAGTCTCAGAGCTTCTGCAGTTCTTAAACTGATGCTAAATGCTTCGTGATGCTTGTCACATAATTGTAACAATGATATAATTTTTTTGGTTTGTCGTAACATTGTTATGTTGAGAACTGATTAAACAGTAATTTGTGTGGACATAAAATGAATTACAAGATGAACTTTTAAAGAATAGCAGAGAACCTCTAGCGTTATTCTTGCACGCTTTGTGCTTAACTGAAACTAATGTTTGCGACTGAATGGAAGCTGGGTTGACATTTGAGTGGCGAGAGGGAGGCCTGCCAGGGAACAAAGCAGCGCAGCATGGCTGTTTGGGAACAGTGGAAAACGCTCTGGGAACAACTGGGAAACGGGCAGGATCATCCTTAACTTTGTTCCTTAGTAATTTAATACTTCTGGGAAACACATCAGACCCTTGGGAAACAGGCAATGGCCGCTCTCAGAACATTTTCATAGCCGTGATCTTTACCGCAATCATCACCGCCATGATCGAGACCAGACTTCCAACTATGTAATACCCTACGGCTTGATCCGCCACCCCAGAAGATAGAGATATGATACATATCGCGATGTATCGCCCAGAGAAGGGTCTTTGGCTTCAGAGGCCGATCTGCAACACCTTGCTCGGGCAGCCTTTGGCGTCTTTGCAACCTCTCCGCCCGCTCTCTGCAGCAGAATAATTAATTCATGTTTTATCCTGGCACCCTTGATATCAGGTATCGAAGCAGTTTGGAGAAAGTGAAGGGCTGCCGCCATCCAGCCCCTTCTCTGCCCAGCAGGGGGCCTGCCCACCTGTGGACCGGCCCCTGCAGCGAACAGCAATGCAGGAAAAAGTGAAGGGCAATAAATTAATTAGTTGTACTTTTTAATATCTTTTTTTTAATGAAAGAATTGCCAGGAAATGAAAAATAAAGGTAGCTGAGGTTTTTTGGCATTATACAATTACAACAGCTACAGAAAGGTAAAGAGCAGCCACTTAGAGAACGGGAAGTAATAGAAACAAAACTTGAAAACAAAAATGAGTTTGCGCCAAATCAAGACAGACTAAAAGTATTTTTTCCGTTTATTCTTGGCATTTTCAGCATCAGTCTTCCTTTCGAGCAGTTCTCGTTTTGCAGCCCATAGGTAGCCTGGAGATGGCAACGTCACCACATCTTTGTCGCCAACACCATATACCTCTCGAGGCAGATCACGTGCCAGAGTAGAATATGGCCGCAACGCCAGCAAATTATACTTAACCATGGACAAAATAATTTCATCTTCACGTTCCTCATCTCCATTTCCCAACTCCTTTGCCAGATCCTCCCGGATAATAGCATGATACGGCGCTTCAGTAATTCGCTCCAGCACCGTCTCCCACTGATCTTTAGCCCAGTCAGGGGGTTCATCTCGCTTCGTAATTACTTTTGGTTTAAAGCCTTGTTTAATTGCAGAACGTGAGTTTGCAACAACATCACCCAATGCATCTTCCCAATTTCCCAAGTCCCTAGCTGCCCCCACACACTGCTTCAGCATTCCAATATTCCCGCCACACCGCTCGCAAATGGCGGGCCACTGTCCTTCTGCCCCACCTGGCACCGGTTCCGATTCAGAAGGGTCATTGATAATACCATGCCATGTTACCACAGGAGCAGCGACAGAGAGAGGATCAATAGTAGCACCCACAGCAGTGCCATACACAAATTCCCGAGCTTCCTCTTCCGTCAGATCCCCGAGGACATGGATCCTGAAGTTGTTCGTAGCCACTCCCTCTGCAAAAGCATATTGAAATCAAAATTACTTTGATGGTACGGCAGTATATATATATATATATATATATATATATATATATATATATATATATATATATATGAATTTAAACACTTACTTCCTTTTAGCCAGTTAGCTAGGAAATAATCTGAAGTGGCCAAGACCACGTGCACTAGGTTGAGCTGTTTTGAGACGGCAACTAAAAAGGCGAGCAAGGATTCTAGTTGTGGCTCTGTAGATTCTAATTCTTTCCATTTCATTAGCATATTCGCTTCATCTGCAAGTGGAATATTTTAGGGATAAATTAATTCAAGGGAACACACATCATCAATTTGTTTTAAAGAAGCGGTGAAACAAAATCCAAAATTTTCCAACAACCGTACCTATTACTATCACAGGCTTTCTGGGAAGCGATGCAATAGATTTAAACAAAATATTCAACTTTTTTATAGTCTCAGTCAAATTTTCTTCGTCCTTTTTAAACAATTTTGCCAACTCTCCCAAATTAAATGAGACGTTGCCTACTGGCGTCTTTACCCCAGCAACCATGGAAACTTGTTCAAGAATCCCTTGAACTAAATCTGGGAATTTGGACAAGTTTAGTAGATTATCTTGGGAGGTAACGTCATCGACAAGCGCCTTGGAGATCGCTTCTGGCCCATTAACCCGTACCAGGCAGCTGTCGATGAAAATGACAGGAGGAGGATCCTGCCCCAGACCCAATTGATCAACCACCTCCTTCAAAAATCTCTGCAACGAATGACAAGATAGAAAACTGTGAAAATACTTGTATTTTAATGAGTCTAGCAAAGTGGGTGCATCTCCACAACTGCGAGAATTGTTCAAACATTTGCAAAAAAGAAAAAGGCTGATCTCACCGACTTGCCACAGCTTGGAGGCCCAATCAACACAGTGATGACGCCGGGGATGCCCTTCAGGTTCTTGTTGAAGACCTTCTGCTCATTACTCCTGTTGAAAAATGGACTCTCTGCTTTCCATTTGCTACTTTTCCTTCTATCGTCACTACCGCCATCAGAATTACCGCTAAGAGAATAAAGTAAAGCACCGGCACCTAAAACGCCGAGAGCCCCCACTCTTAAGAGCCTCACATCTATAGGAATAGAATGGAGGAATTTCCAAGAGGAGCAAACGGAGGAGGAAGAAGAAGGAGCAGCAGAGCTAGATGCTCCTGTTGTTGACGGCGATGGAGGTTTGGGCGTGGCTGCAGGGGTCGCTTGGGCATCAGGAGGGAGCTCAGCCTTGTTGGTTTCGGCCAAACCGTGGTGTTTCATTATTCTATTTAGGAGAGAATAATATAGGATGCAGTGTTAGTTGCTGAGGAGAGAAAGATGTATAATAGATATTAGATTCAAGTTGCGTTTTAAAAATCTCCTCAATGAAAATTTACCTGCTTCAGGCTATGCTCTGAAGATGATACCCTTCTTTCTAACAATCCAATCGCTGGTAAGTTCTGGACTAGCTGTGCTTCCAGCCTGATTCCTTGCATGCCTTCTTGCTTTCGTGGACTAGCTGTGCGTCCGACTAGAGCCATGCTGTACATTTAAAGTTTTGTTTTCGATCCTCATGGCGGTGAAGATCACGGTGAGAATCACGCCATGGAAAAAGGTCTGAGAGCGGGCATCGCCTGTTTTCCAAGGGTCTGCTGTGTTTCCCAGAAGTATTTGATTTATATAGAACACAATGAATGAGAATGCTGGGCTCATCAGCCTCTCAGAGTCTGTACGGCAGTGGGCCCACTCCGGGCGCTAAAAACTGGTCAGAGAGAATTAGGCTAGGAATCTTTTGTTTCCTGGCAATGATAATTTTTTACAATGAAAAAGTGGTCAATACCGCAGAGATTACTATGCTTAATAAGATTTTTGTTTGCTAATCAATTGGATCCTTAGTTAATCCTGATTTCATCAAGATGTTGCCCCGCTTAAGAGCAAGCGCCAAAAAAGCGATTGGATTGTTAGAAAGAAGGGTATCATCTTCAGAGCATAGCCTGAAGCAGGTAAATTGTCATTGAGGAGATTTTTAAAACGCAACTTGAATCTAATATCTATTATACATCTTTCTCTCCTCAGCAACCAACATCAGGAAAGAAGGGTATCATCTTCAGGCTATGCTCTGAAGATGATACCCTTCTTTCTAACAATCCAATCGCTTTTTTGGCGCTTGCTCTTAAGCGGGGCAACATCTTGATGAAATCAGGATTAACTAAGGATCCAATTGATTAGCAAACAAAAATCTTATTAAGCATAGTAATCTCTGCGGTATTGACCACTTTTTCATTGTAAAAAATTATCATTGCCAGGAAACAAAAGATTCCTAGCCTAATTCTCTCTGACCAGTTTTTAGCGCCCGGAGTGGGCCCACTGCCGTACAGACTCTGAGAGGCTGATGAGCCCAGCATTCTCATTCATTGTGTTCTATATAAATCAAATACTTCTGGGAAACACAGCAGACCCTTGGAAAACAGGCGATGCCCGCTCTCAGACCTTTTTCCATGGCGTGATTCTCACCGTGATCTTCACCGCCATGAGGATCGAAAACAAAACTTTAAATGTACAGCATGGCTCTAGTCGGACGCACAGCTAGTCCACGAAAGCAAGAAGGCATGCAAGGAATCAGGCCGGAAGCACAGCTAGTCCACGAAATTTCACCTACTGCATACCGTGAGTTACTCTTTTAGTATCCACAAAGATGTCTACCGCCTCCTTCTAATTTAATTCGCCTGTTTTTTATGCGCAGATGCCGGATTCATGGGACTGATCGATTCCTATAAAGTGATGCTATCCGATGGCGTGGGGCCTCTGCAGGTTGGCATAGGTCCTGCAACTATTTCAGTGCATGATGAGGAGACATTGATGAAAATGTTGCCACATTTGTACGCCGAATGGCAACGACAACAACATTTGATGCCTCCACCGGCAATCCCTCCTTCTGCCTTTCCTCAACATGGAGTGTCTGTCAGCCACAACTCTTAACTACCAAGTGCCGTCGGCAGCTCCACGTCGCATTTCCATTACCGATACTACCACCACGGGCATCATAGAAGTCTGAACCTTGGAGAGTGTCGGCGCCGCTGATTTTCCAACAATGCGACTTGGAGTCTGTATTCCCCTTGATGACGGCCAACCAAGTGAATCCTCTCCTCAACTTCAGCTCTACTCCAACTTGGAATGTGGCATTCCTTGCCTTGATAACCCTGCAGCTGCCAATTTAACACCCAGCTCTAAGGTACGAGTTGCTCATAAAGGGTCCATTTCCCGTCTCACTGACAACACTGAAGCCGTTGTTGGCTCCGTTTGGCGCACTAAGCAAGCCGTCCTTCCAGGTAATTTATAACTCTTAGAGATTTTATCTATCTATCTATTTTATCTATCTATCTATAGTCTCTGGCCAGGCAGCTCAAGTCAAATACTGACAAACTCATCTGATCTCTTTAATCTGATCTGTCTCTAATTAATCTCTCTTTTTTTCCTTTCTCCGCAGGTACTGGTGTACATTGTGTTTACGTCAATAGAGGTCTCGTCACTGATATCATAGGAATTGGGGAAGATGGCAAGCACGTCTTTCTGGCTTCCAAGGATAGTGGTAAAAGAAAAATCGACACCGCCGTCCCGCTTCTGCAAACGTTGATTGCTGCTGCTGGATTGTTGCACTCTGATTTTGAGTTCAAGTACCATAAGTCTGCCACCCATTCTCTGGTACGACAATGTTATTATATCAAGAAACATTATACTGGCTTGGAGGGTTTTGAGACTCACCCTAGTGTCGTCGACATTCCACCGCGTAAGTGTAAGCCCATGGCCTGAACGAATAAATAATTATCCTTGAACTCTTGCGGAGTAAGTTCCGGAATGTATTGGGGAGAAGTCTCTCGCCAGCCAATATCAAAAGTATTACGAGTATCTGGAACTCTAGTAAAATCAATTATGGCGATGCTGACGTTTTTTAGTTTTTGAATTTAGTTTTGGACCATTACGTCCCCTGAAGTACAGCCTTTGGCCGTAAACATTCATAAGAGGTCGAGTATGGTACTCATCATGCATGATAGTAGGCACAGATGCAGATGCAGATGCGTCAGCATCATCAGGGGGGAATTGCACAATGGGCACCGCTCCGGCGGGCATGGCGGCATTGGCCATCTCTTCAAATTGGGCAAACACAGTGGTTAAGCGCCGTTGTTGCGCTCCTTCAAGTTGAAAGCTTTGAAGTTGTTGTTGCTGCTGAGGATGAAAGGCAGCAAGCTGTGCGTGACCACCCATTGGCATGCCTGGTGAGTCTGATGTCAAGTCAATTACCTCTGTGGGCAGTGGTGGAGTGTAGCCGGGGCTGTCCAAGATGTAGATAGTAGCCCCTGGACTCTACAATTGAAAAAATAACGGGAAATGGACAGTGGGGATAATACGCTAATGAAATGAGCAGGGGAAATGAGAACTCACATTCATGTTGCAGACGGGAGCTAGAAAAAGCAGCTAGCGCCTACAAAACAAAGGGTAAGTATTTCATTTGCCTTATATTGCAGGAGAAGGCGTTGTTACTGTCCAAGAGAACAAAGCTGAATTTCAATGATTTTGACATGATGCTTTGCGATCCTTGCCAGAGAGGAGGCGCTCTAGGTGTCGGAAACTGTTGCTGAAGATGTATATAAAGTTTTAAAGTAGAAAAATAAAAAAATAAGCTAGTCTAGGGTGCCTACAAAAACTTGTCCTCGAGTTGTGTGGGGAAATTTGCGGAGTTGTGTGGGGAACCGTTTCAAAATTTCTTTCATGGTCGGGGCCTGAACAGTTGAACTTCGGAAAAGCAACCCATACACGCGCAGCACAGTTCAAAGCACAAAAGAAGCGGGGCGGCGGAGTTCTTTAGCCGCAATCTCAGCAAGGATGCGCATATTTCGCATTCCACTATATATTGAAAACATCGTTACTCCTTACAAACGCATGTCTAATTTTCAAGACTTGTAAAGGTATTTGCATCTTCTAATTTCGAATCTTTAAAACGCAGAACTACAAACACTAAATTAGAGCTTCAAAAAATTATCAAAGCATCTAATCACGCACTATGAAGCTTCCTGATGGATATGTAGCAGGCCAAGGTGTCCAGAAACCCACTGGCTATGGCGGCTTTGGTGAGCGCATGCTCCGCACCATGGGATGGGATAAAGGCCAGGGGCTTGGCAAAGAACAGCAAGGCATGAAGGAAGCCATAGAAGTAAAGAAGAAGGAAGATACCGTCGGGGTAAGTTGAATATCTCCTTCTGTTCCTTTTTGACGAGAAGCTTAATAGGTTTTATTTTTGCCCGCCATTTTTTCAACTTTTAAGGTTTCCTCTCTGATTCAAAAATGAACGCTAATTCTTACTCTCCATTTTCAGGTCGGAAGCGTAGCTCGTTGGAATTGGGATGATAAATGGTGGGAACGTGCCTTTGATTCTGCTGCACAGACAGTAGATAAGGATTCTAGTGATTCGTCTGACTCAGATTCCGATGACGAGATTGACGCAGCACGCATAGCAGCAGCCATTAATGGGGGAGGAACCCCAGCAGCAAGTACAAGTGGTGGTGCAGTAAACCGCGATGGAACCGCCACAACAGCTTCTAGAGATGAATTAAAACTCCTGAATGCATTGACGTCTCAAAAAAGTAGGTTAGCAGCAGGAAGATTTGGCGGTCGTGATGCTAAAATGGAAAGAATAAGAACCCAGGAGGCTAAAATGGCAGCAGAAGCAGCTGCAAAGCTAGGTGTACTTTCAACTGTTACTACTACGGTAACTAAAGACGAGAGAGGTACTGTAAGCAATCGTTCAGATACAACTAGTGAGGCAGCCGCTACCTTGTCCAAAGTCGTCAAGCAGAAAAAGAAGGATAAAAAGATGAAGAAGAAGAAGATTAAAGAGGAAAAGAGCAGCAGCAAAAAATTGAGATCGAAACCAAAAGAATCTTCTTCTGATGATGATGATGATAAACCTGAGTCTTCTCCATTACCACCAGTAAAGAAACAAAGAATAATTATTGAACCTCAAGGTCTCTACACCACCGACGGGCCGACGACTTGGAATTTCACACCTACCCCGAAAGAAGGGTGGTGGGGCGCCACGATGTTCACCTCTGCAGGATGCTTAGATGGTATGAAAAAGGATATAAAAGCGACGAAACGCGCCGAGTTTACGGAAGATCAGCAAGAGACATTATATCATGCCGCACACGCGGGAAAAACACAAGGAAAGGTTGGTCTCGGCCAAAGGAGCGGTCCAGTGAAGATAGGGGGAGTCAAATGGAGCGGCAAGAAAGTGGCATTTGAAGAGGAAGGCTCAGAAAAGGAAGCTACTAGTAGTGGTGGGGAAGAAGAGAATGAAAGAAAGAAGAAGAAGAAAGCGGAGCTCAAGGCTGTTGGAAGCAGCACTGGGCTTGCTAAATTAGAGACTAGCAGCAGAAAGAAGAGTAAAAAGAAAGATAAGAAGAAATCCACCATAAAGACTGATACTACTATCGCTGGTTCTGAGCGTGGTGTTTCTGCTGAATGGGTTACTAATATCAAGTGGAAGAGAGTGTTGACCAAAACATTAGAAGCAGCGCCAGGTGGAGAATTGAAGTTGAAAGCATTGCACAGTGCCGTCACAGCCACAGTGGTGAAGGGTCTAGGAAGAAATGGAAGCAGCAGTATGGGGGTAGTATCTACAGAGCATGTACAGGTACAGGTAGAGAATACGATAGCCGCCAGTAGTAAATTTGTACTTGAAGGGAAGAAAGTTAAATTGGTGTCAGCAGCGACAGGAGCAAAAAGATAATGAAACTCAGTCATGTAATTTAATGCAGTTTTTTTTCTTGATTTATTTCATTATACAAAATCTTTTACCTGTATTACAATAAGAAATGTAAGCACGCGTATAAACACGTATAAAAACGACTCATTCTGTGAGATAAATGAAAAACAAACAAACTAAACTGAAGCTACATGCCTCTCGACATCTTCTGAGCAGCTCTGTCCTTTCTGTGATGATTTCCAATAGCAGCTTTATTTTTATCTTTATTTTTGTGACTACTGCTGCCAGTACTACCATTACCAGCACCACCACGGCCTGCATCTTCACCTCTGCCACCACCACCGATGGACTGCCCTTCTCCGTGCCCCTCTGCCTCTCCTTTTTGAGCTGGAGCACCTGCACCGGGAACTGTTCTATTACCAAGGCCCGGTTTATTCCCTCCAGGCCCTAACCCATGAATCTCCCTTGCAGCTTGCTCTGCTTGTTGTATTGCAGCCTGTGCATCGGCTTCATTTGCAACTTCCTTGGCCCCTGGTTTTGGATAATTATAAACTCGTCCGTCCAAAACCCACAACTTTCCACCTTTGCCACGTGGACCTCTTCCTCTAGTATTCGTATTTCCACTACGACCACCACCACCACCTCTGCTATTTAAATTATTATTATTATTACCACTGCCACGGCCAGCAGGGGTGCTGCTATTGCCTCGAAGGCTCAAACTCCCAAGCGCTGCAGTAGCCTGGTATATACCTTTATTTTCTTCTTTGTCGTCGTCGTCGCCTTCTCCTTCAGCGACCCCATCAGCTCCAATATGTAGCAACTCATCATAACTATCATCGTATTCGTCTTCATACTCCCATTGAGATTGAATAGCAGCTGCTTTTATTTTTTCAGCATATGTCGCCTCCTTGGTGTCGAGATATTTGGCAGTTAAAGAATCATTATTTCTTTTCTTTTGCTGTTGCTGCTGATGGGTGATCGTAGAATCTAATGTATTTGTAGTGTTTATTGTTGTTGTCCCTGGTAAAACAGGGAAAGCAGCTTCAGTGATCACTTTTTCTTTCTTTAATTTCTCATATTTTTCGAAAGTCAACTGTGAGTCAACACTTTCCACCACTTCTTGAGGAATACTCCCTTCTAATAAAGCATTAATTACGTGCTCTGGATTGCGATCAAGAGCATCAAGGCAAGTAGCAATGTATCCATCACCGAACTCAGGTAGAAGGTCCTTAACTTGAGATACAAGAGATAGCAGTACCCCCGAGTCGTCGGCACCACCAACCCCAACCCCTCCAATATCATTCACAATGCCACTATTAGGCCTGAAACCAGCACCCGTACTACCTTTCACATCTCCACTTGTATCGTTAACAACTAAAACTGGAGCGGAGGCTAGGCTTGACACGTCTAGCAACGCTGCAATGTAATCTGTCTGAGCCTCATCCAACGCCACAATCCCCGCTGTAACAGCCTTTTGTATAGTACCTCCTATGCCGTGACGCTGTGCCAACGCAGGCCCTAAACTAATCCCACCTCCACTGGAAACAACAGACCTGCTACCACTTGCACCACCGATAGCACCGCCTTCTCGGTGCCCGAGCAAGGTGAAGGCATGCAGCAACGCTTCTCCTCTGCGAATTGAAGTAGGGTTTGGAAGCTTCCCAGGTTTTGTAGAAGAAGATCCGGGTCCAGAGAATCCATTACCACCAGCACCAGAAGAAGAAGATGAAGAACCCCCTGTGATATCCTCGATAGAAGCATCAAGGTAGGCATGAGTGAGTAACTCCACCACCGCCACTTCGCTGGCAATTTCAACTTGGAGACATATTCTGGCTATATTTGCATGGATAGAAGATTGTTCTTTACTCCTTCCAAGCCCACTGAAAGCTATGTTTTCAAGTATAGGTAGTAGTTGATCGTGTACTGCGCCTAAAGCTTCGATTAATTGCTGGCAAGAGGTGTCTTTCAAAAATAAGCCCGCCGCCAGAGGGTGGACTTTTAGTAAAGCGCATAAACTAAGGCACGCATCTTTCGCGTAGGAGACTCCATCCACTAGATTAGTGAGCATCTCTGGATCTTTTCGTGCTGCAGAGGCAGCGCTAACGCACGCTTCCACAACTTCTAATAAATTTTCTGCAATGGCAACCGCACTAGGTGGAAACTCAGAATGTAAAGAGGGCCTTAAGGAGACCATTCCAGATAGGGCAGCTGTAAGCTGATTTTTAGCAGTTTTATCGGTGGTACTCCTATCTTCAAATGCTGCGCTGAATAAAGAGCAGGCGTCGAGCATGCAAGGGACTGTGAGAAGGCGAGAGAGAAGAGCAGAGCGGTCGGCGTGAAGAGGGATACCACTGCCTCGGACACCTAGTCTGCAAAATAATAAATATTGAAGTGTTTTATGAGTTACTAGTCAATGTATGTGCGTATGGCCTTTTTATTTAAGTCATTTTGATTGATTATGTAGAGAATGTTTCTTCTTACAATTTGACAAAGAGAGCGGCGGCATGGCGCCAGACAGCATGCTCGATATCTGACAGTTCCTGGAAACCATCATCAAAGGGCCGCAGTGCATTGCGCAAGTATGAGTCTAGGAATGTAACGATGCTGGCATCTGAGCGAACTGCAGCCCATAGTGCTTGCAAGTCTAGTAGAAGGATAGCATCTAAATCTCTATTGATGGTGATCAGAGACTCGGCTGCCTCTGCGCTCCCATCTGGGAGGTAGGGCAGCAGCCGCTGCATCGTGTTAAGTGAAATTTTGATTTGAAATATGCCCTGAAGAAGGCTGAAATGGGGCTCAAATTCGCTGTGGTGATTGACTGGTATTTTTCAATTTCTTCGGAAGGTTGATTGATTGTTAAGCGATCTCCTACAGAGGCTGCAGCGCGAGCAGGATAGAAGTTGGTCAGAGCGATCGCTAGGGTGCCTTGATGGCTTTGGTCCCCGAGGAAGAGTCGGTGAATTGTTTAGGAGGGCCGGGAGAAGGGCGGTGGCAGAGCACTAGTAGAGCGGGGAGCAGTACCACGAGGCAATACGGTATACTGGGGGCCCCAGACGTCACTTCCATGCTCGGAGCTTGGACATACCAGAGAATTAAAGAGCCACAGAGGTCTTCAGCACTGCTAATATCAATTACTGCACCTCTGCGGCGCATAGCATGGATTGGAAATGGAAGGCGGCGGTTGCTCTGGGGGTTCGTAAGTCATCGGCAGTTAACAGGGATTCAACACTAGCAAAAAGGTCGCCAAGGTATGCGAAAGGTTTCTTAATAAGCACCGGAAGAGAGTTTAAGGTCCAGGTAGCAGTGTGGTTACCTTAGAAGACAATAATTTCAGATTCCTTCAAGTTCAACTTTAAGAGGTTGACTGTGAGGCCCGATTCAGCAGGGAAGGCTCGGAAGATGTCCATGGACTGGCCAGTTGCGTTTTTAGGCCAGCAGGGGTGGTGGATAATAATGCGAGATTGGACGGCCCGAGCGGACTCTTAAGCAACTAGATCCGATCTACAAGATGATCTGATCTCGAGGCAAATCTCATGCAATTGCATAGGGTTTCTTTAGGGTTATAGGAAGCTGAACTTGAGGCAGCTCATTTTTGCCCTGTAAACGAACTGCAAGCCTGGTAATGAATACAGATTATCCATTGGTTGTGCGTATGCTGTAAGACAACTTTTAGAACATCGAAATAATCAACATCAAATCTAAATAAAACAGCCTTGGGAGTTGCCTTTTGCATCGAGATAAAATTCTCTCGGTGCAACCTTAAAGTTTCAAACTTAGTTTGACTTTGCCTGGTAGTCCATTATGAGTCGAGGCAACCTAGTCGAACAGCATAAGTAGAGCACCCTTCGCCATTTATTGTATTATCAATCTATTATTGAGACATTTAGTTTATCATACAGAGTGAGTTTACAAGACGCAACTGGAGATCGACGCAACAAGCTGCTAGGTTGTGGTAACATATTCTATTCGGCTGTGGCGATATCGAGCCAACAACAAGAGCCTGCATGCGTTGAGAGACTTGATTAGAGTCAAATAAACCGTTACGATTGCGATGTCATTAAAAAAATATGAATTTCTAAAGGGCCAAGTTGCCATGAAAAAGACTATTAGCTCTCTGGTTGTCACCGCCGTGATTATCCTCTCGGCTACAGTCGTGATTTTCACCCTTGGTCATCCACAGTCTGCTGCTAAAGACTATAGTTATAAAGGCGGCATTGATTGCGACGCTCTGTGGCAAAAGAAAGTCGACATGAGGAATGGGGCTATAGGACGTCGTGCCCAAATCCTTACCCACCTTGCATCCTTTGAAAGTCCTAAAGTAAAGTACGATCCCTTTGAACCAACTTGGAATTGTCATATAGAGCGGCGTATTGGAAAAGAGTTCGGAGATGGCGGCAAGTTTGTATGTGGCGCCTTAGATAGCTACTTCTCCTCCCGGCCTTGCCTTGTTTACTCTGTTGGTAGCCATGGTGATTTTACCTTCGAGCAAGCTGTCCTCAACGACCTCAGTCAAGACTGCGAAGTCCACACGTTCGATCCTACAGGCAATAGTTCAGCATGGGAAGGAGTTGCTACCGCTTCAGGAGTACATTTTCATGCATGGGGTCTTTGAGGGGAAGACCCTTCAAAAGATGCCATCCTTTTCAATCCTTTGACGAATACACATAACCCTTTGCTTACGCTCATGGAAATGCGCACTCGCTTAGCACACGGTGGTAGAAAAATTGACATTCTTAAGGTCGACTGTGAAGGATGTGAGTGGGATGCTTTTAAACTAATTTTTGATGACGTCATTCAAGGTCGATACCGCATTGGTCAAATTCAGATTGAGCTTCATGGAGGTAATTTCCCAGTAATTGAAGACTTTTTTGAACATGCAAACCAAGCAAACTTTCATATTTTCCATAAAGAAAGGAATCACTGGGGATGTGATGGCTATAGGTGTTTAGAATTTTCATTAATTGGGGAAGAAACAGCACTTGAGATTTTTAAGCATACTCATGGGTGCTGATTGCCGTACAGACTAGAATAGAAGTTTACAAGTTGAAGTCTGGCTATAGTGGTCACGCACACACTCGATATCCCGGTGGTGATCATATGGCATCGACAATTATAACAGTTTTCCCTCGGCATCAGAGGCTAGAGTCTGGTGATTTCTTGTACAATAGGTTGACAAACAAAATCATGCGCGTGAAACCGAGCCCTGCAGATCCAGGTATCCTAGGCACGTTTTCTTAAAAGGATGTGCACCACAAGCATGTGAATAACTACAAAAGCCATAGAGGAGCCAGGTAGCGAGCATACTACCGCCCAGTGGGCTAGCCAGGCACCGCAAATTGCATAATATAGTAATTAATGCACAAGATCAATTGATTCTTTTTCTTCTACCTTGTCATATGTAATTGCTACAATCAAGATTCCTTACTTTCATAGAACTGTTCATATCCTTCCGCTAATGCTCCGTATTACAGAAGTCTGTCGCGTCGCCCTTGGGCTTACCCAACTAACCCTAAAAACCCTCTCAAAGAATAAACCTACTCTGTCTTTTAAAATAATGGTTACTTTGCTTTAACGTGTTAAATGAAAGTTAGGCTGGATAATACACTGCTTGCATGGGGCGAGTGGCAGCCCCTTTCAAGGTTGGACGCTGGTGCCGGCCAAGAAAGGTGCGGGATACTGCTTGCCTTGCGAAAACTCGTATATAAAGACATCGTAGCTGGTACTAGTATGATTTTTGTTACATAAAGACGATTTAACTAGTATGTAAAGGGTTAAGGTTGATTGCGGTGGGTTTTCTGCACCGGCTGGTGCTGTCAACACGCTTGGCTGTGGCTGGCGATGGAGGCGGGGAAAAAATCGTGTCTGGTGAAACTGGGATTATAAAGACAGCGTAGCTACGTATTAACAGTGGCGCTCAATACCTAGAGTGGTCCAGCAATAAATGAAAGAGCAGTGCCGGCCGCCGCAGGTTTCTACATCAGCTGTCGCTATTAGACTACTTGGCAGCCACTGGTGGCGGAAGGGCAGCGGTGGCGGTGGCGAGAACAGGCGGGTTTCTCTCAAGGAAGCAGCGACTCAGCCAAGAGGATAACGAGCGCCGCTGGAGATTCAAAGAGCTGATAAAGATGATTTCATGTGATGGGTGCTGCCGATCAGGTGTGTAGAGGCAGCAGGGGATCAGGAATCGCCTGAGCGATCATCAACTTTGTGATCCAAGCGGCACTGGTGGCGAGCAGACAGGCTCGGCCACTCGTCAACATTTGGTATTCGTCTCTATTTTGCAGTGAACGCTCAAAAAGGCGTTATATGCCATTTCACTTTCTCATCTGAGATGACGTCCCCCTTTCTAATTTGAATTTTTGAATTTTTTTTCTTCAAATTCCTCGACAGTGGCAATTCTCTCATACGAAAAATTATTCAGACCATTCGTAGAGCAATGTCCTCTCCATCGCTGCTCCCTGCAGACGAGCAGGGCGGAGTTGGCAAGCTCAATTTAAAACAAGATGTCAAAAATAAGAAGGGAACACTGACAAATTTATTCAAAAAGAGTCAAGAACTTGCTACTAAAGCAGCTGCGGAGCCCGTGATCGTCGAACTTTTAGATGAAGGTAATCAACAGCTCCCAGCAGAATGCGGAATGGAAGACGTGACTCCTGCTGCTCCGGAAGACAAGGAAGCCGAAACACAGCATACAGAAGATGAGGCCAATACAACAAAGCCAACAGAGCCTGCAGCGGAGCAAGCCCAGGCTGCTGAAGATACTTCTGGCGATCAGGTAAACTTGAAAATTCTGTTTAATCTCTTTGGGCGATCGAGTCTAGTATCGAGCAGACTAACGCTGTTTCTATGCATTAATTCAATCAACATTCTCAATTCGTGCAGAGCGATAAGAAGCGCAAGCGTCCTGCTGGTAAGACTCAAGATCAGCTGGCTGCCCTTGAGGCCCTCTATACTTCTGATCGCTACCCTTCAACTGAAGCCAAGCGCGAGTGCGGTATGAAAGTCCGTATGGAACTTAAGGAAGTCAACAGATGGTTTGAGGGTCGCCGCCGTAAAGACACTAGAGCAAGCAAGCGGAGCAAGTCTGATGCTGCCGACACCGACGCCCCCGCTCAGGAGCAAGCTGCTACTAATGAAGCAGCAGTAGAACCCGCTGTTATTTCCGACGTAGCTATGGTTGATGTTGCAGCCCCTACACAAGAGCCATCACGTGCTCCTGCGACTGCTGTTGAACCTGCCATTGCCACAGTCCCAGAAAAGACCGCTTCTGCTCCTGCCAGCACGGCTCCAAAGACCACGCTTGCTTCTTCTACTCTCCCTGATATGGATGGAATCGCTAAAATGATTGAGGACTTATCTTCCGAAGCTGATACTTTGCGTCAACGTGGCCTTGCAGCTCCTTTAACTACCATCTCTTGTACCGCTGGTGGTGGTACAACCCCAGAGCCGTTTGCTGATGCTCGTCTCGCTGCATTCATTGTAGGCCAGCAGATGCCTTTAACTGAACTTACAGCGACTCTTCACCCTCTCTTTGGACCTCCTGAAGGCGCTGCTGAAGGGACTGTGCTTACTATAGAAGCATTAAGAACCCGGATTGTGGACTTGGCAGTGAGGAAAAGCCACGATCCTCTGGACAATCCAAAGGGCGCTCCACCTCGTTTAGATGCATTAGAAGCTGTGCCTAAGGATGGTAAACCTTCTATGTGGCAATGGGAGCTTCGCGACCTCAAAATGCTGCCCAAAGCACAACGCACAGCAGCCACAGGAATCAAACGCCGTGCTGGCCGTGTTGGTGACCGCCTTAACGCCGTCATCAACGCATATGATGCGCTTGTGAAAGTAACTGCGGGTCTGTTGACTAATGCTAAAGCTTCAAAAATTGTAGATGCGCTTAAAAAGTACGACAGCTTGGAAAAAATGGAGGCCGCCGAAGCAGCGGAACACGCTGCAGCAGCAACAAAAGAAGCTGAAAAGGCTGGCCAAGCTGCTCTAACGATTGAACAAAAACAGCGCGCTGCTGCTGCAAAGGAAGCTGAAAGAAAGCGTGCCCTTGCTGAGAAGGAAGCAGAGAAAGAATGCCTCCGCTTGGAGAAAGAAGCAGAAAAAGAGCGTCTTAGACAAGAAAAGGAAGCCGAAAAGGAGCAGGCTAGGAAGGAGAAAGAAGCTGAAAAAGAAAAGAAGCTGAAAGAGGCTGAAGCAGCCAAATTGGCAAAGAAAACTGGATTTAAAGATAAAGAAGTCTTGCACAAGACTGCTAATAAGTTCATGAGTTTCTTTAAAGGTAGTACTAGTGCTGGCCCTTCTGCTGCAGGTGGAAAGTCATCTTCTGTATCCCCTAAGGGAACTGTGGTAGCGCCTTCTCCTGCCGAAGCGGCTATACTCAGCACTCCTGGCAGTGCAGCTGGTGGCGGCGCTGACACCACCGTTCCCCAAACCACTATTCTGTCTGCGTACGAACGTCGTTTCCCTAGGCCTCCTCCTGATAATCTGGTCCCTCAACCTGTGCAACCTCTCTCCATTGCTAAAATCGACTCTGCATTCTCTGCTGCACCACCCATCTCTTACGAAGCTGCAGAAGAAGAGTGGAAGGCATCTCTTGCCAGTGCAGCCACCGCTCGCCGTGCTGCCGCCACTGCACCTCCCTCTGGCATCGGTCTCCCTCCTTCTTGGGCTCGCCGTCCCGGTGCTGTTGAAGCTGCAGCTGAGCGTCTTCGCAAGATGAAAGAGACTGGTGCAGACCTTTCAGGTGTCCATACGTGGCGCCGTAAATTTATTTGGTTTAGTGGTGATTCTATGCGCCCTCCTTATTACGGATCTTGGCCCAAGCCTGGCCCTGCAATCAATGCCCGCCGGTATCTGGGTAAAGACGAAACTTTGGATTACGAAGTCATGTCAGATTTGGATTGGGAAGAGGAGCCTGAAGGTTCTTCTTTATCTGGAGCTGATGACGAGGATGACGGTCCTGCTGCCGGGGAAGAAAGTGAAGTTGAAGATTCATTTATGGTCGCTGATGGATATTTATCTGAAGATGAAGGTGTCAGATTAGACGATGATATGGATGTGGATAGTGGAGAGGTAGAAGAGCAGATGCGATTGCTTAATGCAGCTACTGCCGCTGCCGCTGCGGCCGCTGGTGGAGGAGAGGGCGACACCGCAGTCACTGCTGCCGGTGCCAACTACGAAGTCAGAACTCGTGCTTCTCAAGCAATGCAGGTTCTTTTAGATCGGGCTCGTCGCGCAGGAAAACCTTTGGTGGTTGTTCGACAGGACGTTGCGGACGCAGCAGCTGTTGTTCCAGATGGATGTGTTGTGTCTGGTGATCCAGCTGCCCTGGAAGCTCTCGCAATGGAGGTATTAGTCCCTGGCGTTTCTTTCATTCCACCTCAAGACCCTGCTTTAGCCAACGAAATCACCATTGCTGCAAACGGTGCTGCAGGTTGCTCTACCGACGCCAAACATGCTGGTGCTGGCGCTGGTGCAGGCGTCGGCCGTCCTAAAGCTGAACGTCCTGACGATCTACTCCCTGAATTGGCTACGTTCATCTTGCAGAATACATCTATGCTTAAATCTATGCTGATTGATGCATTTATTGCTGCCCACCCTGAGCGTAAAATGACTAAAAAATGGGTCGGAGAAAAAATTACTGAACTGGCTGAACGGAGTGGTAATAGATGGACAATACGCGCTGTTCCAGCTACCATTCATAATACTGCTGGTGGTGCTGACGCGACTCCTGCCCCTGCAGGGCCTGCTGCTGCAACAGGTGCTTTGGAACGGTTCCTGGGTGGTGCCGGCACCAGCAGCAAACCAACCCCGGCAGTTCCTAGTGCCCTTCGTCCAGCTGTCCCTGCCAGCAATTTAAAAGCTCCTGAACGTCTTGTCACCACAACTGCTGCTGGAGAGGCAGACGCTCAAGCCCATGCAGACGCTACTGCTGCTGCTGCTGCTGCTGCTGCTGCTGCTGCTGCTGCTGCAGTACACCAGCTTTTGATTATTCCCGAGGCAGTTGATGGTACTTGCGATGACTTTTGGACTCTATTATTACAGCACATCGAGGCAGAGACCAGTATTCCTCCTGGTCGTGGTACTACCAATGAACCCAGTTTCATGCCTGCATTCCAGCCCGAGATTTTGGCACGTGTCATCCATGCTTTGCCTGCGTTCATTATCGACGCTCTCCTCATGATTGTCCACAGAAACTGCAACAGCAGCGGTCAGGTTGGTAGCAATGGTAAAAAACACGTTGTTGCTGCTGCAGTCCGCTCTCTCCGGACTACAGTAGACGCATTAGCTCATTTGGAACGCGGTACTGCGACTGGAGAAGATGCTACTCCTTCTCAAAAAGCCTGGGGGGAAGCTCGTAGTGGCTCCCACCGCGCCTCCTTGGCTGGATTGTGCCGCGAACCTGCCTTGTTTGAGGTTTTGAAAAATAGTATTTCCGGCTCTTTAGGTGCTAAAGCTGAAGAAGATGCAGTAGCACTGGTGTCTGTGTTGATGGGATGCCCTGCGGTGAAGGAAATCAGCGCTGAAAATGCTGCTGCGGTGAGATCTAGCTTGGAAAAGGCTGGTCGAGAAACGCAAGCACAGGCTTGGGATGCTCATTTTCAAAAAAGCTAGAGTAGAGTGGAGTAAAATATCCGTTTGGATTTTTGCTTTTGCTTTTGTTCGTTTTTGCGTGTTGAAATTTTCATTTTTAGTTTCATTCTTCTCCTTTGCCTGCTTGGTTTCACCAGCAGCGGTGGGTCGGAAGCATTTCTGTAAATAAAATTGACTTTGCCTGCATCTCGCCGTGTTTCGTACTGGCTATCTGATTGATTGACTGACTGTTTGCATTGGGATTTTAAGCGCTAAATAGTTACAAGACCCTCATTATAATAAGAAAACAGTGGTTGTGAATAAGAAAAACAAAAGAAAAATGTTGTTTAATGCAATGTTTGTTCGACCGTTGTGCTGAAAGTACCAGCGCCCTTGACCCGGAAAATTTGCTTTTGAGAATTCATAGGCAACATAAAAGATTGGAACGTCAATTCGTTGCTGTCATTTCAAAAAGATAAAATTAATCGAAGAAGTGAAGAGGCACACACACACACACCAGCCAGCCAGGGACAAAACAAAGACAAATCGTCAAAAATTCTGAAAATTACGAGAAAGATAAAGCTTTTTACTTTTTTTTTTACGAAAAACTTATGAGTACCAAAAAAGAGGAGGAAAACTGTGTTGGAGGAAAATTGCGTTGTGTGTGTGTCAAAACTGGAAAGATGGGTGAGAGGTCTGTAGTTTTTTTTTTTTTTGGAATTGTAGAGCGAGTCTTTTCCGGGAGCGGGAAAAAAAATAGAAAAGTATAAAAGAGGAGAACACACACTACGAAGCAAAGCAGGATGGGTGTATTTCATTTTCAGCTGTGAAAAGTGCATAAATGAATAGAAAAGTAGAGAGACAAAGACAAGGGAAGTTCGGAGAGAGAGAAGACTAATTTTCAAGAAAACCAAGAAATCGAGCGTAAAAACACTAGATTAATTTATTCAATAAATACTATTAAGGAGAGTCAAGAACATTGCCTGCCATCACCTTTAGTACCATTTTATTTGATGAAAATAATAAATGAGTCAGCTTCAGTGATTGAATAACTAGCCCAACTTGGTTTCCCCCCCCCCAAAAAAAAATCTCTTCGGTAAAATCGAAGACTCGTATCAAAACATTTTCCAAAACATTTCTACTTTTTATGCACAGTTCAAAAACAAAAGTAAACTACAACAACATCCCACGAAAACTACGAAACGTGGAAAACCATTCTTCCCTTTCTACCTACTCCATCATTTACCCTGAATAATAAATATAACTCCCTAGATAGCTTTTACCTTGGGCAAAACCAATTTAAGTCTCGATGGTCCAGTTCTTCTCAATGAGCATGGAAGGCATCTGCTTAGCATCACTGAGGTTGGTACGGGCAGTTACACGGAGGTCACCACCGCCACCAGCTCCAGAGGAGTTGATCCACTGCAAGGAAGCAGCCTGGGAGTTGACATCATAGGTAGCCTTACAGCGGTTCTCGGCATCGAGGACATAAGCCGTAGTGAGGGCAAGAGACTCAGTACCAAGGTTGTAGGAAGGGGTAACCTCCACATCACCGTTGCGGTAGGTCCACTTTACGGTAGCAGACTTGTAGTTCGGGCCATCGTAATTGGTCAAGTCATAGATCACACCACAACGGTTGTTGTCATCGATATCGAGACCAGCCTCCAAAGACTTAGAGTTGGCCTTGAGGTCAGAGCGGAAAACGAGGTCGACGCGCCTGTCACGGACATTGACGTGGGAGCCAATGCGGAGGCGAGGAGCGTGGTTGGCAACATCGTAGACAACATCAAAGCGATCGTTGGTAACACCGACAGAGAAGTTATTGGCGTTGATGCCATCCTTGCTGGCAGCGTCAGACAAGCGAAGCTGTAGAATTAAAGGGGTGGGAAGGAAGGAGGAGGGAGGGAAATAAGTCAGAAAGAAAGAAAGTAGGTTTGGGTGGTGAGCGCTTTGTCACAATTGATGGGAGATTTTTTTCAATCGATGTTGTCGGCCCTGGTTTGCACCATGGCACTCGTTAATTGGAATGAATAGACTACAGAGACAAGTTTGGGAGGTCTCGGAGTCCAAGCCAAGGCGAATCAAGAAAAATCAACAGACTTGCTGAGGTGGACTTAGATTGACACTTGGCGGGACCCAGAACCGACGCAAACAAGAACACCGTAGCCTTACCAAACCCAAAGTATAGTAGAACAAGTCGAAAAACAGGCGCGGGGCAGCAAATGGCCCACGGGCGGAGCACTCATGCAAATCTATCATCATGCTATCAGTGTCGGAGTTGCCTCTTAACACCACAAAGCAATCAAATTTGCACTGGAACTTACATTAACAGTGTTGTCATTATGGGTGAAGGCCACGTTGAGGGAAGCGCCAACGTCGTTGCCGTTGACAGTAAGCATGGGTCTAACATCGAATTTTACCATGGTTGCGAATATAAACTAACAGAAGGAGTCTGAGAGAGGAAGAAGATCTGGAAGACAAGAAGGAGGCCGAAGGAGTTTATATCCGGAATAGAATAATGCGAGAAACGCGCTTGCCCTTGCAAAATCAACTATTCTTCCGAAACGAACCAGGTTAGATTGACCCTGGCAACATCATCGTTGATACTCGAGCGGCCTCCTCATATCTATCATATCAGTAAAATATCTAATTATTTTTTCTTCAACAGGTATATAGTTATCTATCTTCTAATGAATAACATCGCTGAGCAACTGAGTAACCGAATAAACTGACCAGTGCGCAATTAAAACAACAACAAAAAGTATAGTTTAAGCAACTAAATCCGAAATGGGTTTCCTATTCATCGCCCCCACAGCTTGCCTTGCAGACTGCCTTAAAGGCTTCAACAAATGCTCACAATACGCTGCTTGACGTAACGTATCAACTGTACGCATTAATAAACGCGCGACATCGCCGTCGTCAAGGCCGCAGTCAGCTGTGACCTCTGCCCAATCAAGCCCAGACGCCCAGCCTTCTACTATCCCTGATAACCTGAGATCAATTCCGACAGGAACATCAAGTCCGGCACGGATTTGCAACGCAGATAACTCTGCACGAACAGGTTCCAGAGCTTCAACGGCGGAGATAACCTCTAGAGTAGGAGGGTAGGCAGCTTGAATATTGGGCCTGCTGACAGAATCTGGAGCGACGAGGGCAGAAACAACAGCAGCGAGCTGTGGAGGTCGTAGATTTTGTAGAGATTCATGGGTAAGCACTGAAGCAAGCCATAATTCATTGCTGCCACGAACTTCACGAGCTACTAGACCCAGGGGTGTGAATTTCCTTCTGTCTCCTGTACCATCTGCAGGGCGTTCGAGTCTGTTTTCTACAGGCTCAAACGCATTAGCAGCTTCTAATACATTGACTACAGATTCAAATTCACGCCATCCACCGTCAAGACGGCCTTCTAATTCTTCCCTTAATGCAGCAGCGCGATCGAGTAAATCGCCTGCTCTGGCCGACGCCCGAGCATATCTTTTTGAAGCCTTTGCGAATCGTTTATCGTTCCTCATAGACTCTAACTCGGCCTTAACAGCTGCTACACGGATTCTTTGTTCTTTCAAAGCTTCGACAGCTTCTTCTGAAGGGCTCAACATGGTCAACTGCTGCGCTGTTGGGAGCTGGAAAGCAAATGCTGCTGTGAGCGCTGAGCCCTCCGCAAGAGACACCCCGTTGCCTGTATCGGACCAAGAAGAAGCACGGCGTAAACTCTGTGCATGGGATACAGTCGCATCAGCTGCTGCTTCTACTGCAGCCTCCATTTCAAATACTTCTTCTTCCCCTTCTTCTTTACTCATGCTGCTGCCCCTTCTACCACCACTCACGGCCTTCTCACAACGACTGTCACTACTGCCGGCACTAATTTCTGGTCGTTTTATGCCATAGACGTCAGAAATAGCTGCAATATTACGTATTCCTACAATGTATACCATATTATCTGCACCTAGACACATAAATTTCGCTGATTCTGAGCCGTACGCCATGGGGCTGCCCCCATCTACTCGGCCAACTAATAATGCCGGTAAGCAGTAAGTAGAATCATCGATGTTTGACCCTGAGAGATCTAAACCCACAGCCCGCGGCATCCCCATGTGAGATAAACTCGTTTCAGCCATGGTACCACGTTCTTGAGCGAGCTGGCTGCGTAATAAACGGGCAGCCCGCTTTTCTTCTCGACGACGTCCTTGAAGTTTTTGATACTGAAGCCAAACATCTCCTTCCCAGGGCCCAAATCCAGCCCCAGAAGCACCAAAGTCGCCATTAGAATGATCAATTGTATTATCAGATCCAGTTGTAGCACGTTCACCACTTTTTGTTGTCCCAACTGCTTTGCCTGCTGCATCCTGCATCATTTTTTGCGCCTTGGCTTCCAAGGTGGCAATCTCAGCGTTCACCCTTGCTGCGCCTGCTCCGCTCAAATGCCGAGCATAGGAACGATCTAAAAACTCCTTTGCCTCTTCCATTGTTCTACTCCATAACAGATTCAATGCCATTCCGTAATTAGTTGTGAATTGAGACCTCAGCGGCTCAGGTCCTTTCCTTATTATATCGTACGCAAATTCTGGGTCCTCCCAACGACTCTGTACTATCACACAGTATCCCTGAGTATCATACCCACGCCTCCCCGCACGTCCAGCCATTTGTAACAACTCATTATGTGTTAAACTGGCTATTCCGTTATCCCGACGTCTAGATAAGGCAGAAAGAAGGGTAGTTCTGGCCGGCATATTGATACCTGCAGCTAAAGTTTCAGTAGCAAAGACAGCTTTCACTACTCCACGCTGAAATAAACGTTCTACCAGTGCTTTCCAGCCAGGTAAACAGCCCGCATGATGGGAAGCCAGCCCTGCAGCCAACGCCGGTACAGCTGCTTTCTTAACAGCCTCTGGCTGGTCTGCTCGTAACAGTTCTACTTCTTTTAAGATCTCAGCACGCTCAGCATCTGTCGTAAGTACAACACCATTCGAAGCCAATCTATGCACCGAGGCATCGCATTCTTTTCTACTAAAAATAAACCAAATAGCCGGGAGCATTTTTTTCGAGTCCAGTGTGGTAATCACACCTTCCATTGAAGGGATCCGTTGCCAGCGTGGCATTCTGTGCCAGTCGTTTTCACCTATATCACCATCAAGACCGTCTAATAATTCACTTAATGTACGTGTACGCAAAGAAGATCTACCAGATGATTTTTTAGTTGAGCTCAGGTATTCGTCCACACGTCCCCAGCTTTCTCCATCTTCTTCCTCATCGTCCTCTTCCTCATCCTTTTCACGCTGCATCTCCGCAGCAGCGATTCTCGCAGCAGGCGGTAGCAACTGTGGATTTATTCCTCTGGCTTTTTCATTTAATAAAGGTAATAAAGCAGTCTCCCCTTCTCCAGGAGTTAAACAAAATTGCCAGCTCAGCGGTACTGGTCTAAATGACGTTTGTACCAGATCACAGTCACCATGTACTGCTGTAATCCACCCAGTCAGATCCGCAGGATTTCGTACTGTTGCAGACATGGCCAATATTAATATGTTTTCAGGCAAATTAATAATACATTCTTCCCACACACTACCACGGGAGCGATCACCTAAATAATGGCATTCATCAAAAACGACAAGACTAACCCCAGCTAAACGATCTTGCGCAGTTCCTCCCGTGTCATCTTCTGTACGATACAACATATTACGTAATATTTCAGTCGTCATAACAACTATATCGCCTTCAGGGTTGATAGACGCATCGCCAGTTTGAAGGCCAGCGGCGTTCACGCCAAACCGCTCCCTCATTTCTCCCAGTTTTTGATTGGATAGAGCCTTCAATGGGGTTGTATAAATCACACGACCACCTTGTTTTAGGAAATGAATTGCAGCAGCTTCAGCAATGGCTGTTTTCCCTGCTCCAGTTGGTGCACAGACCACCACGGAGCGACCATTTAAAATGTGGCGGACAGATTTTATTTGAAACGCGTCGAGAGGAAATTTAAATTCTGATAAAACTGCATTTAAATTTGCTTCTAACGCAGGGTTTACGCCGGCAAGAGTATCAGGACCTGCTGTATCTTGGCCTAAAATTTCAGCAACTTCAGCGTCAGAAAGTGCTGCCAAAGCGACGGTTGTTTTAAGGTCATCGCCTTCATCTGCAGAAGACCACCCGCTGTCGCCAGCATTATCATTTTGTTGTTGAGAAAATAGCTCAGATTCATCTAAAAAGGAAGCTGCATTGAAAGAATCTGCTGCGCCTCTTTCTCCTCTTGATGATTGAGAAGAGGGAGAGCCAAATCCTTTAGAAGAAGAAGGAGCAGACTTTAGAGGTCTTGTAGATGAAGAAGAAAAAGACCGGCCACCGCCTCTGCTACCTCTTCCTCTTTCACCTCGACCCCCGCGGCTGCTGCGTCCACCCCGACCGCCGCCGCCGCGGCTATTGCCACGCCCACCACCTCCCCGACCTCTAGGGAATCCACGTACAGCAGACGCTAGACCTTCAAGTGTCTCTGCATCACCTTCATCAGACCTACGCCTCACTCCAGCAATTACAGGAGACCTTTTGCTAGTGCTGCTAAAAAGCCGCCCCCGCTGCAGGTACCAGAAAGGGATTCTGCTGTTCGTTCTGGCACCTAGAGAAAGCCCAGAAAGGCCATGTATACTCGCCATTGTAACCTATTACTGTATAAACGAACTATCTATTCTATATGCAAAGCGAGACTAGTAGCCTTTATTTCCTCTGATTCGAGAGCGAGGGTCGACCTGTCCCCGCTTGCAGGCAGCGTAGGCAGCTCTAAGACCTTCACACTCTTTGACCTCCTTAGCGCAGGTTTTGATATCTTTACCCTGATTCTGCAAGATGGTAGATTATTATGATGAGGCCTTTGAAGTGGTCTTAAAAAGCGCTAGATTAGTATGCATGATGAATTCACCTTGAAACAATCGCTTTCTCTAAGACACTTGACAAGTTCAGTCAAGAGGCCTTGGCAACTCTTGGACATTTTCAGTACTGTTAGAATAAGCCATTTACTATGGAAATAACTTATCAATTGCTCAAATTTGAGGCTAATTTGCCCCTTTATGGTTAAATCTCAGAGTTCAATTGAATGATTCACCGAACGTTGCTGACATGGACAAGAGCGGAGGTTTCGGGATATTTTAGAGCCTCTGCAGGTATTTCCTAACATTAACGCATAGGAGTGATATACCATTATCCTCGTGAAGAAGCGTCCTCGCCTTATTGGACCTTGGATCAGTAGATTTCCAAGGTATTTCAAATGACAAAAATGTCACTCCCGACAGATCTGCGCTATTTGTCAGGTTTTGGCAACGAATTTTCATCAGAAGCGTTACCTGGAGCACTGCCAGAAGGCCAGAATAACCCTAGAGTCTGCCCTTATGGTTTATATACTGAGCAGCTGAGCGGCACGGCATTCACTGCTCCTCGTGCTGCTAACAAACGCACCTGGCTGTATCGTATCCGCCCTTCAGTCACCCATCAACCTTTTCAACCTCTTAGCTTCCCTTCAGAGACCCTCACTGCTGATTTTTCTCGAGCAGTCGTTACACCAAATCAACTACGCTGGCGGCCATTCCCCATCCCGTGCCCTGACGAACAACACCCCGTTGACTTTGTTCGCGGGCTTTTCACAATCTGTGGTGCTGGAAGCACTGGTATGAAAGATGGCTATGCTATTCATATCTACACAGCTTCTGCTTCCATGACAGACTGCTGTTTAACCAACGCTGATGGTGATTTTTTAATCGTTCCCCAGCAAGGTTCTCTTTTAATAGATACAGAATTTGGTCGAATGCGGATTGACCCGGGGGAAATCTGCGTAATCCAGCGTGGCATGAGATTCTCTGTAGGTTTAGTAGGCTCAGAATCTAACGGTAGCGATACCGACGCTGGTAGTTCTGGTATCCAAGCGAGAGGATATGTTTTAGAAATTTTTGCCGGTCATTTTCAATTACCAGAGCTAGGCCCACTCGGAGCCAACGGACTCGCTCACCCCCGTGATTTCCTAACTCCCGTAGCATGGTACGAAGACCGTGAATGTGATTATACAGTCATCCATAAACTAGAAGGACAGCTCTTCGCTGCTGCGCAATCATTTTCCCCTTTTAATACCGTTGCTTGGCACGGCAATTATGTGCCCTACAAATACGATCTCTCCCGCTTTTGCCCTGTCAATTTCGTCGAAAAGGACCATGCAGATCCTTCTATATTCACTGTTCTTACCTGTCCATCCTCGATTCCAGGCGTTGCTGTTGCCGATTTTGTTGTCTTTCCACCAAGATGGACGGTTAGTGAGCGAACATTCCGCCCGCCATATTACCACCGAAACACTATGAGCGAGTTCATGGGTCTTATAAGGGGTAAGTACGATGCGAAAGCAGATGGATTCTTACCCGGTGGGGCTTCTTTGCATATTTGTATGACACCACACGGCCCTGATACAGAGACTTTTGAAAAAGCTGTCCGCCCCGAAAATGAAACGCCACAGCACTTGCCAAGAGATACTTTGGCTTTTATGTTTGAAACATCGGCTATTCCAAGGTTGACACCAAATGCATTAAGTGCTCCGAATGTGGATAAAGGGTATTACGAGTGTTGGTTGGGGTTGAAAAGTCATTTTGACCCCGAAAATAAGGATACGCCGAAAGATTTTTATTTTGAAGAAGAAGAAGAAGATACTCGTACGGCTGCTCGTACTACTGTTGAAAATAGCGGCAATGGTCAAAAGTCTATGGCACCGGTACGTGCATTTGCTTCATTGGATCTCTGAATAATTACTATAATACGCCAATTTCGTCGATCACTAAAAGTATAGGATCCTACTTACTTTTGTGTTTTTAAAACGTGTACCAGCAAAACAAAAGAGGTACGAAGCCGACGATGTGTACTATTCAGTGTGTTGTAATCTACTTGTATAGAAGAGAATGAGATTATGTAAATTACTATTTCTGTTATTCAAATTGCACTTCTACAAGCATCCATCGGTGATCAGATAGCTCATAATTCAAAGTTCCAAGTTCTTTCTTTATCCAGCGCAATCTCCGTAGCAGCGCCCAGTCTAATTTACCCTTCATGAAACTATACCCCCAAAGTTTATAAGCAGGGTTATCTAGAGTGACAGTTTTAGAAGCTTCAAATGGACAGGAAAAGCCTGGATTTACAGCATCTCTGGCGTATTTGAGGTCTAAACCCCAGCGCAAAAGTTGAGAATTAACCGGAGGTCGTGACGGCGTCAGTTCGCTCCCCTCTACTCTCGGACCAGCATTAGTTGCTGTAGCAACATCTACATCAGCGTCATGAGATGGTAGATATCGTGGATCTTGTACTTTCAGTACATTTTGTTCCCACATAACAGCTTCGTCATGTCCTAGAGATAAAAACCTCATTCTGTCGCAACAATAGTTTTTCGAAAACCGGGCAATACCGTGCGCCATAGTATTCAAGTCGCCTAGAATGACTTGATGGTAGAATGCAGAGTCTATCATATGTCGAGTATCGGCAAATATGTCGGAAAGTTGGGCGATACGAGCGAGCATGCCACAAAAGACTTCAAAATGGGCATTATAAACGACGAGAGGGCCCTGGGGGGTGGCAAGAGTTGCTCTGAGAATGGCACGGGCGCCTCGACGAGGTTGGCGTTGAGCTAAAGGGTGGGTCGGGTTGTTCCAATCCACAGGATGGTACCTGTAGGAGAGCAATAGAGCACGAATAGAGGTGTGAAAAGAGCAACAGAAGAAAATATCAAAATTTTGGGCTCTCCAAGGAAAAAATAAAATAAAAATTGAGCGAGCAAAATTTATCTATAAACAGAAACGCGTGCATTTTAGGACGCTACAATAACTAATAATTATTGATTGATACGTTTTGATAAAAGTGCTTGCCTATAAATACCCAATCCAATGCAGCAGCAAGAAAAACTAAGCCAACAAAACAATTTGAGCAGAGACTCGGGTTTTCAAAACCGTTTTGTGCAAGTCTCTGCAGACCGCACCCATTTGTGTTTAAATGAAAAACCTTGGTATTTCTGCGGAGCAAATTGCTACTATCTCATGGTAGGTATTTATTTACGTCTAAGAGCACCATTAAAACTTTAATCTCCAGAGAGCCTCTGGTGCCTTCCTCAGCGTGCTGTAACAGTTCTCTTCTTTCTTCCTTGCAGACCCGTGCTGCCGATCCTTCTACTCTCCCCGACGTCATCTCTGTCCTAGATGACCTCCAAGCTGCAGGCATCACAGTGGTACGCACCTGGGCGTTTGCAGATGGTCCTCAGTGGAGTGCCCTACAACCGAGCCCTGGCGTTTTTGACGAAAACGTTTTCTGTGCTCTAGATCGCGTTATAGCCGAAGCGGGTGCTCGTGGAATCCGTATTTTATTCAATTTAATTAATTTCTGGTCAAATTATGGAGGCATGGGTCAATATGTCGCCTGGAGTCGTGAAGCACAAGGCCTTCCAACCACCACACATTCTTTGGGTGGAAAAAAAGAAGAGCAAACATCAGCTGCTGCTATTGCTTCTGAATTTTATCAAGACCCTTGGTGTCAATCCACTTTTCTGAACTTTCTAAAAACTCTCATTCTACGTACAAACACTCTCACAGGGGTTGTCTATCGTGACGACCCCACCATACTCGGCTTTGCACCAGCGAATGAACCACAATGTCTATGTGACCCTGGATGCCATGGCAGTACAATCGCTACATGGATACATCGTACTGCAGCTGAAATTAAGAAACTTGATTCTAATCATCTTGTATTTATGGATTGTGAAGGGTTTTGGGGGCCCGGAGGACAGCCGTCAATGACTTGCACCAGCAGCGGTGCCGGTGGCACTACCACAGGTGGTGGAAATCCATACGATTGCACGTATAATGGCTGTGATTTCACAGCAGATTGTGCGAGTAACTACATCGACGTTGCTTGTTGTCATTTGTACCCTGATTTGTGGCTGCAAGATGCTTCAGAACAAAGTAGATTGGAGTTTGCAGTGGGGTGGTTGGACGCTCACGTAGAAGCATGCGCAAATATCTTAAGAAAGCCATTAATTCTATCCGAATTTGGTAAGCAGAGAGCAGTAGGTACCAACAGTAATAGCATTACCACTGCCAGAGAGGTGTACTTTCAAGCTATTTTCAACAGGTGTTTGAATCATATGCAGCAAGGGCGCCCTCTTGCTGGCTCCATGTTTTGGACCGCAGCAGCGAAATCATATCCAGACTATGATGGATTTACCATTTATTTGCCTCATAAAAAGCAGGAGATTGACCAGGGAGAGGGAGATAGCGTGGCAGAGTTGATTAAGGACCATGCGATAGCAGTGCAAAAGTTGAACGAGAGCCAGGTCGACGTTGGAGTGGGAGGTAGCAGAGAAGCAGGAAAGAAACTAACAATTGCGCATATGGTGTCAAGAACGAAGGAAAAACTAGAGAGCAAACTAGACGAGATCAGAAAGAAATTATCGGTCTACTAACAAAATAAAATTGAAACACGACAGGATACAAAACGCTTCTTTGGAGAACCCAAGTAAACACCCCTTGAATTTACATCTACACAGCACCCTTAACGTACCTATGTGGTACTATTGTAACATCAGTCACATCAAATTTCGTTAAGATAGCGTTGCCATGGGCTCCACCACCTTGTTCTTGCGGCTGTCGTAGAGGAGAACGCAATTCTTCAAATTCACTTAGGAAAATATAATTTAATTTTAAAGCTTTAGCTATTTCAAGGCCTGTTAATTATTAAATAAACAAAATAGTGGATAAGCAAGCAGTTGATGGGAGAAAGATGGTAAAGGAGATTAACGTTAGAAAGGTGGCCGGAGGGATTTACCGATATTGAGAGAACCAGTTCTCTCGCAGCCGACATCGACTTCTTGAAGGGAAATCACATCGGCATTGATGTTTCCAAGCTCTGTAATGATTCTTTGTAGTTTATACCCGCGTTCAATGTTCCACTGTAGAAGTTTGAATGATTCAGACGACGGCAGCGAGGACGACGAGTCGGTGGCGGCATTAGCCGCAGGGCGATAGTCTGCCCGAAAACTTTCACCAGGCGGCGTAAGATCCATTGGTAGAGGAGTTTATGGAGTCAACGTGCATAATGCAAAAGGTTTAGTGTTTACTTTTGAATCTTTCAAACTTTGATCTGTTTTCCTTTTCGAGATCAGTTAAGCAGAGCAATTTCCTCTTGGCAGCACACTCGGGTCTTTCTACAAGGTCCCATGATTTGTGCATTATGCTTTCAAACTTTTCAAGATCCAGCTTTAGCTGCTCTAGCTCAAAAAGAGTCCCTGGGTCTAACACCAACACAGCTTAAAGGCACGCCTTGGAGGTCAGTTTGCTATTATATTTGGTCCATATAACCCATTACCATATCAATAATATGATTAATGGGCAATCTTGCATTTAACTCTCCTTTTCTAAACCAAAAAGATCAAAATGAACAATGGACATGATCACTATGACGGTATTTCATCTGGTAAGCTCTATCCGGCCATTTAATAAATCAATAAAAATCATTTCTACACAATATCACTCCCACAAAGCTCCCTCATTCTCATATTCACACCTCTTTCTTATTCTCAGAAGAAGACGAGTTTGACACCGCCGAGGCCGAAGCTGAAGCTGCTGCTCTGGGCCTAGACACCGCGGCACCTGAATTTTACGACCCAGAAGCTGACGATAAAGACGAGAAATGGGTCACAAAACTACGGAAAGGCCGGAATTCAGATGCTATTTTAAGTTGCCCTCTCTGTTTTACCACCGTCTGTGTTGATTGCCAACAACACATTGAAAATGAAAATCAATTTCGAGCTATGTTTGTGATAAATTGTAGAGTAGACAGAAAACAAATAGTAAAACTTACCCCTGAAACCACAGATCCTAAATTATCTCAGAAAACTCGGCGGAAACAAAAATCACCTTCTGAACAGCCACCGCCAAGAGAGACTACCCAGAGCAGTACTAGCGATATAGAAGAGAAATACAACCCAGTGTATTGTGCTGTATGTGATAATGAATTGGGATTACGGGAGATTGGCCCAGAAGGAGCGTATCATCTCTTCCATGTTCTCGCAAGCACTAGCTAGAAACCTTCGGATACATCATAATGTATTTCTCAACCCGCTATGATAGCGGGCGGGTTGATAGGGAAAAAAAGTGGTATGACTCAGCATCTATGTTGATTTCCTTATTTGATTACTTTCATAAATAAATGTTATATGCATGTACGCTGTTAAATAAGATATGTTTAAATATTTCTTAAGTTGAGTTTGAGAAAAGAAAGAAAACACACATTTTTAAAGCCATCACAGGGAGCGGGCGTAAAATTAAAAAAAAAAATGCCACGTGGAAAGAGAATTGAAAATCTTGAGGAAAGAAAACTTTAAAGGAAAATCTCGTCTTGGGTAATAGATTCCGGGGAGTACAGAAGAAAAAGGAAATTAAATGGGAAAATATGGATCTACGTTTGGAAAAATGTGAAGCTACTTGCTTGCTCTACAATAGTACGAATCGCGGCAACCAAGGTAACCACACACACAACGCCCATCACCAACGTGATAGCCTTCATGAGCGTATCCAACCCAGAAGACACCGGTTTTACCTTTCTATACATCTTGAAAGGAAAATACACGGTCAAAGGCCAGAACGAAATTGTCCCTACAACCCCTAAAAACGCAGAAAAGAAGGGCAGGCAGGTGGCAATAACCGTGATGAGGATCACACTGATAGACCTGATGATTAATCTCCATTTTAATGGGACAAATACATTATCTTCATTCAAAGGGACATTTTCGTTTGCGAATCCAGTGTCTGCGGCATACATGGAGGACCTTGCAGTGGAAAGAGCGCCGCCTTGATGATGTTCTTCGATTCGCGCTGTGATGGCGGCCTCGTCACAATGGAGCTGTTCCAATAAAAGACTGACTTGTCGTTCAGTCAGTTGGCCAGACATGACCGAAGACATACGTTCAGCTAAAGGTTCTAAATGAACATGATCTAATCCCAGGTTCCTTGTCTTATTAAAATGAGGGTTGTTTTTATTTTTGCTTCTAGAACCGTTCTGTGGCGTTAAGAGGTCGGCTGGTGCATCAAATGGAGACGGCATCGCTGGCGATGGTGGCGTGTTTTCTGTTCCTGTTGTACCAATGTTTGCAGTGGATTTCCCAGTTTCAGCAACCGTATTTGCAGAAGCCAACGGAGGCAACTCTTTATTTTTTTTATTCCCAGTTTTCAGTAAGACCTCATTTGCAGCGTTTTGCAAAAATTTCCATTTCAAATGTGACTCTATGGTATTGAAGATCGCTTGCATGAACACTTGGAAAGCTGTCAACATGTGCGCTAACACAGCAATTTCAGCTACCAATAACGCCCATCTGGGACCCGTAAATGACTGTAAGACCAAGGATGACACGCCATTACCCAAGGCAGCATACCCTGTCGTAGCGACCGCCATATAAAAAATAAATGCCCCAGTGACGGCGATGTTGCACGCTTTCTTCATTTGTTTCGCTGCAGAAGGTGGTTGTCGTAACGTGTCTTCAATCTCGACGAGAACGACGCTGAATCCGTAGGCAAAGGACAGAGAACCAAGAGCATTCATGACGCCAAATACCTTGTCAGCGGTACTGACAATTGTACCGCCTTGGTCAAACCCGACAGGAATGCCTTCGATAGTGCCAAGACCATTTTTTGCATTTACCAAGGACAGTACCAATGCTATAATTGCATATGTAAAGCTACCTACAGTACCAACAGCACTCAAAAACCAGCATTCTTCCAAGTTCTTAAACTGCGATAACATGAGCTCCACAGCACCGAAGAATAAACTAGATTTCCACTGGCCGCCGGTATCCTCACTTAAGCATATACCAGATTCAGCGATTTCTGCATCTGTTTTACCACCTAAAGAGCAGGAAAGGTAGCCTATTTGGACTATACTAGACGCCCCGGTAATGGTGTATGCTACCCCGATTAAAACCAGTTGTAGAGTCTGTAATGTAGAGACAATAATGGCAGACTTTCGATCAAGGATGTGGCGGACAGCGTGGTGATAGCGTGGGTGCGTAATCCCTTTATATTCGTAGCATTCTGCCAGCATACGACTGGCAAGGAGAGAGACTGAAGCGATATTGAGAGAGAGGAAAAGAGATGAAAAGAAAGTTAGAGGAGTAAATTTAGTTTGCAAAGTGGATGGTCAAAAGATGGAAACAGACTGCTTACCTGCATAGAAAATGATCAGCAAGATGGGTCCTGCAATCCAACCAAGCCACGCGGTTGTTTGTGGCAACGCGAGGATCCCAGCGCCGACAACTGCGCACACGATGTGGAGGGCACACGTTGTGACAGTGCCTATATGCGGGAGTGAATGGAAGTATACCGGATGTTAAATTGGATAATTTCAGCTAGAGGAGGAGGGAAGCTGGGGCTAGCTCGAAGAAACTAGTCTCACGGTGGCCGCTCTAGCAGCAGCTCCCTCTCCAGGAGTATTGCCAAACCATGAATCAAATGGTCTAAAACTAAGTACACCCGCTTTCTTACCTGTTTTACTGTTAGGGATGCCTTGGTAGGACTCAACCCGCTCCATTGCTTGTTCACCCATTCTTGAATTGAAATCAGGTTAGATGCAAGCAAAAAAGGACGATACTTTACAGTATTAACCCTTCTAAATTAGCATTTATAAACGACGAGTAACTTGAAAATAGACAAATTTTGAGAATTGAGTAATATTACCAAGCGTCTTGTAAAGATTTGATATCACTACTTTTGGCAAAAGTGCCCCTGAGGAGTCGCCCGTGGACAATTCTTCTTTCAATTCTATGTCAGTCGCTATTACAAAGCAGTCAAGTGCTCTACTACATCAGTCAAAAGTGAACATCAACCAATAATAATGCTTAGATCTAATTTAGTCCTGTTTGGGCTGCTCAGGCTGTCCCGGTGCCGGTGCCCCGTTGGCCACTTCAGGAGCAGCCATTGGCATAGATACGTTCAAGCTGGGAATACATGCTGCTAAATTTTGAAGATTGTTAGGAATATACGATGCGAGGTTATGAATATTAGGGACATTTAACGGAGGCAGTTGCATCGGTAACGTACCAAGCTGTGCTGCTGCAACAGCACCTGCTTCAAGAGCAGCAGGAGTGCCTTCAGCAGCCTCCCCACCTTCTTGTTTAACCCTTTTCGCAGGAGGAGGAACACCACCTCCGGCAGCAGCATTCGCAGCAGCTGCAAAGTTGCTGCCGTCCATGCCAGTAGCAGCAGCAGCGGCAGCCAGAGCTGCAGCTTGATTTGGATCGTTGGGATCAAATCCGGGAATAGTCCCATTTTGCATTAATGAATTTAATATACTTGGATCAATTTGTCCAGCCATTACAGGAATGTATGGATACATACTTCCCATCCCCCCAGCAGCAGCACCATTGGCGCCCAACATCTCATCAATTTTATTCTTGGCATTAACTTTCGCTGTGTGTATTAATTGTTGATCATAACCTGTACCTGTCTTGTTCTCGGCAATTTTTAATGCATCGTTGATAAACCTCCAAACATCGTTTTCATCCATTTTATTCAAGTCCCTTTCAATGGCGGAACGAGCTCGCTTATTTACAACAGTGCCACCAGTAGTTGTCGCACCGCCAGCACCACCATCTTCTCCAGCAGCAGAAGAGCGTTTTACTGCAGGTACTTTTGGAATATCAATAGGAACAGGCTTTTCTTCTGCCTTTCTAATCTTGGCCAAGGTGAGCGGGAGAGGCCAGCAGCTCGGATGAACTCCAATATTATGTAATTCAGATTCAAGAGCTTCCCAGCTTCTTCCAGGTTCACGTCTCGCGACACGTTTGCACTCTTCACCCGTGACCACTTTGCCGGTAGCCCAGGAAAAGAGCTCTGCTAGATACCCATTCCAGCCGCTGGTAGGGACGCCCCATGCTGGTTGAGGAGCTTCACCTAGAGCTGCTTCCAAGTAACTTTTAATCTGATCTTCAGAAATACGGTTACCACCACCTGCTTCTTCGGTGTTGCTAATCAGATTGATAGAGTGAGGGAAAATTTTCACGAGAATTCTGATCAGTTGACGCATTTCGTCCATGGGTCCACGGCGTGTCTGCTTTTTGCCCTTGCTAACACGGGCTGGCAACTGCTGAGTATCATCTTCAGGAGGGGCAAATCCAGCTAGGCTAGCGTAGGTCATGTAATCCCCCATACCTACGCCCATGGGGTTCAATCCCCCAAATCCTCCTGCCGCCATGAGATTCATGAAATATGGCTGCGTTATATCTATTCCGTTGGAACCCAATAACGCATTCTTCGCATCTTCTGCATTTATTTGTACTGGTTGAGACGCTCCTTGAGACTCAGGAATGATAGGAGGAGGTATGTCAGGCTGAGAGGGTTGCTGAAATTGCATAGGCTGGGCAGCCTCGATGAGCTGTTCTTGGGAGTATCCTTGGCTTGGAAGGGCCAGCGAAGCGGGTGAACGAGCCGCTGTTGCCGTCACAACTACAGGTGCAGCAACAGGTTGTGCTGCTTGGGCAGCAGGAGGTTTAACTTCGACCTCTGCTGCTGCTGCTGCATCGGAAAGCTGGTTTAGTCCTGAAACGCCAGCACCTGCTGCTGCTGCTTCAGGCGCCCCTTTGTTTGCAGCATGATGTTCTCCTTTCAGCAAATCATTTAATTCGTTTAGTTCCGACCCCATTTTTGTAAATCAGGTTGCTGAAATCGATGCAAGCAGAGGAACGATGGGCTTTACTTTGCTCCTCGCAGTGCGTTTAGCACCTCCACTTGATTTTCCCTGCTTTAAAAATTGGTTGTGATGCCCAGTCCCTGTCTGCTTTGTCTCTTGACAAAGCAGTCATTTCTCACGCTTCACGCTTGCTGTGCTGCGAGAAAACAAAGCAGCAGCGAATTTTGCCTACCTTGGCAGCACTCTTATTTTTACCATCTATTCCTACGTCTTCTAGGACTATTACAAACCGCAGGGCTGTCATCGTATCGCCATTGATCCATTCACTCAATAAAACTCCACGAAATTCACTAACAATATTAAAAAAAACATAGGGAAAGGAAAGAAGGGGGGGCGGGCGGGGGGATCAAACTTTTCTTTTTTATCGTCCAGTCGAGCTAGGCAATGCTCTTCTGGGAGGAGGCAACGCCTGCACGGTTCTAGTAGTAGATCCAGAATTTAACTGACGAGTACTGCTTCCCCGGCCCACAGATCCAGGTAAAAGTACCTCAACCCGCGAAACGCTTGTTGCCAGTTTAGAACCTAATCTATCCCTAAGCCACCCTGAAAATCCATTATTAACCACAAAAACCTTATTAAACCCCCGACTACCCAGCTCTCTGGCCACAGCTTTGGCCACCCCACCGTTCTTATCCATCAAATACAAGGGGGCGCCTTTATTAAGGCGTTTCAGGGCAGCGATTTGCATAGCAGTGATTTTAATTTCCAATTTTCCAATGTCCCGCAGCTGACCCCGCACCTTTCTATCCTCAATCGTAGCAAACTCCAGCTCAACAAGCTTGCCAGAGTTAGGCACATCAGGGAGACCTTGCTGTTCCTTTTCTCTTGCGGTACGGATATCTACCAAATTGGCTTTACCTTGAGTGGAGAGAGCATCAAGGGCAGCAGCCGGGGAGACGTCACCTGCATAGCCTCTCAAGGCTCCAACGGAGGCTTTAAGTACAGGAGGGAGCAAATAATACGCTGCAACCAGGCCGACGGCAGTCTCTGCCAACACTGTAGGGGAAGAGGTGGTAAAAAAATGAACGAGGGATTCTAGAAGAGGCTTGGTAGAGGCGATTGCTTGCTCTCCTGCACCGGCGACAGCTTTGCCATCAACACCAACAGTCTCTGAAAGCACTCTTTCAAGGCCAGGTTTAACGGAAGAAGCAGCTTCACCAGCAGCACGGACTCCAGATTTGATAACAGGGGTAGCAGCTTGAACAGCGCTCTTAAAGGCAGGGGTTACTGCGTCGGTTGCGGTCTGAATAGCAGGGGAGATGGTCTGATACGCGCTTTTAGCTGTATCAAGGCCCTGTTCGGCTACTCCAAGACCAGCTTTCACAGCATCGCCGGTAGATTTGACGATTTCTACGATGGAAGAGACGGCAGAGTCGATCATTGCACCGTCCTCTGCGTGAGCTACTCCAGCATTGCTGCTGAGGACCACGCCAGCAGCAGCAACTGCAAAAAATTGTGTAAAATAAAGACGAGGATTAGAAAATCTGCATGATCTGTGTTAAGATCTGATATTGTTACTCAATTTTAGAGAAGAATTGTGTCCAAATACGGCATTTAATCGCGCAAAAAATATAGACTGACCTGATCCTTTCACGTGCTTGGGCAAAGATGCCACCACTACTGCAGAAGAGGAGCGACGAACGCCGCGCTGAATATGTCCCGTGTTTTTAACAAGAGCGTTCTTGCCAATGCTGTTGGCAAGCTGCCTAACACGCAGAGCTGAAGTCATTATTGAGGATTGAGGTTACTTGTTGAATTGCTTGTGAAGTTTGAAATAGGAAAGCAAACGTCCTTTGGATGCCTCAAAAATACTAAACCCAGCTCAAATTAGCGATGAAAGTGCGAATGCATGTCAAGGGAAGCGTAATTAAAGTTGATTTTTCTGCATATCTGATCTGAAGTCTTTCTTCGGCCGTTGCTGAAAAGTTTCTGGGAGCTTCAATCTGCCAGAGCTTGAAACAGAAAGAAAATATCCAATTTATCGCTCTGGCTGTCAGAGAATAACGGGATCGTTACCATAATCGCCAAAATTGATTAAAAGCGATGGTTGCAAAGGAAGTGACGGTCTCGGCCGCAACAACGAGCGGCAGTTTAGTAACTCACTGGAAGGAAAGCAAATGGAGGAGGGGGCCGGTGACTTGCTACAGTGTGTAAGTGATTAGAACACAGAGGTAGAGATCTCATGAGAATTAATATGGGGAAAAAGTGTGGCTAGATATTTTTGGGAAGATCTTCCAAATTTCTCTGGAGTTGTCGCCGATATCTTATTACATCTTGAAAGGGATATCGCCTTGAGAATACACACATTCCTCATTTTGGCTGTTATTTATTGAAATTGACGCTTTATATTAAATTTATACACGGGGTCGGCATAGCCTTGCTGGCTCAATTCTATCAAAATGCAATTTGCAAATTCGAGATTATCTAGAAGCCCACTCCTGTGCACCTCTGCGCAGCGCCACACCGTCAGTCGAGGTCAAGAGATTAGACATGGACTTGGCAAGCAGTCTCTTTCTTTCGATTTAACTTGGCAGAGGGTGTCAATCTTCTCATCCCCCCACAAGCCGTCTCTCCGCAATGGCAACTTAACTGTCACTGCCTCCCAGGCTCCTCCAGCCCGGCAGCAACCATCCAAAAACAACACACCAAACAAACGCAAACACAACATATCTTCTCCCCCAATTTTAGAGACCAACAATATCTGGTCTGCATTGTTTTCTAGACTAGCAAAAGCAGCAGCATTACTCGCTCTTGCTGCTGCCGTGGCTTTGGGTGGTCCTCGCTCTGCGGAAGCTGCACGCTCCGGAGGCCGTATGGGAGGCTCTAGCTTTGGTAGATCCATGTATGGGGGAAGTTTTGGAGGTGGTGGCTATGGCTCTGCTGCTTCTGCATTCGGCGGGAGATCCTCTTTTGGAGGTGGCGGTGCCACTTATAAAAACTCTTTTGGCAGCTCCTATGGAATGATGTCCCCTTTTCGTTCCTCCGTCTCCACCAACGCCTTTTTTTTCTCCCCCTTTGGCATGGGGTATGGCTACGGCTACCCTATGGGAGGTGGCGGTGGCCTTACCTCTCTTCTCTTTTGGGGTATTTTCGCCGTCATTATGGTGCAAGTCGTTCGTGGGGTTCTCAACCGAAACGACAGCGGCTCGAACGAGTATATAGGCTCTGGTAGCAGTGGGAGAGTGGATAGTGGAGAAAGGTTATCTGTAGCAAAAGTGCAAGTAGGCTTACTAGGCACCGCACGTGATTTACAAAAGGATCTTGAAAGAATCGCCGCCAAAGCCGACACGAGCTCATCACGAGGTCTGCACTTTGTTCTCCAAGAAACTGTGCTTTCTTTGATGCGAAACCCCGATTATTGTGTGTACGGATTCGCTAAATCCGGGGTAGAAAACTCAGCTGATGAAGCAGAATCTCGATTTAATAAACTTTCTTTGGAGGAAAGAGGAAAGTTTGAAAAAGAAACGAGAGTCAATGTTGGCGGCAGGACAGGTTCTAGTAGTTTAAATATTAAGAAAACGTTGACCACCCCAATTAATGAATTGATCGTCGTGACTATTCTAGTCGCTGTAGAAGGGAGAGTCCGTTTACCAAAGGTAACTGGTAGAAATACTTTGATAGAGGCCTTGACAACGTTGGGTGCTGTGCCTGCTGCGGATGTTTTGGCGGTAGAGGTGCTGTGGACACCTGAAGAAGAAGATGATTATTTTACCCAGGAAGATCTTTCGGTTGACTATCCTTTGTTAAATACACTTTAAAGAAAAGCTTATGTTTAATTATAACTACTAATCTTTCAGTTATTGTGTATTGCCTACATGCAAATTGAGTTAAATTAGAATAAAAACAAAAGTTACAGACGGAACGAAATTGCTAACCGCCGCCATCCCAAATAAGTGAGGCTGATTTGACAACTACTCGCTTCTCTCCTGTTTGATTTAGCACAACCTCATAGGTTACTTCCACACCATCTAATTCAACATGCCATTTGCCTTCTTCCTCCTCTTTATCGCCCCCTATCCTTTCTTCCCCATTTCCATTGCTGCTGGCAGTGGCGGGGGGGAACAAAGCTGGCAAGGCGCTGGTTCCAGCATCAGCTTTCTGCTCTCTTGCAGGGACTTTGACACGCTGTGTCACGCTGCGAATATCTCTACTTAGTACTTGAAGAACTAAGGCTTTATATTCTTCGTATTTTGAATATAAAACTACGTTCTTGCAACCTCTGCTTTTCCTTTTACTTTTACTATTACCCCCTGATGCCGCCGCCGCCTGACCACCTCCACCACTAAAACCACTATTATTGCTTTCTTCCCAGCATTTCTGCAGCATCTGATCGACCGCTTCCGGTATTTCTACCGAAGATATCTCCAAGGGTTCATCCTCGGCTCTGGGTGCGACCCAAGCAGGTGCTGTTGCACCGAGAACAGCATCACAAAATGGAACATAGGGCTTTATATCTAACACCGGACTGCCGTCCACTATATCAGCCCCTCCGAGAATAAGCGTTGACCCATTGACTTTTACAATTTCAGCGACAGAAAGTCCTATAGGGCACGGTCTATGCGGAGAACGGGTTGCGAAAACGCCTAAACGATCTCCATTGAGTCTAGGGACTCTTATTTTAGATTTTATACTAATATAGGAAGGTTGCCATAACCGCTGTAAATCGGTGTTTTCATGGAAAATGTACAGTACCCAGCAATGGCTATATTTTTGTAACCCTTCAAATATGTCCGCAGCAAGTTCTGGACGTAGGGTAAGTGCTGAGCGAGCTGCAGGGACCAGGAGAGGCTGCCGTGGAGTTCCGTTGCGTTTGTTGAAGCACGAGCGGAGAGTGCCAATGGGACGCAGCGGGAAGGCTATTTGACGTAGATCAACAACGCCATTAGGAGCGGCATCTAGTGGTCTAGATTGGGCTAGTTCTAGTTGCAATTCGCGAAGCTCACGTTCTGCTTTGGTACGGCCCTGCCGCTCGGAGAGGCGTTCTTCCTTGAGAAGAATTGCTTCTTCCTGTGAATTATGACGAGGCGGAGGATTAAGATGTAGATATAGTTGAAGATGAAATGAATGTCTCAGACGAATCAATGGCCTACCTCTTTCCGCTTGAGTTTATTTTTCAAAGTTGAAGATGCGATCAAATGTAAAGTTGCCAAAGCCGGCAATGCAGCACCCAAGAGTGCATTGATCCACATCTCAGTATCGGATTTTGTGATCCAAATACATTTCACGGTTTCAAACTAATTATAAATGAAGCTCATTTTCAGTTTCGAACAATTTGCTGCCGACACAAAAACCGAAGCCAAGCTCTCAATCGCGGCATTAATTATATTCTTTTGCATTACGTTTCGAAACCGAGCATCTAACCGTAGTTGATGAAGGTTAACTAGCGTGCAATGCAATTGTCACAGCTTGCATTGCGTTGGTGGGTTTTTCATCAATTTACACAAACCAGCGATTATAGACTCCAAATGCACCTTTAAACTAACCTTTTGATTTTTCCGTGTTACTGTGTAGGACGGTACTAGGGCCCCTTCCTCAAAGTGGTGGTCACCTTGACTCCTGTTACCGTCCCACCACCTCAACTCCTTCTAGGAGTAGCAGACCTGCAGGACAATCACCAAAAATTCGCTGCCAAGCATCAGCCACTACATCATCATCTTCATCTTCATTTACTATCAAATCTAGCTCCCCTTCTCTTCCCTCAGCAGCAGAACTTGAAGCCAGAGAAGAACTTGCCCTGCGTTCCTCGGATGCCGCAATCTATGGTATCCCTCGTTCTGAGTGGCTAGCCCTCGATAAACCCGCTCGTTATTTGGGTAATGAGTTTGGATCAGTCCATAAACCGTGGAATGATGCTCAAATTCGATTTGCACTCACGTATCCAGAAATTTATGAAGTCGGTGCTAGTAATCTAGGTCATATCATTCTGTACGGGTTATTAAACCAAGAACCAGGGGTATTGTGCGATCGTGCATATTACCCTGGTGCAGATATGTCTGCGATGTTGAAAAGACATGATAAAAAATTATTTGGAGTTGAATCTCGTCGCCCGCTCGATCAATTTGATGTTCTTGGATTTTCACTTTCCTATGAATTGGGTGGAACAAATATCCTTGATATGTTGCAGATGAGTGGCATTCCATTAAGTTGGGAAGAGAGAAAAGCAGCTGAACCAAAGGGAAAGCCTTTTGATCCCCTCAATGGTTCATCGCCTCTTGTTTTTGCCGGGGGACCCACCGCCACATCAAACCCAGAACCGTTTGCTGCCTTTTTTGATTTCTTTGCGCTTGGAGATGGTGAAGAACTCCTTGTAGAGATTGGGCAGTCCTTAAAGAGGTCCCGTACTGCTGGGGTAGACCGTGAAACAACTTTATTGAACTTAACACAAGAAGTAGAAGGCGTCTATGTGCCTCAATTTTACGATGCCCCTGCTGGGTGGGGCGGTGCGGTCTTTCCCATTAAAGAAGGCGTTTCTCCCCGTATCCGTCGCCGTGTCTGTGCTCCAGACCCTTTCCAACAGATCGGTTTAACCCCCTACGTTGATACAATTCATAATAGATTAACAGTAGAAATTCGGCGTGGTTGCACACGCGGCTGCCGATTTTGTCAACCAGGGATGTTAACTCGCCCTGCTCGTGATGTAGAGCCTGATAAAGTCGTTGAAGCTGTTGAATGGGGTATGCGTACGACTGGCTACAACGAATTCTCTTTACTTTCTTTATCTTGTTCAGACTATTTGAGTTTACCAGCTGTTGGCATTGAAATTAAAAATCGTCTCCAAAAAGAAAACGTCTCACTTTCTTTACCCAGTCAACGTGTGGACCGATTTGACGAAAACATTGCCAATGTAGTGACAAACTCAGGTAAAAGAAGTGGATTGACGTTTGCCCCTGAAGCGGGTACCCAGCGTCTGAGAGATATCATCAATAAAGGACTCACAAATGAAGAACTTCTCCGTGGCGTCAAGACCGCATGGGATCGTGGTTGGCGTCAAGTCAAGCTCTATTTCATGATTGGTCTTCCCGGTGAGACTGATGCTGACGTCATGGGTATCGCTGAAACTATTGAATGGTTGCAACGGGAATGTCGGGACGGTAAATGGCATCTAGCTGTCAATGTGACTATCAGCAACTTTAGTCCAAAACCGCATACGCCCTTCCAGTGGCACTCTGTTTCAACCGCAGAGTTTAGGCGGAAACAAATCATGCTCAAAGAAGCCTGTAGTAAGTTGTGGCAAGTGAAAGCGAACTTTACGCCGGTGAGAATTAGTGCAATGGAAGATTTTGTGTCAAGAGGGGACAGGCGTGTGGCGGCGGTTATAAGGCGAGCGTGGGAACTTGGTGCTACGAACGACGCCTGGTGGCAAAGCACCGATACGGCCCACTCTGCCTGGAGTGATGCTATCGAAGATGTGAATATGACGTGGAAGTACCGGCAGGTAGATACGGGAGAATGGGATGTATTGGAGAAAACTGGAGATGAACGGTATCGCGGACAAGGCGGCGGTGGTAAAGGAAGACTCGATCGAGGCGTTTTAGCAGACGAACGACTCGATGCACCGTTACCATGGGATCATATCGACACTGGAATAACTAAATTTTGGTTGAAAACTGATTTACAACGTGCTTTGGAAGCTGCTACAGTGCCTGATTGCTCTCATTCTGGGCTGTGCAGTGAATGTGGTGTCTGTGGTGACGAGTTTGGGGAGAATGTCGTTTTTGAACCACCTCCTGTACCTGATTTCAAAGGGCATTACAGACCCAACGCGACTCGAGCGCAGAGATTACGGTTTCGATTTGCAAAGGGCCAAGATATGGTGTTCGTAGGGCATTTAGATATGATGACTACTTGGGACAGGGCAGCCAGGAGAGCTGCGTTGCCGATAAGCGCTGACGAATCGCCTTTTAATGTCCGACAAAGAATATATGCGCCATTACCATTATCCCTTGGCGCTACGGCGACTGAAGATATTTTGGAGATATTTTTAACTGAAAAGAGGGATCCGGAAGTGGTGAGGGCGCAGTTGCAAGCGCAGCTGCCACCCGGGTTGGATTTGGTGGCGGTGGAAGAGGCGGAGGTGAAAAAAATTGACGGCAGCAACGGTGAAAAAGTGAGCACGCTGCTGGAGAGTTTGGAGTGGTATGTAGGCGTGGTGCCTGTTGCGGAGAATATAACTGCTATTGAAGAAGGGGAAGAACAAGGGGAAGAAAGTAAACAGTCTTCTTCTTTTAAGTCTTCTGCCAGGGCTGCTGCCGCCTGCGCCTCGTCCACCCCAGGCGCCACCGTTAATATTGAAGCTTTGAAAACAGCTGTCGAGGCTGTTCTTGCAGCTGATTCTTTGCATGTGACACGTCCTAGCAAGAAACGCAAAGGGAAAATCAACTCTGCCGATATACGCTCAGGGTTAATGGAACTAGAAGTGTACGAAGTGCAAAACCCAGTTGGCACCGGCACCACACACAGTACTACAAGGACAAGCGTTGCATCAGCATTACCACTGCCTGAAGGCGCTGCTGTGATCCGCTTCCGTACAGGTTGTGCCTTTGGCAATGCTGTTGTCACTCCTGCGGTGTTAGTTGACTTGATTTCTCAAAGATCTGGCCAGAAATTGGCAATTGCTCACCTTCATCGATCTAATGTTCGACTCAACCCTGCATCCATTCCGCAGCCAGATTGGATGAAATTGAGAAGTTTGGCGAGAATGGAAGGGCATTTGTCTGTGCAAAGAGAAAACGGGACAGGGCCATGGTCTGGTGGGCTCGAAAATAGAATTGATGTGAGCTAGAAAGTTGCTGTTTTAAAGAATATTGCTAACGGCGGGGAAGGTTGACGGGAGCAACAAAGGAAAGAAATGCCTTTTTTTTTCTTTTGGTTTACTATTTTTTCTTTGGTTCTTTGCTTTTTTTATGCTTTGTAATAACACGCGTCTCTGCATTCGTTATTATTGCTGTGGTAAGGCTATAGTATATAGAAAAACAAACAGATAAATAGAGAGAACCAAGGAGCTGACACTGCTAATGGTAGGCTCCACCCGCAAAATTCACCAATCGAAGAGAGAGCGCGTGGTAGCAAAGCAGCTCTCTTGGCATCAAAGCAGTATTAAGAGCCGAGATGGTTCATTGCATATATCATAATTTTATAAAGCTGGTACGCCACATTTGGAGGACAATGTGCTAGGTGGGCGAGTTAGCATAGTGCCCATTTCGAATTAGCATTGAAGAGTGCCCAGGAAACGTGGATTGTAGAAAACACACGTTGGTCGGGAAAATTAGAAGTAGCGTTTATTTTTGTATATTACGGTGCTTCTTGGGCTAAGAAAGACCAACCTTTTTGGCGAATTTAGGCTTTTTTTATTTAGCAACATTATGCAGACAACGTTTTGTGTTGCGAATAGCGCTGGAATTGGCCAGACTGCAGCCGGCAAAAGCCACGGTAATGGTACTAACAAGCGAAGGTTAGGCGCTACCCCTGCCAAGTTGAGGTAAGCCGTTTTATCTTTCAAGCGTGGGAGACATGGCAGTGTGTTCAGGTTCAAGGAAGGCATCCCACTTTATATTGATCACAGTCGCCCACTCACATATATTTTTACATTGATTTTACAGAGTCCCGAGAGCGGCTTCAAGCGATCCGGCCGTTCTTTTGAATGTAGCAACTCATTCCGATGGCACCATTACCTTTAGCTTTGGAGCTGAAAACGAAGTACCTCCTGTCGTAGCATCTATTCCTTTAGCCGCACCAAATTCGCATCACGAAGCTCCAGAAGCGACGGCTTCAGCAGCTAGGGTAGCTGAGACTAACGGAGCCACCACTACCACCGTTCCCACCACTGTTGCAGCCGTGCAGCAATTGGATAAGCTCTTGCACCTCACTCCTGAAGTTAGCGATGGCCATTCTCTACCTCTGAATGGCGCTTCTGAAAACGGTAACGGTGCTTCGCATAGAAATGGAGCAGGAAAAACGCACAGCAGAGACGCAAACGAAGCAGCAGAGGATAACGGGACCGGGACCAACACTGAAATTGAAGATGAATCAGTTGCTGTTGCGAAGAAACTGGCAATAGTAGCAGCAGCTAATAGAAAACAAGCTGCAGCCTCCGCTTCAACTTCACATGCGGCTACCACTACTATTGAGAAAACTCCTCAGCCATCTTCTTCCACCTCTACTAATAAAAGCCCCTTGACGCCGCAAACCGTGGACTACAGAGATGCTCCCGCAGTGACGGTAGACAGACTGTATTCACGATTATGTGATAATGGCAAGCTGGATGATGCGTTATTTGTAGTGAAAGAGTGTATTAGAGCAGGCAGAGGAGACGTATTGAAGATGTGAGAACAAATACCAAATACTATTTCCATCCACAAATAAATGTTTTTTCCCTTACTTTTTGCTGATGTTTTTCCTTTTTCCCTAACACTGTACAGGTTCAAACATTATAAATTTTTGCGTCCAGCACAACGTCAACGCTCTGTGCGTCGTGCTATGCGCTTTGTTCAGCTTATTCCCCGTCAATTTGTGGACCCTAGGACCTATAATATGCTCTTGTCCGTCTGTGCCGAGGCAGGCGATGTTAAATCTGCAGTCCGTGTTGCCGATATGCTTCGCGCAGCAGGCCACAAAATGGATACTATCCTGTATACCAACATTATCAAGGTCTGTGCAGCAGCAGGAGATGCAGAACATGCTTTTAAGCTCTATAATGAGATGAAAGCAGCAGGCGTCAAGACGGAAAAACAAGTGTATGCTACTTTGATCAGTGCATGCTCCGAACAGATCTTAATTACACCGCAATCTGATCGTCGTACACAGCTTGTGTTGTTAGAACGTGCGTTTTCTCTTGTCCAAAATATGCAGAGCGCGAGGTTGCCTACAGATGCAGCAGTATGGAATGCCTTGGTCACAGCATCTGGTCGAGCAGGGCAGTTGCAACGAGCCTTTGATGTTCTTGAAGAGATGCTTGCTGCTGGTTTACGGCCAAATGCGCGTACGTATTCCTCTCTCATCGATGCCTGTGCACGTACGGGGGATAAAGAACTGGCCCTGAGAGTTTATGCTAAAGCTCGAAGGGAAGGATTTGAAAAAGAGCTACAATTGTACTCTGCCGCGATAAATGCTTGCGTAAGAGCCAAATCTGGTCCAGATTTGAATACCGCAATGGAGATTTATGCTGATTTACAACGTGCAAGTGTTGCTCCTGATTCTGCGCTTTTTGGTGCTTTACTCATGGCTGCAGGTCGATCTGGTGATCTCAATTTAGCTTTAGAACTTGAAGGCGAAATGCAGCGTGAAGGTCTTCAACCATGTTCTGGTACTGAATCTGCCCTTCTAAATGTCCATCTTCAGCACGGTCTGCTCAAAGAGGCCCAAGCCATCTACAAGCGGCTCCGAGCATCAAATGCCGCCCCTCACATCCACGCAGCTAATGCTCTAATCAACGCTCTAGGCAAAGAAAGACGTCTGGGAGATGTCGTCGCACTCGTCTGTGACATGATTGATGCAGGGCTGACCCCAGATGCTTTCACCTTTGCTGGAATCCTTGGCGCCTGTCAACGAAGTGATGAATGTGAACTTGGTCTTGATGTGTACCGTGTGATGCGTGTCCGTAATGTTCCTGTAGACAATATCATTGCTGAATCTATGCTCAGGTTATGTTACAACCGGTTACGGCAAAGCTGGAGGCCTGGTGGCTACCCTCCGCAGCGTCTGAGCGATGAAAGAAACAAGTCGACTGGTCGATTGAGTAGTTCATTATACCACAGTTCTGGCGGTCAAAGAGAACAAGAACGCCTGAAACTTCTCACTGCGTTAACTCCCCCTGGTAGAAAATTGACCCCGGCAACAGATACGGGAGGCGCTGTGAATTGGACAGCTCATGCCTTTTCAGTTTTTAGGGAAGCCTCTTCTGAAGGCAGAAAACCTTCAATGCGGTTATTAAATCTCATGTTTGCATGTTTACGTGTTCCTTGGGAAGATGCTACGGGAGGAGAAGGCGATCAAAGCTTGAATTTAGCTTTGCAGACCCAACGCTTACTCGCTGGCTTGCCCTCTGCTGTGGAGGGTGCTCCACAGGTCCAGGGTAAGATTGGTATTGAGAGTATCTACCACGTTCGTGCTATTTCCATTCTTGAAGAAGCTATTGTCTCTGGATTGTTACCTTCCTTCAAAGCAGGAGCCCCTGCACCTATTGATCTCCGAGGATTACCACCAGCGGTGGCTGAGGTCTACGTCCTTACAGTTGTCTCTGCCTTACAGCGAGTTGTAGAAGCACGTAGAGAACTGAAAAATAGAATAGTATTCTTAGTCCCTCGTTATGATGGACACAAGGTCTTCATGCCTTCTTTCTTAAATGACGAGGGCAGCAGCAGTGATGATGAGAGCTACGGTAATCATTTTAAATCCATGAATGGTGCCAGACCATCGGATTATCCTCCTTCTGCGTCTCATCTCACCACATTAACTGTCGCTGATACTGCGATTGAAGATGAAGCCAGCAGTGATGAAGACATTTTCAGCGGTGCATTGAAACAGGATGAATTGTGCACTGGGGATGAGAGGACTGGCCTGGGTGTTGCTGGTGTGTTGCGTAGACTACGCTTATGGTCTCGAGAATACTCTCCTGAGGGATTGATTGTGGTCGAGCCCCGGCAAGTGATGAAGTGGGCCAAGATGATTCAACGACAGGTGGAGTCACGATCAGCAAGTGCGTTGGCCGTTCAGAAACCATATGGTCAGCAAAGTGGAGATGATTTAAGGAGACAGAGTAGCTCTATAAGATCTCGGGGGTTCTAAAGTGCTACGTTTTAGAGCAACTCAAGCAGATTTTTTCAATTTTATTTGATAAAATACTTTGTCAGCTGGCATTACTAGCTACAGAGTATTTAATAATATCACACATCATAAAGATATAATTTTTCTTTCTTTCTTTTCCTAGATTTCAAAAACAAGATTCATTTTTACGAATGCTACTGTCTTCTATTGAATACTTTTTATATCTACATAACTCTACTGTAGACCAGCCAAGAGGAGCGGGAATTGAAGCTGTAGCGGGCAGTTGCCAATTTCTTTTCCTTTGTTTCCTTTCTGCTGGTCAATAGAATAATGAAAAGAAAGAACGAGATAAAGAAAATTCAGGGTAACATACACTAAATACCACCCCCTGACAATTGAAAAAGTTATACACATGTCTTATAGGGTTGTTTTACCCACTCTTTTCTTTCTTTCTTCATTTTCAAAAATTTGCCTGCCTCGGTCCTTTTCTTGCTTGTGAGCGGTCCTTTTTTCATTTACTTTGTTTGGCAGCACGGCAGATGTGAGGATAAGTTAAGTATATGCAGTCTTGATATTCCGTTTGCTGTGCTGTCTGTAATACTAGTTTGCGCTTACACAATGGATCATTTACAGAAAGAAAAATAGAAAGGGAGAAAAGAAAGAAATGTGCCGCTTGCTTTCTATGTTGACCGTCAGGGGCAAGGAGAAAGCAATAGACACAGAACGCTAAATAACACAAACAAGCAATATACGAGTGTAATATAAGGTATGTCGAGTGATGCAGAAAGTTGTGGCAATGGAACCCTTTAGAAACCTTCAGGCAAGGGCATTGCCTCTGTCGTAAAAATTATATTTTTCCAAGGCATATTTTTATTAATTATTTTTTCTTTTTTGGGGGGGGGGGGGGCAATTGGTAAGGGAAAAAATCGGGCATGCAATGAACGCTACAAGATTAAAAAAAACAGAGAGTACCTACAGAGGGAACATTAGAACAACAGCAAAGACGCTACATAAAAAGGGGAAAAGTAAAAGAAAACAAAAATGAATGCTATATACCTCCTTTAGATTGCTTGAACGAGGAGTGGCCAGCCTACAGTGGTAGAGAATGTAGATGCGGTTGTGTGGCGAATAATAGGTACACGATGGGAAGTAATATTGCGCTGAAGAGCGACTATACGGGCAACCAGCTCAGCTAATTCACCTTCCCGTTGTGTCAACCTACACGTCAACCGAGCATTTGCTGCATTAACTCTCCACAGCATGCCAGCACATCCTACCGTAGCCACCGCCAAACCAATCTTCACCCAGTCCAAATCTTTAAAAGACAGGCCATCAGCCCCTTTACGAGCACGAGTGGCAGCAGTACAGACCACATGTCGTACCGCATTGACCACATCACTCGCAAGAACGCCTGCCCCATTAAGAGGAATACAAAGGGCTCTTACACCAGGACCAGCTTTAAAATGAAGCGAACGAGCCATTTGCTGGACAGTAGAGGACATCGTCCCTGCAAGACGGTGTGCTGTAGGTTGCAAATTAGTCACATACGCACGGAATTTTGCTGCAAAGAATCGTAAGCGGTCGGCAAAGTTGACGACACAATGGGTACTCGAGTTGATTACAGCTTGAGCTGCACCGACGAGAGCCGCAGCGGTGGCAGTTGCTGGTGCAACGATGTACTTCTTCAAGGCTAATTCCTCTGCGTTATCAAAGTCTTCGACTGTGGTGGCCCCGTGTTGGTGTTGGTGCATGATGGCAGTAGCAAGTTTAATGAAGTCATCGTCTTCTGTAGGTGTACAGCTAGAAGATTTCTGTGGAGAAGAAGCGTATTTTCCCTCTACCCCTGGATTTTCTCCTTCAGCGGGGGGGGATGACGGGGAAGCGGTAGGGTCGTAGTACTCGAGCTCACCCTGGCGGAATAGATCGTCGGTGCGGTAGGTATCTGCATCAGAGTGTATTTCTTCAGGAGTACTGGTGTATGTAAACTCCTCCTCCTCTTCGTGGTGTTCTTCTTTTTCTTCTTCTTTGGAAACAGCAGCAGCTTCAGTGGCTTGATCTTGATTCTCTTCTTCTGCTACCTGTTGTTGTGCGTCTCCAGTGTCCTGGGCAATTGATTGGTGGAGGTTTTCTTTTTCTTCTGGTTCTTTCGCTTCTTTTGCTGTGGTTCGAGGGGAAGTGCGACTAATGACTTCCCATGAATCCGAGTGATCTGAGAATTCTGCTTCTTCCTCTTCGGTTTTAGAAACCACCTTTTCTGTTAGGAAGGGCTGCTGTTCCCCGACATCTGTGGCCGGGTTGGCAAGCAATTGCTCTTCTTCCTCGGTCTGCGCAACACAAGGCGAGCACCGTTAGCATAATGGTTTAAAATTGACATAACGCAAGTGAAGACATCTATAAGCTTACCATTATTGGAACCGAGGAGCTATCTCGAGGAGGTGAAGACATTGTCACACAAGATTGTGTTTCCAAACTGTGTCCCGGACCCACCTGCAACCAGAGAATACGGGCATTGAATGAATATAAATCCCATAGAAGATTAGTAATATGCGTGTCGGGAGCTAAACTAGTATGTATTTTGAGATTCAAAGCTGCACCCAATTGCCTAGCATCTCTTGAAAAGTCCACGAGAGGGCCCTGGTCGACAATGCCACTCCTGTAGGCATAATTTTGATGCACATTGAAAGCCATGCATGGCTGAACGAGGCTGATTTATGCTGGCCAAGATGCCAGAAACAAGATCGTTTCCACCAATTCAAATTTAACCTCGCCCCCTTTGCTTACCTCTCTTTCGCGCCGCTCTAGCGCTTCTATCCACGATATATGTTCCTTAGACGAATCAATATGCGTGCCGTGAGCTGCTGGGGGGCGCTTGTGATCTCATTTATCCTCAACTCCAGAGCTCCTTCCTTCGTGCTTTGCTTGCGCTCTCTGCGCACCACCACCTGGTTGGTGCCTGTTCACCTCCGTTTCCACAGAACGATGGGCCTTCTTGCCACTATGCCTGATACGCTACATGGCAGTAAAAGAGCTTCAATGGGCATCAGTCATTTAAATTAGTGAACGGCAGGGTGATGGCGGTGGCTGGCTGTTTTTTCTTAATAAAAGTTTTCGTGAACGGGCTGGTTACAGAAGACAGCATTAGGCATATGATAGGATATGGCTCGCAAAAATGTGACTACTAGTAATCAATGAGAACTGGATTCAAATATGGTCCTTCGTTCGTTATGATTTCAGGAAAAACAGAGGTCGTTTTAGAAAGAAAAAAAGTTGCTGAACTGTTCAAGAAAAACATGGGAGACTAGAAATATGTTGAGTCAAAAATCTTGGTAGGCTAGCTAAGTTTTGGCCAAGCACATACTGCCCCATGATTAATGTCAAACTCATTCATGCCCAAGGAAACAGGTAGATATGGACACAACGGGGGATCAGGAGATTAAAAAAACAAGTCAAGTTATTTTTTTCTTAGTCGGATTGCCAGAAATAAAGTTTAAAGTTAATATACTATTCAAAATTAGGCTAGGTTTCGCTGCTGTTACGACGTCTAAGAAAAGAAAGAATATATTCATCAGTTAGATTTGGAATCATTTATTCAGATATTTCCTAGAGCAAAGCAAAAAAAAAAGAAAACAAAATAACAACACGATGCTTTCTTTTTGACGGTGAAAAGAAAAATACATATTTGTTCATTTTAGCCAGTGGTGGTGGTCAAACTACGCTATGGATTCGTCAGTCAAGGTAGTCAAGTTGTTGGCGGTCATTGGGCAAGGGAGATCGGCAGCTAGAGAGGCGATCAAGAGGTCATCAAAATTCATTTAAAAACAAAAAAGTTGTTTGTTTTATACATCCATAGGAAAGCCGGCATGTCGATGTCAATGATCTCTATTTATGAATCAATTAATCAGACGACATAGCCAATTTCTGGTGCTGCATCTTTCTTCATACTCAATTTCATGGGCCCGTTTCCACTGAACGCCATTCCCAAAATGCCAAGCAAAGCAATACAGACAACGAAAATAGTGGTCCCCATGATTATATTACCTGTATTAGAACCGCTTTGAGACTCAGCTGGGGCATTACTGTTACCACCGTCTTTGACGATATTTTGAAGAAACGTATTGTCAGCTGCAATGGTGTCGGCGCCTCCGAGACCAGCGTCAGCCCCAGAAGTACTGCCATAATTATTATAATTATCGTTAACGGTAATGGTAGTATCAATAGGGGGCATTAATCCTCCTTCTATAGAGGTTTGTGCCTCTCCTACTGCAGCACCAAGTGCAGGTATTGGTGCCCTAGCAGGACCCTTGGCAGCAGGAGCGTCTTCGTTCACTGGTCGGATAGCAACAAGGGGTCCATTTGCGCCAACCGATGGTGGCGTCGCCAGCAAGGTTTCGGCATCTATAAGCACTGGGGCAGAGCAGGTAGGGTCATATGGTGGGATTTTTACTACCATACCTGGTAACATAGGGATACCGCCAGCTAGATCGGGGTTGACGGTGACCAGTTGTGCAACTTCAATCATAAAAAGAGTTGCTATTGTGAATAAATCATCGAATTCTCTTATTCTAAAACCACGGCATTTTCCAGCATCTGCTTGTGCAGGAGGCGCTTGAAGTGTAGCGGGTGTGTTGTTAGGGGTAGGGCCATTTGGATTGCTATCAGTTGGTGCCGGTGGTGCGGTGAGCGGAGGCGTGGAGGAAGAAAGTACAAGTTGCTCCATATTGATGGGAAGCACTCCACAAGTTCTCGAATTCCATTTCGGAAGTCTAATTAAGTCGCCCACTTGCAAATTTCCCTGTATAATATCTGGATTTGCTGTTTCTATGTCAAGCTGGTACAGATTTAAAGCAAGGGCAATGGTAGCTATACTTTCGCCTGGCTGGAGGACATAGTACTTGCACTTGGGGTTGCCATTGAAACTTTTGACATTTGGGCATCCTGGAAGTTCAGAACCAGGAAGGCAAATAGTGTCTCCAGGTGATATTAGGACAGCTGATCGTCCACATCCCTCGACAGCTGAGACTAAGATACCTATAGAGTGGGTTGAAAAGTGAAATAAACGAGATAAACTAAGATATCGTATATGGAACTTATAGGTCAATATCAGGTATGAATAGCGAGGCTAAACTGACTCACTTTCGTCTATATTGAATTTTTGGGCGATTGAATTGAGAGTGTCCGAACGACGGACGATATAGGTCGGACATATATCTGCAGAAAGGGACCATGAAGATATTTCAGACTATTCAAAGGGCTGATAGGTATACATTGCTCATATATCTTGGGATTGGACGAATGGATTTTAAAACCCACCTGCCGTAATAGCAGTGCTACTTGCTGCAAAAACTGCTACTAGTAGATACAGCTGTATATATCGCATTAAGAGAGGTTTGCAGGGAATTTAACAGCAGATAGGCGCTACTTTTAACTGATCCATGTGAAGTTTGCAAGCAGCTGATATACAAAGTCCAGTTGAACCGCACAGTTGGGAGAAATAAACTAGCCAACTGTATTCTACGCAGGGTTGTGAATAGATTCAACGCGACAGGAAACTCTGAAGCGGCCTGGAAGACTTTGGTTTTTAAATATTTGGAATGCGAATGCCAATAGACGCACTACACAAGAAAATCCTAGATCGTTAGAGGCCAGTTAGTGGCCTATCTTAGCAATAATATGATATACTTATGGTAAAAAGCACTGCTCTGACGGTTGTAGGAAGCAAAAAATATTCAGCGTTTCCCGCATGGAAGCGAGAAGCTGCACTGCTTGAATTACACGCAAGAGCCTCCAGGCACCGGGGGCGGGGGGGGGGGGACGAAGTGCCATTGGCAGCACACCCTGTTTTGTGTTCGGTGCAGGTTTTTTTTAATTAGCAACTTGTCTCCATTAAATCTCAATCTTGAATATGTCATAGAATATGTCATAGGTGTATTGTGCATCTTTTGCTTGCTCCCAGATCTGACTAGAGAGCCAGGACACTGCGTGTAAAGCCACCGCCAACTTGTTTATCCCTCTCAGATTTAACCCAGTATAAATGCGATTAAACAGTAGTACACTATACTAAACATACAAAATTGTACATAGAATTACATCATATACACATTAAAAGCAGGTATTAAGGATATGCTCTGCTTCATTTGTCTATTGTAATCCGCTTAAAACCGCTTCCAGGATATCGGTTCTCACCACGAGTTCTTTATCCTTTATTATATTCAGATATTCTGACAGCTCTTTCGGTGAAGAATACCCATTCAACAGCTCCAGACCATCAATCCACAAAGATTTTGACCAAGGACAGGCTTCTACAGCTCGTAAAAAAGTTCGATGGAGTGAATCTGGAGTGCCAAAAGCTCTTTCAAAACGAAGGTAACAGCGCCACAGCACTGGAGAATGCATCCCACCTGCTGAACAAGGACTAGTACTACAACTCACAGCACGCAAGAACGCGGCGCGGATAGCCGTACGTGCTGCGTTATTTCCTATTTCTACCCCCACAAGCATCAGCCAGGCAGGGGCAGAGGGAGAAGAGGAGAGAAGTGAGTTTAATTGCCGACGCAAAGCGGTCAAAGCATGGGAATTAACTTCTAGAGATCGCAGCATGCGTAGCAGGTGTGGGGATGCAGGGTATCGTTGCAATGCATTCGAAAGGATTTCTCTAGCGAGGGAAGGAGGGACCACGTGCACAGCATGCGCAGCAGCATCAACTGCAAGAGCACACCGCTGCATTTCTATTCTTTCTAAAAAAATAGAGGAAGTCGAAGCAGAGCTAGAAGAAGATACAGAGCCTATAACTTGTTGATATAAAGCTAAAGCAGCTTTTACTCCTCCTCCAACATCGGTGCTGCACGCAGCAAAGACGAGCTCGGCCACCACTGCGACCGAGAGTTGCGCCACTGCTTCATGCATCTCAATTCCTTCTGGCCCAGCACGCAGCATGCGGAGCACGGCATCTTGATATCCTCTTCGCGCTTCTACAATCTCTTCTTGTGTAATGAGATTGCTAGCACCTGCCGAAAAAGCTAAAGAAATTTTGCCTTGAGAGCCTAAAAAGAGAAGCGGCCGAGCTGCAGCTTGAACAGCTTCTGGCACAGCACGCAGCAGGCTCAGCATAGAAATAGGAAACACGGAAGTAGAAGTATTAGGTTCGTTCTTCCTTTTAGATGCCGTTGCTGTATTTTCGAGCTCCAGCTGTGATAAGCCAAGAATGAGCTCAATCAGCCCAGCAGGCAAATCACGATCGCCCTCTGACAGCCTTTGTAATCCACTCAAACATGCTGTATAAACTTTCTTTGCAGCTTTTGCACGTCCAGATGCATTTTCTAGAGCAGCAAATGCTGCGTAGAGGACGAGGTTGTTACGTTGCTCAGATAAAAGGTGCTTTGCAAGCGCTCGGCCGCTAGCCCAATCTCTTATTGGCGGTACTGCAATTTCAACAGAACTTTGCTCCTCCTCTTGCTCTTTCTCTTGTGGAGAAGAAGAAGAAGAAGAAAAGGGTGCTACAGACCAAGAAGCTAAGTTTAGAGTTGCAAAAGCAAGCTCATAATCATTTTTCAAATCAGCGTTCCTCATCAGCGTTGTCAAGATATTCAAGACAAACTGGTGTCGCTCTTTCGTTACAGCCCACCAAGGCATGTCACGCACAGCATGAGTCAGCACAGCACGACCATTCAACCATGCCCACTCAGAAGCTTCTAGTCTTTCAGCTACTGACGCACTAGGATCTACTGCCTCAAAACTGTTGCCGCCGATGCCCAGCCAAGATGCAGCAACAGATATTTCATCGCCGATTTCTGAAAGACAGGAGATGGCGCCGCTGCCTCGAAAAAAAGAGAGGGAAACACCTAGCAACTGTAAACATCCTGTCAGCAACTTTTCACGAGCTTCTTTATTTTGGATAGAAACTAGATACGGAGAGAGATCTTCCCAAGTAACCTGACTCGACAGATTTTCATCAATTTCTTGATCGACTTCATTTTCCATGATTTTTATTCTCTCGTCTTCATTTTCGATATTTCTAGAAGCTTCCCATTGCTGTGAATCTCTCTGACATTCTATATCTAGCCATGTAGAAAGTACCTCAGGGGTCAGCTCTTCTTCTGCATCAGCCAAAGCTGCATCTAAATCCATCCCTAAGCGAGCGAGCAACTGCTCGTCAGTCTCTACTTCCTGCGCTGAACGCTCTTCCTCTTCTTTTTCTTCTTCTTCTTTTTCTTTTCGTTCTTCTTGTAAGGCTTCGTGTGCGGCTTCTCCTATTTCAAGAGCGTGTCCAAATCGAGCTCGAATAGCTGAAGCAAGTTCTTCCCAAGGAGAACGAGAGGGCTCTGCTTGTGTCTCCATCTTTGGTTTTGTTTTTGTTATTCCTTCTCGAGGCACAACTTCCTCTCGAGGCACACCTTCCACCTCTACCCACCCCCCTGGTGCTTCTTCTTTCTGTTCTTCTTTCGCAGCAGGTTCATCTCTAAACGAATCTTCACCAGAAATCCAGGTACCCCATCCGACAGCTCCACTATCCCCTATTAATTTCTGACCACCATCACTATATCCTTCTCCGGTTTCTAAATAATAATTTCTAAAAAATTCTGCAAACATCATCTTCAAAGCATCTTCGGGCCACCCTTCAGGTGCAAACCAATTATATTCGAGTACAACACGCACAGCAGCGATACCAAGCTTTGTATGTCCCGTTTGAAGACGCATAGAAATTGCTAATAAAGCCATCTCAACTAGAGAATGGTCGAGCTCAGCCAACTGAATACTCAACTTTTCTACCTCTTCTGGATTTTCTACAGAAGATAGTACATCTTGTAGCCTCGATATTTCATTTTCAAGAGAAACGAGAGCTTGATAATGCGCTGTAGCGACCTCTCCAGCTTTAAAAATCGCAAAATTCTCTCTTTTCTTCCTTAAATACGCCTTCCATAATTTTACGCTGGTAGGGCAATAAACAAGCACTCGTTGCCACCTCTTTTCCATCTCTTCGTGATCACAAATCTTGCTTGCTACATCTAATAACGCAAGAAGTAATACATCAGAGCCTGGATGGTGCTCTAGACCGCGCTCTAAAATTGAAATTTGCTTTTCAGCGGTGGCTCGCGCGGCACCTCGCTGCCTTTTATTTTGACCACCTCCAAAACAAGAACGAGAAGACAATTTCATTGCTTCGTCCTGGAAAGCCGAGAAATCGAGCCATAATTGAAGATTTTCTGGGTTTTGACGAAGTGCAGCGTTGAAATCTCGAGTCTTTTGCAGTAAATATTCTTCAGGAGAAGAAAAAAGCGCCTCTGTTTCAATTTTCTCGCCTTCTTCTTGTTCTGCAGCACGCTTTTCTCTTTCAGAGGAAATACCATCCTCACGCACATCAGAAAGCGCTTTATCTTTTGAAGGATCTAGAGAAAGATATTCACAATGAGAAAAAACAAAAAAATCGGCCTTTCTGGAGCGACTGCTCTCTAATCCTCTTGGTCTCCACCACATCGCTACTTTCTTTCTTCGTTTCTCTTTTTCAATCTTTTTGTTCTCAGAAAAATCATTACCTTCTTTCCCTGCTGTTTTTAATAAACGCGAAATGTATCCAGTGGGGTCGTATCGGCGGTACCGTGGAACATCAAAGCGGTACAACTTTCCAAATGCAATATTTCCAGAATCAGGCTTTTTCTGAGAGAAATAAACCTGCTGCTGTTCCTCTTGACGACCATGTTTACGTTCTTGGTCGAGAGAAGAGAACGGGTGAAGAGAGCTCCTTCGAGAGCCTTCACCAGCAGCGAGTTCCGCCGCAACTTGCTTGGAGAATTCTGCTGCCGCTTTTTTTCCACGGCGGCGACGTTCTTTTTGGGGGAGAGATTCTTTACTGCTCTTCCTCTTTTCTTCTCCTTTAGACTTTGATTTATGCTTCTTAGGGTGTTTCTTTCGTTTTTTGAAGTGTTTTTTATCTGCCGCTGGCTTCTTTGTGGCTTTCCGCTTCTGACCAGCGACTATTTCACCCTCTTCTTCTTCCTGTTGTTCGTCATGAGAAGAGGCTTCTGAAGTAGATACTGAAGAGGAAGAATCGTCTTCATTGCTTGAAGGGCAAAGCGCATTGGCTGCAGCAAGAAGATCCGCAGCTGCACGTAATTTTGAAAAAGAAAAATGGGGAACTTGTTTTAGAAATGCTCATTCTTGTTTTCCATTTTGTTAGACTATCTATAAAAATATCGGTCTTCTTACCTTTCCGTTCTCGTTCATTCTGTTGAAGTGCCAAAAAGGAAGCAGCATCGAAAGAGGCGAAACCGGCACGTAGTTCCTCTCCTGGGGAGGGTGGCAGCGGTGGCGGTGCTTCTCCGAGCGGTGAAGGAGACTCTTCCATCAAGACTCTCGCCCTGGGCCTCTTGGTGGGCCTTGTGAGCCAATCTAATGTACCATTGGTATATTTATGGTTTTAATCTTGACCAGTCCATGCAGTAAGATTCAAATAAAAAGGTTGGGTGCAAAATCTCTGAAAGTGATTTGAATTTCGATCCGTTGACTAAATTGCACCTAAGCTTATTGTATCATTCAATGTTCTTTTGAGTATTTTCTAGATAATTTCTGATGCCGAATAGCCCCAATTTAAAAGCATTGGCTTGAAATTTCAATCAAGTTGAGACTTCGCCAGGGTCAATTGATCAGCTGGCCGCTGCTCTCAGGGACAACTCTATTTGAGGGCCAACAACAGTTTCAATCGGCCTCTTAAAATCAGCTTTGGGAGCGTATAGAAGTAAAAACTTCACAGGATGGGTGAGTGTTATCTCCTAGAAAGGCTACGTTGGGCTGCTGCTGTGATGCTACAAAGATCGAATGTTGAGACTATTTAAAGCGAGCTTGGAAGAGAAAATCAAATATTCGAGCAGATGAAAACGCCTTGCTTATTGTGGAATAGTTTTTGAAGCTTATGGACTTACTTTACCTTTGAATTAGCAGCCATCATTGAACAGCATGGACTTTGTTAGCTCGCTGCAGCCGTTCCATCTCAAGACAGCCTCTACTATTAGATACTATACAATTATAGGAAGGTTGTAATTTCGCTGAACCGCCTTATTGACTCGTTCTTTTGTCTTATTTTTTACATTGCAGGTCGCGTCCGCACCAAAACTGTGAAGAAGGCCTCTAGGGTCATCATTGAGAAATACTACAACCGTCTTACTCTTGATTTCGACACCAACAAGCGTATCGCTGAGGAAGTCGCTATCATTCAGTCTAAACGCCTTAGAAACAAGATTGCCGGCTTCACCACTGTATGTTTGAAGTATTTAGTTATTCAATTTGTTGCTCTTTCTTCGTCCTTACATAGACGTGCATCTGATAGAATTACGCATCTTTACCTTGGACTTATATTAATAATAATTCTCTATTTCTAATTCTGCAGCACTTGATGAAGCGCATTCAGCGTGGCCCTGTCCGCGGCATCTCCCTCAAATTGCAGGAAGAAGAACGTGAGCGCCGCATGGATTTCATCCCTGACCAGTCTGCTATCAACCCTGATGCTATCGAGGTCGATAAGGAGACCATGGATATGCTCCGCTCTCTTAATATGGCCAACCTCCCTGGTGTCTCAGTATCTGCCCCTCGCCAGAGCGGTGGGGATTTCCAGAAACGCGAGTTCAGAAAGTAAATTTGTTCATGGATTAGCAAAAAAATTAGATAGTAGTACATCACCCCTGTAACTATAAACAAATAATTCTTGAAATATAAATTAAAGAGAGAGGGTGGTGTTGGTGGAAGGGAGCGGTTAAAATTGTTGTCTAGGTATCTGTTTTTTTTACAGAAGCGCTGTAGTTTTTATCAATATGATAACATACTATCTTTTATCTAGCATTTGCCTTGTCTGCCTTCTTTTCAGCCAACATTTTCTTTGCCGCCGCTTGCTGCTGTTCAATTACGGTTCTCAGTGCAGACTGCAGCACGCTCTTTGCTACCTGCCGAATACCTTCTCTATTTGTCAATAAAGCTCCATGCACAGCTGCTACAGCATGCGCGGGGGCAGCAAAGGTAGAGACTGGTAATGTTCCTGATTTTCTTTTCAATTTCCTTTTTTCTGCCGCTTCAGAAATCGAACACAAGGCACTGGCATCAGCTTCAATATGGGGCAGAGCGAGTAATCTCTTATCCGCATCATCAGATTCCTCCTCTTTCACTTCTTTTAGTTGCTTCTTCCATGGCACGTGCCTTTCCTGTCCACCAGCTACTAAATAACTTTCTGTCCTAAAAACACTCCCCTCGCCACCAACATTAGTGGCGGTGGTGGTCACAGCTGCACGGTTCTGAGCATTAAGCCACTCTTTACTCTTAGTATGCTGCTCAGCGTGATTCCACACAACAGACACTCCATCAGAAACCCCTATCACAGCTTCTTTGACCCGGGTAGATCCAAATTCCTCCACAGACGTCGTTGACTCTTGCAACGGCATCCACAATTGGTCAAAATCTCTGCAGACAGGCCATCCTGCGGGAACTAAGTTCTGAGAAATAAGTGGAAGCAGTTGACTATATTGTTGTTGCCTCATTTCAGTACCATCAGGACGAGTTATCATACAGTAGCCTTCGTCTACTCCAACTGGCCGCAAGTCTTGTGCTTGTGCAGCAGCAGCAGGGGTTCCATCTCCCTGGGCAGCGGTCAGTAAGTTGTAATGAGACGACGTTCTCTGGGTGCTACGTGGTAAACTACGAGGGAACGACATATCGTGCCTCGGTGCAGAGGGAGCATTTAAAACATCATCGAAGCTTCCTCCTCGAGCACCAACACCAGCAGCGATCGCAGCGCTGCTTGGGTGGCGGCTCCCTGCAGCAAAGCCACCAGGTGGCTGTGGCGCTGCTAGCTTTGCTTTATTTTTCATAGTAGAGACTTCTGGTTCACCGTAGTCTCTTGAAGGTGATTGAGACCAAGAGACAGTAGGCTTGGCTGGAGCACCATCAGCAGTGCCAACACCAATGTTCATACAGCCGTCAACACCAGAAAGAGACCTTCCCTGATTAACTTTCAATGCTGGAAGGCGTAAAGGTCTTCGTGCCCACTCTTTTACTGCCCTATACTCATCTTCAAACTGGCTTCGTGGGTCAGGAGGGGGTGCTGCAGGGTTCAAGGGCTCAAACGGCATTGCCAGCAACACATGAAGCGGTTTTTTAATTTTCGAGGGCGAAACTGGAGGCAACTGTGGAGATGGTAGCAATCCCAATTTTTCAATAACTGCATCAAACGGATCTGGAGCATTCCCATCTAATGCAGCCAACAGCATCTCCTGCTGTGCCTGCTGTGCTGCCCAGATATGAGATTCTTTCCTTCGAAACGATGATTCAGCAGCGTCGATTTTATCTATTAAAGCTTCAGAGTTGCCTAGGCCATCTGTGGATGTGAATTCCACGCTATGTGCTGCTATCATAGCTTCTATATACTTGGAAATGTCTGGAGAAGGTGGGGGAGCGCCAACTGTAGCGAAATTTAAAGGCCACATGCTCAAGCCTGCACTTTGTAACGAAGAAGGTGCGGTTGGTGGCTGGGCGGGCGGTGTGTGCCGTGGTGCCGGGAGTGAGGATGGCCTTATAGGAAATTGTTGTGGCAGTTGGCCATTATATATAGCAGGATGGTAGTTGGGTTGGTAGACATTGGTCATAGGCACAGGGTGCTGTCCTTGTTGAGGATACAGAAGTTGATGTTGACGTTGTTCTTGTTGTTGTTGTCCCATGGCACTGACTCCACCACCAACACCGCCACTGCCTCGCAAGTGATCTTCATGCCTTCCTCTTCCTGCTTTCATATACTCATCATGGCCTCCGTCGTGAATCTTCTTTCTATCTTGCTCGTCATAATCACGTTGACGTTGACGGTAATCGGCATGGCTTTTATCACCACCACCTCTTGCATTTCGGTCATCTCTTCTTTCACCTCTCCGTGTATCTTGTCTAGAACGAGACCTCTTCCTATCGTAACTATGATCTCTATAGGTTCTATCTCTACTACGGTCACGACTACGTCGGTCGTACCCGTACGCTCTATCATCATATCTATCTCTACCTCGTGTACTTCTCTTTGCATCTTTAACATATCTGCGGCGGTCTCGTGATCGTGATCTAGGTGACCTTGACCTAGGGGATCGAGGACGTCTTCTATATCTATCACCTCGACCTCGATCACGTCTGTCTTCTTTACGTGGATCTCTCACCTCTCCTTCTTCCGCGCTATCTCTACCGTAAACGCGATTAACACGACTAGGAGGAGAAGGAGATCTAGAATAGTCTGAATAAGAATAGTCTTTCTTATACCGCTTGCGGCTCTTGTAGTAATCAGGGCTGTAACTTGGACTTCGACTTCTGCTGCGAGATTTTCTCTTCCCAATATAGTCCTCTTCCTGCCTTGCTTGCCGAGACCTGGGTGCAGGTTCCCCACGGTCTGCTCCTGCTGCTGGCGGTGGGCCTGCTACTGTTGCTGGCGATGGTGGTCTCACAGTTTCTTTCATAGCAACGGTGAAGAGGCGACTCCCAGGTTTTGGCTCAGTACGTTCGGCAGCAGGTGGGTTCATGGTTTCCTGTTTAATAGTAGCTGCCTCTTTAACGGCCAAACGTGCAGAGGGTGAGCCTTCTCTCTTATGCTGAGATGCAGAAGAGACAGGCCTGCTTGAAGTCGCCTTGGATTTCCCGCTGCAAAAAATTAAAGATTTATAAAATTAGTGTTCTAGGTGGAGAAACGAGGCCATTTATCTAGAGTTCTGGCTCTGCTCAATGATGTATAATATGCAAAGATGCGTACCTAGGGGAAGGGCGTGGAAGAGCGTGTCTAACAAAGCCTTTTTGCTGCTTGATTAATTGAGGAGCAGATTTCGACATCGGTTGGACGCTGCAAGAAATAATTATTTCTAGTGAGTTATTATACTCTGCAACACATAGCATTGATCGCAACATGTTGCCGTTTGGATGGAAAAAAAATCTTACGTTTCGTCTCTCTTTTGATCATCTTCTCCCATCTTGCTGGGTTTAAAAGTGCAGCTTCCTTTCGAAGGTAGGACACTCAATGCAGCTTTATTATAACAAGCATTAAGTAGATGTTCAGTGTGTCTTAGTACGACCAAGGAATTTGACTATTTGAAGGCTTTTTGTTTAAAAATTGCTCTTTTCAAATCTTGATCAGATATTTGAAGAGTCTTCTCTACGTCCTTGTCCACGTACACACCACCTAAATGCAGTTTCGCAAAACTTGGACGAAAAATTACTCTTTAAAAATGTCGCCTCCGTCAAGATAAAATCACACAAATATGGTCTGCCACCAATTTCCTCCTGCCGTTTGCAGCGCTGCCATACCTCTCCATCTCCAAACCAATGTCAGAACACCGCCCATCAAGACAAACTTTACATCTTGAGTAATAACTGAGAGATACTATGTCGAGAAGAATAAACAAGCAAACACGACAGAAAAGAAACCAATACCATATTACTTTGTACGCCTGTTAATATACCCACCCTTTTCAGGCGGTGTCTGTGCTGGGAACACAGTCCTTGCCAACCTTTCAATAAAGGTACACGCTACAAACGCCAACCACGCCAACGCCAACATCTGGTATTTCATATTCCCAGGCATTTTCACTAAAGAAAACCAGCCAGTTAAGCCATACACAATATCAATAGTCAGAATAACAAACATGCCAACACTGTACCTCACGCTCATCGCAAACAACTTATTCTGAGAAAGCGGGGTCGCAAACGGTTCACCGACATAATTAACTGCGAATGTCATTGTTTGAATGACAAAATTTGCTAAGAAACAGACTGTATTGATCAAATTTGGCTTGAAATCTGAGTCTGGCTCTTGTCTGTCCTCCGGCAACATCACAGCATGTGCCTTGTGCTGCATGTACATCAAAAACGCCATATGTACCGCAAACTGTCCTAACAATGAGGTAAACATATACATGGAGAAGATGTGTGCGTGAGGGCGTTGGCGGGAGAGTTGCGGTAACGGCTGTGCGTGAGAAATAAAGAAAAACATGCCTGCGGTCAACAGACCAGCTAAAGTGGCTTGCATATCGCCTAGCTTGATTCCGTCTAAATACATAACTGACAAAGAATATGCCATGGAAAGAGACAACAAACCCAAAATCTTAAACATTTGGACAGTCGTTACCAAAGTACATCTTCCTTGTCGGAGAATATCCAAGCAGGGCGCCACCGAAGGGTCTTTGGCTGTGAATGGCGCAGCCATAGAAGCATCACCTGGACGCACCATGGGTGCATCTCCATTACTTTCTGCAGCCATGTCATCCATTCTACGTGCCATGTTGATATGGAAGTTAGAAGGACGCATTCCTCGTCGACGCATATCTTCCAGCATTTTTGACCCTGGACCGAGCTCAGCAGGCGCAGCAGCAGGTTGGCCAGCAGTTTGACTACCTGCACTGCCGCCACTATCACCGGCATTCTGTTGATTCGCATTGGCCTTAGCATTATTACTATTAGGGGTAGTTTTATTTTTCAGAGGTTCAGGTGGAGGTAAGAGCGCCACTCCCACATGTGCCCCTTTTAACGCCCCTACATCATTGGTGCCATCTCCGCACATGAGCACAGACAACCCTTCTGCACGTAAGGTCTTCACTACCAGCTCTTTTTGTTCAGGGGTCACACGAGCAAAGACTGAGGTTAAGCTAATATACACCGCCATCATATCTGCTCCTACTTCCGGTAGCTTCGTTAAAGCATCTCCATTTAAGCATAAATCATGCGCTTCAGCTAATACATACGCTGCATTAATATCCTCAGCATCAAACGGCTCTGAAATCGCTTCATCAGGACTCCGCCAGACCCAAGCAGAAGGGGGTCCTGCAGTTGAGAGGATCACCGGTTGTCGGGTTACTATATGCACTTGTGCTGCTGTATGGCACGCAGTTAACGGTGCATCACCAGTAATCATGATGAGTTGATGTTGTGATGCACGTAGCATTCGTAAAGAAGGCTCAGAATCAGGTTTTAGCGGAGAGCGGAATATCGCAAACCCGGCAAAAACTAAATTCGATTCAGCTTCATCACGTGGGGTATGACGTAATGCAGAGGGGGTCATCTCATCGGGCAGTTTCTTATAGGCTAGTGCAAGGACACGGGCACCTTCAGAAGCGTACCGCTTGTACTGCCTGTCGTACCTTGACGGGATGTTCTTTAAATGAGCAGCAATGACCTCCGGAGCCCCTTTCGCCAAGACATAGTACCCAGCGTTTGATGAATCTTTCCCATCCACCCTCACAACAGTAGACATACGTTTTAATACCGAAGAAAAGTGGAATCGATGTAAAATTGTGGCTACTTCTTTCCCACCACCAATAACGGTGCGACTAACCACATCTCCTTTAACCGCCCAGCCAGTCGCTTGAAGACCTGCTCGTTCCACTGGATCGCCGACGAGAGATCCATCAACCTGAACTAAACTTTGACAGCATGCTAAGATTCTACTAATCACTGCAGGAAGTAATTTCACATCTTGATGAAGCTCGTCATCTTCGACACCCTCAGTAGCAGATACATTCGATTTTGCTTCTTTTCCAAGCTTACTAACGCTGCCTACCACTCCTTCCAACTCCATATGATCTGAAGTCAACGTGCCCGTCTTATCAAAACAGCAGGTAGTCACTTTGCCAGCTAAAGGAATTCTGAAAGGCTCGGTACAGAAGATCCTTTTTCTCGCCAACGCAACGAGAGAAGCATTCACAGCGATCGTCAGCTCCATAGGCAGCTCTGGAGGTACAACAGACGTTAAAATCATCGTACAGTTCAAAAAGAGTTTAAATCTGTCCCGATCTGGGTCAGCAAGGCCATGCTGCAAAACGTAATAGGATGCCGCTACCGCCCACATGAGCAAAAATAAAATAAACCCAAACGTTTCAATGTTATTAGCCGTAACACGTTCTGTAGAGTACAGAATCGTACGCATAAGACTCCCCTGTGCAGTACCAAATCCTGTTCGCAGTACTACAGCTAAACACCCACCATCTGGTGTCCTTACATGCGCCTCATTATCCCCGGTAACTTGTACTAATTTAGTACCTCCAAAAACTACATGCATACGATCACGTTTGATGGATAACCGGGAAGTAGGCGACAGCTCAGAAGCATCAACTTCATCCCCAGTAGCCTCTCCAATTGGATTTTTCCATTGGGGGGTGGATTCTCCAGTCAACACTGCTTCATCTACAATACACGTGCCTGCCAACAAAATCATATCTGCCTGGACAATAACATCTTCACTAGAGCCAGCAGGACGTGCTAAAGACACTAAATCACCAGGGACAAGGAGATCTCCAGATAAGGGTTCCCATTTGCCACCTCGGTACACTTTCATGGGTTGATGGGGCTGTTGTAAAGATCGAACTTGGTTTAGATTCCGCAATCTTTGCCCCACTACTGTCGATTCAAAGGTAACCAGCATGAACAAAGTTAAGATAGAGTAGTACCAGTACTCATCTAACGCCCAGAGAGCCACACAAAACACTTGGAAACAGAAAAATGGTGCGACGAGTTGTTCTTGAAGCAACTCCCAAAATTTCGGAATCGGCACCTCAAATTTATTCAACCCCCATCGAGAAGTCGCTCTTTTCACTGTTTCTATTTTTCCATGCCCAGTAGACGCACGGTATTCTGCGAATGTTAAGTGGACAGGGTATTGCAGTTTGCGGAAGACTTTGTCTTCATTTTCCCATACAAATTTAAGTTTTCTAAAAGAGAAGGCGATGTAGGGGCGATCTTTGTCGAGGTCGTCTGAAGCAGGTTTCTTTCTTTCTAGTTGGACGACTTCCCGAGTGCCTGTAAAGGCGTGTGGCACGACTTTAATAAGCGTCGCGTCTTCGAGAGTTCTGACTTGGGAGTAACGGACTCTGCAGCGGATGTCAACGCTCCAAATGGTGAAGAGGTATAAGAGAATCTGAAAGAAAGGAAAAACAAGAGGAAAAAAAAAAGGACCGGGTGAGAAACCTAAACAGAAAGAATATTCAGCTGCTGTTCAAGGGAAGCAAACAGAGGAGAAGGGACCACAACGCACATGGCAGAGTACAAGGATGACGAGTACGATGAGAAGGTGAGATCCATGTGTGTTGTTTATAGATGGAGCTAAAACATCTTCGACCGCTTTCTCTACGTCTTCTGCTTCTACCACACCCCCTGCTTGCGTAGCAGCGTCAGGTGGTGGTTGCGGCACCTGCTGTGCTTGCATAGTAGTCTCATAATGGTTCTTTGCGTAGAAGAATACCCAGACGAGGTAGGATATAACAAAGGGGAAGACGTCCAAGCGACGAGGGCTGCAGAAATACAAATGACAAGAGATTTTGATCAGAAGGTTAGTTGATGATCTTATACAGTCAATATCATGAGAATATTCTTGTATCTATAATAAGGTGTCTTACGTTTCTTTTTCTTTGTAAAAACGGACATATTGCAGCTCTTTGCCGTCTACCAAAGAATCCTGATTACCCATGCTAACTTCAACCTGCTATTGCTCTAGCCTTAAAGCATGAAGAATAGCAAGGCTTATATGAGATTAATAAGGAAATAAACTTTAAATTAAGAGTTATTGCGATTCAACTACTGCTTAAAGACCTTGTTTCATAATGCCCTTATTATTATTATTATTATTATTATTATTATTATTATTATTTTGGACCCCGGGGTTTTATTTAGTCTCTCCAGAGCCTAAGTAAGCACATACACCACCCGGCTTAGGCCGCGGCGGAAATCCACCTAGCTCGCATTTTTGCGAGAGACATCTGTGGGCCGGTCACTCACAATGTCTAACCCTTCGACTCCGGTAACCATGAACCATGGACCTACTGGCAGAAAAGGTCGCCGTCTAGGCTACAAACGGCGTATGCTGATTGGAACCTGGAACTTGCGATCAGGAATTGAAAATCAAGAAAATTATGAAATGGCTCGTCAGACACTCCATGAACGCCAATTGGACTTATTATGCATCCCTGAGGCTGCAAAATCGGAACAAGGAAACGAACGTGGCCCAAATGGCGAAGCCTTATATTGGGTAGGCCCAACAAGCACTGAACGTCGGCAGAACGCAGGAGTCGCCCTGATGTGTAGCCCCTATGCTGCTCGATGTATTATTTCCCACTCTTATGCCTCTGACAGGATATTAGTTGTATCCTTTGCGCTACTGAACAATCTCACTCTGGATGTGATTGCCTTTTATGCCCCCCACAGCTCCCGTCCCGCGTCGGTCCGGAAGACCTTTCGCGATCAGCTAAGTTCGGTTAGAAAATCTATAAGCCGCCACCATTTTGTCCTAGAACTTGGCGATGCCAACGCATTAGTGGGTTCTGCTTCCCCTACCACCCCTGATTTCCACGGTGCCTTGGGAACTCAGGGGATAGGTAACCAAAACGCTGCTGGCAAGGCGTTCCTCGATGACTGCGCTGCAGCTGGCATGTGCATTGCCAATACCTTCTTTCCCCATAAAGATATCCACAAATACTCATATCGTGGTGTGAACACAACCGTGATCCCTGGTGCAGATCCCGAGAATGTTCTGTATAACAACGATTTCATTCTTGTCCGTCGCTCTTTTTTGAGCAGCGTGCATGACGTTAAGGTCTACCGTGGAGTAAATGGGATATCAAATTTCACGCGTAGTGATCATCACCTGGTGGTTGCTAAACTGAAACTCAAGCTTAGGGCTCCACGAAGCCAAGCACCTAAGCGGGATCACTCTCTACTTGCGAGTGACCCAGTAGTGCGAACCCGCTACCAAGAGTTAGTAAGAAGCAAGATTGCCCATATGGTTAGTATTCCTGATGAGGATATCAGTGGTACTACCTATCAGCAGTTGAGTGACGTCCTACTGGCGGTAGCGAATGATATCTTGCCCATCTGTGAATCACGTCTTCTACAACAACCACCCCCGTCCCCCCTCCTTCTTGAACTGGTAGCTAACAAGAAACGAGTACTTGAGACACCATCAAGTCCTCAGCGAAGAGTAGCGCTCCAAGCTCTCAGTAAGGCGACCAAGAAGGAAGCTGCTTGTTGCCGTGCGATCGAGCGGCAGCAGACGGGAGCGGATATCGAAGACGCGGCCAAGCATCACGACCAGGGTAAGGCATATCGTCTTCTGGATGTACTCGCACCTAAGGGAGGAAGCAACTGGCGCCGCACCTGCAGCTCTAGCGTTGCACTTAAAGATGATGATGGTGGTCTGCTCACATCTACCGGGGACCAGGTCCGGCACTTGGGTGGTTTCTACAGCACTTTACTCAATGAGGGAACTGGCACTGACCCTCAAGCTTGCCTTACTTTACCTTCCGATGCAACTCTTATTCCAGCTCACCCGTTGACCCTGGAAGAGATTGTTGCAGCTATTAAGAAGTTGAAGAACAGGAAAGCTTTGGCCCCAAATGGAGTTAGCAATGAAATGCTCAAGTATGCAACCCCTGAAGCACATCTGTTATTATACCGCATCATATCTAAGGTCTGGCAATCCTCCCTCCCTGATCTATCGAAAGTTATGGACCTTATCTCGCTTCCAAAAAAAGGAGATGTGGCCTTTGCAAAAAATCGCCGTGGCATTCAAATTAGTTGCAAACTCTACCAGCTAAAAAGTCTCATCTTAGCTAGACGAATGCTCTGCTACAATGAAGAACTTATTCTAGATGAACAAGCTGGCTTCCGGATGGGAAGAAGCTGCACCGATCAACGATTCACCTTACAGTGTATCCTTGACCAGTGCCGAGAACGCTCTCTGACACTTTATTCAACTCTGGTTGATCTTGAGAAAGCATTTGATCGGGTGGATCGTGCTGTTATAGCCGCCATTATGCGCAGCTATGGCTACGATGAGACATATATCAATATTGCTATAGATCTGCACAGTGGCACTTCCGCCAGAGTTAAATGGAAACGTCAAAAGTCTGAACCCTTTTCCACATCGTGGGGGGTTCAGCAAGGTGGTCCTGCGTCTAACCCTCTCTGGAATCTCTTCATGGATGTTATTGCTCGTCAAACACTAGCTGAACTTGGCCCGGATGTTGGCGTTGAACTCTTTTATAAGCGTGACTCAAAAAATTTGCGTGGCTTCCCATCTGCTCCCGCTGATGCTGACCGTGCTCACCTGGTTCACCTACTTTTAGCTGATGACGTTATTGCTTTTGCATTAACAGTTGAGCATCTCACTGAGTATCTCAACAAGTTCGAGGCTATTTGTAGACGCTGGGGAATGACAGTCAGCACCTCTAAAACAAAAATTATTGTTTTCCGGGGTGACGCTGCAACGCCGTCCCTGCAAAATTCTCTTGTCGGAGAGTCTCAACAACTGGCAGCACCGTCCCTGCCTGAGATCCTTATCGGGGGGTCTCCAATAGAAGTTGTCTCAGCGTCTAAATATTTAGGTTGTTGGTATAGTAGTGATTGTTTAGTAGACAAAGAATTGACTGTGAGAATCGGTGCCGCCACCGGTGCTGCTCACCGCCTGCTCAATTTCTGGAAGTGTAAAGCCATTGGGTTAAAAACCAAACTCATCTACTATAAGAGCCTGGTGTTAACCATTCTCTTACATGGAGCTGAGTCATGGCCCTTAACACAGAACGACGTTGAGCGCCTGGAGGTCTTCCAGCAGCGGTGGCTGCGACGTATTCTCAGGATACCCTGGAAAGATCACATAAGTAATGAGGTTGTTTTACAGCGAGCCGGGCTCCCATCTATAGAGACTAGGACTAGGCAGCTGCGTATGCTCTGGCTGGGTCATGTCGTGAGACTTGGCCCTGACAGACTCCCTTATCAAGCGCTCTTTGGCCAGCTTGCTGGTCAGAGAAGCCGAGGCAAGGGGAACCTCCAGACACTTGGCAAGTTATATCATAAGGACATACTTATCCTTCAGGGTGGTACTCCTAATGGTTTACCTTGGCTGGAATGTGCTCTGGAACCCCTTGCCTGGCTCGCGTTTGTGATGGGCGGAGCTGCCCCTACCTCTGCAGCCGCCCCTGCGGGCACTCCTGTTTCTGCTGCGGTTGTTCCAAGTATACCGTTGCCCTCATCAAGCCCCCATCTCTTGCCCCGCACCAGCCCTAGATCCAAGCAACGCATGGGCCTTGCCCGTGCCGAGGAATTACTCGCTGGAGTCCCTAATGTTCGTCATTATACCGCCCCTGTTGGACCATATCGAGGCCTGCCTCGAGGCCGGAAAAACCGTGGGCTGACTCAACCATATCAGCCTACTGGCAGACCTCGTGGCCGCCCTCGTGGTTCAGGGCGCAGAGGCCGTAGTGTTAGGAATGATGATGAACTTTATCGTCCTTGAGATTAAGGACTCCAGGGAGTTATTCGCATCAATTTATTTTTGATGTCTGTTTATTCGAAGGCGACGATGTGATTTTATCGACAGCGGCGGTGTTTTTTTGGTCTATAGTGCTCCTGATTTTTGCTGTTACATATCCTTCTTTGATTCTATATTTCTGATTGTACTTCCTTCTCTGTCTTTGCGTTCATCGCGATTGGCAGTAGAGCGCATTCTCTGTGCTAAAGGCTGTAATTCTCTCTCTCTCTCATAATGCCCTGGGCTCACGCTCCGCCGTGGCCTCCAGACTAAAAACAAAATACAAGTTGCATCCCCTCCACTCCTACAGCTTCAACCCGTAGCTTATCACAAACACTTACAAGATGTCAATAGATATAAGTAGATACATCCTATCAGAAAATCAACTTTAATTATCATATAATTATTTCAGCTTCCAAATTATTTTCCCGCTCTCTGTCTTTTCCACCGCCTCAAAACCTGAAGTCTCCTGCCTCAGTACCTCCCCTACGGCCTTTTTCCACCGTACCTGACCCTTCACCTTATACTTATCTAGATGTTTCGCATACTTTTTCTTCAAAACAGCGTGTATTTCATACACAGTACCCCTATTCTCCGACAATTCTGTCAATGCTTGTTTTACTAAATCCACATAATTCATCCCTTTCTTTCCCTCTCCACGTGCCTGTTTCATTAACCGAACCACGGCATAATACTGCTGTTTCACAGCGACGCCGCCTTTACTAAGTCTACCGAAATGGGATGAAATTAATTCCCAATCGAGGTCGCCATTGCTACTCCTGGGGTCAGGATGATCGGGGATGGTTGCTACAAGAAAATCTTTATCTTCGGCTAGTCTAGCAAGTTTGGCGAGATCCTCTTTGCTCCATGCTTTACCCAGATTTCTTTTTGCTTCTTCAGGAGGTGCGGTTTCTACAGTAGTGGTGGTGACAGCAGCAGTGGCAGCAGCAGCGGCGGCTCTTTCTGCTTCAACTGTGGCAAGGACATTAAGAACGACTGCTCGTTTACCTTTTGTAGTCAGTGTTTTACGTTTTGCAGGTTTTTTACGCTTACTTTTTCCAGAAGAAGGACGTACTGCTGCTGGTGGTGCTACCGGTGCTGCCTCAGGTTCAGGAGAGGGTGAAGGCTCAGGAGGTGGCTGGTGTGGTCTCGCCGGCCCTGCCACAGGAGAGGTGGCAAGGACAGTGATTGTCGCTCTCACTGCCGCTGGGGCTTGCGCTAGTAATGCAGCAGCTTTAGGTGCGTTATTCACTCCACGCGCATTGTCATAGGCTTCGATTGTCTTGCGCTTTTTGGTTGGAGTCATGGGATCATATGTAATTCAAATTGACTCGAGTGCAAATTTTGCAAGGTCTCCAACCTATATCGTGCCAAATCTTAATTTAAGTTCTTTCTGTCAGAATACAAATAGTGATTGAATAAGTCGGGGTGCCGCAGATCTTTAGGTTTAGGCGATGAGAGCCTCTGAACTTCGATGATAATTTTAAAAACTCAGTTTGAAACTGCAGCAGATGCGGCTAAGCCAAAAAAACCTCCGAGGTTTTTTTCACGAGCCTCGTGTTAAAAAAAAATCCGATTCAGGTGTATCTTCAAAAAGTAATAAATTTCTATCTCTCTCTCTCTCTTTACAGCCTTTAATATATGAATATATTCTGCTGCCAGATAAATTTTTTATTGCTGGCTTGAGAAACAAAAATAAATTAGTGAGAGAAACTGTGGAAAGGCATTATTTAATTCCTCTGCACAATGGGGGGTAAAAAACCTGCTCAGAGAAACAAAATTTTGGGACCCTCAATGAAGCTGCAGTTGATCAGAATCGCCAATTTGGATCATTTTTTTCGATACTAAATTCAACAGAGGCTGGCTGCGCGGGCAGCTATATACGTAGGAGAAGCCACCAGGATGAAGCCCATATGAATGTATAGACGCGGCACCCCTTTATATGCCTTTGTGAGCCTGTCCGCCCACCTCCCCGCCGGCGGGCTCTGCTGAATGAGCGGAGCGCGCGCGGCCCGCTGCGAGCCCGATGATGGGTGCGCAGCGGCCACAGGTGCCTATGGCATCATGGATAGGGGCCCGCACGGGCCTTGCGGGCGTGCGCGCGCCACCGCAGCGAGGTGCGGGCTCAAAGGGTTCAAATTTAATACAAACTAACTGCAGATTTGGGTGGTGGTTATGTTACATTGGGAAAATGGACAGCGTTGACTGTGGTAAGCAAGTGCTCCATCCATGGATTTTGGAATGCGAGTTGGTAGGTACCCCCTGCTTCCACTCGGTTTCCTTCCAAGGCCGTTATTTTGAATCTTTTTGCCTTGAGTAATCTTGTCAAACCCCAGCGTTTGAAGATAGCATTCAATACGTCGCTGGATTGTCTCTCTGGGCTGTTGTTGTTGTTGCCATAGGCCACGCAAAAAGTATCGCGTACCCTCTTCCAATGTGCCTTCACTTGTTCGATACACCAGTGAAAACAGCAGGGTGAAAACAGCAGTCTACAGCAGGGGGCTGATGCTCAAGCTGACATATGTGGGCTGTTGCCGGCATGATCAGAAGGTGGGAGAAGTGGTGCAGCAACGAAGGATCTCGCCGGTTGAAGGAGTCGCTGTTGTCAAGATCATTTAAAAAGAATCAGTCTTTTGAAGTGCTGAAAGCATAGCATGGGTGGCATCTTTAACTACTAGAGTTTATCCGGATGCCTCTTTGGCAGTGTTTCGTTTAAGGATTTGGGCTCGGCATATTTTTCCGGCATTTTTTTCGTCCCAGGCCTTTTTTCGGCATTTTGTCCCCGGCATATTTTCCCAAAACGCGGATATCTCGGGATTTTCTCTTTCCTGGGGATATACACTATTCCTGGGCGCTGCGGAGGTGTCCTCAGTTGATAAACCGGGGAGAAATCTTTAATTACATGAAAAAAAAAAAAACAAGTATAAGTCAACCTACATTGTCGTTCCACGACGGGGCTTAGCCCTTTTCCAGACCATAAACGCTTCAAAGAAAGGGAAAGTTGCTACAGTAAAAGTGTCTTACGCCGACCTTCTGCTCGACTTCTACACGGCCCGTGCCAGCTACCTGGCCAGTCTTCCTCCCTAAGACCCCCTGGGTTGCCTCTCCCTCAGCTCCGCCGCCCAGGCTGAGGCTGGTACTGGCTGCTTTAGCCTTCTAAATTGCTTTTACTTGCTGTTGCTGTTGCTGTCGCTGTTGCTGTTGGTGTGCCCCCCTGTCTGACGCTGTTGCTGTCGCTGTTGCTGTTGCTGTTTCAAAATCAAAAGGAGCAAAGTAGCCCACTGCCTTTACTCGTTGTTGTTTATGATTTACAAAAGAAATTTTACTTGCCTTCTGGAGGGGGGTCGGCCTTTCGCCTTGCGGTTCTGAGAGATGTTAACCACTGTAGGAGAATCAAAAACGCTGTAACCATTATTATTATTATTACAAAGAACTTTTTATCAATTTAGATCTGTAAAAATGGCGAAAATCAAATTAATTCTGGCGGGCCGGAGCTCCGCTCCGGCATGATTTTCACGGCATTTTTTCTAGCAGCAGCTCCTGGGAATGCCGAATTTGGCTCAATTTCCGGCAAGTTCGGCATATATGCCGGCTAAACGAAACACTGCTCTTTGGGGCTTATCAGCAAAAAGTTTCTCCATGTTTCTCCTGTTTCTCAGGGTCTGAAAATTTGTTTCTCAGGCTCTGGCAGGCCCTAAGCTGGAAAGCCCAAAAAAGAAGCAGGCTGGAAGCCAGCATTGCCTTTGAGTAAAATAGTCATTTAGCTAGTAACGTTGCTCTACAAGCTTAGTTTGCTTTAATTGAGGCAGATAGCGGTCTGTGCTTCTGCGCGACCCCCCCCTCCATTCCCTTACCTTCTGTGGACTTGATCCAGACTCCATTGACACATCTGCAGGAAGGTGGGGAATGAAGCTTAATTTTGTTTTAAAGAAAACAGCTGCCGCCGCCATCGAACCTGGCGGTGGACAAAATTGAGCTTCAAAACTTTTCTTTTCACCAAAAATCGATGGCCTGCCTCAATGCAAAGTATACGTGGACAAGCTGACTCTAATCAGGGCGATCCATTAAAGATAATGGGCGATCGATAAAATCAAAACTTCGGAAATTTAAACTTTGAGAGTTATTAGTTTCGGTACCCACCAGCTTCACCAGACAATTAAATCCATATATTTCTAATTGTATTGCTGATCTCACATTACAAAATTAAACTGCATTGCGGCTTGAGCTCTAAGAGAGCAAACATTTACTTTTATTGACATGCAGGCATGATTTTAAAAACACTGCTAGTATCCAAAGCCAATTACTGGCCTCATTCCCTCAAATCCAGTCAAACAAAACCCTTACAGCCAGAACACAGGGCTAGGAGAATTACACAAGACAAGAAATGGCGTACGCTTGCCACAGACAGAGATGAATTTCCCGACGACGACATTGACAGCAACCAACCTGTTGATATAAATGCACTCGCAGCTCGTCTTGCTGCAGAAGCTGCTCGCCTACAGAGCGAAGCAAATCGAATTATTCAATCTAGCGGCGATGAAGACGACCAAACGAATCCTCTAGACGATGCTTTCTCGTTTAGCACCAGCAGTGGCAATGACCCAAATGGCCTTCCCACACCGTCGTCGTCTTCGAAAAATCAAGAGGACGATGATGATGATTTTGTATCCCCATTTGGGCTAGAAACCAAAGCCCAGGAAGCTGATGTATTGTCTGAAGTCGGTGATGGAGGCTTTAGCGCTTCAGAATTTGAATTGCTGTCAGAACTAGGGCAAATAAGCGTCCAACAAGTAGAGGCCCCGGCGGACGATAGCCCTTTTCCTTCAACCACTGGCCAACGAACCGCACGAGCAGCTGTAATCGCTTATACTGCTAGTTATTTCAGTGGAATGCCGTTTCAAGACCCGGTTATTACACTAATGAAGGAGTACTTACCAGGCGCTCGAGCGGTGGCCTGCAATGAACTTCAAATATTAAAACATCTTTGCGGGATGCCTGAAATCGACGCAAAATGGCGTGCTGCATCGTCAGCACTCAGTTCAAGACCGCCTGTCGTTGAATTACTAGGGTATTTTCTAGCTGGTCCTTCAGAAAGAGCGGTTTTGGCAGATCCGTCAATCAGGATGTCCCCGTCAGCAGATACGATTTGGATAGTCCAAAAGTGGGAAGGGATGGCTCCATTAACAATGTACCCTTCCACACAGCAAATTAGTGGATTTGGATTAGGCAGGCTCTTTGGAGGCAACTCCGCAGCGCAGCGGGATCGAACAAAAATGTTAAAAGCAATCACCGCTGGAGCTTTAAATGCTGTGGGGTATGTTCACGATCGAGGAGTGATTCATGGAGCAATAGGCTCTGGATCTTTGCTTATTTCTACGTTTAATGACTCAGATTGGCTACGCGTGGTGGTAAAAATTGACAATTTTGGCTTTGCAAGAAGAATTATAGTTCCCCGTTTTCTTAGAGGCAGCGGCGGTGGTTCAGGTACTCGATCCTCTCTGTATCCTGCTCCTATTCCCATTCCATTGGAGGCAGACGATTCTCCGTTATCTTTAGGTCAAAAAGCAGACCGTAGACAGCTTGCAGTGGTTCTTTTTGAATGTATATTGGGCGCATTATCGAATTCCGGACCCTCAGATTTCACATCGGCAGAATCTGTCCAAAGAATTTTAGGCGAAGTATTTGAATGGGATTTTGATAGATATAGACAATATGTGGAAGATGAAGAAGAATGGGAAGCTGTTGTCGCATTATTAAGTGCAGATGATGATGCAGGGTGGCAGTTGTTGAGGCAATTAGTTATTGGAAATATAGGGGCATCGTCCTTGCTGGCTGAAAGCATCTTTTGTGAAATCTGAAGAGATGATTGAAATAAAATTAAAAACGGTTTTGCGTGAGAGGGATAAAGAATTGAAATTTGGGTGTTGTACATGCGTTCTCTATATGTTTTTAACTGCCTGTGTAATACTTTATCAAAATAAAAAAGAGATACCAATGTTGCTTATCGCTACGACTACTAGGGACAGCTGGCGAATTATTCATTTATTTATTAATTGATCGCAGGGAATGACCCCCTGGTGCTAAGATACGGGTGAAAGACAGATGAAACTGGGTTACAAAGATAAATAAAAGAAGTAAGGAGCAGATCAAGAACAAAAAAGAAAATTTTTATGGTGATGGATCATTCAATTAAGAAACCCCCCCGCCGCCAGCCGATGGTTATCTTTGGATAACCTCTTAAATTAATTGTGATATTGCTACATTAAATATAAATTGGATGCTATACTACGTAGGGCTCTTTCTGCCGCTTTTACTCACGGCATCAGCGTTCTCTTCAGCTGGCGGTGTTGCATCACCGTCAATGCCATCACCACCACCACCATCTTGCTCCTTTTCTAATAATTCACTGTTGCTCTTATTCTCGTTTCTAGAAAGGGAGGGTGGAGGTGAAAAAGCACGTGGTGACTCTACAACTGCATCTGGATCAGGAGTCTGAGATACCGGACTGCCAAAGGCAAAATCAGCTCCTCCTGTACCACCGCCACCCCCTAGGTTTCCTATATTATGACCCATTGCTCCCCTTTGTGGCCAGCCTAACATCCGTCTAAGCTCTGCGTTCTCGCGTTCCAATTCTTTTGCCTGGGCCTGGGCTAAATTCAGCATTGATACCACCGTAGGGTCGTCACCGATTAAGTTTTTGGCAGCAGAACTTACCAGCTGGCCGAGAGCCGAGGAAAGGGCTACTCCAGCTCCAGTGACCGCTCCTGCTGCTGCGCTTGTTGCACGGTCAGCAAGCTTCCGTCCACTACTACTTGAATCTAACACACGACTGCCATTACCCGCCTGCATATTCAGCTTGCGCTGCTGCTCAGAAGTAGGGTTACCTCGGCCACCACCGCCTCCAACCGCCATCATTTTTTGTTGATGCTCTGGATCGTATTTCTCTATTAAAGCCTGCGTTCTTTGGTACCTTGTAGAATCCTTTAATTCAGCTACCATTTTACCCAACTTTTCTTTCAATCTCTTAATTTGAGCGTCAGCCCTTCGGTCAAACAGAGATCGAAGTCGGTCGGTGACTCGATAGACGCTCCAAGCCATGATTGGGGCAATAAAAGCAGGAGCTACACGCTTTGCATGACCTATTGAGCTGAATTTCCCCAAAGGTTGTTGCATTACCCATGCTGCGTAGGCTAGAATGATCATGTAGATGGCGAAAAAGCCAGCAGCGAATCTGGAACGAATATGGTTCCACACTAGATCACGACGCTGCTTACCATCCTGAAGAAAATAAAATAATTTTTGCATTGAGTAGTCAGTACCAACGCTGTTTCTACATTTTAAAAGCGATAAATACAAGCTTGTAAGGAATGTAGCAAGGGTTGTAACGAAGACATACCTCTAATGTTTTTATGTTCTGTTGGAGCGATCCAAACTGTTTATCTAAACCCGTGTAATACCCCTCAGTCCCAAGCCTTCTCCACAGTAACCACATCTTAAAGTAAATATATGCCTCAAATTTATATAATAACTTATGACGCTTTCGAAATTCTTGTTGGGCTGTTTTTCCCAGCCTAAGGCGCCGCGTCAAAGTTTGCCCAACTCGAAAAGCTTCTTTCAGTCGAGTCTTCTCATTACAAAATCGTTAGTAATACTATTGTTCTGAATTAAAAGAAGGGCGGCATCATAATCCAACGACGAGGATATTTCTCTCTTCCGTCACGCCCATCAAACGTCCTTCTCAGCCGAGCATGTTTTCCAGCAGCCCAAACTGCCATCTGCCCAGCTCCTACAAGCGTAAAGAACGCAGCAGGCAACGCTTGAGTCGCCATAGTAAACGCCACCCATCCAAGAATCTCAGCAGTGTAATTAGGGCATGTAATGAAGTTAAATAAGAAGCCTCGGGGGATCACATATCCGCCACCATTTGCAGAGCCACCTCCAGGGCGGAGACTGGCCAAGATGAGATGACATTTAAAGTTTGCCAACTGGCATAAGAGAGCAGCTGCCAGGGCAATGTATGTTTGGTTTAATGGAGGGGCTGTGTACAGTGGGTGGTTGACGAAATAAGCCACATAAGCAGCGAAACTCCAGTAATAGCAACAATTTTTAAAAAGATTAAACACCGGCATTGTGGCGTGACTAAATTTGTGAACGAAAAAGGTCTCTGTAATGCGTTTGCCGTAGTGAAAGCACCAGTATGCTGTAGCCAAGGTCTGTGCAGTACTTTTGGCTGGGATCCTGGTGGGGAAAAGAAAGAAGGTGAGATAGAAAAGCAATAAAAACTGAGGCGGCAAATAAACAGTGGTTCTTTCTAGGTGCATAGATCACAACTTACTTCTTTTCCCATGGATAAACCAAAGAAGGCAATAAGTACACAAGAGGAAATATCACCAAAGGACCAAAATATTCCCAAAAGAACACTGTAGAGTATCCAATTTGAGATCCTAGATCTTTAAAAATTAATGTGGCACCGTCCTCGATGCCATAATCAGAAAGACGCTTTCCCTCAGCAAGCGCTTCTCCAGAACGTTGTCCTTCTTTTGGTGCTAGAGTCCATCTCTGACGTGAAGAATAATATTTGGGCTTTAACTCAGCGAACCGGGCTTTCAAGTCAGTTACCGACGCCTGCGATCAAAAAAATAATTCAAACAAGAAACATTAATTGAGCTGAAACAGCTGTCGATGCGCAAAATCTAACACGGATATACAGTTTCATGGAGTTTGCATGTGCACTGTGAACCGATACCTATGCACAGATAAATTGTTAGGTGCACAGAGCATGGCAGCAGCACTCACATTGTCTGAGACGAGGATGCCATCTGGAAGGACCCTGGAGCCTGATCTGGTTCTGACGTCGAGCTTCATGATATCTAATAGAACTTTTGGAGAGTGATTCAAGAATATGACTTGAAATGGGCAAAAACCTTGTGTTCATAGCACGAAGACAACTTGGCCGCCCAGCACGCAAAAGCTACCTCCAGCTCCCGTTTTAGGCAGGCTAACTCCATGCTATCCACTTTATTACTAAAGCAGATTAGTATAGAAGCGCCATCGGGTTCGATAGACGCCTTGTTATTTTGTGGGTTTTGAACTGAAATCATCAAATCAGATGGCAGAAGAAGATGTTCGTAACATCTTTGAGAGCATTGGTATTGCTCCTAAGACTGCAGAGTAAGTAGATCACCAGATTACATTGCAATGGAGTTAAAATATCTGTCCATAACAAACTTGATTTCAGTGAAACAATAATTTGTAATTCGAAATCTTATGCCGTTCCTCATTTCTCCTGCAGAGAATCTGCCAAAAATACCAAGTTCTGCAAAGTACTCTTAGAGATCATTGATGAAGCTGGCGTTCGGGGCGGATGCGACAGATCTACAGGCGCTTTGCTCAACTACGTTGCCGGCAAGTACCCCGCCAATGCCTTGGTCCATCGCAAGCTCCTTGTTGATCTCATTTCTTCAGGCAAAGTAAAGAGCACCGCTCAAATAGATGGTTCTTACCTGTATCTTACCAAAGTCGGCTCTGAACCGGCAGATGTAAAGGCTTTAGAAGAGGCTGCTGGTGTCGGCGTTGTGGTAACGCCTGAGCAGATCACTGCTGCTGTAGCTGATGTGATAGCTAAAAATGAAGCTCAATTGCAAGAAAGGCGCTATCATGTTAACCTGAATATCTTACTAGGCCAGGTCCGTGGTGTGCTCAAGTGGGCCGAAGTGCCAGCTGTTAAAGCAGAACTTGATTCTCAGGTCGCTGCTTTACTTGGGCCTAAAACTGAAGCTGATTTAGCACCCCCTGAAAAGAAAAAGAAGATAAAAGCAGGTAAACCTGCAAAGGAAAATGCTGAACAGGCAGGAGCAGCCAACGGCACCGCTGCCGCAGATGCGAACGCTCCTCCAGCTGACCCTTATTCTTTCCTCCCTAAACCCGACGCGAACAACATGGTCCACACCACTGTAAATTTTAGCGATGGTCATCAAATGCGTATTTCCAACTCTCCTGCGGCTCTCTCAAAACATCTTTCTGAAACTGGCGGGAAAGTCGTCACCCGCTTTCCACCTGAACCCAACGGCTACCTCCACATTGGCCATGCCAAGGCTATGTTTGTTGATTTCGGTATGGCTGCACAGTATGGCGGTGTCTGCTATCTTCGATTTGATGATACTAATCCAGAAGCAGAGAAGCAAGAATATATCGACCACATTCAAGAAATTGTGTCCTGGTTGGGGTGGGCACCTTGGAAAATTACCTATTCCTCCGATTACTTTGATCAGCTGTATGAATTGGCAATTAAGTTGATTAAAAGTGGAAATGCATATGTGTGCCATCAGACTGGGGATGAAATCAAGGCGTACCGTGATCGCAGGGAAGGGAGTCCATGGCGCGATCGTCCTGTAGAAGAGTCCCTTGCATTGTTCGAAGATATGCGACGTGGTCTTGTTGATGAAGGAACAGCGACTCTCCGCATGAAAATGGACCCTAAGAATGAAAACTTCAACATGTTTGATCTCATTGCTTACAGAATCAAGTTCATTGAGCACCCTCATGCTGGAGATAAATGGTGCATCTACCCTTCTTACGATTATACCCATTGCTTGGTAGATGCTTTGGAGAATATTACCCACTCTATGTGCACTATGGAGTTTGAAACAAGGAGAGCATCGTATTATTGGCTTCTTGAAGTACTGGATCTTTATAAACCCTTGGTTTGGGAGTATTCCCGTTTAAATATTACCCATAATGTCCTTTCAAAGCGCAAGCTAAATAAATTGGTCATGGGTAACTTTGTTAAAGGCTGGGATGACCCTCGATTATTAACTTTGTCAGGTTTACGCCGCCGTGGTGTCAGTGCTAGTGCTATTAATGCTTTCTGTAGAGATATTGGTATCACCCGCAGTGAAGGCGAGGTTCATCCTCATCGTCTTGAACATTTCGTTCGTGCAGATCTCGATGCAAATTCCCCACGTGCTCTTGGCGTGCTGCGCCCGCTGCGGGTGGTGATTTCAAATCTCCCAGATTCTCATTTTGAGGAAGTCGAAGCCAAATTTTTCCCCGGGCGTAGCGATGATGGGTACAAAGTACCATTTACTAAAATTGTCTACATTGAAAGCACAGATTTCAGAGAAACTGACGAGAAGAATTACTACGGATTAGCGCCTGGCAAAGGTGTCATGCTCAGATATGCGTATCCTATTACCTGCACTGGCTTAACAAAGGGACCCGATGGCAGTGTAGTAGAAGTCCAGGTTGAATATGAAAATGAATTCGCCGGTAAAAAACCACCAAAGGGAGTATTAAATTGGGTAGGACAACCTGCACCTGGCCAAGAGCCGCCCCTCATTGAAGCTCGATTGTACGATCAGCTATTCTCTTCTGCTACTTTACCTGAAGAATGGCTTGAAGATTTGAATGAAGAATCACTTACTATCGTTTCTGGTGCGTATGCTACACCGCAATTAGCGGCATCGAAGCCTGGGGATAAGTTCCAATTAGAAAGATTGGGATATTTCTGTGTTGATCCTGATAGCAATAAGGAGAGATTGGTGTTGAATAGGACAGTGACGTTGAAGGAATCCTTTGTTAAACAGGGGACTGGTAAAGGTGGTAAGTGAGGCGATAGTCTAAAGCGGAATTGATTGAGGAGAAGTCGAAAATTAAGTAGTTTTCTACAAAAACATTTGGTTGGTGGGGCGGAAGACATTCCGACAAGATGTAGTTTTGATCTATCTTTTTCTGAGAAGTTGATGGCGTATAGGGTGAATGTTTTCTGTGAAGATGTATGAGATCCCGTACTTAAAGAGTAATCCTACAGAGGACAGTATAGAAAAGGACATATAGAGCTAGCCTCAGTGAGATAGTTTGTTTCTAAAGCCTTCAACTTGAAGTTTAAGTAGGCTTTGCGCTGAGCATTCTGCGGCGCAAGTCAATGTCGAGCTCACTCATTTTTAAGCACGACAGGTTTATCTAAAAGTCTCATTTGATCTCAGAATGGCATCACGCGGTTTTAAAGTGCACGGGTCAACCTGGGGTGTTATCCAAACAGCCGTGTCTTGACCATGCTTTGAAATGGCATGCTTTGAAATGCTGGGGACGAGAGGAAAGCACGCAAGTTAAAACAAAACCGTTTTATAAAATGTAGGTCTTCTGCTAGTCGAGCAAAATAAAATATAATTAGGTTGTGGCAATTAGGGCTATTTTGTAGGTATAATACCTTGGCAGCATCTCTGCCATTAGGTCCGCATTGGAGATAGGAAATAACAATTTTGGAAGCCATGCAGCAGTTTGCTTCCACGGCAGACGCGGAGAACCCGGGACGCCAATTAAATGGGAAACCACAAGCTGGAGCCGCTAGAAGGTGAGCAGGGATACGTTGTGGGCTTCTTTATCTTGCAGTTGGTTATGCCATTGGCACAACGGTCGGTGTAGATCGGAGGCCTGGAGGCACCACCCTCCTTTTGAGCTCGTATTTACTTGATCATATATTCATCGCAGGGCTCTGGGAGATATTGGAAACCTTGGAAACACTTTAGCGCAAAAGGTGCAGGGTGGCAAAGATGGCGAGAAGGTATGTTTTTGAAGCCAACCCGCGGTTTGTTTTCATATCGAGTATATGGAGTAGAGTATTGTGATTACAATGTGAAAGCTTAATTATCGTTTGCTGTTTCTCACTCCCGCCACTTTTTCTCAATCAACTGCAGGGACGCACTGGTGTGCTCACTCGCCGCGCAGCTGCCCAGCTTATGGCTGTTGGAGGACCTACCAACGACTCCCAGGTATGTATAGGAACAGCTAGAAGGAGACTCAGATACTATCGGTTCTCTTTCATTTTGAATTTCTCAGCTGTCTTGCCATTTGGTCTTTTCATTTCCTCACACCTTACTATTTCTCACACTTTTTTATTTTCCATACCAATAATTACAGGGAACTGACAGCTGGGGTACCCGTCCTCGTGCTAGTTTACGCCCTCGCGATGGCAACGTCCCTGTCGTGTCATCTGCCGCTCCAGCACCACCCATTGAGGCCATGGCAGAGCTCCGCCGTGCTTCTCTCGGCCCTCATATCGACGATGCAGACAAGAACGACCCTCTTGCTGCCTGTCCCTTCATCCCTCACATGATGTCCTTCTACAAACGAACTGAACCCAAGGTCCGCGTTGCTGATAACTACATGTCCAACCAATGCGATATCAATGACAAAATGCGTGCCATCCTCATCGACTGGCTTGTCGACGTTCACATTAAATTCAAGCTTATGCCTGAAACCCTCTACCTCACTGTCAATCTCATCGACCGCTTTTTGGAAGCCAAGCAGGTCACCCGTAAGCATTTACAACTTGTCGGTGTCACCGCCATGCTCGTTGCATCCAAATATGAAGAAATCTGGGCCCCTGAAGTTCGCGATTTCGTCTACATTTCTGACCGTGCCTACAACCGCGATCAGATCTTAAATATGGAGAAAATCATGCTTAATGTCCTTCGTTTCAACCTTACTGTACCCACCCACTTGCACTTCATGCAGCGCTTCCTCAAAGCTGCCGGTGTTGCCGAGAACCAAGAGATCGTTGCCTATGCTACCTATCTTGTGGAATTAGCATTACCTGACTACAGCATGCTGAAGTTCAATTACTCCAAAATTGCAGCATCAGCTGTCTCGGCAGCATGCTCTGCGTATGGCAGGGACCCTGTGCCCCGTGCCCTTCTGCGTCATTCTGGATACAATGAGCCTTCTCTTCGCGATTGTGTCGATGCTTTAGATCTTTTGTACAGCAAAGCACCCACTGCATCTCTCACAGCAGTGTACAAGAAGTTCTCTGCTGAAAAGTACCACAATGTGGCGAATAGAGATGTGCCTACTCGCCTTAGTGATGCCCACATGGATGCTTAAGAAAAAGAAAAATCGCGTTTTTTTCTTTCTTTCTTTTTGAAGTAGCAAACTGTTAGGTGCATCTTGCCAATTTTGTGGTGATGGTTTGTCTGAGTATTCGTTGTTTCTTTCCTCTCCCTTATATTAGCTGTGTACGCTGTGCGAGCAGTTGACAAAGGGAACTGGAATTTTTTACTCATCAACAAACGTATCGCTGCACCGGTGGAATTCTTGCACAGTTTTTTATTCATTAATTAAATCGAAACGGGGCACTGCAGCACGTGCCCCCTCCTATTCTCTCTGACACCATAGATTTAGATTACTACAACAGCGCATCATTATTTATCCTAATTAATTCTACTTAGGTAGGACTAGTAGAACAGGTAGATGACCCCTTGTGACTTTCCTTTAAAAAGTATGCTTTCTTACCTCGTTGACTTTTCTCCCAAACAGCATTTTCCTTTACCTTCCTTTTCTTTCTTTTTTCCCTTTCATTTCTCACTCTCTCTCTCTCCTTTCTGGAGTAGTAGTACTGTCCTAATACCCACCGCAAGGTGCATCTCTCAGTATCATCGATTTATTTTCCGATTCACTATTCGAAAGATGGTGAAGGAAAATTTGAACAAAAAAAGCTTACCTCTTTGTCTTGAAAAATTTGGCAGAGGTCGAAATTGACATTTCCCACTTGTGTAATGTGACTATATATAGAGAGGGAGCAGAGAGTTACAGAAAAAAGGGGTACAAGAGGTATGCATTTGATCGAGAAAAAAGGGACATGGGTTGATTTTGTTGCAAGAAAATTTTTGGGCAGTCGATGAAGAAAGTTGGAGGAACGAAGATTTTACCAGAATACACGCTGCGCATTATTAAATGTAGCTTGGGCAAGATCTGATTCTGGTTTATCAAGTACGGTTGCCATGAGTTTCAGCATATGCCGTGTCGCTACAGGTGTATTAAGAACATCTTTCTTCCTATCAGTACTCATCTCATGCTTCTCATCCTTCAGTTGTTCACATTCAAGGTCCTTTCTGAGCTGGGAAAGTGTAGGCATAGCTTCTATCCAAGCATCGTTCAACTGTAAAGCTCCATCAGGGGCATCAGATTCTATTAAACAGCGATCAAGGGCCTTTTCACCTAGTAGGTGTAGCATAGGAAGCGCCTTGGTCGGTGCTACCTTTGTTAGATGCCCACCTAGAGAGAAATACACATTCGGAAGTTTAAGAAACAATTCAGTCATTTCTGCAGTACCTGTCCAAGCATGTAGTACTACAGGAACAGTCAGATTGACCTTGCAAAGCATGTCATGCACAGCACCAAAACTTTTTACACAGTGAACCGACACTGGTCGCTGCAGCTCTTGTGCTAGTTGTAGCTGTAATTTAAAGGCTTCTAGTTGTTCTTCCCAAGAAGCACGAGCTAGAGCCTTGGTTCCTTTGTCTAATCCACACTCTCCAAGTCCAGCAGTGGGGTTTTCAAGCAATAAACGACGTAGAGTCGCCAACCAAGCGTTGTCAGTCTTTTCCTCACTCTCCTCACCTGCTTGATTCCGTATTTCCCCTTCAGCTCTGCGGTTAACCCACCAAGGGTGCAAACCAAGCTGTGGGAGAATACTTTCCGGGTATTTGGAGGCTAAAGAAAGTACCCGAGGCCAATCGCCTGGCCAGCAACCGTTGACAACAAGGCGGGAAACACCGGCCGAGCTGGCGGCAGTGATCATGCAGTCCAAGCTGTCCTCGGGAATTCTCTCATCCTGCAGGCACAAACTTGCAGTAAATGTAAAACACAGATATATAAGATGGTGAATACGACCAGATGACGAGATATTTGCTTACCTGGAGGTGACAGTGGCTGTCGATGAGATTCATTTTATTTGGAGATTTTCAAGTTGTAAGATGAAGAAATGCTGTAACGAAGCTGTTCCCAGCCATACTTAATGGTTCCGAAAAGTCTGCATGTTTAAGATTTATGACCTCAACGACGAAAAGGGGGCCTTAATGTGAAGAACGACCGAACCTGTTGGATAACGTTTCGTTTTGCCCAGCACTTTGGCCGAGAGTTGCATATATTCAATTGTAAAGTTCAAGACAACCCATTACATTTATAGTATTCGTTCTAGATCCTAGATACCTTTGAACTTGTTCCTAGTTACTTCAAGCTGGCTTTTTGAGGACCTAGTTGAATTTGATTTCGGCATTATCAGAGTTTTTCGATATTTTGGCTTTCGCAAGCAATGCAGTAAACATAAATAATTACATAGTATTCTTTAATGTCGCTTAGAGGGACAATGCGCTTCGCCGAGGCTCGGCCTACCCTTGCAATGCATGCTCCTTTAATTAAAATGTGCTCTGCCCGCTTTGCAACAGCACAATCTTACAATGCACCATTGCCATTCACCAGAACACTACGCACACATAGGAAATTCTCCAGTCCAGTTGCTGCTCAAGCTAAAAAACCTGCAAAACAAGGTTCTCGCAGTCGTGACTCTCGTGGTCGGACAACTCCTCCTTCCCCAGACGGCCCTGCCCGCCCCTCCACCATCCCAAACGGTATCCAAGGCATCAATACAGATTCTATAGAGTCTATAGAAGTGCGTGGCAATCAAGTTATCCTGACTATGGATGAAAATCCTGAAAAAGATGCCACCGCTCAAGTTGAAAAAGAACTCGATGAAGAGATGCACGTCATGGATGCAGTAATCAAGATCTTTTGTGTCCATACCGAACCAAACTTTAGTCTCCCCTGGCAACGTAAACGTCAATACTCGTCTTCCTCTTCAGGCTTTATGGTTCAGGGCCCTGACGGGCAAATTTGGCTTTTAACCAACGCTCATTCAGTTGAATACCACTCTCAAGTGAAGGTAAAACGCCGTGGAGATGATAGAAAATTCTTGGCAAAAGTACTGGCTATGGGTACTGAATGCGATATCGCCTTACTTACGGTAGAGGATCCAGAATTTTGGAAAGGGGTTGCACCTCTATCTCTCGGGCCCTTGCCCTCATTACAAGATTCTGTTTATGTCGTAGGGTATCCTATCGGTGGTGACACCATTTCTGTTACTTCAGGTGTCGTTTCCCGTATTGAAGTCACTGCGTACGCACACGGAGCGACTGAACTTCTCGGCGTACAAATTGACGCGGCAATCAATTCAGGAAATAGTGGAGGGCCTGTTTTTAATGACTCGGGGCAATGTGTTGGTATCGCGTTCCAGTCGTACGCAGGAAGCGATGCTGAAAATATAGGATATGTCATTCCGACGCCCGTTATTCACCACTTTTTGGATGATTTTCAACGAAATGGCGCCTTCACTGGCTTCCCCGCTCTCGGCATCCAATGGCAAAGAATGGAAAGTGAAGCCTTGCGTGCAGCCTGTGGCATCTCTGCTGGCCAGAAAGGTGTCCTTGTACGTACTGTCCAACCTATCAGTCTTGCAGCAGGGATTATCCAACCTGGCGACATTTTAATGCGATTTGACGGTGTGCAGGTAGCGTCCGACGGTACCGTCCCTTTTCGTAGTGGAGAACGTATTGCCTTCAGTTATTTAACCTCTCAGAAATTCACTGGAGATGTGTGTTCTTTAGATATTCTAAGGGAGGGTAAAGAAATCAACGCATCAGTGAAATTGATGAGACCAAATGCTTTGGTTCCACACCACTTGGCGGGTGGGGACCCTTCGTATTTTGTAGTTGCAGGTGTGGTGTTTACAGTTGCTACTGAACCGTATTTACAGTCAGAGTATGGAATAGATTACCACAGAGAAGCCCCTGTGAAGTTATTGGACCGGTTATTGCATGGACATAAACGGTGGCCCGATGAAGAAGTTATTGTAGTGAGTCAAGTGCTGGCGTGTGACGCGACGTTGGGCTATGAAGACTGTTTCAATACACAAGTACACGCGTTTAATGGAGAACCGGTACGAAATTTACGTCATCTTGCAGAAATGGTTTTGAATTGCAAAGAAAAATTCATGAAATTTGATGTAGAATACCACGAGCTGTTGGTCTTAGAAACTGCAGTGGTGGCAGCGGCAACTGAGGAAGCGGTGCAGGCACATTCGATTCCTAGTATGGTGTCGAAAGATTTGTTAGATTTGGTGCAAGGGAAAGATGGAGTGTTGTCAGTTGGTACTAGTAGCAATAATGATGACAGCACGACGAGTACGAGTGGTAGTAGTAAAGAAAGTGCATTGACAGCTGAGCAAGCGGCAGCGGCGGAAATTGAGGAGTTGATGTTGGCTGCAGAGTAATTTTCAGTATTCTTTTGTAGTGTGAAGCAATTATGTTTACATGTAAGAGTTTATTATTGTAGTTAGGTTGATATGGGAATCAGTAGACGTCCAGAGAGAGAGGTCTACCTGTGGACTACTTTCGATTTCGATTTCGAGCTAGAATTAACTTTTTACCTTCTTTAGCTTTAAACTTAAAACTTTTACATTTAGATTTAACCTGATATCAGAAATATAATCTTGCAACTAAGAAAGCTTCCAGTTGTGCATCAAAGAGACCCTTACCCATCTAGCAAATTAGAGATGAAGTGCACTGCGTATGCAGGGAGCAGCAGGAGCTGCAAACTGCAGTTGCAAAAGCCAGGATCACAGCAAGTCGCCGCTATAAAGACAGTAAATCACGCTAGGAGAACACTCAAGGCCGCAGCATCGCACAGACTTAATGTTCAAGCAGTGAGTGACTTGCCTGTTGTTTTAGATCACATTCCCAATTACTAAATGTGTTATATATATGCTTAACTATCCAATTAATTTATTGTTGTAGGTAATTCCCGCGTTGTCAGGTGATGCTACCGAGCAAACCCCACCTGATCTTCCATCCTATTTGTTCAAGGAGCGCATTGTCTACCTTGGCATGTCTTTAGTGCCGGCAGTGACTGAACTAATGCTGGCAGAGCTCCTATACTTGCAATACGATAACCCCACACGGCCAATTTACATGTATATCAACAGCACCGGTGTAGCTAAAGGAGCGGGCAAGTTGGGTTATGAAGCAGAAGCATTCGCAATCTATGACACTATGCGGTACATCAAACCACCAGTGTACACCGTCTGCGTGGGCACAGCATTCGGCGAAGCAGCCATGCTTTTAGCAGCCGGAAAGTCCGGTAATCGCGCCGCCCTCCCTTCGGCGACAATGATGATCAGACAACCAATGCAGCGTTTCACTCAAATGCAGGCATCTGATGTTGACATTTACAGAAATGAGTTGCGTAAAACTAATGGAAATGTCGTTTCTTTATTGGCGAAACATACAGGACACTCTGAAGAAAAAATTGGGACTGATATTGCCAGGCCTAAATATTTCAACCCTTATGAAGCGAAGGAGTATGGCCTTATTGATACAGTTTTAGAGCCTGATAACGAGGCTATGAAGATGGTAGCACGGTCACAGATTGAGTAAAAGGAGATGCTGAAAATATAAATTAGTATCTGAGCAATTTATCATGATCAACTTGTGTGCACTCTCGTTTTCCCTAATAGTAGTTTTAGCATTTCTATTAAAGTCTAGCTTGTAATGAATAGTAACTCTATAAACATTTAGCATTATCGGTATTTGTACTAATAGTAGTAAATTGCTGTTGATACCCTTCCAAACATGCAAAAAAGAGAGTGTACGGCAGCAGTGGCAGTATGTTTTCGAAAGGCGGGGGAAAATAAAGAAAGAAAAAAGAAGAGGAAAAAAATGGAGAGAAGCAGAAAAAGGAACTAGAAAATCTCCATTGGTGTATATTTTTTATTTCATATGTGCGTCCAGTAATAAAGCTTTTCTAGAAAGATAAATTAAGTAGCATCGTCAACAAAACAAGAGCCAAAGGCATAGTATTTATTGATTGCAGCAACGAGCATCTGGCAGAAATCTCTGACAGAGGAGCGAACAGCATCAGTAGCAGGGACATCATCAACCTTACGAACTTCAAAGTTCTTGCCATCAACATTCTCAGCGTTACCTTCAAGAGTAGGGAATCCATCTGCGAAAAATTTATAAACAAGAAATAATCTAGAAATTAGTCGGCAATGCTTCATTAGAATTAAGTGATTAAAAGTGAAAGGAGTATAAAAATCAGATGCACTGACGCGGTAACAAACCTGCTCCACGACCAATCCATTCGTGTTTTTGTGTGACTTCATCATCAAAGGCTACACGTATATCAGTAGCACTCGCTCCATCTTTAAGAAAGGAAACAGTGAAACCCCAAAACGTGCCGTCCTTCTTATAAGGAGTGACCTGTAGGTATATTTATATGAGCACAAATGGGGGGAAGTGAGTATTAGATGCATGTATATACATATTGACAACTATTCAGGGGACGTCGAAATGGAAAAAAAAAACATACCTTGCAGGGGCAGCCGACGTTGCCCATGCCATTTTCTTGAATTTCAATAACAGCCCAGCGAAGCAACTGGTCCATGAGATCTTGCCTAGGGATGAATGCAGGAATCTCTACTTTAGAGATGAGCTTTCCAACTCCTCCATCGGTTTGAGCAGCTTGAGCGACATGCATGGCATTTCTTCTAGGCAGGGATGCGGTACCGAAAGGCTTCGCGGCAGGAGCAATCGTCCTTTCCGTTCTTGTAGTGAAAGAAATAGATGCACGGGCCACGACAGATTTACGGGCGCAAGGCTGCACCGAGCAAGTAGCAGCCATGAGCTGCTGTGCACAAGTTTGCATAATGCTAGCGTCTTTCTATAAAAACGCAGCAATTGCTAAAGGAAACAACTTTAAATATATAGCCCGCGTATTGGCAATGTGCGTTAATATAGGAGAAATTGGCCACTTCCTCCTATTCTGTGTTTCTTTTTATCTCTCAAATAAGAAGCATCTAGAACCCAATTGCGATCTGCCTGTGCATCCTTCATTGTTTTTTCGTATCATCTAGCCATGATGTTCCAGGGGAGTACCGCGATCAAGGGCATTTTAGCATAAAGACTCATTACCAGTGCTCGATCAAATTTGTTGCGCCATGAAAGTAGCGCAACCCATTTTCTCTTTCCGCGCTCCCCTAATATCTTTAAGATCATTTCAGCGTCACAATACATCAGATCAGCGAAGTTTAAGAGGACCTGTGCCCCTTAATGGGTTTCTAGACTCAATTTTCAGGCAAGTCTATTATTAATCTTCTCTGCCGTCACCGCCGCTGCCCCTCTTCCTACACCCACGTTTTAACATTTCTAAATAACGTATCTTTTTCTTCTTCTTCTTTTTTTACAGAAGCAAAGATACAGCTCCTGTAGAGATTGAACAAGATGCATTAGGCCAGGCACTCCTAGATGCCTTATTCTCTAAACACCAAACTTCTTCCTCACTTATGAATGGTGTTCAGTGCAGCGATATTTCAGGCCAAGGACGAGGCCTTGTAGCAACACAAACAGTACGAGAAGGGCAAGTAGTTCTTAATATACCTTTCGACGCAGCTATCACACCTGAAAAAGCAGCTCAGATGTCCTCCTTACGAGACATTATCACGAGCAGTAGGTATGCCAGCAGCAGTGGTGATGAAGCCAAGACGACTCTTCCTGATTGGACGTTACTAGCAGTATGGCTTGCAGAACTCGTATCCTCTCAAACTCCTCCTCCTCCTCCTCCATCCCTCTCCAACAACAATCATGCTGTGCATGCTGCGTACGCAGCAGTATTGCCTGCATATCAAAACACCAGCTGTGTGTTGGAGTGGACGGAAAACGAAGTAAATTGGCTACGGGGATCTTACCTATACAACATGGCTCTCGACATCCGTACCGCTGCAGATACCTCTTGGAAAGAATTGGAACCAATTATAAGTCATGCTGAGCGTGCTGGGCTTATTAAAAAAGGTGTTTTGACAGAAAAAACATTGAAGCATGCCTTTGCTTTGTTGTTGTCCCGTCTGATCCGAATCAATTTTAATAGCAGGACTGGTGGTGGTGGTGGCGGCGGTGGTATAAGTGGTGGTATAAGTGGTGATTATGATAGGAATTTGGGCCAGAATGAAGTTGAGGTGCTATGTCCAGTGGCAGATTTCGTCAATCACGACTCTACCTGTTCTTCTTTTCTTCAAATAGACGAAGAGAACCAAAATATTGTGTTGGTTGCAGACAGAAAATACCGCCCTGGGGAACAAATTTTTGCTAGTTATGGGCAGAAAACGTCTGGAGAAATGCTTTTAAGCTATGGATTTTTACCTGAAGAAGGTTCAAACGTGCACGATGCGTGTCTGCTAAGTATAGGAGGTGTTGGAGAAGGGGTAGAGCAAATTTCAAAAGAGGTGTTCCCGTTGAAAATGGGTGCAGTGCCTCAGAAACTTTTAGATGCTCTTTGCAGCGCAGCAGGAGAGAGCAACAATGGTGTGAACGTATCAGGAGAGCAGCTGCTTGTGAATTTGTGCAAACAAAAGCTTGAAACGTATTCTATCAACCTTGAAGATGCAAGGGCAGAGCTCCTGCGTCTGAGAGGGACCACAGCTCGTGACAGTACCGGTGGCAAAGAAGAAAGAGATGCCACTACTATAAATGTCAAAAGAAGAGACGCAGTGCTGAGAATACTTGTACAGGAACAAAAGATACTAGCTCGCACGATCTTTCTGATGAAACAACAGCTGAAATAAACCCCTCTTGGAAGATATTGAATAAGAAAAACATGTTTTCTAATGATTAATTATTTAATATCTCGATATGTATTCTTTTTACAAAGTTTCAAGCTCTTTAAGCTGTGATAAACCCTCTCTGCACAATCGTTGCTTCTCAACAAAGCGATCATCATCAAGAGCAGGCGTCATATGCCCTTGATTTACCAAATCTTTGAAAGATTTTCCTTCTCTTGGAAAATCTGAAGAAAATTCACGAGTGCCGTCGTCATCTAAATCTATCCAAGAAAAGCAGCCCCAAAACTTCTCTCTAGCAGCTACAACCAATGGCTTGGTTAGTTTATACGCTCTTAGTTCTAACACCGTCAACGGCTGGGTTGGTTTCCAGCGTAAGCGTGCTTCCAGAAAGTCTGGGCCATAGATGTGAAGAGGGTCGAGAGCGGTGAGAATCTTGGGGTCAGTTGTTTTAAACTGTCCTGTCACTTCAGCTACACAGTCAAATTCTAGATATTCCTGTCCTCTAGGGTCTATTTCACAGTCTGCTTGGTATTTACTTTGGTATTCAGGCTTGAGTAAGCTAGCGTCTGTGTGGAATGTGGTCGGGAAAAGTACAAATGAGGGAGCCTTGGTTTTAAACGTAGGGTCCTTGATGCCCCCTTTGCGTAAAAGCACAGTTTGGTCCCCATTTGATAGAGCTTTAACTGCGGGTGCCCACTCTTTTAGCGCTATTTTTGTTGCATTATCAGCAAATTGACATCTGACAACCATTGATCTCGAGGAGTTCTTCAAAGAGATTGGCCTTTTATATCCTAGTTTCTGCATCTTACTGGCGTTTGCAGAAATTAAATGTAGTGTTTTTATCTTGAAATGAAGTAAGGAATGTAATTGCTTACATAAGTTTAAGAACCTCCAGGCAGGAGGCGGGAAATAAAAAAGAACTTCATTCCACCCAAAAACAATTAATTAATAATCAAAAAGGACGCAGCTCACACGAATTCTACTATTCATGAATAAAAACTCTTCAGGTTTTTAGTTGGCTCTCAAAAAATTAAGCATAGAAAAATGCAAACGCACAAAAAAAACTCTAAGGGCGGACGCATGTCTTAATGCCTTTGATAGCCGCAGCATAATCCTTGGCTCCATACACACCACTGCCAGAGACAATAGCATTGCAACCAACTTCCTTAATGAGGTAAGCATTCTCAGGGGTAACACCGCCATCAATCTCCAACCAGGGGTTGACACCACGAGCATTACACATTTCTTTCAACTTCCTCATCTTTTCAATTTGGCTGTTGATGAATTTCTGTCCACCGAATCCAGGGTTGACAGACATGAGAAGAACAAGATCGACATCTTCAATAACGTATTCAAGGACAGACAAAGGGGTAGCAGGGTTGAGCACAACACCAGCTTTGCATCCTAAATCCTTAATTTGATAAACAGTACGGTGAAGGTGAGTGGTAGAAGAGTTCTCAACGTGAACGGAGATAATATCAGCACCGGCCTTTGCAAAATCGGGGATACGGAGCTCAGGCTCGACAATCATGAGATGCACATCCAAAGGCTTGTCGGTGATGGGGCGAAGGGCATCAACAACAAGAGGGCCAATGGTGATGTTAGGGACAAAGCGACCATCCATAACATCGACGTGAATCCAATCAGCACCAGCATCATCGACAGCCTTGACCTATACATGGGTAATTCGTAGAAATCGAGTTAATCGGAATGGAAGGTAAAAAAATGTGTGCTCAGCCGGAGAGGAGGCAGGCGGGGAGATGGCTTTTTTGAGCTTGGAGAAAAAATAAAGCTCGAACTGAGGTTAAAACGTACCTGTGCGCCAAGAGTGGCGAAGTTGGCAGACAAAATGGAAGGGCTGACCTGCAAGGCGGTTAAAATAAGCAGAGAAAACAAGGTAGATTAAATTTAGTTATTATCGTGATGGCAATCTGTAGATAATGTAGCCATGAAAGGTAGCATGATCAGTCAACAGCTCGTGGTAACTTACCATAATTTCATTCTTGTTGCACTTGTCAACACGGCTGGTCGCAGAAACCTTGACGGTGCTTCTCCTGGATGCACGGGGCATGGCGACACCGGCCTTGAAGGCGGTGGAGGTGAAAGTAGCGCTCTGCATGGTTTCCGCAAAAGATGGCAATAAGTTGTATATCAAATGTGACAAGGATCGGTGGCCGAGATGGCTACATCAATAAAACAATTATCCGCCCTATCTTTTCTTCAGTTGAGACAATGCAAGCTTTTAGCTCTTTTTGAGCTGGATCCCAAGGTAAATGACACATATTTCCCAAAATACAATCTCCCTATTGTAAATGACCTTTTAATAATGCTAGCAGATCCTCGATGATGCTTCAAAAATCCACATTTCGTCATGGACAATGCACCATCTCGATGCTCTTAGAGCCCAACAGAGTCCGCCCATATGCCCCTAAAAACGTCCATTTTCCCAAAATACGCATCACAAGGCAGCTATCAGTGTATCGACACCATCATCGGAGCAGAAATTCGTTTTTTTGCCGAGCAGCGGCGGTGGGCCCTGGCCCGCTTCCTGTTGCTCCAACAACGAAATTCCTTCGCTTTCTAGACGCAAATTACATCCCTATAGCCCTCATTGGATCCATTGTCTTCGGGTGGCTATGTCCTGGCCCTGGAACTTTCGCTGCAGCGCGTAATTTACAAACTTTCTCTACTATCGGTATTTTTATAATTTCCGGGATTTTGCTACAGAGAGGTGAAGCAGCTGCTGCACTACGTAGCCCTATTGCAATAGCTTTTGGTATTCTATCTACCCTATTAATCACCCCATTAGCTGCATTTGGAGTTATGCGCTTGCCACTGCATCCTCCCGAGATGGCACTAGGCCTAGCGGTTTTTTTGCTGTGTCCCGACCACTCTCTCGACCTGTGTAACCCTCTCAAATGCCTGCAAAGGCAACTCTGCCGTTGCCTTACTCTTAGTAATAGTAACAAATGTGTTAGGCGTGTTTACAATCCCCACTATGCTGTCGCTGGTGGTGGGTGGGAGCGCAGCAGGCGCAGCATCCTTCAACCCGACTGCACTCTTCAAAAGTCTGGTTAAATTTGTTTTGCTGCCTTTATTAGGAGGCGTCGTGCTTCAAACAACGATTCCAGGGTTGCCACAATGGAGGACCAATAACAGAAAGCTGCTTTCGTATTTGTCTACTATGTTTTTATGCCTAGTACCTTGGATGCAGTTGTCAGTGGCTGCCTCCTCCAATCTGCCTCTCACGGCGACTTCTGTCGCAGCTGCTGCAGTCGCTGGAGCTGCCTTACATGTAGTATTTTTAGTATTCAACACCCTAGTTGCTGGAATGTTACGGTTTAATGGCAATAAGAAACAAGATGTGGCAATCAGAAAAGCAGTTATTTTATGTACGAGTGAAAAGACATTGCCAGTTGCTGTTGCTGTGGTAAACCAACTCTCAGCTGCTGGAGCTGCAGCTGGATTTGCAGTCGTACCCTGTATTTTAGCGCATTTACTGCAGATTGCGATAGATTCAGCCGTGGTGTCGAGTTGGAATAAGAAAGACGCCGATGCAGCAGCTGCAGTGGCTGGAGCATAGAAGAGAGAAATGACGACTATTTTGTATTTTATTTTCCTTTTTCCAAATTTTCTGACAATGCTATGATTCAAGTGTTCAATGAGAATGCAGTTCGAATTGTAAACATCTTCTTTCAATTCCTCTATTTCTTTTTACCAAGCCAATTCGCCAGTCTTCCACCTAACCCTCCTTTCCCTTTAGGACTGATCGACCCGAGACATAACTCACCCTCCAGTTTCTTCTCTTCTTCTTCTTCTTTCTTCTCTTCTTCTTTCTCTTCTTCTTCTTCCTCCACACATAGACATACACCTACATCACTGGCTTCAAAATCTTCTAATTCAACCTCATCCCAAAGATCTTCCATCGTCTTGTATGGACCCCGGGGATTCAACCACATGGCGCCATTGACCATTCTCTGTTGAAATTTAAATGAACTTAACCTTGCATAATCTTTAGAACTTAATGTCCAGTCGAATACGTCTAGATTGCCACGCAAGCGGTCCGGATTTGTCGATTTGGGGATGACTGAGGTATTGTGTTGTAGTGCCCACCGAACGAGGACTTGCCCGACATTTTTACCAATTTTTGTAGAGACTTCTGTAACGATGGGGTCTTTAAGTAGCACAGCAGGGACTTTGCGAGGAAAAATGGATTCTGAATCGGGAGAACCGAGTGGAGAGAAGGCTGTAACGTGGATTTTATTTTCTTTGCACCATTGAATTAAAGCGTCGTTGCGGTGGTATGGGTGGATCTCTACTTGACACACTGAAGGCAAAATTTCAGCATATTCCATGATTTCAGCTAATTTTTTAGCGGAAAAGTTTGATGTGCCAATAGAACGGACGTACCCGTCTTTAACCAGGCTTTCTAAAGCTCGCCAGGTTTCTTTTATTGACGGTGTGACGGCATCGCCTACGTTGCCTGTTACAGGCCAGTGAATGAGGTATAAATCCAGATAGTCAAGTTTTAGAGCTTTTATGGAGCGTAAACAGGCAGCACGGACGCGATCAGGGGCGTGGTCGTTGTTCCACACCTTAGAGCAGATGTAGAGCTCGGAGCGGTCGATTAATTTCCGGGAAACAGCATAGTCTAAAGCGTCCCCAACTTCATCTTCATTCTGGTAGACACTAGCACAGTCAATGTGGCGATATCCCGCTTGCAAAGCGATGTGAACGGCTGCTCGCACTTGGCCTTTTTCAGCCTTCCAGGTACCAAGGCCGACGGCAGGCATTGTGGTCCCATCTCGAAGAGTGATCATTGGCATGTTTTCTACGCGGTTATATAGAGCCTTCTGTGCTTCAAGGATGGCAGCAGGGCGTGCAGCGAGCTCGCGGCGTTCTATTTCTTGTGCTGCAGCCCAATCCTCGGCAGAAATTTCCTTCACTCCACCAAAATCAAGGAATGTAAGGTTCGGTGCACCTTGAGCGGAGCAGTCGACCTTGTATTTATCATACCATTGAGATTGTTTTGGTTCAGGGTTTTGGGCAGGCATTGTTTATGCGGTTTTCAAGCTTCTGTGCAGCAAAACTCTAAATTGCTGAAAACTTGAATGATGAGTATTTTTGTTGAAATAATATTTCTCCAGTGCACAGAATTGTTAAGAACGAACAATATTTCAAGCTTAACGAATAATGTTGATTTTAAAGCAATGCAAGCGTTCAAGTTCAAGGTTTTCTGCATATTTTTGGTCAACATTGATTTTGGCAGAAGAAATTAGCCCAAATCCAAAGGGAGATGAAAAGAAATTCGCCGTTTTAGGGCTTTTGCCAGGCTTGACATAGCTCAGCAAACAGTTGAAATTGTGTTTTCATAGTTTGACAATTCGCATTATTACAAGAGCGTCCGAGGCAACTTACTAGAAGCTCATCACTGCACGCGTCTTCCGGATCTGACTAACAGTTAGGGTGCTCTCCACATCCTCGCTGATCAAACCCAGTTACTAAGTCGCATCCTGGTGATTCTGAACAAGTCTGTTAGCAGCGCGTTCAGTTTCTGAAGCTAACAAAATAATAAAGTATTAATCATGTCTGACAATCCGTTTGCTGATAACCCTTTTGCGGTGTCTACCTCAGGCGTAAGGACTATTTCCCCTATTAAGTAATCTACTTCTGCTACATCACTATTTTTCCTGAGAGACCGCCTATTAATTACTATTAGTAAATTGTTTTCTATATTCTAATTATATAGGGAAACGGCACCGTCCCTTCTGCCACCAGCGGAGCCTGGGGTGGTGGAACAGCCGGAGCTTGGGGAAGTTCTTCTGCTCCTGCTCCTCCAGCTCCTGCCCCAGCACCTACATCTAGCTTTACTCTCCCCTCTTTCTCTAAACAAACTTCCACTGTCCCTACTGGCGGCGATCCTCGTCGTGATGCTGACCTCAATCGCCGGGAAGCGGAACTGAATCGCAGAGAAGCCGAGCTCCGTCGCCTTGAATTGGAGCTCCGTTCCGCGCCTGGAGGCGCTAGCAAGAAAAATTGGCCTAAATATTGCTCCTGCGTACATCATGATATCGCTGGAGAGGTCCCTGCTGCGATGCAAGGCACAGTGAGATCAGGCTACTATGCCTACCTTGGTCTTATTATTTGCTTGTTCTGGAATTTTATTGGCTGCGCTGGATACCTTATTGCTGAAGGTAAACTGTCCCCATTTTTATGGGGTGCGTTATACATGGTAGGAGGTATCCCTGGAGGGTGGTACTTGTGGTACGGAAGGCTATACAATGCAGCAATTAAGGATTCAGCATTTGGCTATGGGTCATTCTTCTTATTCTTCACGACGGCGCATCTGGTGTTTTCTGGGTGGAGCGCTGTTGGGCCCCCTATTTTGAATTCTACATCTCATACTGGCTGGTGGGTTACTGTACAAAATGTGTATGGGGAGAATAAAGGCCTTGGTGTTGTTTATTATATTGGTGCCGCATTGTGGTCCTTAGAAGCGGTATGGAGTTTTTGGACTTTGAAACGAGTGTATACTGCGTTTAGAGGGAAAGGGATGACTGCTGCTGATGTGAAGAGGGATGCAGCAAGGGGTGCTGCGACTGTTATTGTTTAGAAAAGGATTGCTATCGAGAAAGTTTGACGGAATTGACTGATTGATGATTAAAAGCTGTATTGGCGTTCTTTTCATATAGAGAAATACAAGTACAAGGATATATATAAGCATTAGTTTTATGCGCGTTGCATAATGTAATTCATACTTATTATTATTAGATACTCTCTTTATAATTTGGATCTCATTGTCTGGCTGCCGGTACTTTGGACACCTGCTACTGCTATGCGTCTGCTTGGCGTTTATTATTGCTATCTGATATTATAATTAATACGTAGTATTTTAGCACTGTCTGTAAAAATTGGCCTTTTAAAATGTTCATTGTTCATGCATGATTTAAAATTGATCGAAGATAACGGCCTAGGGTTGCCTGAGAACGTGGTTAAGGCCCAGAGAAAAATTTGCACTACGGCACTGGTCGCAGAGGTAGTGGGTCGCCTTTCACGATTTCCTTTGGAATCTGCAAAAAATTGAGGAAATAAATGCAGAACCATATTCTCTAAATAGAACGCATTATTTACTCTTCGTGTCGTTTTGACGGTCCACAGCTTCTCTGGTAAGCTTCATGAACTTCAATTAATTCTTGGGCTGGGCCTTTTCGGCGGTGGCCGCGGCGGTCAAGGAGTTCAGGAGACTGCCAAATAAACTGGAAGCTCTTTAGCAGGGCCAGATCTTAATTTTCGTGCATACTTTTATTTTGCAAGTAACAACAAACTATTCTACGTGGCAACCACGAGCTTATTTGTCTGCAAGCTGTTGCGATTCCATTTTGCATCTTGAGAAAAATAAGAAAAGACATCTATAGACATCATGGGAGATGCTGAAACCCACATACTTGAACCTGGGTAAGTATAATTTGGATGATTTGGGTTCTGCCTCTATGTCTTTGATTTGAGGTGCTGACAGCCATCTAATCCATTTCTCTGGATTTATTTATTTTCTGCAGTGCTGGGCCAAGCGCTCCACCACTTTCTTTCATCAAGGTAGAGGATGTGCTGCTGGTAAGTACCATGAGAAATGCCGTTCCTCCAAGAGCTAGACATTCAGAACCGTATTTTCCTTGCCACATGTCGCCCCCTCTCCCCGCTCACATCTTACCCTCCTGTCCTCTTTACAGCTACAAATTAAAGAACGAGGCAAAACCTTCCCCCGCCGCCCTGACATTTGCCGCCCTCGCGATCCCCGCGACGCCTCAACGGCAGAAGACCTCAGCATCTCAGTCCCTGATTGGCTTGAATTACGCCGACGCAGAGAATTTGAAATGTTGCAGCAATACGGCGCTACGGGCGGAGCACTCGGCGGTGTCAACGATTTCAACCTCCGTCCACTTAGCAGAGCAATTAAAACTCATAAAGGTAAAGGCAATGGCCGTACCTATACTTCGAGGTATCGTGGCGTCCATCAAACTTTCCCAACTCGACGATGGGAAGCACAGTTCCGTCGTAGCGGCAAACCTACCTCCTTAGGGTGCTTCGACCACGAAGAAGAAGCTGCACGTGCGTATGATAAAATGATGCTTTGGTGTGAACTTCACTACGCTTCTGGAGTAAAAGGCGGCGTTACTAATTTTGACCCTGCCAACTACGAAGCGGATATTCAATGGCTTCAACAAGTAACACAAGATGAACTAGTGCAAATTTTACGCAGTGACGGTAGAAGACAAGCAGCACAGAGGGTAGTCAGACATAAGAAAGAACCAGCTCAAGGGGTAGGTCCTTCTGCTGGTAGAGAGAAAGAGCTAGCGGGAGTGAGCGGGTATTCAAGTTTAGCTGCATCCATGATGCCAGGAGGCCACGGAGGAACGAGTGCGGGGCCGAGTGCAGCTGTATCTGAAGATTATAATTAGATAAGATAGCAGCAGTGGTAGCAGTAGCAGTCGTAGGGTTCAGATGTATATTATGTATATATTGATTTCGATGTAATTTTCAGTCTTTTAGTCTTTAGAAAGTTTGAAGGGTGGTGTTGTGATTGGCAAGGTAAAAAACTTAATAATATTAATTTATGATAATTAATTCAAGGTTTTCAGTACAGGGAAAAAATCAATGTTTGAGTATTCTCTCTAGCTAGACTGGACTGCTTATTCTCTAATTTAAGTCAAACTAGGTATTAGTCATCACACCTCTATCAGATCTACTTGAAGAAGAAGATACATTTTTTCTTCTTCTTCTTATTTCTTAGCACGCTTAGCACGGGGACTCGTGCTCTTCCCAACAGCAACAGCAACATCCACTTCAGCTTGTGGAGCCGCACTAACACTCTTACTACGGGTACGTCCCTTTGCACCATTCGCCTTGGCTCCACCAGACCCGGGCGTGTTGCCGTTTGCGGTCGCCAGCACCGCCGGAGACACCACCGCTGCTGCTGCTGCCGTAGCGGAAGAGCCACCTGCACCTTGTGTACCATTATCTTGCTTTGCCTTTTTCTTTTCTTCAGCCACCATCTGTTGCTTCATTCTAGATAATGCCATTTTCACAGCCCGAGCATCGCCTTCTTCTTGCTCTACGAGCGCTTCTATCAAACCAACATCAAAGTCAGGGAAGTCTGAGCAGAGCAGAGCCACCGCAATGGCCTGACGATCAGCTTCATTTTCCCGAGAAGCGATACCGACTCTAGGAACTAATATAGAAGGGGTTTGCTGTTGTTGTTGCTTCTTCTTTTTCAAAGCAGACTTTGGGCTAGCATCAACAGAAGTTGCAGCAGTCGCTTTTCTTCCTTTCTTTTTAATAGAAGGACTCGTCTGAGTAGCATCTTCTTCTTCTTCCTCAAGTTTTTCTTCCTCTTCTTCGCCATTAGCAATACGTTCAGCTTTGTCAGCCTCTACTTGCTTCTGCAATTTCGCCACCATGGACTCCAAATCTCTATTCACCTGAGCGGTTCTCAAAAAGTCGGCAAGATCACTTTTGCAGCAAGGACAGGGCATAACGACCTTGCGAATACGTAAAGACCTTCCAGTAGCAGCACCCGTATCCACCTCAAATTCCTGTCCACCAAACGTGAGATCTAAACAGGATTTGCAGAAGTTGTGGCCACAAGGCGCCGAGACGGGGAGCTTTAAAATCTCTTTGCAGACACCACAAGTCATCTCTTTAAGTGCCTTTTCATGCTCGCTCACCTTTTTACGTCCTTTTCCACTACCACTCGCCCCATTACGTTGGCTTTCAGGAGGAGGACGTGTCCAACCCCACTCTTCCTTTTCAGCATTCCAATCCCAATAAGGTTTATCTTTCCCGCATCCCATGGTATACACATCTTTTTTATAAGCTTCCTTAATCTCGGCAAGCGCTTCTTTGGGCAAGTTCTTTGCCAAGTCTCTAGGGCGGTCTCCAGCGTCATCAGAAGACCAGGGGGCAGGTTCATTATCACATCGAATAAATAAATACCGACACATCAGCAAGCCTTGAGCTCCTTTCTTCCTCCAGCATTTGACTATTCTGTAAATACCGTCATATCGTACAGGTTCTTCAGTTGTAGGAGCATAGGCAGAGCGCTTTTCCTTGTGGGAACGGACGACGCGCACCGGTAGGCCCCTCTCACAACTAAGTTTTAAAGCTTGATTCATTGAAGTAAAATCTTGATTAAAGCTTTGGACTTTACTCGTACGTTTATTGCCTGAAAGGTCTCTACCCCCGGATCCAGTGTATAAGAACCATTCTCCTTCATCACGGTCGTCTTCATAGCCACCAGAAAGGACTACTGACTGTGCACCAACATTAGATTGACCGGCAATTCCCGCTACGTGAGGAAAATGAGCACCCCACTGCCTACAATCAAGACGATCTTTCCAGCAGTCCCCTACACGAATTCCCAAACCACGAGGATCTGCTTCAGGAGGAATAGGACCAAAATGGTCGTTAGGGACGTTGACCATAATACGACCAGAAGCGGCGTTAGCACGACCTGCACGCTGGGCTCGTTCAGTAGTGAATGCTTCATCAGGACGGTCGTCGTTGTTGATACGGACGAAATTCTTGGCTGTGGTGGCCTTTTTACCGGATTTCACGGCACGGATAGCGGAAATTAAAGCGGTGTTGACACGAGGATTGGCAGCAAATTTTGCTCCAAATTCGTGACGGCAGCTGGGGCACGCTTTTTTCTTTGCTTTCGCCACCAGATCTTGGAAGCATTTCAGGCAAAAATTATGCTGGCAAGGGGCCTGTTTGGTGATTGAGAGGAAGAAAATGGAGTAAGAAAACTAGCGTGTGTATTTTGAAACAGAAAAGTGAGCACGGCGGCAAGACAGTGAAGAAGCAGGGGAAATAGATTAATGAAAACTTACAGTGACAGGACGTTCACAGAGTTGCATGCAGATAGCGCATTTGAGTGTATCATCACCCATTAAATCTTCTTCCTGTGTTGCAGCTGCAGAGGAAGGGCCAGCACCATTAGTACCTGCACCAGATCAGAAGGAGGAGACCAACCGCATGTGAGCGAGCGATGACAAGATTCAGCGGGAAGGTGAAAAGAGCATTTATAATCCCACGCATCTGTTAGCGCTACATACCTTTAGTTCCATTATCATTGTTAGAGTCGGGTTGGGACATCCATTTGCCCGTTAAGAGCTCTTGTCTCTTGATCGCCTTTTCTGCATCGGTTAGCTTCGAGTCCCGCTGGATCTCCATGATCTTTTTCATTATCTGCTGTTGATCCATGATGCTTGATAACCCTAGGAGGGTAACAACAGTCCTTGGAAGCTAAACCGAGGGTATTTGTGGAGTTGGTTGAACAATTTTTATTAGATTAGCTGCAGCAATACCCTCAATTGCAATCTAGCACGCTGTTTTATAAAGACGAGTTTCTGAATGCACTACTTAATGGTCTAATGAAACAACTACAGTAGGCTGCCCAGATTTGTTTAAAGATGTTGAATTTAAAAAAGAACGTTTTCTAGTCCGCGTCTCAAACACCAATTACATGCCGAAATCAATAAAGCATTTTCATTTTTAATTGCGCATGCTATATAAAGAGATTTCTGAAGATTTCGAAGAGGGCAATTTTCGTCATGCGCGATATTCCAAATTCAATTCTGCTCTTGGCCATGTTCAGCTTGGCTCTAAGCCAGCCGGCACTCGGTCAGGAACAGAACACAACTGCTGCCTCTTTTACAGTATGCACACTAAATCGGCCGCCTATGGTGCGAATTTGCTGAGCATTACCTTGAAGGGCATTTACGGTATTGATCTGATAGGCTGGCATATTATAACTTTGACGTATTTCCTTCCTTTTCGCAGTCATTTTGTAATGTTATCAACCCTCCAGAAGAGTATACAGGTAAAGCAACTGAACAATGCAATGTACTGCCCTATTATGTTTCAAAATCTCAAAATAAAATGAACTTGAATAGTTTTCATGACGCTGTCGTTGCTTTCTTGTTCCCCTCACCCACCCACCCACCCACCCACCCCCACCACCACTGCAGGGCTTAGTATTGAAACTTTCAGGGCAGCAGGATCTCTATTAGGTTGGAACGAAGGCATTGAATACCAATTTGAAGTAAGAATTCCGCTGCAAACTAGCCTCTAATATAACTAAAGCAACTTCCCTCTTTTCCTCACACCACCTCACCGAAGTAAATAATTTAAATTAAATTCCGTCTTTCCTTTTGCAGTGCAAAACCGCCAGCACAGGAGAACTCATGGCGGAACTCGCTGCCGGTATCGGCCCGTGTGACGCTGCCGTTGCCTCAATCACCATTTCTACGGAACGCCAAGAACAGGGCATTCTTTTCGCCTACCCATACTATCAGACGTCTATCGGCATCATGGTGAAATCTGACGTCGCTGTAGCTAGTGGATGGAGTTTCTTCGAACCCTTCAGCACTGATTTATGGATTGCTATCGCCGTTACAATGTTTGCATGGCCAGCTTCTATTCTCGCCATTGAAGTCTTTTCCTTGCGCTCTAAAGTTAACTATAAAGAAATGTATTATGGCCTTGAAGAAGCAACCTGGCGTAGTTTATGGGCTTTACAGCACGGTGGCACGTTTGAGGTCACCTCCCTTGGTGCCCGTATAGCTGCGATTTGCTTTTCATTCTTTGCGCTCATTCTCTGCCCTTCCTATACTGCTAATTTAGCTGCTTTTTTAACCGTTCAACGATCTAACATGATCCGGTCTGTCTATGATCTTTCCGGGTTGGCTGTCTCCTCAGTTCCTGTGTTCATTCCCCGTTTGAAATTGCAGTATGGCATCTTTGCCTCAGATGCGAACATTAGTGATGTTGAAGGAGTCGTTGAAGAAGCAGAATTAGTAGCAAAGGGGGCTTTGGCTGCCTTTATGTACGACAATGTAGTAGAGGAATATGTCGCTGCTACCTTCCCTGGGTGCGCTGTCCGTGTTTTGCCTGACAAAGTACAACCCTTTGACTACGGTGTCGCCTTTAAGAAAGGAACAGATCCTGAATTGGTATCCAATTTTTCGATAGCGATATTAGAAGTCCAGGAAGCTGGCCTAGTCAGTGAATATGAAGAAAAGTTTTTATTGAAAAATGGTCCGTGCTCAAGCGCAAATGCAGATGGCGTTGATCACGATCGTATTTCTTTTAACTCTGTATACGGACTCTGGGTTATATTATGTGCAGGGCTTGTAGCAGGGGTGATTGTTATGGTTTTCGTGAGGAGACACCGGGTCAAAGCCTGGGAGGCACATAAGAAAGAAATGGCAGGACTGCCGAATGGAGTGGCGCCAGATAAAAGACAAAAGCACAATGCATTTGTACGTACAAAGAGTAGTCTAGAGGACATGTCATCGGACCTAATAGATACCATCGATGAGCATGCAGGAACTACCAGGAGCTGACCTTCCTTTCATTCTTTACTAGACGCCAAGCGTGTTTGAATAACTGTTATAAGCTAAGCTAAAAGTGGTACTTTGACTTTGGTAAAAATATTTGGTATTATGTATTTATCTGTTATTAGTTTGGTTTATTGTGTCTTTAATTTCTTCTTCTTCTTTAATCTGGAATTCAAATTTTCAATTCTTTCTTTAACTGGCGTTGCTGCCCTTGCCACTGTGTATCTACAAAGTGTTGCTCTTATTCTGGAAGCCATTCTGACAGTCCAAGGGGGTTTTAAGGGGACAATGTTGCTAGTAATATAGCTAATGTAGCGTTGGGGCCTCTAACAGTCTCCTGACGCTCTTCTTCTCCTCTTGTTCTTTTCAATAGACCGGTGCTGTACCCCCTCCACTCATTTTTTTTCTTTACTTAAATGTGCATCTAACAACATTGCATAGACCATCTATCTACTTGCACTGTGATTACGTACGCACCCTGCCACTTTCGCCTCGCAGATCGGTTAAAATCAAATGAATTTCTCCATTTGAATTTAAATGGACATAGATATCTCTAAAGAAGAAGAAGCCAAGCTCGTTAAAGAGATAAAATCACGTAAAAGAGCATCATCCAAAACATCAATTGTCAAAGCTTCACCTCTCAAGCACGCTCCACAGCAGCAGCGTCGCTCCTCTCGCACCGCCTTTGTCAAGCGTTGGGACCCAAGGCAAGGTGTAAGCGAAGGGAGCGAAGCTGAGAAGCTTAAACATATTGAAAAACAGATTGAGTCTCTATTGACCCTCCCAAAATCATCGAAATACGCACAGCATAAGCTAAAAACGCTGCAAAAAGCTCAAGAACTTTTACAACAAGGGTAGGAAGAGACTTGGCTGCAGGAGTTATTTACTTTTTTTATTATTCCTGTCGAAGTCAAAACTAATTCCAACACTTTTCATGATTATTTATGCAGAGGTTCACGTACTGAGGAAGGCCAGCAAGAGCTCGACCGGCTACTATCGCAACTCACTCTCTAATAGAAGAAAGAAGAACGTGGCGGCAGCATAATTCATGATGATGATCAGGGCTCGTGAGCTCAGGGCACTCTCCACCCGCTTCTCTCCCTTCATCTTCTCTAACGAAGCATTGCTATCTACAACTACTACACCACCACCACAACCTCTGAAACAAAATGAAGACCTACCACCCCCTTCTTCCTCGAATAAAGAAATAAATACCGCTACGACCACTCCGGTAGTTATTTCAGGGGGCGGTCCTGCGGGACTCACCACAGCCATCTACCTATCTAAGTACGGCATCCCTAGCATCGTCTTAGAACGCTCCCCCGAGCTGACTGACCACCCACGTGCCCACTTCATCAACCACAGAACTATGGAAGTTTTTCGAGGCATGACTGGGCTTTCTTCCCAGGTGGAAAGGACGATGCCCCCGCTTGACCAATGGAGGAATTTTATATATTGTACTGAATTGACAGGAGGGAGTGTACTGGGTATTGTAGATCATTTTAAAGGGCAGTATACACCACATATACCGGCATATAGTCCTGAACCGGTAGGTCATTTAGCTCAACATAAGCTGTTACCTCTGATTGCTCAAAGGGCGGAGGCTGCACCTGGGCTTGATTTAAGAATGGGGCATTCTGTTACGAAATTAATACAACAAGATGAGAATTCAGTACGAATACAAGTAGAAGAACGAATAACAGACGACACTAGGAGTACTGGTGGTACTGGTAATAATAGTGCAAGTAATGGCATCTGTAATGGAAAGAAGAAAATTCGAATCTACGAAATTGAAGCCAAGTTTCTGGTCGCAGCAGACGGCGCTCATTCCCCTTTACGTAAATCTCTTAACATATCTATGATTGGTCCTGGCGTAATGCAGCATTTAATCAACATTCATTTCATTTCGCCACAACTTGGAGCGGACTTAAAACGCTCAGGGCGACAAGGTATGCTGTATTTCGTTTTTGGGCCTGGGGTCATAGCAGTCATGGTAGGCCACAATCTAGATACAGGTGAATTTGTCGCTCAAATACCTTATTTTCCACCATTACAATCCCCAGAAGACTTTAATGAAGAAACCTGTGCTGCTATTGTCCGCAGAGCAGCGGGAAATGGTTCACTGCAGCTGGAACTAAAAACGATAAAACCGTGGTCAATGAGCGCTGCAACTGCTGAAACGTATAGATCTGGTCGTGTTTTACTTGCTGGAGATGCTGCACATGTGGTTCCTCCTTCAGGAGCAATGGGGATGAACACCGGAGTGCAGGACGCCCACAACCTCGCTTGGAAGTTGGCTTTGGTGCTCAACAATTCTGCCTCTCCGGCATTACTTGATACCTATGGCGCAGAGCGGCAACCCGTAGCTGATGCAAATATGCGTACGAGTGTGAAAAATTTCCATGAAGCTTTGGCCGTAGCTCGTGTTATGGGTTTGGATTATTCCATGGCCAATACTTTCAGTGATATACTTTCTTCCAAAGCATTATCTTATCTTCCTGGGTCTATTCGACGTGGGATTTTAGACGCTGGTATTGCAGCAGGACGTGCTGCTAGTGCCCCGCTTGCTGCACTCCGCCGTACTGAGCTGAATGCGTTGTTTGACCACGGGGAAACCCTAAGATTACAGTACCCAAAAGAGGATTTAGGGTTTTTGTACAGCGATAGTAGGACTGCAGCAATACAGTACGAGAATGAGAGTGGTGATGAACAGCAGGTAGCCAAGTATATAAGGCCGAAACCGAGAGATGCACCCTATGTACCAACGACATTACCAGGCGCCCGCTTACCTCACTTGAAACTAAGAAGAAGAAAGTCAGAAAATTTAACAGGCCAGAACAACGAGGGGAGTGAATTTGGTAGTGAGGATGTATCTTCGATTGATTTATGGCCTGCAGCAGGTCTTCAATTCGTTCTCGTGCTCTCCCTACATCCCAACTTGAAAAACTGGATCACCGCTGTTGATGAATACAATGCCTCTGTGGGAGAAAATGGGGTGAAAATCCTTCCTGTGGTGATTAATTCTTTGGCAAAAACTAAAGAAAAAGTTTTCGAGAATCTTTCCGAGGATGTAGTGGTGTTTGATGATGTGGAGAATAGGTGGGAGGAAGTCAGAGGGGTATCGGAAGAGGCGGCCGTGTTGGTAAGACCCGACGGTCATGTTGGTTGGAGGGGAGGTGAAGGGACTATTGCAGGGAAGAAGGAAGCATTGAAACATGCGATGGCTTCTATTCTGAGGGTATTCTAACCTAAAAGTGTAAATAAATACGCATAAATTTGGTTAATAAGTGATTGCCTTTTTGAAGGTTTCTGCTGCCGGTGAAGAAAGCAAGCAACAGAAAATGTACCTTGAAATTTAATGAATCGTGCGAGTTTCCCAGTTTAATATTTTCATAAGTTATTTGTCCGCTCTATTAGAACTCATTATGGAGGAGGCAGATCCAAATAAAGACGAGGTTTTCATCAGTGGACTTCCTCTAGACATCACTGAAAAAGAAATTGCAGAGTATTTTGGACAGATAGGTATCATCAAAGAGGTCGGTATTTTGAAACGCGATAGTTGCATCTGGATTTGGGGAAGCGGTGCCTGGCTGGATTGTTTCTTTCATTGATTGTTTGATCACAACTCTAAAACGCCTCTATTAATACCATGTTGCAGGATAAGAAACGCCGTGGCGAACCCAAGATCTGGCTGTATCGTGATAAAGCCACTGGAGAGCTTAAAGGCGAGGCCACTGTCACTTATGAAGATGCTTACGCCGCCGCTTCGGCACCGGCGTGGTTTAATGATAAAGAATTCAAGGGTTAGTAACCAAATAAACCAGCATTTAATATTCTCTTTATCTTTATATTACCTTCATCTCTGCGTTGCTGATCGTTGTATTCTCTCTTGGTTATTTTTGTATTATTTTCTATAATCAGGAAATAAGCTGACGGTCGTTTTATCAGACCGAAAGGAAAAAGCTGCTGCTGCGTACGCTGCTGCCACTGGAGGTGATGCGGGTAGAAGCGGAGGTGGTGGTGGTGGTTACGGAGACCGCCGTGGAGGCGGTGGCGGCGGCGGAGGGTACCGTGGAGGTGGTGGTAGAGATTATGACGGTGGTGGTGGCCGAGGAGGCGGTCAAGCCCGCCCCGGTGATTGGACCTGCCCTAATTGCCAAAATAACTGTTTCGCTCGTCGTGATACATGCAACCGGTGTGGCACTGCAAAGGCTGGCGGCGGTGGCGGCGGCGGCGGTGGGTATAATCGGAGAGATCGCAGCCGTAGTCCACGTAGAGATGAGTACCGAGGTGGTGGTGGTGGGGGTGGCCGTGATAGAGATAGGTATGATAGAGATGATAGAAGGGGCGGTGGTAGAGACTACGATCGTGGCGCTGGTGGAGGTGGTGGTGGGTATGGTCGAGACAGGGAAAGATACTGAACAAAAGAGCACTTAAAACTTGGGTAACTGCCTTTCTAAAGCTTCATTTTATCGAAATGTAAGCCACCAGTGACTGTTGTCTAACTATACTTCTGTAGAAACATTTCATTATTTACAAACTAGCAATATCACACCTTGTCGGCGCCAAAGTTTTCTATAGCCCCCCCCCCCCCCCCCCCCCCCCCCCCCCCCCCCAACAGACACACACACACACACAAAAAAAAAAATGGGTAGATTTTTATGTGATAAAGGGTAGAAGAATAAATCAAAAACCAAATACAAATTCATTTTAAGGCTGCCATTCTGAAAACCCTGTCACTCTCGAATGCAAATCACTAACAAAGGATCCATCCATCAATTCAACGCTACCTACGCTGCCCAGCAATACCCCGGCATGCGTTGCTGCACCTAGGGCTACAGCAGCTCCTGGATCGATCGAAGTGCAGGGTTCTACTCCAGTTATCCTCTGAATAAAGTTGCGGACAGAGGGGAGACGCGTGATCTGGCCTACAAGAGCTACTTTGGAAATTTTACGAGGAGGCGGAGCCCATTTATCAAATACTCTACCCACTGCTTTAGTATTTGCAATTTCTGCATTTTGGAGTGTTGACTTTGTGTTTTCATGCTCTCGTTGATTGTGTATATGTGAAGGGACAGCTTCTTGTGGTGGGACAGCCCATTCTACAAAGACTTCATTTCCAATTCTGCCGAGTACCTCGGCCATTCTTTGGAACAGCGGTTCACTTATATTTTCAAATTTCTCTTGCGTCAGTTCAATGACACCAAAAGAACTGATGTTGTTGTTATCACGACCATCACCATCTCCACTATTGGAAGCAAAGAAAGAGGGAATAGGAATACGAGCGCAAGAGCTCTCTGAGAGAGCTTCTTTTGCTTTTCGTGCTGCATTCAACGCCCACAATTTCCTCATCTCGCTCTCTTCTTCACTAATTAAAGAGCTTTCTGCACCATTGCTACTACTCGTACTACTAGTGCTAGTACCCCTACCCTCAATTTCTTCTAATATCCACTGAGCTAATAAAGAATCGAAATCGTCACCTCCTAGACGAGAATCCCCATCTGTAGATAAAATTTGCATAATCCCTTCAAACGCTTGTAACACAGAAACATCGAACGTCCCGCCACCAATGTCAAATACTAAGACAGTCTCTCCATCTGTTCCACCGTCGATACCATACGCTAAGGCAGCTGCTACTGGCTCTTGCAATAAATGCACCGTCGACACTCCCGCTAGCTGAACCACCTCTAGTGTGGCCCCTCGTTGACGCTGATCAAAATGAGCGGGCACAGTGACAACTGCACCGGTAATGGATTCTCTAAGCTGCATTTGAGCTGTGTGGATGAGATGTTTGACGAGCCAGGTGGAAAGTTCCAAAGGAGTGATCATTCCGTCGGCGCCTGCAGAGTAGACAAGTGCCTCTCCTCGATCTCCTTCATGGAGTTGGAAAGGAAGCTGGCCTAGAAGGTCTGAGGAAACTATTTCCTTGTACTTACGACCAAGGAGGCGTTTAAATGAGGTAAATGTGTCGCGATCTGGGGGTGAAGAAGAAGAAGAAGAAGAAGAAGAAGAGGCGGTGGTGGAGGCTTCAACGGCGGGCCAACCAATCAGCAATTCATCATCCTGGAGAGAAAGAGAAGAAGCAGAGGATACTCCCACGTCCAGCTTAAATATAACTAGTAGTAATTGCAACCAGTATTTAGTTATTGGAAATTAAACTAGTTTCTCACCCATGTTATAGTTATCACTGAAGGGATTGTGGTGTTGCCGTCGACGTCCTTGATCACTTCAGGTCCTGCAGAGCCTACGTATGCTATCGCAGAATTTGTTGTGCCTAAATCTATTCCTACAATGGCCTGTAATCGAGTGCTAGTAAATGCACGTCGAGGAGAGGCGTTATTGACGCGTGGTAATCCAAAAGAGAGATGCGATACTGCGCACGGCATGGTGCTATACATTCTACCGTTTGGGGTAGCGAGGAGAAGATATTGGTATTTATGATGTATGACGTATAGATTAAAGCTCAAGTGCAGCTATAAAAATGCACCAGGAACACGTAAGCCGCTTCGTTGAGCGATCAAGGTCAGTCGGGCGCTCTCGCACTTCCAACGTTCTAGGTGCAGTGGCTTATCTGCTGCAGCTGTTTAATTATATACTTTTAGTTAATTATCAGTACAGATTAGTGGTTAGATAACGAGCGAGGGCATCTAAAAGGTCAGAATTTTGAAACTTTATTAGTTCTGTTGATCACATCTAGAACAGACTCGTTTCGGAACCATTAAACTCTAAAGCTCCACCCCTTTCAGAAGAGGGATTTATCTATAATTTGGTGATAGCAATAAAGCATTTACCCGTTCTTTACAGATGGCAGAAAAACAGCAAGATTGTGCTAATTGTGGTACAACAGACGGTAATCTCCGCAGGTGCTCTAGATGCAAAGAAGCAAGATATTGCTCGAAAGAGTGCCAGATTGAACACTTCCCAAGCCATAAAGGTCCCTGTAAAGCTGTATCTAGAGCAACAGCGCCAATCATTTACTACTTTGGGACTGAAGACGATGATGAGTTTTCCTTGATTCCCGATTGCTGCCAACAATTATTCAAAAAACTACGGTCCAAATTCCGCCTTGAACACGTAGACGATGTTGCCACAGCTTTCAATGTACTCAATGACCCTGACCCATCCACAAAGATTGTGCTCGCAGTGACTCCTTGGGCAGCAACCACCAAAGCAAAATTGCCACTGAAGAAATTTATCGAAAGAGGAGGCATCCTGTTCTGCTGCGCTCAATTTTCCAGCCACATCACTCCTCCTGAAGCCAACGCTTTTTTCCAGAAGATGGGCTTCCCGTGGAAATTTGGTGGCTACTGCAGAACCGATGATCAAGTTACACCGACAGCAGCTGCCCGGTTTTCAAATTTGCCAGATAGCTACAGCAATAAAGCCACCAGACTGGCAAATGTCGATCCTGCTGACAGGATCTATGCCCCAACTGCCGAGTCTCGAGTTCAATCTCACGTCTTTGCTGCCCATCCTGTCAACACTGAAGAGGCGTCGGCGGTGCTGGGAAAGTGCGGCAAAGGATATTTAGGTTATATAGGAGATGTGAATGATGAAGTAGAGAGCGCTATTGTGGTTGCAAGTATATGCAAGGAGTTGATATCTTCATACATAAAATGAGTTTTCAAATATTGCTTTATGTTATTGTTGGTTTCTGCTCTTTCAAGAAGTAATTAATTTATTACAGAGGCAAGCCGACAAAAGAAAGAGTACTCAACATGAAAAAGAAGAAGTAGAAAGTTACTTAATAAGAGAAAGTAAATTATTCAGGGAACATGGACAGAAGAAGAAGATAAAGTATTTAATAACTTGCAGGAAAGGTACTGTTCTTAGGGTTTTAAAACGGTTTACCGAGCTGCCTCTGCCGTTTTCCAAGCGGACAGGACACCAGTTTTAGGGGGCAAAAGAGGCTTTCCACAGGAAGGAACATATACATTATCATCAATGCTATTTACCTTGCTAGTATTGCCCACAAAACCAGAGTTCATAGGAGAGCTGTAAGCTGCTAAAAGAAGGGAAGGAGAACGCACAGTAGTGCTCATAGGACTATTACGCAAATTGCCATTGCTACAGCTTCTAAAAAGAGCTTGAGTTGCCAAAGAATCAGGTGAATCAGGTGGAGATACTGTTGATCTACTATAAGAAGAAGATCTAGAAGAGGAAGAAAGACGGGCTCTATATTTGACCACACTATATAAAGTGCCACCGAAAGCATTCACCGCAATTCCAAAAATATTCAAAGCAGACTTGTATTTGACACCTCCCAGCAAGAAAAAGCCTAATGCGGTAACAATAACACCCTTCAAAGCGCCCACAATGGTGGTAGTTAACGCAGAGTTTAATAACGTGCATAGAAACATCGAAAAGTTTAACGCCACGCCAGAGAGACTACAAATTAATAAAAGACCAATAATCTGCATGTTACCGTGCTGAGAGATAGCAGCATGGAGCACAGGAAGAACACTAAAAGCCTCTCCGGAGAGGATCATAACAATTAAAATAAAAGGAAGGGAAAGAAGTGCATTATAAGCAAGTAATTCACTTATAGAAACGCCTTGTTTTGCTCCCGTTCTTTCGACAAGTAGCAAATAAGCTGCTTGAAGCATACAGGAAGCAAAGGCATAGGTATATCCACGCAAATCAAATGCAAGATCACCATATCCAGCAATAAAACAGCCTAGAACGACGATGAAAACGCTGAAACAGATACCTCTGCTAGGAAGGTCCTTGGTCATTCTCCATTTTGTGAGCAAGACAATCAGCGGAGTCAGCCTCTTTAAAGTAGAATACATGGGCACGTTGAGAACACGCAAGCCTAGTAACGCACAACTGACGTTGCCAGCATAAAGTACAGTCAAGGGCATCAATGAGCGAGCTTTTATAGCGTTCAAAGGTGGAAAATAAATCACTCCAAACATTCTGAGCGGTATGATGACGGCCAAGGCAGCCAACATTTGTAACAAGAGAAGAGTATTAGCAAAAGGGAATACCATTAGCGCAGCTTTATTAGTGAAATTCATTGAAATTGCACATATCGAGTAGAAAATAGCAGCGCCAATAGACAAGGCCATAGAGCGAAGAGACCTTTGGCGTTCTCCGTTCTCAATGTCGATGACAGCAAAAGGTAGAGAATCACTACTGAGACTGCTGCTAAGCCACGAAGATCGACGCTGAAGACTTCTCGAAAGCATACTTGAGGCTCGAGTGAGGGTAGAGGTGGGTGTAGATGCAATGCTAGTAGGGGTGGTGCCTCTTGCAGATTTTTCGAGGGCTGCTGAAGAGGTAAGTTTGAAAGGCGGGAGTTGCTTGCCCGGCGCAACGGCAGAAATAGCTATTCCACATTCTATAGATGATTTGCACTCCATAAGGACAATGGATAAGCTAAAACAGTAGAACGAAGTAACCTTAAATAGAGGTGTCAGAGTACCTTTTCAAAGAATAGTAGTATTAGCTTGCTTGCTTGCTTGTTTTTAACCTAGACCCACGTTTATAATACTCTACTAACTGTATATTATATTATAAAAAGGAGTTTGATACATCAGAAGCAATTATATGCGACGTGCCTGTCTCCCCTAATCGAAGTGTCATCTCGTCAGTCTATTTTGGCGCTGGCCTGAAGGTGTCTTCGACCCATCCAAGGTTGCAAGGTTGGATCCGAAAGGGTCACTTTTGAGAAAAGGACTACATTCTAATTTACAGGGCAGAGAGAAGAAGCAAAGAGATAAGAGCAAAAATGTATGGAGCTAATATGAAAAAATGTGTATAAATTGTGTTCAAGCAAGGCTGCCACCGGTCACAAGGTTGTCTTGCTCTGCCGACAAAATTCCGCCGCCCGCCGCAGTAGGAGCAACTGCTGCAACTTCTGTACTACCCCCTCCTATTGTCGTCACAGTCGTCTCAGAAGATGCATAACTATGTAGAGCAAAGCTTCCAAACGAAGAGATACTTATATTCTCACCTCTACTAGTGGTGGAAGAAAGCTGGCTGCCTTCTTCACTTCCGCTCCCGTCACCGCCATGCCCAGCAGCAGGGTCTGACTGTGGGGCAGCCATAACAAGCTCAGCATACCCATTCACTTCAACTTCTTCTTGTATCTCTTTTATTTTTTCCAAAATTCTTTTGAAACTAGGTCTCGCTGTTGGAGATTCAGCCCAGCACATTTCAATTAATTCTTTCAACGATGGCAAACAGTTTTCTGGAATCTCCATGCGTTGACCGAGCACTCCAACGTAATAAATGATCTGCATAGGGCTAGGAACGTTGCTCCAAGGTACCTGGCCCGTCAACATCTCCCATAGAAGAATAGAAAAGCTATATACGTCTACTTTTTCAGTGACTTGGGCTCCGTCAAATAGTTCCGGCGCCATGTAACAGGGCGTACCAGCCTGGCCGTTGACTGTACTAACAAAAGTACGATCTTTAAACTTTGCAATACCAAAATCACACACTTTTGCGCGTCCAAAGGAATCTAAAAGTACATTTTGGCTTTTCAAATCACGGTGGACTATCTTAGGATGCAGGTACACCATGGCCTCTGCGATGTCGCGGGCTATAGCAAGCAAGTTTCGCAAAGGCAGAGGGCAGCATCGCCGCCGTCCTTTCGCACCATGAATCTTTGCGTGCAAAGATCCACCTTCAGCAAGCTCTTCAATAATACAAATATCTGGAGCGACAGTACACGCTGCTAGAAAGGCGATGATATTAGGGTGTCGAAGACGGGATAAAACCGAGACTTCTTGCCGGAAGGAAGCTAATTCTTTACTACTACTCGCACAGGCGGTTTGTAAGACTTTCACTGCAACTTCTTTTCCACCCCATTGACCACGGTAGACGGTACCAAAGGCTCCAGCACCGAGTTGTTCGAAAAGGGAGACTTCTTGGGGAAGCTCATTTTCTTCAATGGAAGCTACGGAAGAAGCTACGCTTCCACCAGAACTGTCTAAAGCTGAAGTACCATTGCTAGAGGTACCACCTCCACTTCCATTACCAACAGTGTTGCTGCTACTTATCAATCCAGCAACAGAGGTAACGCGCTGCATAGTTAGTGTGTTCCGTGTCCCTCCACCGCTCAAAGTTGAAGACGTCAAACTGCCCCGACGGCCAAAATTATTATTAGTATTACTATTATTATTATTATTATTACCACCATTAGTTGCAGCAGTGACGTTAATATCTGCTCTTATAATTCTACTATTTAATCTATGAGCGCCTGTTGCTGCTGCTGCATTAGAAGGTTTCTGTTGTCCGTTGACTTCAGCAAGATGCTGTTGATCGTGGATGCGGCGTCTTCGATTTTGAATCCACCATGCTGTGCCTACCACCGCCGCAGCAAGGATTATCGCGGCAGAGATAACGCCACCAAGTAAGGCACCTATATTATCAGATGAATCATCGCTACTAGAAGGATCTTCTTTCATGCTATTATCGGGGCTGTTATTGTTGTTGTCGTTGTTGTTCTTGTTGTTGGTGTTCTTGTTGGGGCTGTTGTTGTTGGGGCTGTTGTTGTTGGGGCTGTTGTTGTTATTATCACCACCGCTTCCACCATCATCACTTCCACCATCAATAGGAGGCAGTACTACTCCAGCAGAGGGATCCTCAACTACAGGAGGCAAAGTGGAACCTGTACTACCACTTTTACTGCTGTCTTCAGTCTCCGGAGGTGGTAAAGGCAGCAGAGGAGCAGGCACTATCTCTGCCTCTGGCGCCGGTGCAGGCATTACTGGCGGGGTATCCAACTCTTTAAGAATATATCCGCAACAAAACGCAGCATTACACGCATCATTTGCTGCACCAGATCCAACGCCACCTCCAGAAAAGCTAGAAAAGAAGGATAAAGCGGAGCTACAGCCAGAATAGGGAAGCAGCTGAGCATCGTCAGCTGGGTCTACCTGAGAACAGAGCAAGCCATTTAAGCTGACATTCGTCAATAGTAAGCTTTTATTACCAGAGGTGATAGGAGACGCAAGTTCTGTAGTCAAAGAGAAGGTGTAATTGCCTCCTGCTGGGATACCAGTAGAATCTAGGGTGTAAGAATCAACCAGTCTGACTGGTGCCCCGCTCAGCGACCCATTGGTCAGCACCGTAGCCCCTGTTGCATTCGCTAGTGTCATTTTAGTATAATCTTTGTATCGATAGACTAGCTGCCAGTTAGAACCTAGCTCTCTGTTGTTAAACAGCGTGACGGAAGCTTTATAATCTAAATTTGTGGTGGCGACGACAGAGTAGAGCATGTTCATTTCACATGTTGGTAGCTGTCCGGTAGTTTGAAGTAATTTTCGGGTGCGAATTATATCATCTTCAGTGTGACGGACTTCTATATCTGCAGATAAAGTTAGAATAAGAGAGAGCAGAGGAGATGTTGGTGGTTAGTTGTAGCAGAGCAGAAGAAGAAGAAATGCAAGCGAGCAGCGTTTTTTTGCCTCGTGCATTTTTCTGAGCAGGTGAAGATAGCTTTTACTTGGATTTATTCTTGCCTGTTGGTGATGTGGTAAAGAGGAATGACGGTGAGGTCTGTAATGTCGATGCTATTTTGCGGCGACGTCCGCTTTCCTTCCAGCTAGGGTCTCCATTAGTGACAAGCCCTCCAACGCTGCTGCTGGCTGCCAAGATGAGCACGGCTTTAATGAAGAGCACTACCAATCGTGCAGATGCAGGGAACTGGTCCATTCAGGCTTTATAATAGATAAATAGAGAAATGCTCTCTGCGGTTCATTGAAGGTCAGGGCCGCTGGGGCCCACGCTTGCTCGGAGAGAAAAGGGATGTGAAATCACAGATTTGAATAAAAGTCAAGCGAGAAAAAGTAATATAAAATTAAGCAAGCAGCATAGAATATCAGTCAAAGACGACGTTAATTTATTTTCTGGTCGTCGGCCTGTGCAAAGTTTTGTTGCTTGGGCCAGAGCAGTATCCTAGAAGACCATTTGTGAGCAATTTTTTTTGAAAAAGGAAGGTGGTCAAATTTTGCTTCGATGGCAAGAAAATCACAGCAATTAATTTCTATCCTCAATTTTATGGCTATTAAAAGTTGGTGCATTGTCATAAAATTCCATCCAAACTGTAGAACGGATAGTAAACTTTGTAATTGACGTGCATTGCCTGCTCTAGGAGGCATGGCACACTCGATGAATCAAATTCATGCCAATAAGCATGCTGCTGGAGAAGCCTCTCTTCTCCTGTCAGGCCGCCTTGGAAATGCTGCATCTCAGAAAATTGCGACTTCATTCAAATCTGGGCGCGCTGATCTTCTTCAGCGTTCTTCTCGCAAGATGCAGCACCTACATGGCAACAAAAGAAGTGCAGCTCCAACCACCGCAGTGTTCAAGGGCCTCGGCAATATCTTCTCCAGTGATCCTTCTGAGAAGACCCGTAAGAGATACCAGGACCGTGTTGATGCCATTGGAGCCTTGGAGTCTCAGATGCAAGTTTTAAGCAATGAGGACCTCCGCGCCAAAACTGCTGAATTCAAAAATCGTGTAGCTTCTGGCGCTGCCCTTGATGATCTCCTTGTGGAAGCCTTTGCTGTAGTTCGTGAAGCTTCCAAACGCGTTCTTGGCCTTCGTCCTTTTGATGTCCAGCTTATCGGTGGAATGATCTTACATGAAGGCCAAATTGCCGAAATGAAAACAGGAGAAGGAAAGACCTTGGTAGCTGTCTTACCCGCCTACCTCAATGCCCTTGCTGCTAAAGGTGTTCATGTCGTTACTGTGAACGATTACCTCGCTCGCCGTGATTCAGAATGGGTTGGCCAAGTCCACCGCTTTTTGGGTCTTGAAGTCGGTCTAATCCAACAAGGCATCAACGAAAAAGCACGCCGAGCTGCTTACGCTGCTGACGTTACCTACGTTACCAATTCTGAACTTGGTTTCGATTACTTACGTGATAATTTAGCTCAAGAACCCGAAGATTTGGTTTTAAGAAGAGAGTCACCTTTCACGTATTGTGTGATTGATGAGGTCGACTCGATCCTGGTGGATGAAGCTCGTACTCCATTAATTATTTCAGGTCCTGCTGAACAACCCAGTGCAAAATACATCAAAGCAACTAAATTAGCAACCGCTTTGGCTCGTGATGTTCACTACACCGTCGATGAAAAACAGCGAAATGTGTTGCTAACGGAGGAAGGGTACGAAGCAGCTGAAGATGTATTGCAGGTACCAGATTTGTACGATCCACGTGAACAATGGGCATCGTTTATTATCAATGCAGTCAAGGCCAAAGAACTTTTTTTAAAGGATGTTAGTTATATTATCCGATCTGGTGAGATTGTCATTGTCGATGAGTTTACAGGCAGAACCATGCCTGGTCGTAGGTGGAGTGATGGCCTTCACCAAGCTATTGAAGCCAAAGAAAACTTGGAGATACAGAATGAAAGTGTGACGTTAGCTTCCATCTCGTATCAAAATTTATTCAGAGGCTACCCCAAGTTGGCTGGAATGACGGGAACAGCAACCACAGAGGCGGCAGAATTTTCTAGCATTTATAATTTAACAGTCACTTCCGTGCCTACCAATAGAGCTGTTTCTCGTACTGATAACCCAGATGTGGTATTCCGTACTGAACAAGGTAAATGGCGTGCTATTGTACAGGAAGTAAAGCGGATGAATAAGACCGGTCGCCCGGTCCTTGTTGGTACCACTTCTGTCGAAAAATCTGAGATTATCGCAGAGTTATTGACCCAGGAAGGTGTTATCTACCAAGTATTGAACGCAAAACCTGAGAATGTGGAAAGAGAGAGTGAAATTGTGGCGCAATCTGGTAGAAAAGCTTCAGTCACTATAGCTACCAATATGGCTGGTAGGGGTACGGATATTTTGCTAGGTGGCAACCCTGAATTCATGGCTCGATTGAAAATTCGTGAAATGTTGATGCCCAAGGTAGTCAATTTGATTGAATCTGAGGAAGAAGGTGTTAAAGCAAGAAGAACAAGGCCGTTAACGGCAAAGTCATGGGCTGTAAATCCAGCTTTGTTCCCCTGTCAATTAACTCCTGAAGCTTCGAAGCTTGCTGATGAGGCTGTTGCTGCTGCTGTTGGTGCTTGGGGCGAGCGCCAGCTTGAGGAATTGGAAGCAGAAGAGAGGTTGGCCTTTGCTTGTGAGAAGGCGCCGACCTCGGATCCAGTATCGTTAGCGCTTCGTGCTGCGTTTTTGAAATTGGAGGCTGAATACAAGGCTGTGACTGAACTGGAGAAGGCTGAGGTTCAGAGTCTTGGTGGATTACATGTTGTAGGGACTGAAAGACATGAATCTCGGCGTATTGATAACCAGGTAAGACCAAACTTAGACTATTTTTAAAGTTTTATTTATTTATTTGATTTCTTCGGCGGGTAACTTAAGAGACAGATGGGGTGGATGGTTGTGGGTTTTCCCTCTCTGTGCTTCTCACCCTGTGTCTGTATATATACCAGTGTGTGCGACACATTTTTATTGGTTGGTATGATGTTATTATGCAACGGTGAACAATCCCTGAGGTGAAAGAAAAACTTTTTTCTTTTTTCCACGTTGATTACAACTACACGCAGCTGACCAACAACTAGTCTAGACACTGTGCACCAGCCACTTGAAGCTACCTACCCGCCTCTCTCTCTCTCTGGATTAGTATCTATTAACTTATTTTTAGTACCTTCTGTTCATTCTCTTCATCTACTTTTCAATTTTACTAAAAGAATTCTTTCCTTGTTATCCCTCTCGAAATATTATTATTATTACAGTTGCGTGGTCGTAGTGGTCGTCAAGGAGACCCTGGTTCCACCCGTTATTTCCTCTCTTTAGAAGATAACCTCTTCCGTATCTTTGGTGGTGATCGTATCAAGGGTCTGATGTCTGCCTTCAGAATCGAAGACCTTCCGATTGAGTCTTCCATGCTGACCAACGCTCTTGACGAGGCGCAGCGTAAAGTTGAGTCATATTTCTTCGATATTCGTAAACAGTTGTTCGAGTACGATCAAGTGTTGAATACCCAACGTGATAGAGTCTATGCCGATCGCAGAGCTGCGCTTGAAGCTGATGATTTGACCCCGTTGATGCTTGAATATGCAGAGCGAACGGTTGATGATATTCTCGAAGCTAATATTCCGAGTGGAGCTCCGTTTGAAGAGTGGCCTATGGATGCGTTAGCGAACAAAATGAAGCAATATTGCGTGCAAATGGAAGATTTGACTGGTGAAATTTTGAAAGAAAAGGCCAATGGTGGCGATGTCGAGGCCTTACGAGAGTATCTCCATACCCGCGGGGTAACTGCGTATAAGCAAAAGGTTGCTGAGGTCGAAGCTATGGAGCCTGGATTAATGCGCAAAGCATGCAGATTCTTTGTTTTAGCACAGACTGATAACTTGTGGAAGGAGCACTTGCAGGCAATCAAATTTTTACAGCAGGCGGTATCTCTTCGAGGCTATGCTCAGAGAGACCCTTTGGTGGAGTATAAACTGGAAGGGTATCAACTGTTCTTGGAAATGACTGCACAAATTAGAAGAAATGTGATCTATAATCTGTATTGTTTTGCTCCTGAAAAGGCTGTGCAGCAACCCTCAGGGGGGGCTGGGGTTAACGGCAACGGCAATGTCAAGGGAGATGAAGGAAAGAAGGAGAAGAGCACAAGCACGAGCAGGAAGAAGAAGAGTGCAGCTCCTGCGTAATACGTACCTGATCAAAGACGATTACAATTTGGAATACTTTATGCTAGATCATAGAAGCTTGTTTTCTTGCTGTTAATTCATTTTTATTTCATATTTTTATTACGTTTGACGGTGCGAAAGAACAAAATATACATTCTTGTTTGATTTTTAAGATTAATTTTCTATAAAGAGGCAGTGATTACATTTTTATTGAGTACAACTTCAACAACGGAGAAATTAGATGATGTACTTGTATTCAAAAAACAAAAGGGAAGGAAAACATTTTAGGGTTCATTTTTTTTGTTCTTCCCAAAACTTATGCAGCGGCCTCTGCAGCTGGTGCAGCCTCTGTAGCAGCAGGAGCTTCACCTTCTGCCGCCGCCGCCGCAGGAGCATCTTTCTTGGCCCAATAGTCATCCAAATCAGCATTTAAACGCTGAGGAGCTGTCTTTTCATCCTTTAAGAAGTAAGCATCCATCTCAGCATCAAGTTCCTCTTTGGTTTTTTTCTGTTCAGGTTTACCTCCACGGCCACCAGAGCCGCCGCCTCTCTTACCACCCGAACGACCTCCACCGCGACCACGGCCACCACCACCACCACGACCTCCCTGGCGCTGCTGATTACCCTTGCCGCCAGTGCCAGGGGTACGGTTGCCACCACCACCGCCGCCGCCACCACCACCTCCGGATTTTTTGACACCACCCTGTTGGGTTTTCTTAGAAGCGCTGCCTCCACCGCCACCACCTCCAGAGCGTTGTACAACGATGACCTTCTTTGCCGCTGGGGTGCCTCCAGACCTGTTGAGTGAAAAGAAGAGAAATTTTCCAAGATTGGCGATGAGCTTGCGTTTTAAATGTTTGGGAGAATGAGGTAGGAAATGAGGAAAGAACCCGTTCCACACCAGCTACCGGGAGCAAGATCTTGTTTACTCGTTGGAATAGAAAGTTGAGCGTAGAGTGTTACTAAGCTACAGCGCTGCGGGCAAGTAAATCAACAGGAACTCAATCCATTTAAAAGCAATCTAATTCGAGTAAGTACCTGCCATCACCGCGATTCCCACCGCCACCACGACCACCTTTATTGTTTCCACGACCTTTACCGCCTTGTGCCATGTCGAAAAGTCAAGTATCCGAGAATAAAGATCTGGGGGCAAGTTTAAACTACTAAGATGCAGAGCCTATGATGAAAAAAACAGCGTCTGAGGGCTATGATAAAACGAGTATGATTTTCACAATAAATATGGAATGAGGTTAAGAGGCTGCTTCACAGCAAGTTAAAGGTTTTAAAGCTTGAAGTCAGAAGGAAAGGCCAAGTGGCACCGGCCAAAAAACCTTCCATGATGGTCTTCTCAGGCATTGCTATCTATACAAGAATATGCCAGTGCCTTTTCAATCCGACACAAAAGCACCCATGTCGTGAGCATACCTTAAATATCTTGATCAAGTAGTGGTGATCATCAGGATGCGCTTGCTCTGTTGGAATATCAATTCTCTACCTCCTACTGTCTCAAATGCTCAGCTTAAATATGGGTCATGGAAAGGGTTCTTTGACGAGCATGCACTTGACATCCTTTGCTTACAAGTGAGTGCATTGGGCATCCTTTTTAAAACTACCATCCGATGTCCCCGCCTCAACGAGGTCGTCTGTTTTCAAACCCACATCATTCCGTTTTTATTTACTTCAGGAGGCTAAAGTACCTTATGATAAACTGACCAAAGAACTTTGCTGCGTAGAAGGATTTCAAGTAAGGAATTAGTGGAACAAAACAGAGAGAGAGGGAAAAAAAAAAAAGAAAAAAAAGAGAGGAACTTCCTCAAATTTATATTCCTTTTCTTCTCCTTACTATTTGCAGTCTTTCTGGGCGTGTAGCAGCGGCAAAAGAGGCTATTCAGGAGTGACTACATACTGTTCTACTACCTGGGCCCCTATCTCTTGCCATCTAGATACACTCAAAGAGGTAAAAGAAATGGAAGGAGCAGATACCGATGATCACAATGTCGGTGATGACGATGGACAGCAACCCAAGACAAGCGAACCCACCACCACGAGTAGCAGTCCTTTTGCAGGCGAAGGACGGATTGTAGAAACTGATTTCGGTCCTCGAGCATTTGTTCTTATCAATGTCTACATTCCCAACGCAGGGGAACGGCCAGATCGACCCCGGTTAGCTACAAAACTAAAATTTCTAAAATCGTTGAAAGCTCACTGTGAAACGCTCGCAGCCCAAGGCCGACGTGTGCTCTTAGTTGGAGATTTCAATGTCTGCGCAGATGAAAGAGACGTCCATCCTAGAATCGGATTAGAAAATGCATATTCAGAGGAAGAACGAACTCTGTTTCTTTCCTTCTTGATTGACCACGGGGGCATTTTTGTTGACACCTGGCGCCACCTGCACCTTGATCGATCAACAGAAGAAGAAGCTGCTGCTGGTGGTGGTGGTGGTGATGCGAGTAATATTTCCCATCCCGGTACTACGAGCACTCCTGCTGGTACTGGTGTCTATACAGTATGGGACGAGAAGACAAGTGCCCGGGCATTTAACGAAGGTGTCCGAATAGATTTCATATTAGCAACGCCAAATTTATTGCCTTTTATTAAGACGTGTGAGATATTGGGACAAGATGTGTTGCCACCGAAATGGAGTGATCATGCTGGAATTTTAGTTGAAATAGAAGAAAACGCAGAAATAGATAATTTTGAAAATGTAGGAGAGAAGAAAATCGGGGAGACAGAGGGAGCAGAAAGATATTTTGAAATATTTGCGGCACCAGAAAAACACCCTCCTTGTAAGGAATGGGTAAAGCTGAATAGAAGATTCAATGATCCATCACAAAAGTCGATTTTATCTATGTTTGGTGGTGGTGGTGGGGGCAGTAAGAGGAAGGCAGAAGAGTCTTTGGAGAAAAATAAAAACGAGAAAAAAATTTTAGAAAAGCTATGGCAAAAATGATAATGTACGTGTTCCTTAATTGCCAATAGCAAGGTTTTAGAGTATTTCAATTTTACAATAGAGGTTTCAGAATGGCTATCTATAAGGTTCAATAAAAAATATACGCCTCACAAATCCGCCAGTGGAACAACAACTTTTTTCTTTCTTTCATTTTCTTTCCAACAACTCCATTCAACTCGAGAACTATGATATATAAACTTTTTCTTCTTTAAAATGCCCCCCATCCTGGAGGTGCGCCTAATCCACTACCATTTACGCCATTGCTCCCACCATTTGTATTCCCAGATCCATACAATCCACCCATACCTACCCCTTGCTGTTCCTGTTGCTGCATGTGTTGCTGTTGAAGATGCAGCGGTTGCTGTTGTTGTGACGCGGCCATAGACATCATGAGAGGAGGATCATCTCCCAATATTTCCCCTAAATCACTGGGTAACTGTAACTGTAAATCACCCCAATCATCGTACATCTCCCCTCCGCCAACACCGCCAGCTGATGGTTGTAATCCACCCGGCGATGCACTTCCAAAGCCGCCAACTCCGACACCAAGACCCGAGACATTGCCTACTGAACCAAGGCCAGCACCAGGGCTGTAAGGTTGAGGAGGGAGTAAACTGGCACCAAGATCAATCGAATGACGTTGAGAAGGACCAAGTACGTAGCCACCAATGGTACTGCTCCCACCAGCACCAGCACCACGACCAGCAGCAGCGGCAGAAGCAGAGGGTTGAAAGACGGCAGCACCGACATTAGTTCCATCACTAGAAAGACCTCTAGAGAAAGAAGAAAGCGCGGGTGGGGAGCTAGGGTCGCCAACAAACTGCTGCTGCTGCTGCTGTTGTTGTTGTTGTAACAGAGACGGGCCTAACGATAGACTTGGGAATATTGTAGTAAGCTGTGATGCACCTACAGAGGAGGGTCCGCTAGAGAGATGGTGATGTTGCGGGTGAACCAAGAGACTCGTTCCAAAGGGATCAAAGACTGAAGACGTTGCTGGTGCAGCTGTAGGAGACCCCATACCACTACCAGTGGTGGTGATAGTACTGCCAAGCAAATAGTCGTGCTGCTGCTGCTGTTGCTGCTGAAATTGAAACTCTGTAGGTTGTGCCACTGAAGCAATATCATCTTCCATATAATGAGAAGGTGGGAACGAGGCAGGGGCGATTAGAGAAGGCATACCAGCACTGCTGGCAGCACCCGCTGGTGGTGGTGGCAGTGGAGGAGGCTGGGCTGCTGATCCTCCAGAAGTAGGTCCTGAAGCAGCAACAGCAGCAATACTAGCCGCTACTGGTGCTGCAGGGCCTGTTACAGCAGTGCCAGGACGGACTCCAGCCCACGGCGCAGGTTTCAAAGGAACAGGTGCAACAGAAGCTGCTGATGACATTGGAACAGGGCCTTCAGTATGTGGAGCTGCAGAGCCTGGTTTCGCTTCAGGAGTACGCACACCATGTCTATTGGGAGTTGCTGGGATAGGTACAGGAACCAAAATAGGCCCTGGCTTGTTACCAGCATTGACGCCGGCACCACCGCCAACAGCAGCAACAGCCGCAGCAGCAGTTCCTTCTCTGCTGCCCATAATAGCCTTTCTATACACCATAGCATCAGGTCCAGGCTTTGCAATCGGGCTTTTCGGCCGTGGCAACGTATCTGGCAACTCAAACGGTGGATGTGCGAATCTACATCTATCTTTATAAGTACAGCGACCACGAACCCAATCTCTACAAGGCGGGATTTGCCCACAGGCGCAGGTGTCCCAAAGACGGTTTGTTTTATTGCAATAACAGATCCAGTCTCCGTAATACGTAATGATGCGCATTTCGCCGGTTTTGGCTGCGTTTGGGGGAGGGGGCGTGTTGGCAGTGCCGGGTGGAGCGCCTATAGATGAGAAAGAAGGGGGAGTCGTCTTGGTGCCATGTGGGGGAGGTGGTGGTGGCGGAGGAGGTGGGGGTGGGGGTGGAAGAGCAGTTCCTCCTCCCATTCCTGGTGATCCTCCTCCTGCTCCAGGGGGAGCTCTATGAACAAGCACAACTCGAGGTGCCGGCTTGTGCCCGCCACTGTATGAGGCGCTGCCTGGTGAACCAGCACCAGCACTCGCTGCAGATCCAGCTCGAGGCACAGTCAGCACACTAGGAGACCCTCCTTTCACACCAGAACTAGCAGCAGAAGAAGCAGATCTGCCAGTATGCAACGCAGCACCTGGTGTAGCAGCAGACTTCTCAGCGGCCAGAGAGGCTTCTTGAGCACGTCGTATTAATTCGGCTTCTTGCCGTAATCGATCTTGTTCTTGTTTTTCCAATTCTTGCCTTCTGCGTTCCAATGCTGCTTCGTACTCGACATCAGGACCAACAGCACTACCGCTTTGATTTGCTGTTGTTGTTGCTGTTGTTGTTGTGATGGTGGTGGTTGGAGGACTCGTGCCGCTACCACTATGTGTGCCTTTCTTCTCCTGTTCAGTAGGACTACCATTGGCATCACTCGCATTTTTGTCACTATCTCCCGTTTTATTCTTTTTCCCAGCTTTACTCGCTTTCTTCTTTGCCTTTTTCCTTTCTGCTGCTTTTTTTGCTGCCTCCTCTTCTTCTAATTCTTGTAGCAAATCCACGATCGCAGCTTCACGTGCAGCAGCAGCTCGTTCTTCAAGCTCTTGTCTAATTACTTCCAGTGTAGCAGCTTCTATTATCTGGCCAGCATCAACACAGGCGAGATCAGCAGCTCGGCATCGTAATTTATCGAGCTCTTCCCAAAGACCACGAATACGTTCATCTAAATCTGCAGTCAGATTCTTTGCTAAACCTGCAGTTGATAATGTGGTAGGAAAGAGGAATAAAAAAGAGAGTTAGAATAGTGTCAAACAATATCATGACAACTGAAAAAATTTCCTGTGGTCAGCACGACCGGGCGGGCGGGGAAATAAAATAAAAAGTTGACAAATTCAACAAAAACTTACTAGTGCATCTGCCATGTCTATTCGCTTCTATACTCTTCGAACCAGGTCCATATCTATCATGCAACCCTCTAATGGCATCAGCAACACCAGCAACTACTTGCCACACCGCCTTTATCCTGGCATCGACATAAGCATCAGTTAATTCTTGCCCTTTATCTCGTTCCTGAGCAGCTAAAACGTCATGACACGCACGATCTAAAGCTTGCCTACGTTCTAAATACCTCTGTAACTCGGTACGGTCTTCATCAAGATCAGTTGCAGCTTCTTCCCGGCGACGACGGGCACTATTTCCAAATGTCTCTTCGTTCACAATTCTTTCTTTGCATGAAGCAATATGTTGCTGAAGCTCTTGCAATCGTTCCCTATGCTCTGCTTCTTTATTGACTCTGTCCAGTAGATCACGTTTTCGGTGAAGCGCAGGGCCTTCAGCTTGAGCGCGGCCTAGATCTATCTCAGCTTCTGCTAAATCTCGACCTGCTGCTGTGAGCGCTGCGTCAATTGTTGTCAGCTCTCGTTCTGCAGAATCCAATTCGTGTTGATCCATGACCTCTGCGAGTTCTAGCACCGCGATCTCGCGGTCTATTAAAGCTTGTGCGTATCGAATACTGCTTTCATCCTTTAATTCGTGGTAGCGTTGCAGTTTTGCTAAAGCTATTTGAGACCAGGCTGCTTCCGCTGCACCTCTTGTATACGTATTATTGCCACCATCCCCACTACATTTTGCAGTTGCAGCAGCAGCAGCAGCAGCTGCTGCTGCAGTTAACGCAGGATCATTCGCTACTTCTTCAAAAAAGCAAATTGCTTGAGCTCTTAAAGCTGAAATTTGACTGGCGTCGAAAGTGGACACAGCATCAACGTCCTCCGCCACGGCATCCAATAAAGTCGTAATATGCCTTTTTTTATCCATAGTAGCCCCCAAATGCCTCCACATCTCTGCAATTTCGCCAAAGGCGTCTACTATAGCATCTCCAGGTGTTTTGGCTCCACAAGACAAGCGCTGTCGCTCTAAAAACTCGTCAGTGGGGCCATACGCAATGCTGCCGTAGATCCATCGTAAAAGATAAAGATCATCCCGACTGCCTAGATCTTGCCAAGTTTTTTGAGATAAGTGGTCAGACCACCATGGTTGGGCGATGACCATGTCGGTAGTTGCATTTATTTCTGTGAGATCGTGGAAATCGCTGCCTGGTCCGGGAGGAAAGTGAAGCTGTGAAGAAGAATCTGAAGTTGGATTTTGCTGCTGCTGCTGCTGCGAAGAAGCGCCCCCAGCACCAAGAGGTTTAGAGGCCACCACAGCTGTGGTGCTGGTATCTATATTAGTAATAGCTTCATTAGTAGGAGTAGATATGTACCGAAACAATGACCAGCACATGGGTTCGTACGACGCAGAAGCTTCATATTTCTTTGAAGCAGCTCCACCATGGCCTTCATCATTATCATCACCAGCTTCACCGCCACCGCCGCCCATGCCGTGCCCTTGATGATGGTGGTGAGGATGGGGGCTATACTTTCTAGCCATCAACGCTAACAGATCATGCAATTCACTAGGAATTAATAAATCCAGTCCTTGCTTTAATATATCTGCATTTTCTTCATCCTCTTCTGTTGTGATGATGCTCCCATCGGGGCCGGGGGCGGTGGGTAACGACATCGTTTCCAGTAATTCTGCAATGACTTGTCTTTTATTTTTACCTGCTGTAGCAGGAAGATGTGAACTCCCATATGTACTATCTCCTGCTGGTAATGGTGGTGGTGGGGAGGTAGCACCGTGCATAATTTTCTGTGCACGATGGACAATTCGAGCCAACGCCACTTGAAATTGAGATCGAAATTCAGTGTATCGACTGAGATTTTGTAATCTATGCGCAATTGCTCTGAGGAGACCATCAGCGCTGTTTTGAATACGCGATTCTAAAGCAGAGCGTTCAGCTTCAGAAGGGTGAAAAAGCTTATTATGGGCTTGATCTATTTCAGATTCAGAGACTGACGAGTCATCGGTACCCACTCGAGGGCTTCCACTACCACGATCACTTTCTTCCTCTTCATAGCTATCCCCTTCCCCTTCTTCTTCACTAAAATCATCCTCATCCTCACCGTCAGCATCGCTATCTCCACCAGAAGAAGCAGTCATCGCTTCTGTACTCGCTAAACTACTTCCATTATCCGTCCAAGACCGATCCTCGACCATCTCGGTCGGCTGTGGAACAAACAGCGACCACCCTTCTTGAGGAGAAGAACTCGTTGCCAGCAGCGCAGAATGCTGGCCCTTACCAGCTTGATGGTGATCCTCCCATGCACACGTGAAACATTCGGTTTCTGTCGGGGCTTCAGCATCGCCTTGATAAAAATATGCACCGACTATTTCATTGCCGCAAGAAGAACAGAGCAACGGGGTATCTTCCGCAGAGTACTGGACGCCTTCGTGGTAGCCAGCCATATGAAAAAGAAAGGCACGCGGGTCAGCTGTACGGAGATTACAACAAGGACATCTCCAAAAACACGCATGTCGTGATCCGTTGTTCTTTAATAACATAAACCCATCAGCAACTTCCTTGGCGGCTTCTGAACCACCTTCCGCTGCAGCTACTTCTAGGACTTTTTTGACGGGGGCTGCGAGGATATTCTTTCTTTCTTCTGGAGGCATTGATCTCCAATATTGTTCCACTGCTAAATACCGTTCTCTCTTAGACAATAAAGCTGACTCTTTGACGCTATTACGAGCTCCAATGGCACTCCCGGCATTGTTTCCACTGCTCCCGGTTGCCCCTTTAACTTGATTCCCACGACGTCTTCTCGCTGCTGCTGCGGCTGCCGCCGCCGCTCCTGCTGTTGCACTCACATCGCTATACCCATAATGCCGAGTATTAAAAGAAGAAGGTGAAGGATCCCAGCCTTTAATTACTGATAAGCTTGGCTCAGGCAGCTCGTAGGAAACGCCGCCAGGTCCAACTTCAAGCCCAATTCCACTACCAGGTACAATACCACTACTACTACCATTGGGTTTCATTACAGTGAGCAGTTCAGCAAGAGTAGCTTGTTGGGATTCCATCTTTTGGTGGAGTTCTTGTAAATTGACGGTCTGTCCCATCAAAACTTGGCTGGCGAGGCGCTGTAAATCCTCATGCTGGGGGGATCTGTATTGGAGAGTGAAGTATTTGAAGAGTTAGTTGGGTGTGCATCAAGGGGAGATTAAAAGAATATTAGAGAATGAAGCAACCAAGAGAGTTGCGGAGGGTGACGATAAAGTTATAATTGTTGTGATCAGAAAAAAGTATAGTAAGTAGACACATATGGAAGGGATATATTCCAGTTGTATTGATTGTCTAACTACACACCTGCCACGCATTAAATCCCTGAGTATGGTGTTGCATTCAGCTGCAATTTGCGATGTTTGATTCAGGCACTCAGCAAGTGTTCCCTTGTTCAGGTGCGCACCAGCGGGCTCCAGGGCAGATGAAGGCTTGCCCTTCGACTTGCTTTTCTTTCCCATTGGATTTTAGTAACCTCTGTCTCCTTCCAACAGTTTAAATATTCAAAGGAAATTAAACATGTCAACAAGACATGCCTTAAAACTAAATTGTTGCCCTCAGCTAGGGCTTCAACCACAAATTATAACTAGGGTAGTTTATGATCAATACAGAATACCTCCAATTTTGAATCTTACGTGCTTTTTCGGAGCAAGGTTTGGCGACTCAAAAACAGGATTTTATTGTTGTCGCCTTCTTGCTATAAATTGCTTTTGAAAGGCTACTTAACGCCTGTTGCACATTTGGGTATTGCACAGTAATTCTAAGTATTCATTTATAACCCGTAAACTACGTTCTGAAACGGTTCCTAATATAGATGGCAACATTTATTAGTGCCCGATTGGGAGGCAAGGTTGTCCTTGAACAGGCCAGATTTACGAACCTCGGTGCTGTTACTGCACCAAAAGGACCATCTCTTCCTCTCGTAAAGAAGCATCAGGTCATTAGCCAGCCCCAGAGGGCTCAGAAGTCTGCAGTGATGGCAATGGCAGCCTCTACAGAAGTGAGCACAGTAAGCGGAACTATGGAAGAGCTGAAAAATGCTGGAAAGTAAGTTTGATATTACATCAAAACCATGTTAGTAGCTTTTTGTTCGCCTTTTGATAGGTCGTTTGGGTGATTATAAATGCTGCTTCGAAATGTGCTCATTTTTAAAAGCTAGCACACTGTTTGACTCTTCTTTTCGGTCGATGTCTACAACACCAAACATATTTTCTTCCCAACTTTTCTCAACAGGATCGCATTCATCCCCTTTTTGGTAGCATGTGACCCTAATCCTGCCACCACCGTCGAGGCCTTACGTCAACTCGACACTCTCGGCGCAAGCGTAATCGAACTTGGAGTCCCATATTCTGATCCCCTTGCTGACGGTCCTGTCATTCAAGCTGCTGCCACCCGTGCATTGCAGATTGGCACCACGTTGGATAAAGTACTTGATGTCGTTCGGGAGGCAAAAACTTCGGTCAAGGCACCCATCGTCTTATTTACTTACTTCAACCCCATTATGGCCCGAGGCCTTGACAAATTCTGCAAACAAGCAAAGGCAGCAGGCGCAGCAGGACTTCTTGTCCCTGATATTCCTCTGGAAGAAACTCCAGAGATCCGTCGTGTCGCAACAGAAAACGGATTAGAACTTGTACTACTTACAACACCCACCACACCTGCCCCCCGTCAACAAGCAATTGCCAAAACATCTCAAGGTTTCGTCTACCTAGTATCTGTCACTGGTGTGACTGGAGTCCGTGTAAAGACTGAAGCCCGTGTTGAAGGTTTGATTAAAACATTAAAGGAGGTTTCTGATGGCAAGAGTGTAGCGGTAGGCTTTGGCGTCGCAGGACCTGAACAGGCAAAGGAGATCAAAGACTGGGGCGCTGATGGTGTCATTGTGGGGAGTGCATTGGTGAGAGCCTTAGGGGAGGCACCAACACCACAGGAAGGGTTACAGAGGATGATTGCGTTGGCAAAGAGCATACGAGAGGCTATATAGATTTATTATATCTAAAGTTATTTTTAAGCAGCGCGTGTCAACTATAATTGTGAATATAGATCGACAACTGTAATACTGTACTCGCAACCTCGAGTTGCCTGTTAAATTGAATGCAATGCCTAGGTAACAATTGTGAGGATCAAAACAAAATTTGAGGAGACAAACACGCAATATTAGAAGATCTAAAAAAAGAATTTTTTTTTTATGGCAATCCTTGCGCTGCCCTTAAATAAATAAACACAAGGGTACCTACAGAAGAGAAGAGCGCAAAGATAACTAGAATAGTGCGTGGATCAGTCCATGATCGTCTCCGTCTCTTGATTCGTCGTCGTACTTGCTCTACTGGGCTCAATGGAACTGTGTCCTTTGTCGTCACAGGAAGTGAGTTTGATTGGGAAAATAAAGAAGGAAACATCCGTTTGGCTGTTCTCTGTAGAGATGTTTGTCTTTTAACATATTTACTGCCTTCATGGTCGCTATCTACGTCTTCATGACCACCTGCAGGGGTTATTTCTGTGGGGTAGGCACCACCACCATATCCACTACCGTTTGAAGGATGTGCTGCTCCCTGTTTGATATTTTAGACAAGGAAAATTTTGCGTCAGCCAGGTTGCATCAATTTATTTATTTATTTGGGAAACAGCTCAGTCTCGTAGCATCTTCATATATGTATCTCTATTCTTACCTCTTCTACATAAAGTTCATCGATGTCCTGTAGCTGGTCTAATCTAACTACTCGTTCTCCTGTGGAAGCCAAAACAATTGCACCTATGCCGGCAAGCTTTAATTTTCCTTTCACTTGGGTTAAGAAGACCTCCCAACTGCCATTTTCAGGGATGGGAACAGCTACTTTACGTTTGGGTTTGGCATCTTTGACTGAAACAAAGACCAGGCGAGAGGCGTCCTGTATGTTTTAAGAGGCAAGCAGCGATGAGAGGGACGACATGCTCAGAAGAGAGAGAAAAAACTGCCTGTATTTCATAACTGCGTTTGCTGGGTGATGCGCTGGACATTATTGATGATCAATAAAACTCACTAAATCCTGTTGGGACACGCCCAGCCCTCTTGTCGCCATCTAGAGTTCTGAGACAACTAAATTTCTAAACTGACAATAATGAAGAATTAGTCAATGATCTGACTTAGAAGAGGGACTCCGCCTGGTCAGCTGGACTCAAAATAGATCCCTGGTCGCAAATTAACTTTAGTAATACATTGTGGGGTAGGGAATATCATTTTTAAGCGCGTTTGCTTCAAAAAGAAAATAATAAAGCGACATCAAGATGGTTTTAAAACCTTATCAAGCTCTCTCCATATCGACAAGTTACATAAATTACTTTCAAAATACCCAATCTTTGAGATACAATGCTCCGTCGGGCTGCAAAATCTCTGTTGCCAAGGGCCTCAACCCTTGCTTCTCAATTCGAGGTAGCAGAGGCTGCTTGTTGCACAACTGCTGCCAGGCAATTCACATCTAGCTCTGCATCATGCGGAATTCACATCGAGGAAGAAGTATACAATAGGTGCGGCGCGGCTTCATCTCGTTACAAATATACATTTTTTTTGAACAAATTTTTATGATGGCTTATGTTTCTATCTTCTGACCATTTTTCTTACCTCTTTCTTCATCTAATACGTGTTTACAGACAAAGGCAGCTGATCAACTTGGGAAATAGGGTCGTCACGTTGGCGCCAGATAGCTGGGTTGCCCCTAGTGCTGTCCTGGTAGGGGATGTCGATATTTATGAACAAGTCTCTATTTGGCACAATTGCGTCTTACGTGGTGACTTGAACTCCATCAAAGTCGGCGCATTCTCCAACATTCAGGATCGCACCGTCATCCACGCAGCTCGGTCTTCCCCCACAGGCCTCCCCGCCGCCAGCATAATAGGTCGCAGCGTAACAATCGGCCAAGCATGCGTACTCCGTTCTGTTACCATTGAAGATGAGTGTGTTGTAGGAGATAAATGTATTTTATTGGAAGGATCAATGATGGAAAAGAACTCTGTTCTTGAACCAGGTTCAGTAGTACCCCCCGGCAGACGTATCCCAACAGGGCAAGTCTGGGCAGGCAATCCAGCTCGTTATGTCCGTGATTTAAGTAAAGATGAAAAGATGGCGATTGCACCTTTGGCAGCGTCCATTTTTCCTGCTGTAGATGCACATAAAGAAGAATTTTTACCAGAGACCATGGCTTACAGGGATGCTGAGGCATTGAGAGAAGGAATGAAAGCTGATGCTGCATTAGTGCATGGAGCTGATTTGGAAGCAGTGTTGACAAGCAGTGCCGTTGAGGAACAATAAAAAAATATAGTTTCCTAATACAATTTATCGTATTTGCTTCCCGCTCTTTTTCCCTGTCGTTTAAGTTTCTTTCTTTCTTTTTGTATTGTAATTTTTGACACTCGATACTTACATAACGTCATCGCAGCAAGGCACACGTCAATGATCTAACATGTAAATGATTCGTCTGTTCAAGTTCAAAATTAGCCGAGGATGTTTTCCAACAAGAACATTTTACCGTCCATCAATAGAGATGTCCGTTTTTATTTTTATTTTACTTACAGCCTAGGTTCAGGGGTAGACACTTTCTCTTCTCCACTCTGTTCTCTCCACGCATTCGGCATACTATCCTCCATATCTGCATCTCTATTCCAAATATGACTAAACAACACAGTCGATAAATACCTCTCTCCAAAAGATGGCAGCACCACGATAATTCTTTTCCCCGCATTCTCTTGTCTTTTAGCTATATTAATGGCCGCTGCTACCGCTGCACCAGATGAAATTCCACATAAAACACCTTCCTCGGTAGCTAATTTCCGTGCCATGTCCACTGCATCACCACTAGATACCTTTACTATCTCATCAATAAGAGAAACATCTAAAACCTTTGGAATGAAGCCTGCTCCGATACCTTGAATTTGGTGGTATCCAGGTTTTCCTCCACTTAAAACTGGACTTTCCGCTGGTTCAACAGCGACAAGCTGTACATTAGGGTTTTGCTCTTTCAAATATCTACCAGCTCCGGTGATTGTACCTCCAGTACCCACTCCAGCAACGAAAAAATCAACTTCACCACCAGTGTCCCTCCAAATTTCCGGACCGGTGGTTTCATAATGGACTTGAGGGTTGGCTGGATTATCAAATTGTTGGAGCATATAGGCCCCAGGGGTAGATGCAACGATTTCTTCAGATTTTCTGATTGCGCCCGTCATGCCATACTTGCCCTCAGTAAGCACCAATTGAGCTCCGAATGCCCGTAGCAGAACACGGCGTTCAGTAGACATGGTGTCAGGCATGGTGAGAACGAGACGGTAGCCTTTACATGCTGCAATGTATGCTAATCCTACTCCTGTGTTTCCAGAAGTAGGTTCAACTAGGATGGTGCGGTCTGGGGAAATAAGGCCAGCAGCTTCCGCTTGCTCGACCATGGCTAATGCGATCCGGTCTTTGACGCTGCAACATGGCTCCATCAATTCTAGTTTGCAGACAATTTCTGCGAAACACAGAGTATTGACCTTGTTTAAGCGCACTAAAGGGGTGTTACCAATTATTTGGGTAGCATTGGGTAAGATCTTGCGAGGCATTTGAGTTACAGGCTCGACTGCTGCTCGCACAACCATATGTAAATTACGTGCACCATTTTGAGGTTTCAAAAAGGCATGCTGAAAGTGCTGACACGTTCCAAAGCGTGTTTTCTTGATCGAGCTAAAGCCATGCGTTAAGTTAGCCAAGTTCATCGTGGCTGGATTAAGCAAGCGCTCAAAAAACGATCTGGGTTTCTGGGCTTTACGAATTATTTATTAAATAAAGGGTTTGAATTTTATCAGGTCCGAAATATCGCAAACTTGTTCCACCACGCAAAGGTAAGGATTTGATTTTTCGACACCTTATAGCTCCTTCCACAGCCCAATCAGTTATCGATTAATCTTTGAAACGACTTCACGCATGACGACTAATTTCAATTCTGCGGGCCTGCGTGCCCCGCATGCTACTGCTCGGCCTTGTTTGGGATCGACAGAATCATTCCCACTCACCAAGTTTTCTCAATACCCAAGGCAAGCGAGCCGTCGCTTTACACAAACCACTAAAGCTTCAATTTTTCAGTCTACCCATGGGCCAGATTCAGTCCATCCTGCTAGGCTATTCAACCAGGCAACCCTATTATCTTCCAACATCTATCACCCCCGCCCCCGCCACCCCTCTGTTGCCGTCAATACCTTATCATGGCCCCTGTCAGGCGGCATCTCCATCTCTGACGATGCAGAGTATCAACCTACAGTCGACAAGCTCTTTGCTATCCAAGCTCCCTCAGATATAAGCTCCTTACCTCAACGGAAAACGAAAATCGTAGCAACCATTGGCCCTACCAGTAACACCCGTGAGTCGTTCTTTGCCCTAGCCGACGCAGGGATGAACGTCGTCCGTCTCAACATGAGTCATGGCACCCATGAATCTCACGGGGAGGTTATTGAGCTCGTTCGAGAGTACAACAGCCTCGGTCGGGGCAACCTGGCGATCATGCTAGACACCAAAGGCCCAGAAGTCCGTTCTGGCGATGTTCACGAGCCTTTAGAACTCGCTCGTGGTGACAAAGTCGTATATACAATCAGTGAAGGCGCAAATGGCATTGATGGGAGACTTTCTGTGAATTACGACGGCTTCATTGAAGATGTCGCTCTGGGTGACACTGTTTTAGTTGATGGAGGCATCATGAGCATGGAAGTGAAAAAGATTGATGGAAATGACGTTATTTGCGAAGTTATCGATGGTGGTACTATGGGAAATCGTCGTCATTTGAATATCCGCGGTAAAAGTGCAAACTTACCGGCAATCACCGATCGGGATTGGGCGGATATAAAATTTGGAGTAGAAAACGGTGTGGATTATTTTGCATTATCTTTTGTACGTGATGCTGAGGTTATTATCGAATTAAAAGAATGGTTACGTAAAGAAGGGTGTACAGGAACGTCCTCTATAGGGGTACTAGCGAAAATTGAGTCAGCAGACAGTGTTCAAAATTTGGAAGATATTTTAGATGCTGTTGACGGTGCAATGGTCGCACGTGGTGATCTGGGAGCAGAATTACCTGTAGAAGAGGTCCCCTATTGGCAAAGCAAGATCGTCCAGGGGTGTAGAAAACGTGGTAAACCGGTGATTGTAGCTACAAATATGCTGGAATCTATGATTCAGAATGCAACTCCTACCCGAGCTGAAGTTTCCGACATAGCTGTCGCAGTCAGGGAAGGTACCGATGCTGTGATGCTTTCAGGTGAAACTGCATATGGTGCGTTCCCACAAAAGGCACTGGAAGTTATGTGCACCGTAGCGAAGAGAACCGAACATGGGATGCTTCGCTACTCTGGAGAGCGGAGATTTGGGTCCGATGAAGCCAAGCCTATCACGTGGATCACTGAACCGCCCAAGAATTCGCCTGTACGGAACCTTGCGGCGAAAGAATTAAGTGAAATAATGGCGTATAATGCAGTCCACATGGCCGATACTATGAAAGCACCGCTTGTTGTTTTTTCAAGAAAGGGGACGATGCCGACGCTGTTGAGTCATTATAGACCGACACATCAAATCTTCTGTTTTACCGATAATGAAGACGTGCAAAGAAGGTTGGCCTTGTATAGAGGTGTAACTGCTTTTCTTACTTTCTTTTCTGAGTCAGCAGAGGCCACGTTTGACCGAGCGATTGATGAATTGAAAGAAAGGAAAAGGGTAGGTGCAGGTGATTTGTTGGTGCTGGTGCAGTCTGGATCGAAGCCCATTTGGCGTAGTGCGAGTATGCATGCTGTGCAGGTGAGGCAGGTGCCTGAGGATGCGAAAGCTGTCAGTGCTGATAGTGATAGCGATTCCTGAAAAAAGTGAGAAGGAGAGAGAGATTTCTTAAGGCTTTTTTTTCTTTGCAATTTTGGCCAGAATTATCTTGTATTATTAGTGTACTGCCTTATACTGTTGAAGATTGTGATTATCACGCTGATATATTTGAATTTGCTGTTGTAATACTATTCCACACAGCTGGATTTCAGCTTTTTCTTCTTCTGAATTTGACAGTCGAGTTGAGTTGGACAGCTTCAATTTAGGTGTTGACCGTTTTGTTGGTTCAAGGGATAGCTAAAGGAACATTTTACGAATCAATACCTTTCAAAATGAAATAAATATGGATAGTTTAGGGCATTTGGAGGCCAGTAACGCGGAACAAGACGATGAGCAAGAGGAATTAGCCCTTTGCAAAATATGTTTCGCTGAAGGTAGTAACGACTCTCCTCTTTTACACGGAGTTTGTGACTGTAAAGGGAGTTTAGATGGAGTTCATGGGAGGTAAATATACAGCCAATCTGCCGGGAAACGGTGCTTAGAAGTCTGTAGACAAAATATTTTCAAGATGACAATCTTAGATCACATGTTTCAATTCGCAGATGTCTTGTTAAATGGCAGCTCAAACGAACATCCAAGCCTTGGCATTGTGAAATATGCGATTCAAAAGTTCAATGGCCTGCAACTGAGACATTGAAGCTCGTTGAACTACTCTCTGAGCTCTCTGAAAAGAAAACCCCACCCCCACTGCCAACGCGACCTCAAAGATCACAGCGTCAAATTGCTCTTGCTGCCAGGGTTGAGAGAAGGCAAAATAGTCGCCATCAAGGCATGAACGGTCCATCAAAATGGAGTGTAATGAAGCAAGCTATGTCTACAAAGTGTCTACTAGCTGCGCGTTCATTCCGTACTGTTGGCAAATCTATTTTCCTCCCAGGGACCAGTAGACAAAGAGGCAGCAGCAATAGCAGCAGCAGCGCCGGTCCTGAATAAAAATAACTAATTTGATCGTTACCGATACCTCTTCTCGTAATTTCTTGACCTAGTTCTTGCTCATCTATAACTTGCACTATTGTACAGAGAAAAGATGTAAAAAAATAACAATTAAATGAAATAAGTAAATGTTGATAAAACGACACGTGAAATTGCGGCAGCAGGGCACCAAACAAAAATTAACATTGTTCCCCTCCCCAACTCTCTCGTCTTAATAATCTCTTTCCTTTCTTTCATTTATAATTTTCATAACCTCTTCTGCCTGTACCTTCTCTTCTGGAGTATTCCAGACCTTCTCTTTACTATTCGAATCAGGATGGAACATTCTCACAGCAATACGATACGAGTATTTAATCTGCAAAGGATCATCACATGGTACCCCCAACAGGTTTAATACTTGAGCGAATGAACTTGCATGCGCGACTTTCCTTTGTGCTATATTACGGTAATACGATCTACGTTCAAGTTCAGGAGCATTCGCTGCAGGGCGTGGTGGTGGTGGGTCATCCTTATCATTTATAACACCGCCGATACTAGTATTATTATAATTACCCCTGCCGCCGCCCCCTCTGTTGTTTCTACCCCCCTCAGATTCTGCTGCTCTAGCCGAGTGTGCCATCGGAGTTATTTTCGCCCTTCTCCGTGCAGCTTCAGAAGCACGTGCTGAATCTTCTTGAGCTCTTCTTTTCAACTCAGCTTCGCTCGGTTTATTTTTTTCTCGCCATTTTAATGCCGCTGCTGTCCATGCAACTTGAGATTTTTGCACTGCTTGTTGCTTTACCTGTGTCATTTCATGTAGAATTTGTTTTGCGCGTTTATCCACTGCAGATTGATTGATAGCAGGGTATCCACGTGATGATGGTCGTAGAATTCCACTCGTACTACCACCGCTATGAAACTTTCTTTTAAATTCTGATGCCGCCTCCCAACTTTGAAATTCATAGGGGGTGTCGAGGACATCAGTTGATCTTAGTGGTCTACCTGGACCTCCTGTTGCATTCCCATTCCTATTGTTATATGGTCGTTGAGAAGGGTTAAGTCGAGAACCAGAAGGGGCAATCGGAGCAATAGGAGGACGAGGAGAAGGGCGTACTTGCCGGCTTGGGGAAGGTAGCGCCGTCATCTGTAGCGGTGGTGGTGGTGGTGCTCTAGGACGTTTTATTGCGTGTTCCCTCATTTTTCCATCATCGCTAGTACCGTGGCCTAGTAATATGACTTCTTGTTCTACTCTCCTTGCTGTTTCTATTTCTCTTTCGTACCTTACCTCATCATCATTGTTGTCTTGTCCCTCTTCGGTGGTCGATGAAAGTTCGATGATTTCTTCTTCCTCTTCGTCCTCTATTTCGATTTTTTCTTGAGCTTCAACGGCAATATCAGGAGGCGGAGCTTCTTTCTCTATTGAAGCACTCTTTCTGCCATAATTAATAGGTCTAAGAGGTATTGGTAGCCATTGAGCCCGTAGTGGAAGAGCGGAGGCGGTGGCTGCAGCGGGTTGACCAACAATGACGTCTTCATCTTCTGAAGAATCAATGACGATGTAATCAGAGTCTGGTGAGACAGTTTTCTCTTCTTGTGGCTCCGTTGTTGGTAGCTTTGTTTGCACACCACGCTCCTGCTGCAGGTATTTTTGCCTCTTTGCTAATGGGATGTCATCTTCGCCACTAGAAGTCATACTAGGAAGGGTTATCTCGAGCGCCCGCTGATCCTATCAATTGTATGGATATTTTCCCTTTTTAATTAAGAAAGATTTTGAGTTAACGTGCCAGGACATTTGAACTAAAGCCATTGGCACATCGCTATGCGGTGCCCACAAACAGCTCGTCGTCGCCATCGCCTTGAAGGAATAAACTTGTAAAGCATTGCTTATGCATTTGCTATAAAGCCGAAATTTATGTGGCTGAAAAGGAAGGCGTTTAGATATTTTATGATGGTGAAAAAATATTGGGCTTGAATTTTTGAACAAAAGCAAGATTTATTGAGAAGAATTTCGATCATCAGGCATAGTCCTTTAATTGATGAGCTTATGTGGTATTTAAATTTTATATTCGCGCAGCTATAGCTCGCATACGAGTCCTTGATTAACAATTTTGATCACAACTTTAAATCTTTATTTATTATCTTTACTTGGAGCTGAAATACCCTTCAAAAAGCGTGAATCCCAAACCATACAATGACTCGTGCATGGGTTGTAGTCCTAGGCGACGTAGGACGCAGCCCACGGATGCAATATCACACATCATCCCTTTGCAAAACCGTAAGTAGAAAAACAACCCGACGACCCTTTTTACTCCTCTGAACCCCCAACTCTTTTCGCAATAATCATGGAATTTTCCTGACTGAACTGTTGCATATTTATTTGCACAGGAAGGATATACTGTGAATTTAGTTGGCTATCGTGGAGCTGATTTGATATCCGAACTTCAAGCGCCGGTAGCTGATGGCACCGTCACTCTGAACTACATACCAGATTTGTAAGTACGAATACAATAACTGTCTACTGCATACATTGCATAATTTTCTGTAGTGCGCATAGATATAGTTTTCTCTCGTTGAACATATACATTCACACGTTGACAGTTATCAATTTAATCTTTATATATATATTTTGTTCCTTCTTTGTTACTCAACCAACGAAAAATATGTTTCTCCTGTGAACAGGCCACGCTGGGTTTCGAAGATACCTCGCCCTTTGGCTCTCCCTCTAAAAGCCATTCTCCAGCTGTTTGCGCTTTTATGGATGCTTCTCGTCTCTCTCCCAAAACCGGACGTCATCCTGCTCCAGCTCCCTCCAGCGCTACCTACCATGGTGGCCTGTTGGCTTGCCGCTCGCCGCCATCGAGCTCGTCTTATATACGATTGGCACAATTTTGCGTACACATTAATGGCCTTAACCATGGGACGTGGGCATCAGCTTGTCCGTTTAGCAGAAAAGTACGAGAGATATTGGGGTAGGAAGGCAGATGGAGGGTTTTGCGTTACAAAAGCAATGCAAGAAGAGTTGATGAAAAATTGGAATATTAAAGCGACGGTGTTCTATGATCGACCACCTGAGTTTTTCAGGCCTGCAACGCTAGTAGAGAAGCATGAATTGTTGCTTCGGTTGGAAAGTACTATTTCAGAAGGGATGCATCCGAATGATTTTGCTGCAATGCTAGGTAATAAGAACAGCGGCGGCAAAGGCGAGACGACGCTGTGCACGCTGAGGTCGGCGACGACCACCACCACCACTGCCGCTGCTCCTCATGGTAGTAATATCTCTTTGCGTCCAGAACGTCCTGCAATTGTAGTTACAAGTACAAGCTGGACTCCAGATGAAGATTTTGGACTTCTTCTGGCTGCAGCGCAGGCTTATGATGCAGCAGCAGCTAAGAGCAATAATACCGTTACCACCTGTACCACAAGATCAGGAACGAGTTCTCACCCGCGTTTACTTATTTTTGTGACTGGACGTGGCCCACAACGCACAGAATTCGAATCCCGTATGCGTCAACTCGATCTCCGGTATGTGGCTTTCAGAACGGCATGGCTAGATCCAGGAGATTACCCCCTTTTATTAGGATCTGCCGATATGGGAATCTCGCTCCATTCGTCGTCTTCTGGGTTGGATCTGCCAATGAAGGTGGTTGATATGTTTGGCGCTGGATTGCCAGTCTGTGCTCTATCCTACAACTGTATCCACGAACTGGTAGCACAGGGACGCAATGGATTGCTGTTTTCGTCAGCAGAAGAGCTGGCGATGGCATTGCAAGAAGGCTTGGAGGGTTTTCCCGAAGTTGCTGATGAGAACGGTAAAAAGTCTTCTGTCTTGGCAAAGTTGAGGAGAGGCGTAGCTGGTAGTAGTATGACACGATGGCATGATAGCTGGACAAAGACAGCTTTACCTGTTATCCAGGGAACACGCAGAAAACCTTGAAAACTAAAAATTAAAGAAAGGAGCCCTCCGCCTTGAGGCTAAACTCCGTGTAAAGGCACTGCAGTGAACAGCTCTCCTTTTTTTTGAGTAGTAGATTAGCTTGTAGCATAGTCATTAATTTAATAAATGGTGTGTATTCCGCAACGCAAAATCAAGCTCCATTCCATCCTGCTCTGGACGTAGTATGCCCCGGTTGCCATTCAGTGAAGTGCCGCCTTCAAACTTTCTACGAGCAGGCAGCTGACGCCACTCGCTGGCATGTGGTGTTCATTTTCTCTTTGCAGGGATTGCTCAAAATGGCGTTTAAATGCCAGTTCCCAGCCATCTCCCAGCCTCGCTTTCTCATCCCCCACGCAAAATTATTTTGAAAATACTCTAAAATATTGAAAGTTCAGTTTCTTTAGGCGTGTTCACACCGAGGCGGTTCCAGCTATTTTTAATTAATTTTGGAACCACCCTGGAACCCCACCTATTTTTAACGACTCTTCAACCTGCAAGTTTGAGGCATCATATTTTGGCCGCTTCTTCCCTGTAAACCTTATCAATTCAATTTCAAAATATAAATTAGAGCTCTAGAAGGCCGCCAAGAATGCAAGCTGCGCCGATCGCACTGATCTTTTCGAAAATTGATAATTTCGAAGAGATCATTGGTTGCACGAAATCCTGGTTGAACACGGGGTTGTTGTTCAACCCAGATGTTTATTGTTGAATGATGATGAAAATCTGATGCAGAAGGCTGTCAAGTTCATCTTCTTGAAGCATTGGTGGGAAATGCTCCTCATTCCCATCATTGCGATGATCAGGGTCGTTAGGCATGGTTCCTGATCCGCACTGGGCGATGGTAGCATGTTTACATAAATAGTGAAGTTGATTTAAAGGCAAAATCAGCGAATATGGGGCTTAATTGACCCTCGAACCAAGGCCGAAGAAAGTGGCAGTTGGAAAAATAAACTGGGTTCCAAAATGGAAAAAGTGGGTTCCAACTGGAACTCTGCTAAATAGGAGAGTTGCAAAAAATAGCTTTGCTACCCTGCTGGAACCCCGCGCTGACAGTTATAAAATTTTTGGAACCGCCTCGGTGTGAACACGCCTTTTAAGAAACTGAAGTGTGCGACAAATTTATAACAAAATTAAAAATGCAAGGATAGTAAAATGAGTTTAAAACATCAAATCACATATAGTTTTCAGCGCGCCGCCAGGCAATTTATTGAGTATTTTATAAATTAATAATCATTTTGCATCTCAAATAATTAGAGCATAATGGCATTAAAAGTATCAGCATCAGACGGTGTCAAGGTAAATACATTCTTTATTCTTAGTCACATACGCTTTTCACGTTGCATGCGACTCGATTCCGTTAGATTCCTTTTCAGCTGCTAGACGGACATTTTTCTCCTAGTTTTTCATTACACTTGCCAATTTTAATTCCAATTTCTGCCGAATCAAACCATTATAGGTCTACACTGTAGCAGGGGGCAAAAACATCCCTGGCTGGCTCTCAGACAAGAAGAAAAAATCTCTCAAAAGCGACGAAGAGTACCAACGTCGTGTTGAGCTCATTCAAGATTTCGACTTCCCAGCCGCCTGCCAACGCATTAAATTCACAAACGATGGTCAGTACATATTCGCTACTGGATATCACCCTCCACGTGTCAGAGTCTACGATACATCCCAATTATCAATGAAATTTGAACGGCATTTAGACTCGGAAATTGTTGATTTTCAAATTTTGACAGATGATTATTCCAAGGCGGTTTTCCTCTGTGCTGATCGATCTCTCAATTTCCACGCTAAATTTGGGGCATATTACAAAGTACGTGTCCCGAAATTTGGGAGAGATCTGGCATACTGCCCTTTCACAGCGGAAGTGCTCGTAGCATCAAGCTCCCCGGAAGTCTATCGTCTGAGTCTTTCAGAAGGTCGTTTTCTATCGCCATTAATATCAAAGTCCCCTGCAGTAAACGTCTGTGGCATCGCTCCTGCACACGGTCTTCTGGCTTGTGCTGGAGAAGACGGCGGATTAGAATGTTTCGACCTTCGCCAGCGGGACTCCCTTGGGTGGCTTGACGCCGCTGGTGCGGCAGGAGGTCGCGGCCAGTCACTCACAGCCTGTCGGTTTGACGAGAGCGGTATGCATGTCGCTGTAGGTACATCCGGAGGATTAGTAGCTTTATTTGATCTACGATCTCAGCGTCCTTTAGTAATCAAAGATCACATGTACGACTCCAAAATTGTTGATATTAAATTTCATTCAGGCGGTTTTGGCGGTTCACATGGCGGTGGCCTTGGTGGCGACATCGGTCGCCAACGTGTCATCTCCGCGGACAGACACATCATCAAAATATGGGATGCGTCTACTGGGGAGGGGTATACCAATATAGAACCTTCAGAAGGGTGCGATATCAATGATGTGGCAATCCAAAAAGATTCCGGATTGGTTGTTGCCGCCTGTGATGCTTCTCGCATCCAAGCGTATTTCATTCCTTCTATGGGGCCTGCTCCACGATGGTGCTCCTTTTTAGAGTCGCTTACTGAGGAATTAGAAGAGAATACAAATCCGACGGTGTACGACGATTACAGGTTTATTACTCGGACGGACCTAGAAAAATTGGGTTTGACTCACCTTGTGGGTACTCCCATGTTAAGGGCCTATATGCACGGGTTCTTTGTAGATAATAGATTATATCATAAAGCAAAAGCTATTGTTGATCCATTTGCGTATGATACATATCGTCAGAAACGTATTGCTCAAAAGATGGAGGAAGAAAGAAAGAGCAGAATTTCGTTGACTAAAAAACTACCAAAAGTCAATGCCACCATGGCAGCGAGAATCTTAGTAGAACAGCAACAAGAAGAACAAGCAGCTGCAAAAGAAGCTGCTGGTGGTAGTAATGGTGGTAATATTGAGGACGAATTTCTTGGATTGGATGATAACAGTGACGTCAATCTCACTGCAGCAGCAGCGAAGAAAAGAAAGAAGAACGCTGCTGCTGCAGGTGGAATGTCGCTTCTTGAAGATGATCGCTTTAAAGTTATGTTTGAAGATCCTGAATTCGCTGTTGATGAGCGCAGTGCAGAGTATAAGGCACTGCATCCGAATGTAGACCCTGCAAAAGATAGACAGCTGCTTGCTGAGCATTTTGAGGAACTCGCCAGTGGGAGCAGTGATGGAGATCAGTATTCAGAAGATGAGGATGAAGAGGACGCTAGAAGGAGAGTAAATCGACCTGATAAACGGCTTAAATATAGTGATGCTGGATCTAGTGAAGGTGGTAGACAGCCACGTATGTTTGCTGCAAAAGACGATAGTGCAGCTGCTGCATTTAGAGAGGGCCGGTCTTTGGCGCCACAACAAGAGATGCCGTTGGGCGTAAGAAGTGCTGCGTTAGGAGAGAGTGGGGGGTATAAACCGAGATTAGGTGGAAGTAGAGAAATGTCGTATACGCCCAGAAGATCGTTTGGTGGTGATGGTGGTCGTGGTCGGGGTGGTCGGTTCGGAGGAGGAGGCGATAGAGGTAGAGGTAGAGACGGCGGCGGTGGTAGAGGCCGCGGCAGAAGTGATCGTGGCGGTGGTAGAGGTGGTGGTCGAGGTCGTGGCGGTGGTGGAGGCGGTCGTGGCTTCAGTCCTGGTGGTCGTGGCGGTGGTGGTCGTGGAGGTGGTAGAGGCCGAGGCCGTAATTAACTCTCTTCTTTCCATCAAACAGTGCTTACAATAAGAGTTAAGTTTAAAATCAAGAACGTAAGAAAAAGAAAGGAAGAAAGAAAGAAAACGCCATTTAAAAAGAAAGGGGCAAAAAGGTAGTATGATCACGCCCTGTGTCAACGTAGGTCATTTTCTAAACGAATCTCTAAGGAGTCTGCTGAACAACAGCGGAAACAAGCATCCATGCATCTCCTTGCTTAATCGTCTGATACACTACCTTATACTCTGAAATAAACGTCTGTTGTTGACGATCACCGTTGCTCGGTGTACCGCCATCCTCACAACCTTTATGAACGGTAACACCTTCTTTAAAAGCCGCAGTAATGATGGCAGTACCAGGGGCAGGGCCCGGCACTACATCTTCAATCTTGCTGCTGTGTAAAGTATGTGTATAATGCCATCCTTTAGCTTGTAAAGCAGCTGCACGGTCCTGCCACTGTTTCAGCAAATCGCCCGATAATACAGAAGACAGACCAGAGAGCGAGTGGGAGGACCCAAGAGCAGCTGCCTTGGTCTTGTGCCACTTGGAGATGAGAGAAGTAGCTTCACTGTGGGAAAGGGCTTTTGTCCCTGCTGGGTTAGAGGTGGCAGCAAAAGAGGTAGGAAAAGGTGCTGATGTCGAGGTAGAGTAAGAGAAAAGAGGACCAAGGTACGATCTAGCAGCAAGGAGACTTGTAGCAGCGACGACAGCTGCAGCTCCAGCGACACGGTTCCAGCGAATAGTACGGGTTTCGTACGCTTTACGCATCCAATCGTCTTCTCCGTACAAAGGCTTGATTGATTCCAAAGCCACTGGCTGTGCCAAAAATTCATCCTCTTCATTTTCATCTTCAAATTCTGCTGCTGCCTCGACTTCTTCGGCTTGTAATACTGCGTCTCGGTGATCTTCAAACGCAGCGAGAGCTTCTTCTAAAGGAGATTCAGGGGCTAGGACACCAGCGCGCGGGGGAAGGGTGACCGGATCAGGAGGAGGCGTCACTCCCGCAGCAGGAATGCGTTTTTCCTCTTGCCTCTTTTCTTCTTTTCTAATCACACTCGTAGATGCAACAGCAGTTGCTGGTACTAGAGCTGGCGTAGGAGAATATTGTTCCTCTTCCTTGGCACTAACAGATTCAACAGCAGGGGCTGTCTCACCTGCAGCAACAGTTTCCTTTGTCGTCGTTTTTGGAGCCAAGAAAATTCCAGCCAGAGCCTTTAACGGTGCAGTCAGCACAGAAAGAAACCCTCCAGCTACCTTACCCTCTGCATCATCAAGCTCTTTCAGCACCTTGGGATTTTCAAACCAGTCATCAAGAATAAAATGCCCAGCCAAAATTTCAGTCCCTTCAGTACGGAACGATGCCAACGCCACATCAGAGACCCAACGCTGCACCAGAGCACAGACACCAGGTAGCAGAGAATCAGGTTCAGGGGAGTTTGATCGAATAAAATGCATTACTTGACGATCGCATTTGATACGACCATCCCGAAGACCCAAGGCATCTCCTGCAGCGGCGCTGTTGCCAAGAAGTAGCCATGCTGCGCATGCTGCGACAGCTCTGCGGTGTTTTTCATCTACTATACGGCGATTGCGTATCATAGATTGAGAAGAGGAATCTTCAGAAACAGCCCGTTCTTCTTCAGCCGCGGCAATCTGTTCAGCATCGGCCAACAGTTCAGTGGCACGACGGATAATAAAAGGCTTGGCAGAGGCAACCCCTGCAGCTATGTGAGCGATTGCTAAATTGCAAATTTCTGCAGGAGATGCTGCGTAGAGGTTGCCCACTTGATTGTATAAAGCAATTTGCTGGTCTGCAGTGAGTACCTCACGTAAGCGTTCCAGATATTGAGGACGGGTGAACTGAGAACGACGACGGGAAGCAGATGCAGATGTACTGCCAGCAGCAACAGCCTCAGCTTCAGAGATGCTGTCGATAGTGTTTGTGACAGCTTCAAGAGCGTCAGGTAAGAAGGCCAGACCACGTGCGCGGGCAGTAGCATTCTCAGAAGAAAGAAGATCTAAAGTCAACTGAGGACGAAGATCAGATGCAGCAGATTCGATTTGAGATACCAACTCGGCAGTTCCAGCACGGTAGGATTTGAGTAGCCTTGCAGCAACTTCAAGAGTAGCATGGGCGCTTTCAACGCTTCCACGAGCATCCAGGATCGCTTTAGCCACGTCAATATGAGCCAGAGCAGTAGCAAGAACTACATCTTTGGTGCTCTTGTGGCGTTTATGCTGCGCCAACCAAGCTTCACCTACAGCAACGACAGTCTGTCTATCTCCAGACTCTTGTAGTAACATGAGAGTGCCTGCGACGTACTCGACAGGGACTTCTTCGGAGATTTCGCCCATTCTGAAACGCTCATCGTATTCACGTCGGACGGCGGCCGCAGCGAGAGTTTCCAAAGCACCTTGAAGAACAGTGCTGCGTGCGGATAAAGCTTGGGAGCTGTAGCCTACATCAGGAGGGTTATTGAGAGCCCTGCATGGTTAAGGAATAGTGGAGAATTGGTAAGCGGTTATTTAGTATTAATCTTGCTGGAATCCTTTGATCTCAGCAAAATCAGCGATGCTTTGTTCTATGACGGGGGAAAACTCGCCTTTCATAAGCCCGGCTGACGCTTTCACGGCTGACACCAGGATTGATTTGCAGCAGGGAGTAGAAGTCAATAGGCAGCTTGACAGTGTCTTGTTTGGTTGACATAAATGCATTGACGGTTATAGACGTGCGCTTAAGGTGACAAGCACCGCTGTGTCGCGTCCTCGGTTGGTTCATAGTATATATTGTTGCACTGCGAGAAGATCCAGAGCGTGCAAGCCCGGTCGAGGACTTCCCGCCTAACGCAATTTTCATGGCGCAGTTGTAAGTTTTCAAAAGGAGCTCTTAGCCCAACGCCTCGCGGACTTGCGGTGTGGGTTTTGTCAGAAAACTCGTAATAATGATGTTAGACGCTGTTTTAGCTCGATCTGGCTTATGCCATCAAAATTTGCAAAGGCGCATTTGCAAAAGGCCAAAAAAGAATTAAATTTGAATTTTCTGGGATATCTTCGCTCATTTAAAGACATACAAATCATCCAATCTTTTGACATATAATTCGATTGCTAAATTATAAATACTTGACAGTAAACCCGACTCTGGTTTTCTCCTTGGCCCAACGGGAGCGAGCAATCATGGTTAAAAACGGGCAAGAAGGTGAGCACGGCTTGCAAAGCATACCCAAACCAGACCAATCATCGCATTAAAATATTACACTAGACTTTCAGGCGCGTATTTATTCAAATAACCTTCTAAACTCCTTGATTCATGCAGACAATTTTGATCTCAAGGATCTCGTAGGAAAAAAAGTGCTGAAAGACTTTGTAGAAGATGATTCTACAGGCGTGATTAGGTATTTAATACTTCCAGAACATAGATTTATGTCTCATTGGCTGTATTTTCCCCCAATAATTCTAACATTTATATTTTTCTATTCTTCCGTCTCCACAGGCCGTTTAGCGGCAAGGTCAAATGTTATTGTGCCGAATTAAAAGCCTTTCTCGTCGTCTATGACGATGGTGACAGAGAACATTTGAATAAAGATGAAACAGTATTGATCGTTGAGAGAGCTGCTGCTGTTGCAAGGGCAGGTATTGCAGTTGGAGTGGTGCGAAAGCCCACCACCACGTCCAAAAAGGCAGCGACTACCAAGACTCCTGCCAAACGGAAGGCGGTGGCAGGCTCTTCCAAAGAAGGCAACACGGTTTCCAAGGCACGCAAGGTTAAGGCCATTGCCAATAACAGCAAGAGCTCGTTGAAGTCTCCTCCTAGGCGTTCCATATACACCCCCTCCTCTGAAGACCAGGAGGAAGAAGAAGACCGGTTCAGGGTTGTTAATAGAGGTAGAATTATATCTGAAGAGCATGAAGAGCAAACGTCTTCTGAAAATGAAAGCTTGTCATCTTTTGAAACCAACGACGGCGATAATGATGAGAGTGATCTTTTGTTGCCTTATAATCTCAGATTTCGTAACAATTCACCTGGATATAGCAGAGAAAACGCAGACCGCAATGCATCCGGAAGTGGAGCAGCAGCAGCAGCAGCAGCAGCAGCAGCAGCAGCAGGAAAAAAAGCATCTGCAGAAAAGAACACTGGCCTTCTAAATAAAGAGAAGGTCAAGTCTCCAAAAGATAAGAACAACACTCAGAAAAAAGGGAAACGTCCTTCTGCTGAAGTCTTAGAACTGCTTCCTCCTGAAGTAGAGCAGAATACTCGTCATGTCTACCCTCCAGGGCAGGAACCCTGGCGCAAAGTAGCAAGCGCACTTGCCGTCCCTGTCTATGAAACCCCCGACATAAGCCCTGCAGCAGTGAAAGTCATCCACGAATGCAAACAGCAGTACTATAAACACTATCGTCAAGCTGAACTTGATGAAACTGCTCGTGTAGAGGCAACGGGGGGCATTGACCCAGTCACCGGGAAAGCCTTGTCCAAGCGTCCTGATAGAGTGACCGAGTCCTGGATGAAGAAACAAAAAATTGCAGTACATCAATCAAAAAGAGTGGGTTTTGTCGCTGGTGTTCGTGTAAATCAACGGTTTTATGCTCGTTCTGAGATGTCTTGTGTGGGAATGCATCTCATGCCGGTTGCGGGAATTGAGATTATTGCAAAAGATGTAACTGGCCTTGGAATTCCAGTTGCTGCATCTATCGTCTGCGCTGGATGCTATGAAGACGATAAAGACAGTGGCGATGAGCTGATTTTCACTGGGGAAGGTGGAAATGATCTGTTGGGAAATAAAAAGCAAGTGGCAGCTCAAGAACTTACACGAGGGAACGAAGCGCTTGTTGGAAATATCAGATTAGGTCTACCTGTGCGTGTGACACGTAAGAATAAAGATACGAACGGTATCTATGGCATTGTTCTTATCTTTGATGGGTTATATGATGTGGTAGAATACTGGCTAGAACCAGGCAAAGAAGGTCATCTTGTGTACAGATTCCGGCTCGTTCGGCGCCCTGGGCAAGGTGATCTTCTTTCTCAAGCTGTCAAATTTGGCGGCATGTCTGCCCCAAAAAAGCTTGTACCATTAGGCCGTCCTGGTATTGTTGATTTAGATATCACAAATGGCCAGGAACTGGTTCCTATCCCTGCTGTCAATGAAACGGATGATAACGAAATACCGGCATGTACTGCTTTAGAAAGAATACCAGAAGAATCTGTACTGCTGGGTGTAAACCGTGGAATTACATCCCAAGCATTGAATACTTTAACTCGTCAACAATGGAAACCTACTGTTGATTACGTTACAGAGTATAAATATACAAAAGGGGTTGTACCTCCTCCAGCACCTGTACTGCCTCAGCAATTCAAAAACGACCCTCACGCCTATATTGCAAGATTAAATCACGGGCGTTTACCGTATTTAGAGTCCAGAAATGGTAAATTAGTTCAGTTACGTGAAGCGCTCCCTGTTGTGTACGAATGTGGCCCTTGGACAGGCTGTTCTTTAGGTAGGAAATGCCCTCAAGCTTTAACTCAACAAGGAATCCGCTATCGTCTTGAAATTTTCAAAACGAACGACGGGCGCGGGTGGGGCGTTCGCTCCCTCGATATGATTCCTCAATTTGCATTTATATGCGATTATTATGGAGAAATCTACAAAGCAGATGTCTTTAATCGTTTGTGCCAAGAAGAAGATCATAATGGGGACTATTCCATGGACATGGCGGTGCGCCCAGATCGCGATTGGGAAGGAAATACCACCGAGGATACAAGAACAGCGGATAATACCGAGTATGTCGTATGTGGGTTGAGAAAACGCAACATTGCTGCGTTTTTAAACCATTCTTGCGCTCCCAATTGCTTTGCACAGCCTGTTTTAGGGGAACATCACGATCCCAAAATGCCCAAAATATCAGTTTTTGCCTCTGAAGATATTGCACCGTTTACGCAATTAACGTGGGATTATGGGGAAGATTATGCTAGCTTTAAGTTTGATGATGGCTGCAAATGTGGGGCTGAAGATTGCATTGCTTTTAGACCAGCTATTAATTTAAATGGGGGTCGTGCTGAAGAAGGAACAACGCTGTCGGGGAGCGGTAGGTAGTGGGCATACGCGTCTTTCTCTTCTGCTCTGCTTAGTTTCGCCTTCTCTCTCTATTCTTTCATAGAATAAAATAGTCAACACCTATACTATTGGTGTTGATTGTTTGATACTCTCGATATTAAAAAATTTTAAAAACTTGATTTTATTTATATTTATCCGTCTTAAATTGAATTTGAATACATCATATTATTTGTTTTTATTAAATTTAATCAATGAAAATGGAAAGAATAAGAGATATACGCGGAATTTAGTTATAAAAAAATAGCAAAAATTTGAGAAAGATTAAACAAAAGAATACAATACAATTGATAAAGCTGAAGAGAATTCCCTATCTTTTCGTAGAGGTCATTTTCATCCAATAAGAATAAAGCTCTAAAAAACAGGAGTTCCGCGGATAGCTTCATTAATGAATAAAGCAGCGACACCAATCATAGCTGCACGTCCATTAATGCTCTCAGCCAAGGGACTAAAGTAATAAGGCAGCTGCTGATCAGGGTAAGAGGCGTTGGTGTTGGGGAAAACTTTATCAATGGACACCTTTCCAGTGAAAGCAGGAGCAATGGAAGCAGCGAATGTGAGGAGAGCCAATGTAATGGCAGATGCAGCACCGACAGGGGTAGCTAAAGTGGAAAAAGCAGTCTGACCAGAGATTAATTCAACAACACTGATACCTAAGAAAGCGGCCATGGCGACGCGGCCATTGATGATTTCAGGGCCCGGGCCATCTCCTTTGAGGACCATCTGGAGTTGCTGGAAAGAAGGTGGACCGGCAAGAGGGGTAGCAGTTTCCCAGATCAAGGAAATACGGTTGTCCTTCTCGCCTACTTCAGCATCATACACAAAGCGATTTACAAGATCCTTAATGATGACAGTATCCTTCTCAGCATCGTACTTGATGGTATAAACCTGCAGTTGTGTATATAGAGAAGAAAACATTATAGTATGGAGGCTTTCACAATGCGAAATATTCAATATTTCGAGTTTATAAAAACAAGATTACTTACAACGCCGTCCACATTGCGAGTAGCGGAGCCTCCCTGAGATCCAACGAGGTTGGACTTAGTAATGTTCAAGGCCTTGGTGGTTTTGGCAGCAGAAGGAGCTGATTTGCTAGAAGTAGAGGCAGAGGCCTTGACGGCTAAAGAGGATCGGTGCATGTTCATCATCTTCATCATTTTGAAAGAAATATGAAATAATTGAGCGAAATAGTTAAATTTAAAGGAAGGTTGAAGGCACTGTGAATGAATCGGAGACAATGTGCTTAGTTCCAGCGCGATGTAAACCTTTTATGGATGTGTGGTTCATTCACGGTGGGGCGTAGCAGGCCTGCTTTGCCAGGTAAAAAACACTGTTGTCAGCCAAAATTGAGGGAAATTAAAACCCATGGTAACGTAGGAATGCATTTAGATGAGCTATGGAAGGAGTTGGAGGAGGCGCTGACCCTTGCAGGCGGTACTGTCGCATTGATTGAAGCGAATTTTGATCAGTCAAATCATTGGACTGGCATACAACTTTTAGCTCTAGCGCACCAGCTGCGCGGATTATCAACGTTTTCAGACTCTATATATAGCAATGATGCATCTCAACAGCATCTTATTGCGGTATATCTTGAAAATTCTGCAATTTTTGTGGGAGCGGTGCTGGCGGCGGTGAGCTCAGACTGTGCCTTTCTTCCTTTAGACCCTCGCTGGCCTAAAGAGAAGCTGCTAAATGTACTCGAAAATTTTCGACCAAGATGCATTTTCTACGCAGAAAAGGATACTGGTGTTTTAGGGGCCTGTGGAGCTCCTCCACTAGCTCCTTCTGTCTTTAACGACAAGACCAGGAACCCGACGCCTTGCTGCCTCTTGGTGAGCATCACGTCTGAAACAATAGCCTCAGCACGCAAAATATCAACTAAAGCAGCACTCGATGAATCAATAGCTGTACTCAAAAATCACCAAAGAGGGAGTAACAAAACTACGAGTTCAAACAGCATTGCGTATGTAATTACCACCTCTGGCTCCACCGGGTCTGTCAACACCGGTAGTCCACCTGGTGTCTGCGGCACAGCTCTGGGTGTCTATCAACGATGTAAATGGATGGCAGATACGTATCCGTTCCAAAAAGGTGATGTTGTAGCGTTTAGAACAAATCCTTGCTTTGTAGATAGCATTTGGGAAATTTTTGGACCTCTCCTTTCTGGTGGTACCGCCATCATTTTGGCAATACAATTTTCCATTTCAGTCAACCCGTACACTTTGGTAGACAGTCTGATACAGTACAAGGTGACACATATGACTGCTGTACCTACAGTATGGCAGCAGATGGTCAGCGCCTGCTGTTGTTACGGTGAAGAGACGAGAAATCAAGAGAGGAGGCAGCAACTGAAGCTACGTCAGGTTGTCAGTAGTGGTGAGCAGCTTCCTTGGCAGCTACTCGATGACATGCAAGGCATGCTTCTCCCTAAAGAATGTCGAATATTGAATTTGTATGGAACGACTGAGGTAGCTGCTGATGCGACGATCCTAGAATGCAGCAACCTAGTTCCGATACTGAATTCCAAAATTAATTCAGCTGCTGTGCCTGCTGGGCTGCCAATAAAAGGCGTTGTCGTGGTTTTAGCTAAAATAAAGGAAGAAGACGATGATGGTTGCGAAGGGGATGTTGAACTGGTACACGCGTGTCCTGGTGCCGTAGGCGAGGTGCTGCTCGGTGGGTGGGGTGTAGCAGCTGGCTATTTAGGGTATTATGACCATCGTTCTTCAAAAATTAATGATGCCTCCCTTCCTGTTACCGTCAATGTTGATAGCCATGTTTACCTAGGCAATAAGTTTATTCAAGTAGATACTCAAGAAGGTGCATCCTATTGCCTAGGATCTCTTGAGAAAAGTACTATGCCTCCATCTGGCACTGCTATTGTGGCAAAAAGTAAGAAAAAAGAAGAAGAAGGAAATTGTTGTATTGGCACAACTTTATTTTTCCGCTCTGGTGATGTTGGCGGTATAGACACCCAAGGCAGGCTATGTATTCTAGGCAGAAGAGATTTACAAATTAAAATTAACGGAGTGAGAGTAGATCTGTCGGAAGTGGAAGAGGTGATTCGAGGACATCATGCTGTGCATGCTGTGGCTGTGAAAATGTGGCCAGCAGCCGCAGTGGTGATAAAAGAGGAGGAAATGAAGAAGAGAGTTTTAGGTGTGTATATAGAGCTACACGATAGGTATTTTGTTGGTAGATTGAATGAAGGGTGCTGGCATGAGTTAAAAGACGAGTTGAAATCTCTGTGTGCCTCTAACCACGTGATCTCAGCACGTGCTGAAATCGATTTTTATTTTGAAATCATGGTCAAACTGCCTCGGTCTTCAGGAGGAAAGATTGACCGCAGCGCTCTCCCACCACCACGTTTGGCACAATCAGAATCAATACTTGGTGTTGATGTACCACAAGGCAGGTCAAAGCGCATTAAAACCAGGCCATTGTCTGAAGCTGAGGTGCACCAAGCCTTTGCTGCTGCCCTTGGCCACAATGACTTTGAGCCAATGAATAATCTATTTACGGTGCTAGGAGGTACCTCTGTGACCGCGGTGACTATTGCTGAAATACTGGGAATTAAAGTAGAAAAGATATTTCAAAATCCAACTGTACGCACCCTTGCTGCTGCTGCTTCTTCTTCTTCTCAAAGCTTACATAATAAACAACAGCGGGTTGAGGGCACCATGACGAAAGAGCTCCGAGCTCCTAGCGTTCATATTCCTGAGCTTCGAGTTCTTTGGCGTTCTAAAATGAAAGGCTGTGTCGATGCACCTCCTCTACTTTTACAGCAGCAGAACCAGCATGCTAACAGGAATAGCATTGACAATGAACACAGTGTTGTTAGCTTTCCTCGTACTGAGCGTGCAGCAGTCTTTGCTGCATCACATGGCGGTGATGTATCTTGCTTTGATGCTTCTTCTGGCGAGGTTATATGGAGCACCGATATACCCAATGAGCAACCCGATCCAGGAATGGTGCTTATCGACTCTTTGCGAGCAGGAAATGAGGCACCCATGGAGGAGGCTGCGGGGGCAGGTGCAGCTAAAGTGCTGGCTGTTGGCTTGAACTCTGGTAAAATTAAATATCTAGACTCTTCCACTGGTGAAGAGGTCTTTCAAGAAAGTAGTACTGGTGGTATTGATGTTGGCGGTGGTGGGATGCGTGCTGCGCCTGCTGTGGATCTTCTAAGTGATAAGAAGAATCTTATTTGGGCAGCAGGGCACGGCAAGAAATTAATAGTAATTAACAATCAAGCTCAAATCGTAGCTACGCTGCCTTTACCTGCTGCAGTTTCTGCTGGTATCGTAGTGCATGATTCGTTCGTATGTGTAGCCTGCTTGGATGGCACATTGATGGCTGTGATGGCAAAAGAATTAAAAATGGCAGCCACGTGCACGAGGTCACAACAACTTGAATTCAGTGTTCTCTGGAAACATGATTGTGGGTCCCCTATCTTGGCTGCACCGACTATAATAAACACTCTAAACACAGATTATTTTTCTCCTCCTTCTTCCCCAAATCTCGCAACAGCAACAGCGGCAGCAACACAGTTGCTCGTTGTCGTGGTGATGGCATCGGGAGCGGTGATGGTGGTGGATGCTGACACTGGAAAAGAACTTTGGCATAGAATGATCGACCCTGGTGGATATTATATTCCTGCTGTTTACTCTGCTACCATGAATATGATACTTGTAGGGTCTCGTAGTGGGCAAGTAACGTGGCTTGGTGTGGCAGATGGTTCAATACAGGGGCGCTATCTAGTGATTGCAAATGGTGGTGGTGGTGCCATCACAGGGTTGTTGTTACTGGAGCCTGATTCTTATTTATCAACAGATGAAGATATAGAGACTAGAGACTGTATTGGTATTTTAGTGAGCACATCCGATGGGCAGGTACTTTGCTTAAATACCAGCAACACCAGCCAGAGAGGAGATGGCAGCTGCGGGGCGGTTATGTTCAACATTGCCGGTCGTTTTCAGCTGCCCGCCCCTAGTTTTTCAACTATAGTTTATGGTCAGATTGCTGCTAATAGAGGTGCTATTTACGTTGGATGTCGTGATGATCATCTTTATTGTCTACAAACGCCTGAGGTTGAAATGTAATTGATGTCATCCAAGCATTGGTTCAGACGCCAGCAAGGATTGGAGGGTAAAAAGACAACCATAAAAAAGAGAACTAAAAGCGTAAAGCAACTAGATTTCTATTCTGATAATTTGTATATAGATTTAATAATACTAATTGCTGCAACTTTCTTAGGAGCAAAACTTTCGGGTCATACTATTCAAATTGATGAACATTCAATTGGTTGCCCTCATGGGCAAGGAGTGAAAGATTAAATACCAGGTGCCCCCAAAGCCAGAGTTTCGTGTGCCTATTCACCAGAGAGGTGAGTAACCCTTTGATTCTCGTCAAGCTGCATTTTCGAAATAAAATAATTGATACAGCGGTGTAACCTCGAGCTAAAGCTCCAGCAGGCTCTCTGCTATATATGTAGAAGATCTCCGTGTTGCCTGACTAATCAAAAAAGCGATTGCTACAGGTGATAGAAAGGTCCTGTTTTCGGAGACTGAGTCTGACTGATTCTTTAGAGAACGGTCCTGACAGATTCAAGACAAGGTTGGCTCTAGTTGTGCAGCGGTACAGTTCGGTGTTCAAAGCGGCGGATAATTTTAGAAGACAGCTGAGATAATCCACACTTTGTCAAAGAGTTGTGTGGCGCTAATTCATGGTTTAGTTGGGTTTCGCATATTGATCCCTTTGGAATTTACTATTGATGAGTCATTTATACATGGAACTTTTTGAGGCTGTGCGGGTTAACGATCTCGGCGAGGTAGAACGCTTGGTAAGGAATGGCGCTGATGTAAATGTTGCTGATAATGAAGGACATACAGCATTGCCGTTGGCAGCCTCTCATGGAAAAGTTGACTGCGTTGAGGCGTTACTGGAACACGGCGCTGGTTTGAATGCTGCCAATAAGAAAGGCGGCACAGCATTGACATTGGCAGCCCTTAATGGACATGCCGATTGTCTTGATGTGTTACTGAAGCATGGCGCCGAAGTGAATTATGCTGATAAGAAAGGTAGGACAGCATTATATTGGGCAGCATATTATGGAAAAGTTGATTGCCTTGAGGTGTTACTGAAGTATGGCGCCGAAGTGAATATTGCTGATAATCCCAGAATGACAGCATTGATGTGGGCAGCCGCTAGTGGACATGTCGATTGTCTTGATGTGTTACTGAAGCATGGTGCCGATGTGAATGATGCCAATAACCGAGGCAAGACAGCATTGATGTATGCAGCATTTACTGGACATGTCGACTGTCTTAAGGTGTTTCTGAAGCATGGTGCCGATGTGAATGCTGTTTGTAATCACGAGCGGACAGCATTGATAGATGCAGCCTCCAATGGAAAAGTTGAGTGTCTCGAGGTGTTATTGAAGCATGGTGCAGATGTGAATGTTGCTTATAATGACGGCAAGACAGCATTGATGAAGGCAGCAGAAGAAGGATATGTAGACTGTCTTGAGGTGTTATTGAAGGATGGTGCTGATGTGACAGTTGCTGATAATCACGGCAGGACAGCATTGTATTGGGCAGCGGATAATGAACATGCCGATTGTCTTGATGTGTTACTGAAGCATGGCGCCGATGTGAATTATGCTGATCATGACGGCAGGACAGCATTGATGTATGCAGCATTTACTGGACATGTCGACTGTCTTAAGGTGTTTCTGAAGCATGGTGCCGATGTGAATGCTGTTTGTAATCACGAGCGGACAGCATTGATAGATGCAGCCTCCAATGGAAAAGTTGAGTGTCTCGAGGTGTTATTGAAGCATGGTGCAGATGTGAATGTTGCTTATAATGACGGCAAGACAGCATTGATGAAGGCAGCAGAAGAAGGATATGTAGACTGTCTTGAGGTGTTATTGAAGGATGGTGCTGATGTGACAGTTGCTGATAATCACGGCAGGACAGCATTGTATTGGGCAGCGGATAATGAACATGCCGATTGTCTTGATGTGTTACTGAAGCATGGCGCCGATGTGAATTATGCTGTTCATGACGGCAGGACAGCATTGATGTGGGCAGCATATTATGAAAGAGTTGACTGTCTTGAGGTGTTACTGAAGCATGGCACCGATGTGAATTTCGTTTGTAATGACGGGCGGACAGCATTGATGTTGGCAGCCTCTCATGGACATGTTGACTGTCTCGAGGTGTTATTGAAGCATGTCAATGATATTGACCAAATAAAAACCGCATTGGAGGTACCCTGCTTCGTACACGTGGATTGTGCAGCTACAAAGGAAATAAAACAGTCCCTGCAAAGGCATCTAGCCAAGCTTGAGTAAAAGAGATCCCACGCGAGACTCCTTTAAATATTTCTTGTTTTCTCTCCTCACCTTTGCCGAAAAGGACTTTGCAGTAAGAGGATTTGCGACGAATAGCTCCAGAAGCAGTCCCCCTTGTTATTCCTCCCTCAGCTAATTCAGCAAATCGTGTCCCCATATAAGTTCTAAAGCCAGTATTGGTTTTTTTGCGGCGGCGGCGAGGTCAGGCTGCGCCTTTCTTCCTTTGGACCCTCGCCGGACTAAAGATTTGCTGTTTACTCTGCAAAGATAAATATGATACTGGTGGGGTCTCGTAGTGGGCAAGTAACGTGGCTTGGAGTGGCAGATGGTTCAATACAGGGCCGCTATCAAGTGATTGCAATTGGTGGTGGTGGTGGTGGTGGTGCCATCACAGGGTTGTTGTTACTGGAGCCTGATTCTTATTTATCAACAGATGAAGATATAGAGGCTAGAGACTGTATTGATATCCTAGTAAGCGCATCTGATGGGCAGGTACTTTGCTTAAATACCAGCAACACTAGCCAGAGCGAAGATGGCAGCTGCAGGGCGGTGATGTTCAACATTGCCGGTCGTTTTCAGCTGCCCGCCCCTAGTTTTTCAACTATAGTTTATGGTCAGATTGCTGCTAATAGAGGTGCTATTTACGTTGGATGTCGTGATGATCATCTTTTATTGTCTACTCACGCCTGAGTTTGAAATGTAATTGATGTCATTGGTCTGCAGACGCTGGCAAGGATTGGAGGATTCCAAGAAAAAAAGAAAACCAAAAAAAAGATATAACTAAAAGCGTTAAGAAACTAAATTTCTATTCTGATAATTTGTAAATAAATTCAACGATACTAATTGCTGCAGCTTTTTAAGAGCAAAACTTTCGGCGTGATACCGTTCAAATTGATGAGCATTGAATTAATTGCCCTCATTGGCAAGGAGTGAAAGATTTTTTGGTACTTAATCTTCGTACCAGGTGCCCCCAAAGCCAGCGTTTTAACTTTGTGTGTATATTCACAGGAGAGGTAAGTTACCCTATGATTCTTGTCAAGCTGCATTTTCGAAATAAAATAATAGATACAGCGGTGTAACCTCGAGCTGATGATGATGATCCTTTCTTACACAGTAGGTTAAAAACAAATCCTAGCATTTAAAACCGAGCCCTTCAGATCCAGGTATCCTAGGCGCTCTTTAATTTAAGAGAATGTGCATGAGCAAGTGAGTAACTAAAAGATGCGACGGGGACCAGAGGGCCAAAGTTGCTGAAGCTCCAGGCAGGCAGGCTCTCTGCTATATATGTAGAAGATCTCCGTGTTGCCTGACTAATCAAAAAAGCGATTGCTACAGGTGATTGAAAAAAATCCTGGTTTTAGAGACTGATTCTTTAGAGAACGGTCCTGACAGATTCAAGACAAGGTTGGCTCTACTAATAGTTGTGCAAAGCGGCAGGTAATTTTGGAAGACCGCTGAGATAATCCACACTGCGTCAAAGAGTTGTGTGGCGCTAATCGATATTTGGCTATTGCACATTGAGCCATTTACTTTGGAATTCACTTTTGATGGGTATTTGTTTCTCTTCCGAAAGCTTGGACTTGGAACTTCTTGAGGCCGTACGGGTCAACAATATCGGCAAGGTAGAACGCTTGGTAAGGAATGGTGCCAATGTGAATGTTGCGGATAATGAAGGACATACAGCATTGATGGAGGCAGCAAAAGAAGGATATGTAGACTGTGTTAAGCTGTTACTAAAGCATGGCGCCGATGTGAATTATTGTGATAATCACAGTTGTACAGCATTGATGTTGGCAGTCTTTAATGGAGACGTTAACTGTCTTGAGGTGTTAGTGAAGCATGGTGCCGATGTGAATGTTGCTGATAATCACGGCAACACAGCATTGAACTGGGCAGCCTCTGGTGGGAAAGTTGACTATCTTGAGGTGTTACTGAAGCATGGTGCCGACGTGAATGTTACCAATAATGACGGCAAGACAGCATTGATGGAGGCAGCCTCTGGTGGGAAAGTTGACTATCTTGAGGTGTTACTGAAGCATGGTGCCGATGTGAATGCTGCTGATAATGAAGGAAAGACAGCATTGATGTTGTCTTTCCTTCATTATGATGTTAGTAGAAAGGTTGCCTGTATTGAGGTGTTATTGCAGTATGTCGATGATATTGACCAAATTAAAAAAACATTGGAGCACGTGAAAGGTAAAGGTAAAAAGGAAATAAAACAGTCCCTTGAAAGGCATCTAGCCAGGCTTGAGCAAAAGAGACACAACGAGACCCCTCGCTCAGCTGAAGCACCTGCAATACACGCCTCTGGATCATCGATAGCTTCCCCGTTGGCATGGCCATCTACTGCTACAAATACCATCTCAGAGCCTACAGCCCCTGTGCAAACGTTCCAACCAGAAGCCGGGGCGATACCTTCCCTTGAGCAAAGAAGATCCGTTTCTCACCAGACTTGGGTCATTCCTTTTGATCAATTACAGCTTGGTACGTTGCTCGGCCGAGGTTCATACGCCGAAGTCTACCGTGCAACATGGCACGGTTCTGAAGTTGCTGCCAAACGCTTCACCTTTCCTGGCGGAAGCATCGAGTCAGAGATTGAGTTTTCAACAATGCTGTTGAAAAAGATCAAAGACGAGGCGGACTTGTTGGCCGGAATTAGGCACCCTCACGTCGTTGCTTTCTTGGGTATGTGCTCTGACCCGCCATGCATGGTGACAGAGTTGTGCTCTCGAGGTTCCTTGTTTGACACAATGAAGAAGTGCAAAAGTAACCCAAATCTGGCTGCCAATTTAATATGGGTGCGTCGCTTAAGTATGCTCATCGATGCAGCAGCAGGTATGGTGCATCTTCATCAACGGACACCAATTCTTCACAGAGATCTCAAATCTCTCAACTTGCTCGTTGACTCTGCCTGGAGAGTCAAGATAGCAGATTTGGGTTTGAGTAAAATGATGGAAGAAGTGACCACAGAGACCCACGCAGGGAGCACATCGAGCAATATGAACGCACGTTGGCTTGCTCCAGAAGTACTTGAGACGGGGAAATGGCTCCCTGCGAGCGACGTCTACTCCTTTGGTGTTGTCATGTGGGAGCTTTTAACGTGGGAGCTTCCTTGGACTCACATCAATCAGTTTATGGTAAGGTTAATGCCAAATGGTGTTAATATAATAAAGTACAGTTTTCTGCATCTCGCCCTCAGATAACAAGTTTTTTTTTTTTTTAGTTTTCATTGCAGATTCCTGGGGCGATTTTGAAAGGCGACGGGCTGCCTGTGCCCGATCCCAGCGCCCTTCCTGGGCCAAAGGCAACTTCTCCAAGGACAATAGATCGTTACATTGACTTGCTAAAGAAATGCATGGACAGAAACCCTTCTAGGAGACTAAGCTTTGTGGATATTGCCGCGAGACTGCGGGAACTGGCAGCTGATGAAGGAACGCCTTGAAGGTAGAGAGCTCGTAATTGAAACAAAGCATTACAAGACCACTCCCTTCTTACTTATATTTCCGTAAATAAACTGCCCTTTACTTTAAATTAAACCATCTGTTTCTTTTTGTGTTAATATAAAGAAAAGAGCCATTACAACAAACGTGGGGGAACACTATAAACTGAAATTTACAAAACTAGTTTTTAAGCAGAGGTCGTACAGTACTTTTAATTATACTCTCGCTGCATTGGCCTTGGCGCATCTAATCTAAAATCAGTTGGTGACTCTAAAGGAAAAAAACAAAGAAAATTGAAAAGTCGAGTACCGGTATTCTCGATTTTGTTTTTATTTTGTTTTGTTTTAGTATTACCGCTGAGCATGCACATTTGTACTCGATCCATTCCTTACCATTGCTGCCTGCGCTGCTTCAGCCACCGCTGCAGTTTCGATTGCCTTTTCTGCTGCAGTTTCAGCAGCTGCTGCTGCTTGCTGTTGCATCACAAATCCAGCTGCTGAGGTAGGTGTGGGAGTCAAATACTGTTGCAATGGGGCCATAGCGTCTTGCAAGGCAGCCACCTGGTCTCTAAGTTTGGGCACAGCAGCTTCAATATTGATCACTTTTTGCAACGCTTCAGGATTTCCAGCGAGCTTTGGCTTCATGGGAAGTACATTTGCTAATGCTGTCTCTGCTTGAGCCAACTTTTCTTTTGCATCTTGCAACTTTTTCTGAGTCGCCACCGCTCTCCTCACCTTTCCAGAAGAGGATTTTGTAGCCGATTTGCGACGAATAGCTCCAGAAGCAGCCCGCCGTTTTATCCCTCTTTCAGCTAATTCAGCAAATCGTGTCACCATATAGGTTCTAAAGCCACAATCATTCTTTTCCCACTTTTCAAATGTCGTCTCAAAATCTCTTTTGATGAAACGCCAAGTAACTCTCGAAACGATTTCAACGGCATCTTCTTGTTCAGACATGGCACGTTCAACGGGATCACTACTTGCTGCCATAGCTACCAAGATTTTACTTGCTTCTGCAGAAATTACGGCCTTGGCTTCTGCAACTCGCTCTTTGAGAACAGACCGGATTCGATCTTTGACTTCTTGGCGGTGAGGAGGGCGGTGCTGGTTGGCTTCAGCCATACGAGCACGAACGTCTGGTCGTTGCATAGCCTCAAAGGTGCGTTGCCTGATTTTCTCACGGACGCTTTCGGGTAAACTACGACCTTTATTCCAAGGCGTGCGACCTCTATTAGCAGCACTAATTTTCATACGACGAGTGCGCTCTTTATCACCTACACCTTCCGGAACCTCATGCTCTGCTCTCTCTACAACGACCTCGCCATTGGTTAGGGGTAGGGTTGTGGATGGAGCAGGCACTTTAGGAAGAGCAGCCACAGAAGTAGAGCGGTCATCGTAAGCAATTGCAGCACACCAAAGACGTCGCCGGTGAGCTGAACTTTTAGATGCAGATGTTAATAATAGCGAAGGTAAGCTCAAGGATGTGGAGGGCTGCGCTAGCCGCACCGAGGCTCCTAATCGTTGGCTAAATGCAGCAGGCATGGCGGTAGATGAAATCCACAAAGCCTGACTATAAAAAAGCGGCCAAGGGAGGAGGAGAGGCACGTAAATGCTCTCCTTTAATATATTATAGCGCCTAGAAGCTTCACTCGGCGAGAAACAACAATATAGTATATAGAAAAATTTTATTGCGTATGATGCATGCGCGTTTTGGGTGCTCCTTCAGGCAGCGAAGGAGAAGACAATTTATGTTTATCGTGATTTCTATAATCGCCTGATTTGAATTGCATTGGTTTAAGCCCGCCTCCATTTTGTCTGTGGCTTTCAAAGAAAGAAGTGGCTGAAGGGCAGGTATGGGCAGACTTAGTGAAGTGATTATATGTTCCGTTTTCCAGCATAGCTCATCGTTATTGAATGCTATGAAGAAATTGCCAGGCCGGCGTAGCCACCTGTTCAGGGCATGAGCGTGCGAAGTTATTTACCGGAGCGGTGGACGGCGACGGCCTGTAAAGTATTATATATATAGGCTTTTCTCTGAAGATTTTCACGAGAACTGCTATGATAATCCCTTCACTATCACACTGCATCTCTTGGGCATGAAATTATTGCAGTAAATGATCTAAGTGGCTAGTAGTTTTATCTGTGCTCTTCCGGCGACTTTCTAGCAAAATTCTGCCACGCTGGCACGCTTCCGCTCGGTAGGCTGCGTCTTTAAACCCAACGCTGCAATGTTTATATGCTATATATTAAAAGCAGATTGTTTCCCCCAATTACCTGTAATCCGATCCAGCGCCCTACGCCTGCGCACCGAAATATAAGCTACTAACTAATTGCATTTAATTAACTATGCCTCGTAATATCCTCATCGCAGTGGACAACACTGACGTAAGTCTAACTATTTGATCATTTGTATGAAAAAGCTGACCCTGTCAGCCTTGCTGTCGAGATGGAAATTGGCGTGCTTCTTCACTTGACAATGACAGCAACTCAGACTGAGATTGGCCTCTTTTTCTCCTCAAATAGACCATCTTTGAGGCTTCACATTGATCCTAAATCATCATAAGATGCTATTCTCTTTGATAAGATTCGGTCCCTGCGACTTGTAACTACATGTTCTATAGCTAATCTCTGATATTTTTCAACCCAATGCAGGCATCCGAGAAGGTCCTTGAGTGGGCTATCGAAAATCTCTACCGAGAGGGTGATGAATTCCATTTGCTCCATGTCATCCCTGTTCCCATGCCAGAAGTCATTGGTGGGTTTGCCATGGATAGCATCGTCACAGTTGACCCTGACCCAGCCACCGACCTGAAACACATTTCCGAAGCTAAAGAGATGATGAAATCGCGCTTTGTTACTAAACTTGCATCAAGGAACATCCCTTATCAAGTGGAGATCGTGCACTTCTTGACAGATGCGGATAGCATTGGTAAGTTTAAACCCCTTGATTTAATCTAAATTGGTCTGATTGAATTTACAAAAAATTGAGTGAGTTCCGACGGTCGTCTTTAATTTTTAAAATGTCTTTCTCTTTTCTTCAGGTGAGGCTATTGTGAAAAGAGCCACTGCCTTGAACGCTGCTGCTGTATGCATGGCCAAGCACCAAAGGGGTGCTATTTCTGAGTTCTTCTTGGGATCTACCACCAAATATTGTACTACACACTGTACCTCTCCCCTCATTGTCTTGCATTAATTATTTTTTAAATGAATAAGCTTTCGACGATTTGCTGGTCCTGTCATTCCTCGCCATTTTGTATTGGAAATGAATGAAACTGTGTTTGTTCTCTATTTTGATAAACAATTAATCAAAGAATTAAGGATACGAACTCTTCTCTTTCTAGCTTTTGCCAAAAAAAAAAAGTTTAGAAGACTGACGTGTGCTTCAAGTTTCTTTCTTTAGTTTTCTTTATATATAAGAGATTTAAATTTTAACGAAATATAAGAATAAAAGCTTTCTATTCACAAACTACATCTGAGAACATGCCTACAGTACGCCTTACACACGTCTTTGCCGCTCTCAACTCCACATCAAACACTTCAAATTGCTTTGCCGAAAAAAAAGTTGATGGCCCGACAGGTGGCCCAAGCTCTGGAGGTACAACAATACGACGCTTTCCACCTGGTTTCATCGTACGAATACCCATTTCAAACCCAGGGATAAGTCCTTGGATACCAATACGCGTCTGTGCTGGCTGTCCTTTTCTATAGCTGCTATCAATTACGGCAGCAGACTCATTGTACGCAGTGTAGTCGAATGTGACCTGTTGGCCTTCTTCTGGTAAATTACCAGTACCTTCCGCGTAATCTTTGTAAATAATACCTTCAGAAGTTACCTGATACCCTTCTGGGGTCAACACAGTCATGTCAAAGCCTTCACGGACGAATAAAGGGAAGTCAGGAGGGGCAGAATTTTGACGTTGTGTTCGTTTGTTATATTCTAAAACTTGTCTTTCAGGGATTGAGAGGTCTTCTTCTGAGGTGATTGGGAGAACTCGGGTTTGACCCTGGCCATCAATAACGCTAGTGGTATCTGCATATGCAGGGGGGTTAGAGATTGCAGCACCAAGGGCTACTGCACCCCCAAAGAGAGCGCGTCTAGTGAGCGCAGCTGTGGCGGGAATTGTGGAGTGATCATTATCTTGGCTGCTAGAGTAGCTTGCGCAGTGGACATTACGCCTGTAAAATGTAAAGATCGGTGTTATAATAAAAGAAACATTGCATTTAACGGCGATTTGTATACAGAAATAAGCTCTTACCTAGGAGCATATCTGCTTGTTTCATATACATGGCGAGATAATATGGGGAGATGTGGTGCCCGAAGGCCAGTGCTGGTTGCCTGAAGCTGCATATTTACTACCAAAATTTCTATATCGGACAAAATTTTGTTCTCAAGTCCTTTTATCTTTAAATAATTCCTTCTTCTCCAGATTTTTTCAAACTGAGGACTGGCCAAGTTAAGACCCTTAATTTCAACAATTCAGCAAGCATGCAGCATATTCAATTTATTAAATAAATACAATCAACGCCCCTGAGACGCGACACAGGTTAAATTATTCCCGAAAATTTTGAGATTGCATTGCATGCTTTTTGCCATGTTAGGACCCTCCATAAACCGTGGGCTTTCAGCTCAAGCACCTAATTCCAGCACATCGTATCTAGTATCGGAAGCATGTGACGCATCCAACTTGCGAACAGCAACTCGCTTTAGACCTGCTCGTCGCTCAACTAAATTCATCCCCGCTCGGTGAGCACACAGAACATATTATTAGCACAATTATAGATCAATTCTAGTTACCTTGAGCTCTTAACTAACCCATTATTTCTCAACTGATACCTCAGGGCTGAATTTCGACCTCAGCAACAAACAAACCAACGTCGCAACTTACCTGCTGCCCCGCCCGCTCGCACCCCACCACCACCGCCCCCTCCTCCCCCGCCGCCGCCCCCACCCCCTGCAGAACAGCTCAACATCAACATCTCCCGCCGTGGACTTGCCGCCATCATGTTTGCTGGTACCGCTGCATGGTACGGCTTCATCAAAGCAGGCGTCCCTCTTTCTGCGGTAGACCGCCAACGCGGCATCGCCTTGCTAAAAACAAAAAAAGGCAACGTTCTCGCAGCCACTCAAGACGCTTCTGGCCGACTTTTCATGTTTGATAAAGCTGGAAATATCTATTATGATACTGAAGACCCTCGTGTAGGCATGTATATAGTAGATAAGGGAGGAGAAATGTATAATGAGTTTGTGGATACCGAGGGGAAGGTCCAACAAATTTATATTGGGAATATCGGCGACTTGAGATCGATTAAAGTAGAAGAAGTCGGTGGAATTAGCGTTGAAGAGTTACAACGGAGTATCAAGGGATTTAAAGGAGGTCGTGTGGTGGGTTTCCCCAAGGCGCCAGATGCGAACGGTCCTAGTTGGGAGAATTTAATGCCACCGAACGCCCCAGCTGGCGTCCCGAGAGGCGGGGGCCGTATTCAACCACCACCCTTTTTGGAAGATTTAGAAGTGGAGTTGGAACCTAGAGGTAGTGGTTTGTTTGGTGGAGGTGGTGGGAACGGGGGGCCAACGAGTAGCCCAGCGGAAATTTTGAAAAGCTTACGGCGGGAATAATAAAATGAAATATTTTCTTCTTCTTCAAAATTTTAGGCTATCTATACGAGGTGTGATGAGAGAGAATGGAGTGCATGATCTTTGCGAAAGCTATGCTGTTGATTTGATATAATATGATGTAATAACTGCATGTACTGACTTATGGTTATACAGAGAAAGTTTTTCACATTGCATTTATCAAGGTTTTTCAAGGTTTCAATTTTTAATTGTTTTTATCTTCTATCGTGTTCCTAGAGGCTTCACTTGATCCATGGGCGCATTCCTAACAAAATCTGACCAATGCCTTGGCATCAATTCAGCTAGTACCACAGGATCGCTACGCTGCAATAAAGCCACCTGCAAGGAGGCGACAACCCGGGATTTTGTTTTTTTAATGGACACCTATTAATCTCTTTTCTTATTTATTGTTGGTTGCCACGTAAGAATTGTGCCCATTGCCCACGCAGCAACTGCGCAAGATCCAGTGCTGTGGCTCCTCCCACTAATGCAGTCTGGAAAAATAGAAAGTATAAAAAAAAAGAAAAAAAAAAAAAAAAAAATTAGTGCCAAGAACAGAGGTCATGGAGTCAAGGCCTCTTCTTGGCACTAGATATTTCGACAAGAGAAGCCTCACCCCCCCCCCCCCCACCCCAATCCCAAATAAATAATAATAGAATATACTACGTAGACAATTAAAACCGCCCTTAAACAACAATAATAGCAGTACTCCACCTTAAAATTAATTTATATATCAGTAGCAATGACTTACCTCTAGAGTAACGACTTCAAATAAGAGCGACTCCAATTCTTTCACAGTCTTTTCCAATTTAGGTAACAATGCAGATCCTACAGCAGCAGCTTCATCTTCTCCAAGCCACAGCGTCTGCCCAGCAGCAAGGCCACCTAACGTAGAAGCATACACAGCTTGTAATTTATTAACTAGCGTCTCACGAAGCTGCCCCGCTTCTTCAGCCAGGGAGGCGACAGTGGCAGGATCTCCGAGCCCACGGCACGCTCTGCCAAATAATCCAGACAACAAATATTGCATCTGTTGCATACCATCATCAGCTGCAAGCGCAGTTAACAACCACTCGTAAATACGCTCGCATTCTTCTGGACGTTGCCATAACACATGGCGAAGTAATAAACAGTCATAGTCCGCCAAAACGGTTCTGCCGCTGGTGTAGGCAGCCACCTGCATTAATGCGACAGCTTTGACTAAACGACGGTCGGACACATAAACTGGAGGTTCGCATTTATCTTGTAGATAAGAACGGAGATCTGCTATGACGTTGAGTACTTCTGGTGGTACTGCTACGACGGCTTCAGCTCTGGCTCTGGTCATTTCGAAATCGTCCACAGTTAACAAAGGCTGGAAGGTATCACTATCTCTATCGCGAGATTGTGCTACTGCTCCTGTGCCCTCAAGGTCAGAATCTGGGTTTGCAGCTCCTGGGTGACCGAGCGCGCCCGCTTGTCTTTTTGCTCCACCTCGAGATAACATTTCCAACAGCCCTGCTGGGGAGACTTGAGAGACTTGTCTACGAATGAGGAATCTGTCGTACAGTGCATCTAATTCTTCGCTCTCTGGAAGTTCATTCGACGCTCCAACGAGGCAAAGTAGAGGGACATGAGTCCTTGAAGCGCCATTATCAAAGAGCCTTTCATTTAGAATGGTCAGCAAGGTGTTCAAAATAGCTGAATTTGCTTTGAAAATTTCATCAATGAAGGCGACAGTTGCGTCAGGAAGGTAGCCTTGCGTTTGTCTAATATACTGATCTTCTTCCAGGGCTCTCATTGAGAGTGGCCCAAACAGTTCTTCAGGCACAGAAAATCTGGTTAAAAGACGCTCAAAATATATGCCTTGGCATAGTCGACTCAAGCGACGACCTAATTCAGATTTAGCTGTGCCTGGAGGGCCAATATAAAGGATATGTTCCCCTGCAAGTGCCGCCAAGAGCAGTAACCGGACTTCAGTGTCACGTTCAATAAGCCCTTGAGACATTTCTACTATTGCAGTTTCAATACGTTGACGTAATGGGGCAGTCCCATTGGCAGCTTCGTCTTGTAAACGGCCAGAAGCGCTGACTTGATCGCGAGCTGCAGCAAGAGCAGCGGCGTGAGATTCTTTGGCACGGTCTTTGAGCTCTTCTAATTGAAGCTTGATGCCTGCTTCACGCTGCTCAAAAGTACCTACACCTGCATTTTCCGAGAAATTTAAGGATGATATTAGGGTTTAATGATTGAAAGGGCATTGTCAAGAGGAATAGTAGGAGACAAATTGAATTTTAAGCATGTGATCAGTTCACCCACCATCTCCTTGAGCTTGAATACGCACATTGCGTTTTCTAGGGATGTTTAAAGATACTGCATGGATGCCTGAGCGTTGGTATTGGCTTTGAACGCCAAGACTAGCCCTCATTCTTTGCACTGGCAATTTGAGCCCGGTTTTCCCGAGCGTACATGATCCCTGCATTTCTAGCAATGCCGCCAATAATTTTTGATCTTTTGATAGTATTGAAATAATGCATTACCTTTAAGCTGTCATCCATAATCGCAAAAATCGGTGTGAAGGTATGAAGGCCTTGCAAGTTTGAGGCGCGAAGCTGGGCACCAACCTGCACGTCGTCAGCTATAAACCCTGTTTCAGCGCCATAAATGAAGCACGTCTAAACATTGCGAGCCAACATGTTCGCTGAAAACGCGGAAATACCCTGCAATTCTTTAGAACATACCATTTTCAAAATTTCAAAAATTCCTTGGGTCATTCTCTCGGACGAACATATTGTTGAACTGAAATCTGTACTAGCTGCCGTGGTGGCTGATGTCGCAGTCCCCTATGCATGAACAACAATCAGGTGGTGGCACACGCAAGAGCAGTAGAGTGCCATGGCGACACCAATCTATTGAAAGTGATTACTCGCTCAAAAATGTGCTTGGCACAGGCCATTACGGTGTCGTGTACTCTGCCACCCACTTACAAACTGGGGAAATCTACGCCATTAAATCTCTAGACAAATCCCACCCCGAATACAGCTTTGAAGACGTCTGTAATGAAGTTCAAATTTTAGCTGCGGTGTGCGACCACCCCAATATAGCCTCCCTTTATGAAGTTTATGAAGATACAGAGCATATTTTCCTCGTTCAGGAAGCATGTCTCGGTGGAGAGTTGTTCGACTTGGTTATAGAACGCAGGCATTTCACCGAGGGAGATGCCGCTCGTGCCTGCCAAACGCTTATTTCCATCATTTCCCATTGCCACGCCCGCGGCGTCCTTCACCGCGACATTAAACCTGAAAATTTCTTGTTAAAGAGTATATTGGGTTCTGAGGAAGGTAGATTCGATGGATCTGATGTTCGTGCAGTTGATTTTGGTCTCTCTATATTTATTAAAGACCGACTAGACGTCACAGATATAGTTGGATCAAGTTATTATATAGCCCCTGAAATTTTAGCAGGGGATTTTTATAGTACTGCTGCAGATGCATGGTCTTTAGGCGTTGTAGTGTTTATTCTGATCTCTGGGTACCCTCCTTTTTGGGGCGGGAGTGATAGTGTGATCTACGACAGAATTCAAAATCAAGAACTAGATCTAGCCTACGAGCCTTGGACCACAGATGCAGTGTCACTCGAAGCAGCAGATTTCGTTAAAAGATTACTCAACAAAGATCCTAGGCAACGAATGACTTTACTCGAAGCAGCACAACACCCTTGGCTCGTCACAGCGGCCTCTGATACTGCTAGAGATGATAATAATAATCAGAGCCTTTCTTCCCCTCTTGCAACAGCTATTATAGAAAGATTACGTGCCTTTACACGTGAAAATCGACTGTCATGTCTCTTAATGACCCTGGTAGCACACCATCTGTCGGACGCCGCCATCGGGCATTTAAGAAAAACATTTTATTCTCTAGATACAGACGAGGATGGATTAATTGGAGTCGCTGATATAACCAAGGCATTACAATCAACAGTAGCAGCAACACACACTGGCAATACTAATGGAATTCATGGTGACCATGGTGGGGATAGTACCGATGGCGCGGGAGTTGTGGCCACGAGCGGTACAGATGTACAATGTATTGCCGGGCTTGTAGCTCAACTTAACGAAGCTGTCTGTGTAGGTGCATACATGAAAGACAATGCGCATCGTCACCTCGGCCAAGTTAATGTCGATGAATTTTTAGCAGCTGCGTTAGATCGGAGGAAAGTGTTGACCAAAAGGACTGTCTCGGCGGTGTTTCATCGCCTCGATGAGAAAAATGAAGGGAAATTAAACATGACTACTTTGAGTACTGCACTCGCAGAGTGTGGAATACCCGTTCCTGAGAGCACATTAAGGTCAATGTTGGAGAAAGAGGGTGCTTTAGATGGAGCTGGAGTGGTTTCAGCGCGTTCTTTTCAGAATTTGTTGATAGTAGCCGGAGATGAGCAGCATCAGAACCGCCAACCATCAGTGGTGCTGGAAAGGATCTTAACTGGCGATATAGAGGACTTTCATGACGAAGAATTTAAGCAAGAAGGTATTTATCTAGAGAGCGACCTTGATGATTCCTCTGGTCTTCTGTCGGAGCAAGAAAATCCATTAAACTCACAAAATGTGAAATCAAATACAAAGACAACCTTGTGCCCACTCAAAGTATCTTTGTCGTCACCCCAGCGTTCTCTCGCTGTGAGCAAAGGCCTTGAAAGCGACACTCCACGGGAAAGGTCACCTGGGGCGACTTTAGATGAGGTGCTGAAGCAGTATGGTACGTCTAGTGGGTACAGGACACCTAAAAGGAATAGGAAAGGAGCAGGTGGTGGTAGTGGAGGACCACAGAATTGCCCCGCTTCTTCATCTCCCCACAGGCTGTGACGAAATATCGAAACATTTTTTTTTGCATCCCTCGACTTTCCAGCTTCTCTGTTCTGGCCTTGGAGCCGAATAAACATGCATACGCCAACTGTTTCTGGCATTGTAAAACACATTAATAAATAAAAGGTCTTTATTATGGCCTTGCAAGTGGCAAACAAGGGATCTAAGGCAGCATTGGGTGGCTGGTTAAAAAATTCAAAATTTTGCAGCGCCAGCACCAGGGCCATTTCCACAGCTACACTTCCTGACCTCCCTTACGATTACGACGCCTTGAGTCCCGTTATTATCCCAGAGATCATGGAATTACACCACAAAAAACATCACCAAGCCTACGTGAATGGCTTAAATGCAGCGCTTGAAAAGGCCGATGACGCTGCCAATAAAAACGACTTGAAAACCATTATCAGTTTGCAACCTGCTATCAAGTTCAATGGAGGAGGTAAGCACTGCTATACATTGCTTCGTGTATGTTGCTAATTTCTAGAAGATTAAAGCCACTCTGTTATTTCCCCACTGTAATAAAACAAAATTAAACTTTGCAGGCCATATCAACCACTCGATGTTTTGGGAAATGCTGATTCCTCCAAAAGATTTTGAGCCTCCTCGTGCGCATTCTACTCTCGAAAATGCTATAAAAAACGATTTCGGCTCCCTTGATGACCTTATTTCCCGTTTCAACGCCGCGACTGCTGCCGTCCAAGGGTCAGGGTGGGGATGGCTAGCTTATAATACAGAAGTTGACAAGCTGGTTATTACTACAACAGCAAATCAAGACCCTCTCGAGCCAACTTCTTCAGGATTGATTCCTATCCTGGGTGTAGATGTATGGGAGCATGCGTACTATTTACAGTATAAAAACGCACGTCCTGATTATTTAAAGGAAATTTGGAAGGTGGTCAACTGGGCTGATGTCGAGAAGCGCCTGGAGAAAGCAACTGGTGGCAGCGGTTGAAATTAAGGGTGAGCTTTTCTTGCGCCTTAAATGTGTTTATTTGATCAGCTATGATTTACAAACGTTTTGTAGATAATGCATGAAATAGAGAATATTGTTGTATAAACAGAATATGTAGAAGTAGATGTACAGAACAAAAACAATCTAAGCAGATAATCAACAACTTGTTAAAAAAATTCTATTTTTCTTTCTTTCTTTAATTTTAATGATGTTGGCCTTCCTTCGCCATTTCTTTCAACTCCACTTCTATAACTGACCGTGCAACTTCACTAGGAGGTTTATTCAACGCTCTTACTACTATAAACGTACCTAAACGACTGTCTACAGGCCAGATAGCCACTTTCCAAGCCTCTGGTTGGTACCCTTGTTGGAGTGGCAGAGGTTGCTGACTACCACTTCCTTGTAATGGTGGTGTTATTGGGTGATTTGCTGGGCCTGGTATTGGATCATATGCCCAAATAGGCGAATCAAACACCCTCGCAGACTGTGTAAGATCTGTTCTAACGCATAAATACTCATCCACGCTGGGCACGCTGGGTCCTCCAACCACCACAGCACCCATCGCAGCATAGCCTGGTGGTGCAACTGGCATCCACATACTCACAGACCGTTCACCGTTGTAACGCCATATTAAGGTATATTCCAACGGAGGCACCGTCGGAGGAAGTGCTTGCTGAACGTTGGAACTGCCACTGCGATTTTTACTTTTCTCTTTCCCAGCGTCACCAACGAGAATTTTGTTTCTACCACTTTCACTACCTTTTTTGATAATGTTATCGAGTTCATCGAATTCTTCAATAGTAACTCCAAAACTACTCTCAAGACCCGAAGCAGCTGCTTTCACAGCCATTCTCAGGGTGTTGTCGTCTCTGAAACACGGCACAGGGTGGAGCGGTGGCTCATCTCCCAGGGTCGCAACATCACCTGCAGGGTGGTACCCAGGAGGAGCTATGGGTTTCCAGAAATACACCACAGGAACACGGTTTGGGTTTGTATGCCAGGTAGGTACAAAATCCAAGCTTGGTAAAGTAAGTGGTAACTGATCTGGGGGTTGGTCAGCAGGGAGCGCAGCACGAGCAGCATGGCGCTCTGCCCATTGTGCATCCTGTCGTACAGGATCTTGATAGTACCTTCTCAATACTTTTTGAGCTACTAATTTCACTTGAGAAGCTTGGGGAGTTTCTGGATAACAGACGAGCAAGCGGGCCAAAGGAGTTGGTTCAACTACTCCTGGGGTGCCTCTCCTGTGGACAACAACACGATCTGGATAGCGTCCAGAAGTAGCTGTACTGCCAGGATTATTACTCCACCGCAGTTCTAGAGCAAGGACATCTTCCCAACGAACAACCCATAACACTTCACCAGCACTGACTTCTGCAGCAGAAACAGCGCCAATTTCCGCAGCGCCATTAAGCTGAGCGAAGCCAGGGGCTGCGACTAAAAGTAAGCTGCGGTTTGTTAATAACGCGACAGCGTCGTTCGGAAGCACGAAATGCTCTTCATACGCTTCTAAAATAGAGCTACTACTGCCTACACCATATGCAGGCCGTTTTCCACCAGCACCACTACCAAGACTTGATGTATCAGCAGCTGCCTGTGGATTTGAAAGCAACGTAGCTCTTAACAGCGCGCTACCCAATTGTTCAATAACAGCTTCTCTATCAGATCCATCACGAATCATAGGCGTCAACTTTCCATCGCCACCAACAACACGTGGTAAACGCTTTCTTCCCATCACCAACATATTTTCTCGATTTTTACTACTCAGTGCTGCATCCACCCCTTCTGCTGTGGCACTAAGAGCGTCTAACGCACCGCTGACAGGGTTTGAAACGATCCCTACCAGCCCCTTTGCGATACCTTTCATAGCTCCTTCAACTCCAGATTGTTTCGCGCCTTGCAATGGCTTTTCTACAATGCCTCGGAAGCCTCGGAGAATACTGGAACCAAAGGCGCCGGCGCCTTCTAAAAGGCCATCACTGACGTCAGCGATGGAACGTTTCTCGGAAGGCTGGGAGGATACAACACGGGAAGAACCAGCTTTCATTGTCGAAGAAGACGAAGATGCGCCTGCTGCTGCGCCTGCTGTGCCCGAGGAAGGAGCACCACTGGCAACTCCACCACCACTGCCACTACCACCCCTCGCAAGAGCTCCTTTTTGGTCTCCAGTTAATTTTGCTACTCCAGCAGACAGCATGCTCAACACTTTTGAAGCACCCCCAATAACACCAAAATTTCTTACTAGAGAGATTGCGATACCAAACAACTCTGTAGAAAACCATTGATAAAGGTAGTTTACAAACGTAGATCGCATAGTACGGATTTCGACTCGGTCAAACCCATGGATCACAATCGGAGCTGCCTGGAAATTGGCGAGATCAATAACGAGCGCGACCATACCACCTGCCAAATGTCGGGGACGGGTGAGAGGGTCTCCTTGGAAACTGACGTTGAGACCGATGTTGGAGATATTGAGATGGCGGATACGGAGAGGCAAATCAGCTGCTGCGGAAGAAGAAGAACCGGGAGAGGTATTATTCGGATCACCATTTCCACCGTCCTTGCTGTCACCCGCACGAACACCGCTGCTAGAGCTCGCTTGAGCGAGTTGTTGTGCAATTGAAGCAAATCTCCACACCAAAGGTTCACTGATTGCCACTTGTACATTTTCCGGACACATTGCGCCAATAAAAGGGTAGAAAGTACGACCACGTGCACCTGCTACTTGCGATACCGCCATGAAATTCAACATTGGCAAAGCACGCCGTGCTGTGCGTGCTGCGCTAATTGTTACTGGGTATCTACTCCCAGGTAATTGATTATCAGCTTGTAAATGTTTAAGTGAACATTTCACTGATTTAAAGGGACCTACCGGGGTCAAACCACTCGCGACCTGAATTCTCAATTCCGAGACCGTCAGCAAAAGTACTTCTTGCGGTAAGCTATCTACAATAGACACCTCTAAACCAGGTATTTCAACTGTAGTAAGGACTTCTGGGGGTGGTATTGCAATTCCTTTCAACCCCGCAAGCATTATGGGGTCCTTCCCGGGCGCGATTTGTAAAACTTTATCAATACCTCCACGACCGAGTGCCCCACCTGCAGCATCTCCCCCGATTGCAACCACCCCCGTCACGTCTGTAGACACCGCTTCAGCAAACCCAACACGTACAGTGCATTGATGTGGCGATGCAGAAAGAGGTAATGGTTTAGCACGGCCTTCTGCTGTTTCCAACTGGTAGAGAATTGAAGCACCAATTCCCAGGCCTTCTTGTATTTCAATTTCTGAAGAGCCTTCTTTGATGGAATATTCCCACGTATAGCCAGCGGCAGATAAGGGTGGGAGAGTATGGAATGGTGCAGATGGAATATGGGCCTGTACAGAGAGAAAAATCCGGAGGAGAGAGATTAGCAAAAGCAAGGGGGTGGAAATAAAAGATACATAATTTATATTTTAGTAAGAGATGAAAAAAAAAAAAAAAGTAAGAAATGGTTCTTTGTTACCTGTCGATAATGCAGTGGATAGGGTGTTCTATTCTCTAACAAGAACGGAGGATCACTGTTCACGCTTTCCAGAACCACATGCAACGTTCCTGGGCCGCGGGAATGAACAGATAAACGAAGCAACGCCACACCTGCACCTGCACCAACCCCCGGTGAGCCTCCAGAGCTGGAGACCGCCAAATTTCCTTCAGAAAACGCAGAAGGACTGCCACCAATAGCAGCTACAGGTATTGAAATACATTCTTCATCTTCTTTATCATGTAAAATAGAGAAAGGGCGACTCCAAAACAGATTTCCATGAGCATCACTAGAAGCAGCAGTCGTCTCACGTTCCACTCCACCAGCTACAACATCACTATGCCCATACCTAAAACACAACACATGTTTACTATACATCCCTTGTACTAAATGCAATGGTACTGCAGTTGTACCAGCAGGTAAATCTAATATAGCACCAGCTTCTTGAGATGCACGCTGCGCTGCGGCGGGCAGCTGTACCAGCGCAGCAGCAGGCATCATGCTTGCGACACCACGCCATGCTTGTTTTCCACTCATAGTAGAACTACCCCTAGCACCCCTAATACCACGACTATCTACATCAACAACGTCTGATTCATCATCACTTTCTTTCCAGATACTTTCTTCCCTGACTGAGCTTCTCCCGCTCACCGACCGCAACATTGGTCTGACGAGTGCCGGTGCCCCACCAACACCTCCCGGCGCCCCAGCTACAGGCAAGGCATTTACACCCCGTGCAGAACCAGTAAGGACGCTGACACCTCCTTCAGGGATGACCACAGCTCCTGGATGATGGGAAAAGGCAGTCGTAGCGACAGGAGATTTCACTGTTGGGCGACATTGAAGTATTTGAAGCGGTACAGCAGTACGGTTTGTGATTACTACGTGTGGTTCTAACCGAAGAACTTGAGAGTTTCTGTACGGAGTGATTTCCAAGCGAGCGGTAACTTCGTAGACAACGCCGTACTCTCGAGCTTCTGCTTGGATAAGGACTGGTTGCGCATTTTGTAATGTGTCTACTGAACCAGTTCCGCTGCCTGTGGTATCAACAGCATCGATAGTTAATGGCTGCGTCCAGCCAGATCCAGCAACACGAAGACGGACTCCATAATGCTGTCTTTTCCTCGGATCTGCAGCAGCAGAAGAAGAAGAGCTACTGCCGCTTCCACCGGCAAAGCTAGGAAGCGGGAAAGAAAGTAATTCCATAGAGACAGGGGCAATAGTACGCCGCCCAGCAGGATCTTGCGGAGGTGGCATACCCGGTATAGGTGCATTGGAAGTACGTAATACACGCGACACTGCCAACTGAGATCCTCCTGCTGCTGGATCTGCCGCAGATGCCAACGCATTTGCAGCACTAGTGCGACTTAGCTTCTCCTTTATTTTTGATGGTTGTTGAGGCGGTGGCGCAACAGGCACCACTGCTGCATCAATAGCCAGCCCTGTGGCATTCACCACCCACAGTGGTGCTAACAACGTCACAGCCAAAGGAACTCCACGTGCGACGACAGCTCCAGGGTCAATAGCTTCCTGAGAAAGCATGACCCAGGGCCCTAATTGATAATCACGTTGTAAGAATACTTCAACTGGCAACCGCGACCCGGGCCGTACCAACCTAAATCTATCGGGTGGTGGTCGTACCTGCCGTACGAATCCGGTAGAAAGTATCGCAGGACTCGCATCTGCCCAATCGTACCCTTCAGGGTATAACGTAAAGGACACAGTCTTTCGTACATCTGCTGTATGTATCGCAACTTGACCGCCACTAGGTACTCGTTCAGACAGCTTCGCCACAGCTTCCGCTTTACCGGAACCTGGGACGTGCTCCCAGACAATTAAACTTCCCGGTAAAGGTAACTGATTTGCTATTGTTATTGGAGGGGCGATAACAATCCGCCAGTCTATAAAAGGGTCTCCTCTTTTTCCGGCAGCGCCCAGAATTTCAGTTTCGATAGTGATGCTAAACCAAAGAGAAGAAGCTGCAGTAGGGGCTGAAGTGGCAGCAGCACCTTGGGTATTCATAGATAAAGAAGGGCGTCCTCCATCCTGTTCACCCTTCACTTCTCCATTACCGCCACCGCTAGCTTCTTCAATCGCCACTGCTGGTGTTGGGAGAGGGGCACAAGAGACTAACCGCGTGATGCCTTCGTCTAAGGTATCTAATTGGAGCGTATGATACCCTCCAGAGGCACCCACACTCCAATCATGCACAGCAGGGATATCTTGCAATGCATCAAACACCGACTCTGATTCTTCTCCACCAGTTTCGCTACCAACCGCCTCACTCCTCGGTTCTTCAGCCATTGCCGAAGACGAGCGAGAAGGTGTCGTCGAGAATGAAGATAACGCAACAACAGGACGAATGAGGAGTTGTCGTCCAGGTAAATTCCATTCTAGAGGCAATGGCAAAGTCTCCCCAGGTCCAGCTCTACCCAAAATCGTTCTGGATTTCACCCGTGTCGCTGGGGCATCAAGAGGCACGGCATCAGTCCAATCACCATCTTCTAATACGATTAAACATGCTTCCAAGGTAAAGGCAGTCGAGTTGACAACTTGGCATAAAGCGCGCAACAGCTCTGTAAATTCACCACGATGGAGTTTACCTTCTATAACTACATCTTGGTCATCAACACGTATAGGAATCGAATAGCCAACCTGTTCTAAAGAAGAGGTGGTTGCATCGGCAGCAGAATGCTTGTGTTTGGAAGAATGGTGCTGTTTTTTGGCAACGTTGCGAACGATGTCTCCAACCAAAGCGCGAGCTTGCCCTGTTGTTGGCACGACTGCCCAAAGACCAGGTTTTGTGGCGATAGAGAGGGCACGTTGGCCGACAGTTGTTTCAAGAGTGTCCCATTGATCTGACGGAGAACCCGAAGAGGCATCTCCAGAAAGACTGGTGGTTGTAGTAGGTTCAGGGCGAGATTTCCAAGGGTGCTGTAGCATATACGTGCCACGCAGCATGCACAGCATGATCTGCTGGGTTTGAGACCCCGACGACGACGAAGAAGAGGAGTATATAGGAATATAAAGCTCGTGCGCTTCACGCTCTACAAGCTCTCCTGCTGGAATTTCAATTTTAGCAGAGCCAAGTAAACTGCCTCCTCCTTTAGCACTTCGCAGTTCTAAGACCAACGTATGAGCAGGAGAAGGTCTCGAAGGTAATAAAAGCACCAAGCGTTCAGACCAATGCACCGAACAAGAAGTTTCTTCTAAAGTTGTTTGCGTAAAAGCAAGAGCTCTGGTGCGAGGTCCACCAACCAGGCCAAAATTTGGAGGTGAGCTGCCATCCACACCAAGCCCTTCTAACCGAGCAAGACAATAGACATCCAAACCTAGTAAATTATCAGCACTACTACCAGGACCCTCATTTTCCGCAGAAATAGCAGCTGTATCAATATCTATAAGAAGAAGATCGTGTGGAAGTGATTCTCGGGGTAGCAGAGCAGAATCTCGTCTACGCGGGAATTGAGGTAAAGGACGCAAGACTGGAGAAGCTTCCCCTGCTGGAAGCTTTGCCAAACCCCTGTAAATTGAAGAAGAAGAAGAAAAGAGAAATGAGAAAGTGGCGAAGAAGAGAAAGGAAGCAAAAATATAAGAAAGCTCACGGCCTCGTGTTCGAGGGGCAAAAAATTTCTCACATTCTATCGCCATAATCGAGTTCCAAAGCAGCATCTATGCCCAATTTGTTTACTACAGTTGTAGGCAATGATGCAGAATCTCCAGCAACACTGAAAATTCCATGAATTTGATTCAAAGTTTGAGCTTTCCCTTCTTGCAAGGCCTTCCACTGGTCCATTGCAGCGAGAATGGTGACAGCGTGAGAGGTAGCAAAGGTGGTATAGACCATTTCAGCGGAAGATTTGACGGCGATATGGATTCCAGGCTCAATACCATTAGCAATCTGCAAGGGATAATAATAAGATTAAAGCAGAAATCAGATACGACCCGCAAACAATCAATTAAAAATTCAACAACAGTTTCAGAATAGATTTGCAGCGACTTACTTTGCGTCCCAGGTTGGCATCACATTTGAATATAATATCAACCGGCTCTACAACAGGTTCCCAGTGCTTCAAAGATCCATTGAAGGCAGTTATACCAGGTCTCAATCCAAGATACGCTTGCACGACTTGCCTGCTGGGCCCATGCACACCTGCTTCAAGACTCGCAGTCTCAATCTCTACTACAGGAACTTGAAGTGCATCCAACAAAAGCACAGAAATACAGCCAGTATTGACAATTACATCAACACCATGACCTGCCTGCTGTGCCGCGACAGCAGCAGCAGTGGCCTCCTCTTCAGAGATTGAGCTGGCTGCTTCATCAGTTACTTTCAGCTTCCATTTCTCTAGCAAATTGTTAGTGTTGTAAGAATCAGTAGGGTCTACTACAAACGTCCCCAGAGTCTCATCTACAGACCATAAACTAAACGGAGGGATACTTTTTTCAGACGCGCGCACAGCCCAAATAGGCATTCGAGGCACTGTACCACGCACCGCTGCATCTTTTCGGACACATTTAATACCTTTACGAGGTGGCATCATACCTATAGACGCAACACAGCCCATAGCAACGTAGCCTTCGTGTGGAATAGGCTTCCAGAAACATAAACGCAAATCTTCTTTTTGGGTCCCATCACTCCAAACTAGCTCATAATCACGAGGAGCTTTGATAAGAGGCAATCTCCCACCCTTCGAAGCATCCCCAGAGTATTCTTCACGAATAACAAGGCATGAGGAAGGAGGATGGAAACCACGAACAACGCAATCGCCTAAGGCAGCGTAGCCAGGAGGTGCTACAGGGCGCCAAAAAGTAACCCCTTCTCCTTCAGAATACGCACCCTGATCGCTCCACACGCGACGGAAATCTACTACGGCAGGAGTAAGCGTGCGACGGACTTCTTCAGTGCGTTTTTGACGACGAGACGCTTGGAATACGTCAAATAATTCTCTAAGAGAGGAGGTAAGTTTCAGTTTTGAAATCATTGTTTGCTTTTGTCTCTTTTGTTGAGAATGCTTTAAGAGATGGGCCTCTGTCTCTTGGGACGTAGACTTGACTTCATTCATAGTATCACTCGTTTTAATAGCAGTATCAGAAACAGGGCCCAAATCCGTAACTGCTATTGCAGCTCCTTGAGCAACCAAAGCAGCAGGAGTCAACCCTGAGGGACTTCTCAAATCTCTACCTTGAACACTTTCTACCCCTCTAGAAGACTCAGAACCACTCGTAGTCGTAGCTATAAACGTACCCATAGTATTATCAACGCACCAGAAATCTACAGGGGCCAAAGACGCAGTCGCTCTTGCTGCTGCAGCGGGCGCAGAAGCAGACACGGCTGGTAAAGGCAAACACTCACCCACTGGCACTTCTACCAGTGTAGAGTGATGTAAACACAGTACTTCCGACAATTCAGGTGGTGTACTATTTTCTCCACACGTTGCCACGTCACCAACAGACACATAGCCCTCTGGAGGTACTGGGCGCCATACCGTCGCACCTCCTCCACTCCACACTTCCTTAAAACTAGCAGGATACGCAACAAGCCCACTATTTACAGCAACAGTCATCACTTCAAAAGACGGATTTGTATCTCCAGCGGTAATCACGTGGCCAGTAATACCGTAACCAGTCGTTGTTTCTGGTCGCCAAATAGTGACACCCCCGCTTGCACCAGTGACTGCTAAACTGACAGCGAGTTCAGAATCTTTTTGCCACGTGGCATCTGGATCTATACTCCACACCCGTTCAAATTGTCGTACAGCGCGTAATGGAACGCTTGGACCAGGTTGCATGAGAGGTTCCAAGGCGCCAGCGCCCAAAGAAGTTGCCAGCTCAGCGATGATGGGGGAGACGGTCAATTTCAAATCAGATGCTTTAAGATCGACATTAGTACGTACAATTTGCGGTGTTTCAGCTCCAGGAGCTACCTCAGACCGAAGATCAAAGGTAAATACAAGTCTGCATGGTTGTAATACCACTGATTCTTTCTTTCCGCGCACTTTTTTATGTTTGACCAAATCTGTGGCTGCAACGTCTTGTAAAATTTTGTCAGCGTTGGCAATAGTTCTGGTCTCAGCACGCAAACCTTGAATCTCCACATGGCCTTTCTGCATAAGGCCTGAGCTTTCATACTCAGCATCAATGTCCATGGTCGCAGTTAGTAAACGAATCGATCTCGGTTGCTGCTGTTGGGAGTGCTGTTGATTACGATTAATTGCAGATGCAATTGACGGTGTACGGCGAATTCCATGGTCACTAGAAGAAGCGAATAAATCTGAGGCAGAATGATGCTGGCTACCAGTACGACTGATATTACCACCACTGCCACCAGGAACAGCTACCTCTAAACTAACACTGGCGGAACGACTCACTGAAGCTCCACCGCCGCCACCGCCGCCATTTTGCCGTTCTTGATCAATTTGCATTAATTGTAATCCTACACCTACGGCATTAACGGAAATCTTAATAGACCGATCGAGGGGTGTTGTAGCAGCAGATCCAGGAGGATCTGACAAGCTTCCGCTTGCTTGTTCAGTAGAAATACCACCACCACCACCACCACCAGCAGCAGAGGTACCAGAGGTACCATGGCTCGTTATATCATGCTGAGGCCTCACTGGTCCATGAGCTCCTTTAAAGCTATACCCCGCTTTCCAATCCACTAATTTCACCCCATCACTTGGCTGTGCTAGTAATCTAGCACCAGGTGCCAGCTGTAAACACGCAGCAAGGGAGTCAGCATTGACCAGGGTCAGATTTTTCAAGCGCAGCGTGCATCCCGGTCCAATCAAAATCAATGGCAACAGCTCATCTAAATGATCTCTTGAAGGCAGTACAAGAGAATGTATTCCCGTACCGTCATATTCACAGTATAATACACCAGGTGAATCGGCACATAACCTCGAGGCAGGGGATAACCATGCATCATCAGTCGCCACAAAACTTTCTTTATTTTTTAATAAGATATCATACGTGGCAAAAGGAATGGGAGTTGACTTCACAAACGAAAACGTGGGGAGAACAAATCGAGTCACGCTTAGTAGGAAACTCAACTCAGCGACAAAAAGTGGCTTTTGTAAGATAATTCCAAGACTTTGAGAAACCATTCCAGGTGAGGCATCCCATTGTAGCATTAAAAATGAAGCTTTGTGGCCACTGGAAATCGCTAAACTCTGTTCAGGAGGGATTTCAGGGCGTAAATCTTGCGCCTCTACCTTTGGAATACACGTTTCTACATGCATCGCACCAGATTCGGTGTTTTGATAGAGAACGTAGAGGTTAGCAACGCCAAAACGAGCGAGAGGGAGTGGCTCGGGAAGGCCTTCAACACTTTGGCGCAGCTCAAGTTCAACTTCACCGAGAGAGATGACAGTTCTAATACGAATTCTGTTATTTACTACCTGATTTTTATCTTCAAAATGTGCAAGAGGTATGGACTCAGAATCAGCAGAAGGGGTTAACGTGCGCACTAGTTGTTTTCTTGGACTCTGTGGAGGCGTTTCACCACCCAGTTTATGTTGCAATTGATCCACGAGCCCTGATTCTTCACCACCAGCAGCAGAAGCAGGAGATACCTTGCACTGTTCAGCAATCCACTGTGCACCAACTGGGAATGTAGGCTCTTCATTGACGTTGTCCACTGCCACTGATGTCATCAAGAGATACTCAGCATCGGTAATGGATGCTTTGATAAAAGGGACATCAAGGAAGAAATCAAACTGTGTGGACAACACGGTACGGTAATTAGTATTAGAAATTTTGAAGCAAAAGAAGAATGTGAATAACGAGCAAAATAAGTAGAAAGAACTAGCCACTAGACAACAAAAATAAAGAAAAAGAAAAGAAAAAAATCAACTCACATACGGGACATCGCCTCTCTCTAATGGAATCAACGGTCTCTTCCACCCAAGCTTCCATCCTTGTTCAGGGTTTTTGACCACACTGTGACCTCTATGTCCAGCTTGTACTACGCTAAGACCAACCCCGGAGAAGGTTAATTCTGCTTTTTCAAGTAAAGAAGACGCAGGGGGTACCAGAGAATTTTTACAATCCTTACCACCCCCGCTGATTGTTGTAATGAGTCTGAGGACACCTAGATCAACTTCAATCGCATCTCCACTACTTGAGGAACGAGGCATAGAAATAACAGGAGCACACATCTCTACATCCATCGCAAGAATAAAAGGCAGCAGTTGTTGTTGTTCAGGCTGTGCCGCTGCTGCTGGCTCTTGCTGCTGCTTCGTTCGGTGAGAAGGCGTTCTTTGCATTTGCTGTGAAGTAGACGGACTTATCAAAGACACCTCTCCTCCTGTAGTTTCACCTTCTCCTGGTACTGGAACGGTACTAATACTTGTACTAGACACCAGCGGGGGAGGGCGCATGGCCAGCATTGTAGTAATATACAACAAATTTTCTTGGAGGAATCGATACAAAAACACCAATTGAAGCTCATTTAATTTGGCTTGCAGAGTATAAAACTCAAATCCAGGTGGTACACGAGCATCTTTGTGTGATTTTGGGTGCGAAGCAAAGGTAAGGGAGATGAGAGAAGCATCGCTGCCGGGGCGAAGGCCGCATGCTTGACGGTAAGGAGACTCTTCAGGTAGCGTACAATCAACCTGCAGTTAGATAGTGAAGGAAAAAAGGAGGAAGATAATGGAAATTAGTAAAGTATCAGAAGAGTCATTATTCGATTTTGAGAACATAAAGATAAAAAATAAAAATAAAAAATAGCAAAGAAAGAAAGAAAGAAAGAAAGAAAGAAAGAAAGAAAGAAAGAAAGAAAGAAAGAAAGAAAGAAAGCAAGAAAGAAAGAAAGAAAGAAAGAAAGCAAGCAAGAAAGAAAGCAAGAAACTGCCAATTTTTTCTTTCAAAGTGAAACACTGTGTTAATTAAACCAGATTTCTTTCAAATAGACTTACCGCTGAAACATTCCCTAAAGCAGATTGTATTTCCATTCCACCATCAGGCAACACAGACAACCCAAAACTGAAATCTGTGATACACGCTTCAGCCAAACTTTCATTTTCCATGCCTTCATAATTTAATACTACTTGCAGGGTGCTTAGAGTGATATTCATCGCAAACATAGTTCGTTTTGCACCTTGTGGCAAACCAACATCAGAGAGAAGCTCAAGACCTTGGAGTTTCTCTACTCCTAGAGCAGAACTAGCTCCCTCTTCAGCTGCCTTTACCAAAGAACCTGGCGTCGCAGAAGTAGATTCTCCGGCAGCACCCGGAGAAACAGAGAATGATTCAATACCACCTGAGTCAGCACTAGGAGGTACATCAGCTGCAGGACTATCGGCAGTACCAAAAGCAGCAGAAGCTACTGCCCCCACATCAAGCCCCATAGCAATCAACGCAGCAACAGTCGGCCTATTGCAATAGAAATAAAGTGTATTCAACGTCACATCTAACGCTGTATCGACACCTTCATATTCTTTTGAATCCGGTCTCCGTAATTTTAATGTGAATTCAGCTAAATCTTGTTCGTGATTTTTATCTTTTGCCTCGAAATTCCCTTTTCGAGGCGTCGAGGCAGATGGGGAGAGAAATCCACCAGAAGTACCACTACCACTACCAGTAGACAGATTGCTTAATGAGCGAGATAAACCAGCTACAGGGTCAAAAAACACATCTTCATCGACCTCAACCGCACCAGCACTTGGTCTACTACTACACGCCATGAAACACGAGGCAGCGTTCTTTCTACCTACCAAGGCATCCAATATATCTAAAGAGCCAAGAACTGTGTGAATAGTCATACCAAACGTGCCATATTCAAAGCCAAGAGAACCACCAGAAGCGCGCAAGATAACTAATGAAACTTCGCCATCGACTTCTTTGGCTTCGGCCTCTGTCGGTACTGCTGCTGCATTTGCCTGATGAGCAAACGGTGAACCACATTGTGTGCCTGTGGCAGTTAGATCTTGAGTAGAGACACGTGTAGCAGAGGGAGGATCTGGAGGCCAGTAAGACGCCGGTTCACGGCCACTACAGAATATTGCAAATTCTCCCAAAGTAGCATGTACCTGTAGCACTACGACACTCGGCGGTTCCAATTCTGCTTCTCTTGTTGTTCCACCAAATTCTTCTTCATCTTTGCTGCTTTTTTCAAGTTTTGCAGCCGCGTGGGGGGTATCTTCACCTCCTGCATCGGAGGAAGAGATTGTAGATGATGCTACTTCCCAATCTAGCTCTCTTCCGGTACCTGCAGTACCACCACCACCGCCGATACCGATGCCAATGCCGGCAGCAGCCAAGCTTTGGAGAGTCTGTTGTCCAGACAACAGTGCTCGATACCACTCTGCTGCAGTTTCTTCACTGTCAAATCTAACAATTGTAGAACTGGAATCTTCCACTACCCTCCTGACATCCCTACTAGAAGTACTAGAAGACGTACTACTTGAACTATCAGTGATTGCCAATACATGCTGACAGCCACCAATGTAGTGCTGAGGTACATGCAAGACCACCTTGTCTGGCCAGATAGGTACGGTAGCTACCACCTTATCCCCTTTCTCCTGTTCGTACAGGTACAATTTACCCTGATAGAGTACTGCGTGACGAGGACACCACGTGGCAGTAGCTCGGCCAATCCCAGACCAGGTGAGAATTTTTATTGGACCTTCCACGTCAGCACGTGCTCGCCATGCAGCATTCTCACTTTCTTGATTTTGAAGACCACTATCACCACTACGTAATGGAGTTGTTAGAGGAATAACATCACCGCTGTCCTTGCTTTCTTCTAAAGAGGTAGGGAGGGTACCTTGCGCAGATTCAGCAGCAGATGGCAATGCTCCATTAATGACCCTCAACAACCTTCCTATCCGTCCAGGGCTGACATGGAAATGCAGTACAGGTATAGTAGGAGATAAACGAATCATAGGATACTTTGGATCTGGATAGCGAGCTGCTTGTAGACCTACTTCCATCCCACATCGATCGAGCAGTGGGACCAGCAGCGGTGACGGAGATTTCTTTCTTCCTTTTTCGTCTTTATTTGCACTCGTACTGGTAGTAGTACCATGAGAAGAAGAGTTAGAAAGTGATGCCCAGTCAAATGCACCGTCTACAGCATACGCAGAGACGTTGCTGCCAGTTAATTTAATGCATTCATAGAGACCAGCCTCCTCGGGCGGCAACATAGCGGCAGTGGAATGATCAGTTTCTATAATAAATCTACCCAAATCCAGCGCTAAACTAACCTCTCCCTGAGCATCTTTCACTGGGATAGCTACTTTAGGGGCTTCTAAATCTAGACGCATACGTAATCGAGGCTTATTTGATAAAGCAGCTGCGGCGTATTCGGCAGCTGCTCGCCTCGCTCTCTCAAGCTGTGAAGTCGCAGCGGCGCTTAATGTGGTGAAATCAAGAGCTTGGAGCTCCCGAGGTGGAGTAAAGAATTTAACTACTCTATCTACGGTTCCAGCGCTGTAATACACGTAGCTCGGGGTGAGGATAACATCTACTAGTAGGTCGGCACTGTTGTCTTGAGGGCGTTGGACGACAGAGACGGCAAGCGCTTGGTGAGAGGTGATTGCCCTCATTTCACCCACTATGGAACCTAGTAAAAGTAAGAATACAATAATAAAGATATATTTAGAGAAGTCAAAATAAAAATAAGGGGGGAAAAGTGACAAAAACCAAAAAGGCGTTGTTTCTTTCTTACCGGCCCGGTCAATCTCCATTGGCCGACTACCATCACCTGTACTCAATATTTCTTCAGCTCCAGTTTGTAAAAACACCCCTTCAGGACTTTCTACTCCCATTGCAGTCACACCCAACTGTATACGATGTGTCACAGGGAAGAAAGCTGCAGCAGCACTTATACCTTCTAGACTACCCCGCAGCACGGTACCACCGTCAATGCCATACAGCACAGCAGAAGCAGACCCTACACGCACAGTAATTTGCGTTATTAGAGAATATGGGGTTTCTATACCGAGTTTAAGGCCTTCTTCCTGCTGAGATACGAGTTCAATAAGCTTTGTAAATTCTTCCTCTGAGAGGTCGGCTCTTTGAGCTCCTTTGGCAGTGTCGAGAGCAGGAGGGAAAGAGAGAAGCTCAGTTTCTTCTCCTCTGGGAGATCTAGGACTTTTATTAGTAGCTGGTTTAGCGCCCATAAGCCACCCAAGCCAACCACCACCAGCATCAGAAGATTGCTTTTCAGTTTTCCCAGCAGCGGCTGCAGCTTTTGCTGCTCGTTTTCGCATTCTCTGAACTTCAGCATACGCTAGTCGTCTAAACATGATAATAGTCTGTTCGGGTAAAGCAGCATCCATGGTAAGGATCTCTTCAGGGAGATCGCTATTAGAAGAAGCTCGGAGGGCGATGTTTTCTTCAATTTCTGCCTCGGACTCAATTTCTGAAACTACAGAAGCAGCAAAAGAAGCAGGAGCAGTTTCTTCTTCCCCGGTTTCTGATACATCAGCGCTGCCAGGACTACGGACACCAACACCAGCAGCAGGGCTACCACGAGGACGTATCTCTAAACTGCCGCCGGAAGACCGATGACCTTTCTTCACAGGCGTAGTTAATTGTTTGCTTCTTCTCGATGAGGTCTCCCCATTTAAGTATTTCACATACAGAGCAACATATTGCCTCCTCTGCTGTCCAAATTTGACGACCTGATTCCACGTCAGCTTTCTGGACTCTATTTGTTGCTTCACCGCTAATCCCGCATATTTCCACCACATCCTGGCATTAGACCCGGGAGAGGGTCTGCATTTTGGCCGATACCCCAACTGAGGTAACCGTGCTGTGAATGTAGATACCTCACTTAGGAGTAAAGAGTAGCTACGGTACTGTTGCTGAGTCAGCGCTACCGCTACCGCATCCAGAGAAATTTCAATTTCTGATGCTGGCTCTGATTCTGTACGATGAACATTACGTCCTCTACGAGTGTACATAGCTCGACCATCTACAGGCTGTAAGAGATAATGCCGTGTGCGTGCACCAGATCCTTGAGACCTTCCAGACTTTCCACCTAGAGAGTCCATAATTCCGTCCAAGGCAATACCAGGTTGGAACCATCCCTCCCACTCAGCAGGTGGTACTTTCTTCCAAATCTGGCCAGGATCCCAGGCAGATACATTGCAATCAAAATAAAGTGCAATGCGCCGGAGTAATAATGCTTTTCTAAGGAGGTCCAAGGGGCTTGAGGTGATAAAGGCGGGCCGGCCTAATTCATCTACAGTTGAGCCCGACATTTTCTCTAGAGTGAGACCGCATGCAAATGGCTGGCCTGGGTGTGTTTCTGCATCTTCATACCTGACGTGTACGTTGCTAATTGAGAATTGTAAATTGCCTAGAATGGTATCAATAAGACCTCGAAGAAAACCACCGCCACCTCCGCTACCGGTATCAGCTCCGTCACCACCACCAGGGGACCTCCCACCAGCTTCTGATTTTGTGAGAGCAGCTTGATCTTTTTTCTGTTCAAGTTCACGGAGTTCATCAATCCATTGGGACTCCTGACGAGCGACACGTGTTAACTTTGATTCTTGGAAAGCTGTGATCAACGCTTCTATGGTATCTTCTTTGCTGCATCCCGCTTCATCCTCACGGGGAGCTGCCAAAATGTAGAGACGATCGATAGTGACATCTACAGGAACGCGGCCAAGGCTGCTCCATGGTACCTTTAAGGTAAGGCTTCCTAAAAGACCTGCCTTAACGGTGATGGGAAGATCTAACTCTGCCAAGGCATCAGGCTTGAGACGAAGGTTCTTTAACACCACATTGCCCTCGTAGATCGATATACTGCAGTATGTTATTTGAAGGTGATAAATTGAGAGAAATTAGAGTAGTATAGAGGTAATACGTAAAGAATATAACAAGTGATCCAAGGTAAAAATATATGCAAGTTGAGAAAATACTAAGCTTACGTCAAAGACCGTTCATCAATGTCCTCTACATACTTTCCCAAGTATTTGTTCAGATAATATGCTACCTGTGCTTCAAACATGATTGGGGAAATTGTTAGATCGAAAAGGGTTAGATTACTTACAATAAAACTGCGCTCACGACCCAATGATGCATGCCAGACTGATTATGCACTTATTATAAACGGAATCAGTATGATGAATCTATGGACAAGACACAATTTTTGCAAGGTTTTATCTTGTCGGCTAGCTTCTTGTTCGTTGCAACGACACTGAATTTAGCAGCAAATTTGCAGATTAGAACATTATAATATGTTCTCATCAATACATCGGCCCTACTAAACAACATCGCCCCTACTAAACTTCTTTAAAAACGTGATGGATCCTCAAGCGCTCAAGTCTCATATGATTGCCAACATCCCATTCTCTGATCATGTGCACCTCAACTCCAATTGAAGCCCAATAAAATGTGGCGACAAGCAACACGTTATTTTTCTGCACTCGCCGGCGCCACCAGCAGCAGAGTTGACGTCATTGTCGTCGGTGGAGGTCACGCCGGCTGTGAAGCCGCCGCTGCCGCCGCCCGATGCGGAGCCACCACTCTACTCGTCACTCCTTCCCCCGAACGCTCTATTGGTGAAATGAGCTGTAATCCCAGTATAGGCGGTCTAGCAAAGGGTACTTTGGTTCGTGAAGTCGATGCTTTAGGTGGTTTGATGGGTTTAGTTGCTGATCAATCGGGAATTCAATGTAGAGTGCTCAATGCTTCTAAAGGACCAGCGGTACGAGGTCCAAGAGCGCAAATGGATCGAGACTTGTATAAGAAACACATGCAGAAGGCATTAAAATCCATGAACGGTGGAAAATTAGAGATATTTGATGGAGCTGTCGTTGATATTTTGATGGAAAAGGCCGGACCAATAAATAAAATAAATGTCGACGAAAGCCAACAAGCTGTCAAAATTGTTGGAGTTAAACTAGCATCTGGAGAAAAGATTAACTGCAATAGTGTGGTAGTTACTACTGGTACTTTTCTACGAGGTGTGATTCACGTGGGCAGTCAAACACGTCCTGCTGGTCGTATTGCCAGCCAAGCTTCCGTAACCGCCTCCTCCTCAACCTCTTCTACCTTTGCTAGTAATAGTAATAATCAAAACCAACGACACCTATCTGCTGCATCAACAATGACAGATCCTGCAGATGAAATAGCAGCAGGTGCATCTACACAGTTAGCTCGTACATTCGCTTCTCTTGGCTTTTCTCTTGGACGTCTCAAAACTGGGACTCCTCCCAGAATCGATGGTCGTACTATAGATTACTCAAAATGTATTTCTCAGCCCGGGGATGTACATCCAGTACCATTTTCATTCTTGAATGCTGATAAAGAAGCAATGTGGGTTCCTCCTGCCAAGCAAGTAGCGTGTTACGGCACACGCACAACTGCTGCTACTGAATCTTGGATGGCTGAATGCATTACTTCTGGCCGTGGTGCACGATTTGACAGCGGAATGACTGCTGGACAAGCCTCTTCTTGTGTAGAACCGCGCTATTGTCCTTCCTTAGAAACCAAATTTCGTCGTTTCCCTGGTCGAACGCACCATGTGTGGCTGGAACCCGAAGGCCTGAACACCGATGTGGTCTACCCAAATGGGCTCAGTTGTAGCTTAGAACCAGAAGATCAACCAAAATTATTGAGTACTATCCCTGGATTGGAAGACTCACGTCTTCTGGTTCCGGCATATGCAGTTGAATATGACTATATAGACCCACGTGAGTTGTTTTTAACTTTAGAAACGAAGAAAGTACAAGGGTTGTACTTGGCTGGTCAGATTAACGGTACGACCGGGTATGAGGAGGCAGCAGCACAAGGACTTATTGCAGGTGCTAATGCAGCTTTTAATGACAAGTCTGAAAATCTGGTATTGACGAGAGCGGATGGTTACATGGGTGTACTAGTAGACGATCTCGTTAGCAGAGGTACGAGTGAACCGTACCGTATGATGAGTTCCAGAGCAGAGTTTCGGTTACAATTACGCCCAGACAACGCAGATCTTCGATTAACTCAAAGAGGAATTGATTTGGGATTGGTGCAAGGACACCGAATGGAAATTTTTAATCAACGGAAAAATAAAATTGCTGCTGCTGAGAATATATTAAATAAAGTCAGTTTATCAAGTACAGCATGGAGCAGACAAGGGTTTTCTGTAGCACAAGATGGTGGAAAGCTTACCGCAGCAGAGATGCTAACGAGACAAGGAGCGACGCTTTCTTCAATAGCAACTGCAGCAGCTGCGGAAAAACATCCCGACGCCGAGGCTTTGAGCACCCTTGCAATTGAATTAGAACGCGGAGGTTCAGCTGGATATGTCGCTACAGCAACGTATAACTGTCATTATCGACCTTATTTGAAACGACAAGCTGCTGATGCAGAAGAGCTGCTACGAGATCATGCAGTGAACATTCCCAGAAATCTGGATTATTCCGTTTTGCAATTATCTGCAGAAGATAGAGAAAAATTGGAAACACGTAGGCCAGAGACATTGGCACAGGCACAGAGAATCTCTGGAGTGACGCCTGCTGCGATGATGATGTTGTTGCAGCATTTGAGAAAACGGCAGCAACAAGAGAGGAAGCAGCAGCACCAGCAAGGACACAATAATTGTGCTGAGAGGTAGGGAGCACAGGTGATAGCGTTTATTACTATATTCAATCTATTGTTATTTTATTGCTTGTAATTCATAACAGCACATCCACAGCTTAAGTTCAGTTCCAGTTCTGGCGATGCAAACCCGGGTCGAAGAGTCCCTTTGACTGTAGGCGCTGCAGGCGGTGGGGAGAGAAAGAAATTTTAAAATTGAATTCTCTTTGTTATGGTGGCATATTAAATAATTTCTGTATATAGATATAAATTCTGCATTACAAATAAATCAAGTATGGCGCCTCAGTACAGTGAAATTGTTGATTTGCTTATAGATGGAGCTCGCTACAATGACGCTGAAGATGTGCAATCAGCACTAGATCAGGGCGCAGATATAAATTCACAAGATGAACAAGGCAGAAGTGGTATGCGTGATAATGATTGCATGGCTATTTGCTTACAGGAAATCGAGTTTCATATTACATTTGGCATCTTTAATTGTCCCTCTCCAGTCCTGACCAACCCTTCTTCCCTTTCAATTTGCAGCTGCGCATATGGCAGCAGCTAATGGCCATGTAGACCTACTTCAAAACCTCATAGATCGCGGAGCGGTACGTCGTTTTATCTCTCAATAATAACTATATCTCTTGGAGAGAGAAAATAATCCACCGCCCATGCCGCATCTCATTTTTTCTTCACCTCCCATTTCTCACTTGCTCTCTGCAGACTGTCAATTTAGCAAACATTGAAGGTAACACACCACTTCACTGGGCATGTGTCAACAACCAGAACGCAGCTGTCCGTGTCCTAATGCAGGCAGGTGCCAATGCATCGGCTTTGAACACACATGAGAACACTCCCGTTGACGAGGCGCTCCTTAGAGAATATCAGAAATTGGTAGATACAATAAATGAATTTAGTAGTAAGAGTGGCGCTGGAGGTAATACGAATTGTACAACAGAAGGAGGTGCAGAGATTGATGATGTGCCTGACGATGCTGAAGAGGTAGCTGGAGAAGAAGGTGATGATGAGGATGAGCTGATGGGTGGCGACCGAGAAGAACGGAGAATTGATTAAGTACGTGTTCCTTTTTTGTTAATATACACAGCAAAGATAATGTAAAAGAAATATAGTATAGATTATTCAAACATAGGAAGTAGATTGTGTATAAGTATCAAGATTAAAGGAATACAAACTAAAAGAGCGGTATCTGCTATTTATTTTATATTTTCTACGTGTTTGTTCATGTGTGCATTATCAAAAAATAAGAAGAACCCGTCTCGGAGACCACAACCTAGCCTCGCGTTTCTACTATTTTTTGTTTCTTACCATCTAATCTTCCTCTTGATCACTACTGTAGCTATACAAAACCCCCAACTCCCCGTCTGCTTCAATCGAATCGTTCACCGAACTACTCATTGAACTGCTATCAGACGACGCAGCATCATAGGCTCTCAGTACTCTGACCTGGGCACCCCGTGCAATACACCTTGCTTCCTCTTCTTTGGCCAATTCTGCAGTGATACTCCCATCTTTGCACGCGCCCATAGTCTTGATATGTTCATTCTCATCATCTCTGATATTAATAAACACATCGTAAAGGTTATTGCATGAAGGACGACGGGGGGTCTGCGCTTGCCATCCCGTCTGCAACTGATCGAATAGATAGAAGTCTCCTGCCTTGTAGTAATTAAGCGCCACCAACGGAGGTGGGATTGTCTTTAATAACTCTTCATTCTGTTCTGCAAATTCAGAATACGTATCGGCAGCGTGGTGCTCGACCAGCTCTGAAAACGTATACGACGCTTTTGGGCTGAGTGAGTACATGATCACCAATACCCAATAATAGAATATTGCAGCATGCTCAGCCAGAAAGCGATCAAACCACATCAAATCCCCACCCAAAGATTCTAAGATTTGTAAATGGTGGAGCTCATTCCATTCTTCAGCAAAATGAATTTTGCGTATTTCAGCACCAGCCCGCCACCACCCAATGCTTTCATAGAGATGCAACATGGAGATATAAGCGAAATACGGCATCCTAGCTACAGTCTCTAAAAACCAAAAGCGCTGAATAGGTCTCCCTGCATATGGGACATCGATCAACCAACATAGAGATATGTAGGCAAAGTATATTGGCCAGGGGGCATCAACACCACCCTCGGCTGCTTGTCTTCTTTTTTCCCTTTGGGTAACTTTCGCGTCGTTTAGTTTCAATTGGCGGACGCGGTTGAGAACATCGGATTGTTCGGGGGATAGATGAGGATCACGTGCATCGCGTGGGAGGTTTAGTTTCTTCAGCACGTCGTTACCTTCAAGCCATTCATCAAGAGCAGAAATTTTTTGTCGGAGATATCCTCCTGCTGTCAATCCGAACTTTTTTAAAGGGCCAGCTCCTGCAGCAATTTGGCTATCTGCAATTTCTCTATATTCATCATATCGTACGGAACGACGTAAAGCTACCAATTCTTTACGGAAATTGTCAGCGGCAAGCTCCCAAATTGAGGTAGGTATGGCTCCATAGCTGGATTGATAGAGGCGGCCTGAACCGGAACGGAAGCCGTAATCAGCTGGCATGACTTTGATGGTTTGTCCAGTGGTTTCGTCAATAAAAACGAGTTCTGAAGAGGCGGAAGGGAGGTCCAGAGAAGAGTTGGTTGATTTGGGTTTGAACTTGTTTGGAGTGGCAACGGCATGAGGACGGAGGCAGAAATTACGAGCTGGTCGAGTGTGAACGCTGTAGAAATAGTGGAAAAGAGAGAAAATCATGGGAAATTTGACGACGAGATTTCTTAGACTGGTGCGGTAGAAGACCAGTAATAATATCTTGAAATTGTGATCATGCATGCAGAAATCTTGTTTATTGCTTACCTTTTACGAGCTAAAATGAACTGATCTTGAAGTTTATGAAGTCCCATAGATGTCGTCATCATTAAGGAAGCAGATTTTGTATGGCTTTTTGGCTTTTTGCGTTATTTGACCTTTTGAATCCTTTTTAGGGGTTTAAAATTTACAAGATGCCTCGAAATTTAGGCCTCAACCCTGGGTATCAAGTTTAAGCTACGTTTCAAAGAAATGAATTGCGGGCACCTGATGTGATTTCCGTGCATATCCGTTCAATTCGAGGCTGCGAGGCTCTAAAATCGAAAAAAAAACCTAGGTTCGGAAAATGTTGACCCCAATGCCACTGGGGTCCCCAGGCTGGTCAGTGACCACTGCTGAACTGATGAAACTCAATAAAGTCAACTTAATTTAAGTATAACATAGGGAAAGAGGTGGACTATTAATGAAAAGAAATTGCACTATCCTGCGATGATACTTGAGCAACAGAGCAACAATCGATCATACTTTTTTCACAGAACAAGAGAAAAGAAAAGAGAGGTAATAAGGAATAAAGGGCAAGAGAGTAAGCAAATTTAGTTTACTTATGCCAACATGGCGAACAGTACAGTAGCAACAAACGCGCTCATCGCAGCTTTAATCGTATAAGAACCGGAAGCTGCGACTTCAACGGTGGGTGACAACGGGGTGGCGGTAGGAGAAGGGAAGGTGATCGCGATAACAGGGGTAGAAGGAGTAGCATCAGGGATGGGTTCTTCAGCAATAGCAGGAATGGGTTCTTCAGCAACAGCAGGGACAGGGGGTTCTGCCGTAGGAACAATGTCAGGGCTAGGGGAAGGGCTAGGCAAGTCAGGGACTGCAGGCATGATGGGGGCGACAGGGACAGCAGGGGCCTCGTTGCACATGTAGAAATTATAGGTGGCATTGTAGGAGACTTTCGCAATGTCTGCTCCACCCTTGCATGAACTAGGCATAGCGCCTCCTCCAGTATTCGTACGCTCAACATAAGAAAAAGGAGGGTTGCCTGTATCAGACATGACTTTGTAACGAGCCCAAGGAGCAGCCCCAGGAGTGGGAGAAGGAACCTCGACAAACTCTTTGAAGGTGACAACCGTGCGATTGGTCCTAATGTAATCCTGATAAGGATCTTGGAAGGTGAGGGCAAATGTAGGGAAGCCATTGACATCGTAATAAAGATCGCCCTTCCACAACTGTTCCACCTGGTTCAGCTCAGCGGAATATTCGCTGTAGGTCTTGGGAACACCACCAAAGCAGTTAAAGTTGCGCGTAGAGATTCCAGAAGGCCTGGTGCGCACATCAATCATAGGCTTTAATCCAGGGACCCCAGTCTCAGTGACAGGCAGATTCGGTGGGCACTCAGGAAGGCTGCTGGAGTCTTTAGGCAACCTATCATTGGCTAGTAACTGCAAATTGGAAGGTTCTTGGGTGAAATTAGGTCAACCGCGGGCAATGACTCGTCGCCTAACCGGGAGTCGCTTGCGGGAACAATTGGGGGCTGACACAGCCCTAACCGTCCCGCATTCGTGGTAATCAAGTAATGAAGATGTGTGATATTACCTCACGGGCGTTGCTGCTGGCGGCAGCTGCCCCGATCAGTGCCAGTGCACACACAAAGATGCCCACTGCACGCATTATCTAGATTCTGACTATTAGCTATATAAATCTGGCTAAGGGATGCCAAGCCCTTTTAAATCTACTCTAAAAGTGTTGTTTTACAAAATAGTCTGTAGAGAGGTGGCTGGAATGCCGGAATCATGTACGCGTTGCCATCTTTCAATTTGATCAAAAAGAAGAAAATTGAAAGAAGAAAGCTTCTTTTTGATTTCGTCATCAAAACTCGCGATTTACAAGGAAAGACATGTGTTTTAAAAGAAAAGATAGTGATCGTCAAAGTGCATAGGAAGAGAATGCGCGGGACGATGGCATCGTCTTGAAAACCTATTCAATGCGCTGGGCAATGATTGACGGCCAATGAATCCCAAACGTGCAAGAAAAAGAAAAAGACAGCGTGCAATACAAGATCACGAAGTAGTAAAATGGGCTTTAGACGGTTTTGGATGGGTAGAATTATTTGGTCAAATTTAGTCAATTCATCTAGCGAGCATAAAGGCAGCACTCAAGAAAAGGGACATGGCAGCCATCACCTTTCCAGAAGTTGTTGAGGCAACAGCACCACTAACAGGGCCAGCAGCTGGAACAACTGCCACAGGAGTCACTTGAGGCAAAGGAGCAGGTGCAGGCACAGGAGCAGCAGCAACAACAGGGGCAGGCGCAGGCACAGGGGCAGCAGCAACAACAGGGGCAGGTGCAGGCACAGTAGGAATGACAACGGGTACAATGGGGACAATTGGAGCAATGGGAGCGGCAGCAGAGACAGGGGCGAGAACGACAGGGACGGGAGCAGCACCAGGAGCTGGGATGGGAGGTAAATACGCTTCCTCGCAGGTATACATATTATACGTGGCCTTATAATCTGACGAAACAGTTTCACCGGGCTTGCAATTCTTAGTACCAGGATCGCCGCCCTCTGTATCGATGCGAGTAACATAGGCCATGTCAACAAGACCACGAGGAGGCCCTTCGCCGTCATTTGACAAGACAGCCCAGCGACCAAAAGGAAGAGACTTGGGTGTAGGCTGGAAGACAACATCTTTGTTATCAAGGACGACGGTAGAGTTGACAAAACTCTTAGTTTGGTTTTGGTAGAGCCCGAGGTCAAATTGTAAGAACCCGTCTTTGTTTCTAAATACAGTCCCTACCCAACCTTCAGGGTTGACAAAGTTTCCATCTACAGAGATAGGGGTTGGTTTGGGCTTGCCATCTGGGCCGCACTCGTATTTTGCGACGCCTACAGTGCTACCACTGACGTAGAGAAGGGCGTTAACAGGAGGGGCGATAATTTTGGGATCGGGGGCGCCGCAAGCAGCGAGAAGCTGTATAGATTTGAAACAGCGAAGACAAAAGTTGAGTATTTATTCAGCGTTTGTAGTTGGAGGTTTTATCAATTCGGGGGCAGGCAAGATCCATCGGGCGATAGCGCTGCTTTTTGATAAATTTTTCATACAGATTCATCGTAATGCACTGCTGGAATTACTGGACTTACGGTGCGGGAGGAAGCAGCGCTTGCAACGCCTGCCAAGAGGCTCACCAACAAAATGATGAAGGTTTTCATTTCAAAATTGTCTCCTTTGTCGCTACAAAGCACCTATACGTGTGCTTGCAAGAATTTAGAAGTGTTCCAGGAGGTAAAGACCTTGGAAACTGGTATAAATATGCCTGAATTGACGTTTTTGCTTTAGAAATCTTCCCACCGCGTTTTGAATAGAATAAATTCCCGATCAAATTCCCGATCATCGGATGGGGGACTGATGATCATCAAATTTCAGGGGGTTTAGGTTTAAGGGTCTTGTATACGAGGGAAGTAGAAGTGAATAAGCTATATCGACAGCTTAGTTACAATGCACAATGAAATTCAGAACAAAAAGCGAAAAAAACAAAGAAAAACATTTTACAGCCCACTGCTCTGTTTACCGCTCTTCCCGGCGATTGCCGCCGCAGCCGTTGCTGCTTCTCTTTCATCTGCATCCAACTCAGCAGCAATTTCTTTAATAAGCTCATCCTTATAATCTTCAAAATCACCATCATAATGCTGCACTTGGCCATCTTCTACAATCCATACCTCAGCACGCTCAGCGTCATCACACACTCGAGACAGCAGTCTCGAATCGTGACTGATAATAATAACACCACCCTCGTATACTTCCAACGCATCAGCTAACGCATCAATAGACTGCATATCCAAATGATTTGTAGGCTCATCTAATAACAAAATATGCGCATTAGACAACGCAATCGCAGCAAACACCACACGTGCTTTTTGTCCTCCTGACAATTTGCAAATTGGTTGCAAGTGATGATGCCCAGATAATCCAAATTTACCCAATTTTGCACGCATATCTTCAGGTTTTAACCCTTCAGTAGGGAACTTATTCATCAAATACTCTACAGGGGAGGTATCAAACGATAACGCATCCACAAAATGCTGATTGTACCTACCAACGCGTAATTTGTGACTCTTTCTCTGTTCTCCATTGGTCGGTTCTAAATCACCTGCAAGTAAATTCATAAGCGTAGTTTTACCTGCACCATTAGGTCCTACAATCGCAATACGGCTGCCCATATCTACACCAATATTTAGATTTTTAAGGCCAAAGTCGTCTCTATTTGGGTATTTGAAGTCTGCGTCGATAAGCTGAAGTAATGGCGGAGGCAGTTCTGTTGGTTCAGGGAACTCGAATGTGACCGTATAATCCGCCCATTGACGAGGACCACCTCCAGAAGGACCATCTGCGTTGTTATATTTGTCAGCACCGACACCACCACCGCCGCGTTTATCTTTAGTTTTGGCCTTGTGTTTGGCCGCTTTATCAACCTTGTCGGCATTGGCTTTGGAACCACTTTTCCTAGCAGCCTTCATTTGCTTTTGGTATTTTTCAAATTCTTTATTCACTTCACGACGACGTTGTTCATACATCTCCTCAAACTGAGCGAAATTTCCTCTATAATAATGCAACCTCTCATCATGAAGATGAATAATGTCTGTTGTGATTGAATTTAAGAAGTCACGATCGTGCGAAACTACAATCAGCGTTTTCTTCCATCGAGTCAAATATTCTTCCAACCACAGCACAGCTCGCAAATCTAAATGATTTGTCGGCTCATCCAATAAAAGTACAGTAGGTTGAATGTACAGTGCTCTCGCTAAAGAGATACGCATACGCCAACCACCAGAAAATAAGTTTGTAGAACGAGCTTGCATTTCTTTACTGAATCCCAGACCGTGGAGAATTTTAGAGGCACGCGCTTCAGCTGAAGCGCCGCCAATTTCAGCCATTTTTTCGTAGATTTCAGTCAGACGCCCGGCAAGATCACCTTCATCGGCAGTACCGGTACCAGTACCACCAGCAGCAGGCTTATCGCTAGTACCATTATTAGCAAGGTCCAGAGCACCTAATTTCTCATTAATTTCAGTTTCTTCTTCCCTTAATGCCATTAATTCTACATCAGCAGCTACTACAGATTCTAGAGCAGACGCCTCTGTGCCTACTACTTCTTGTTCTACAAGTAAAACATCCAAATTCTCGGGCACAGGGATCTGTCTACGAGCAATCATACGTAATAAAGTAGATTTTCCTTTACCATTAGGACCTACTAGACCGTACCGACGTCCTGCGGCGATGGTTAAAGTAGTGTTTTCTAATAAAATTTTACCTTTGGCACGGATAGTCATATTGTGGACCTTGATGTCAGTGGCAGAAAGGGTCGATTCACCATCACCCTGCTTCTCAAAGGAGACGTCAAAGACATTGTCATCATCCTGAAGAGCAGCGGCTTTAGCAGCGGCGGCTTTCTCCATGATTTTACGTTCCTTGTCTGCCAGTTTTTTGGCTTCTTTGCCAGACGTCCTTGCCATAAAAATCTTTTCAGAGTCATCAACCTGTCTCCGCTCAATTTCCTCATCACTTTCAGACTCACTGGGGGGTAAATCAATGTCACCAAGGTAGTTATCGCTGGCAGAAGGCTTGGGAGGAGGGGGGCCACGAGCCTTGGGTTTGGGAGCAGGTTTGGGCGGGGCAACAGCACCATTCTGGCCTTTTTTGTCTGCTCCAATTTTGCGATCAATGAGCTTGTCGCCAGTGCTACTGCTCTTCTTGTCCTTGCTGTCCCTTTTTTCGGTCTTTTCGGATTTTGATTTCTCCTTCTTATCGCTTTTTTTTTCCTTATCTGCAGATTTCTCCTTCTTCAATTTGTCGCCATCGGCGGTCTTGCTCTTCTTTTTCTTGTCTTCCTTGTCGCCTGCCATTTTTAAAGATGACTATTAAAATATTTGCAGAAGCTGCGAGGCAGGCGGTTAAGTGGATATAGAAATTGAGACGAGCAAAAAACTATTTGAAAGATATTTAATGAATGTCAAAATTAACTCAAGGGAGCTTATTAATTGCGGCGGCGCGCTATGAAAATGGAGTGCTCAAGATGTTGAGATTATTATATTTTAAAATCAGCTTCTAGAAGCGAGACTTTTTGGCTCAACCACTTGCACTTGTTTCGTCCTTTCTTTATTCTGCAGGTCAGCAGAAAATTGAGGGATGCTGACCTCAAGAGCTATTTGAGCACGGTGTATTCACATTCATAGAGCACAATAGTATATCGTGTCAAACTTAAGAACGCCGCTGGAGCATAGAGGCATAGCCTGCATATAGAATATTGACCTGGAAGTTGTGATTTCCTAAAGAGAAGTTTCTGTTTATCGTCACAATGCAGTCAGCTTCAGGTCTCAATCTGCCAATGAAGCAGAATGTGCGTATTGGGTGCACCTCCACTCCTCGCCGACAGGTGCCTACAGGCCCTGCTGGCGTTGCTGCATTGGGTAAGACAATTTGAAGAGAGGGCAAAGTTTTAATCTGGCAAGCATAGATACTTGTAATTGTGCTCGTGATACCGCTTGCTTGGGTCTTGTATACTATAATAGACTGCAATGTGCACTGTCTAGCCAGGGATCGATGCATTTTTCCGTTGGCGGATATAGCCATCTCCACATGTGGCCATTTGTTGTCCCACCGACCAAATTCAATTAATCTTTTCTCCCTATTCCTCCCTTCCAGGTGGTTTAAATGGCACGAATGCCACTACAGCAAACGCTCTCGTTGAGCTTCTCCAAGACGTTGCGAACGGTACTCTATCTCCCGACGATGCTGCAGTCCAATTAAACTCCATCCCTCCTGCCCAACAACCTGACGACTCTGTAGTGAAAGCAGACTTTCCTGAAGTCGTCTGGGGTGCAGGTAAAACTGCACAACAAATCGCAACGAATTTGGAACGCATTGCATCCAGGCAAGGCATGGCTGCGGCAACCCGTGTCGGTCCTAGCATTGCTGCTCAAGTAGTCGACATCCTTCCTGATGCTATTTACTCAGAAATTGCTCACTCTTTGGTATACAAATCTCCTACCACAAAACAACGCAAACTTCCTGGTACTGTAGCAATCATCTCTGCTGGTACGGCCAGTCCTAGAGTGGTGGAAGAATGCAGATTAATGCTTCAAGCAACAGGGTGCTATTCTTTCAAATTACCAGAGAGTGGCGTTATGGGAATGCACCGTATTGTAGCGAATTTGGATGCTGTGCGTGCTGCAGATGTGGTTATTTGCGTCACTGGAATGGATGGAGGTATCACGTCTGTCGTCGGAGGCATGGTAGAATGCCCGGTCATTGCTTTGCCAACTTCAACCGGGTATGGCACCGCCTTCCAGGGAGTCGCTCCTCTCTTGGCTGCTTTGAATTCTTCTGCGCCTGGAGTCACAGTGGTGAATATTGATTCTGGGTTTGGTGCTGCTATGGCTGCGTGGAGATTGATGAAGAATGCTGCCAAGATTAGAGCTGCGAACAACCCTGGGTCTTAGACTCTAAATAATCTGACGTTCAAGGTGGACGATGGCGCTTTGACAACAAAATAAAAATATAAAGAACAATGATATTCGTTCTTTCACACATCCACCTTCTATGAAGATATATACATACAGTATCCTACCTATAATAAAATAAATTCCAGCTATCAAATTTCATTTTCCTTGATCTCGTACTCCCTCTTTTGCTGTACATGCCTAGGTGTCTTATACTCGCTATTCACATCTACTGCTTTTTTGATACACACCTGGCAGTAGCTAAAGAAAGTAAAAGTTAGAGATATATCGCTCAATTCTTTATTTTTCTGGGCCGTTTTTTGAAGCCCATTTTTTTTGCTCCGCTGATTTTTGCTTTCCTCCCATACTCCGCTCCTCCTTTGCCCCATTTCCGTTTTTTTTTTCTTTGCGTTTCGTAGTTGCTTTTTTGTGTTTTTTTCTAAACTTGATTAAATTTATAATACCAGAGAAGAACAATAACTCATTCATTTCATCATAGCATTACCAAAAATGGAAATAGAGAAACAATATATTCTAAAACTTGTAAACACATTTTTGTATAAACACAATTGTATAAACATATTTTCCCTCATTAATTAAAGCGAATACGTCGCCAAGATAGCTTGTGCTCTCTCCACAGCAGCTTCTGATTCCCTCATCAACCCTCGCACCATCTTCGCAGCCGCGTCTCCTCGAGGCACCATCACACTCAACAATTGTAAACTCATTCTCAAGATGGAAATCATAGTTTTTAAAATTCGTCTGACAGCTGGGTGTCCTGCTGCGGTCCCAGCACAGGCAGGATCAATAATCTCAATACACCGTTCACATAATGTGGTAAGAGTAGTGGCATCTGGCCATTCAGGACCTAGATTTTCAGCTTCAGCTTCGCTCACTTCCGGAGCTACCGCGAGCTGGAAAGCAAGAGCGTACTGTGCACAGCTGTACAATTGCTCGGCGAGTTCCCAAGTGAAGTCATTTAATAGACCCATGCCTTCTACACTCTGTACATGCGCGGTACTAATACTTCCACTAGCAGTAGTACTACCACCAGGATTTGTAGTACAGCAAGCTTCGGCTCCAAACCAACCACCACTCAGTGCCGTACTTGGCGCTGGTAACTTGATCAACGCCTTTTCATTTTCAGTCACAGCGACACAAACAGCAGTTTCATCACCGTTGCCACCACCGTTACTACCATTACTTGCCTCCATAGTCGCTACAAATCGTAGCAATGAAGCAGACGCTCTCCGCAAAGCAGGCAAAGCATGAGGTAAAGCCACTCTATATTGCCCACGTGCCATTTTAACTACTCCATAAAGTAAAAATAAAGTATATCTCGATTCTTGAGCCATAGCCAGAGTTACAGGTTGCCTTGCATTCCCTTCTGGAGGTTCTATAGCAAGCTGAATGCGTGGATCCATACCGACTACCAATTGAATCGCAGTAGATACCACAGCAGGGGCACCAGGAGCGGCAGCAGTCAGCAACCCCATCAGACTCAGGACAGCGCACCATAAACGATGAGGTAATGTAGTTGAAAAGGAACCATCTGTGATAGAATATGCATTGGAATAGTCAATGCCCATTTGAGATGTAGACATAGCGATAGTAGGGTTGACAGAAAACATCAAAGTTGGGGTTGTCGCCATTGTATTGATATCTGGTGTGGATGTAGCGAGGCCGAGCAAGTTTCCACCTGGGGGAGGTGCTTGAAGCCAGGCAGCTAAAGATAATAACAACGGCGGGACGCCTTGTTCAACGAGTACCATAGCTCCAGATGGGGATTGGGTCACTTGAAGAGCAAGGAGGAGGAGAGCTTCAAGGATCGCCCCATGCGTGTTCACCTCTCCTTTTTTAATCTTGGGAGAAGCAGAAGCAGCGCGACTCATACCTTCAAGGGCAGATTCTATAGCCCGTCCAAAATGGAGATGGTGACGAAGTTCAGGTAGCCAGACGTCTGAAGGAACGAGACGATCGAGTAGAGCAGCAGAGAGAGATGCAGCAGCCTCTGCATGTTTATAATCGCTGTTGTTATTATTATTGTTGTTATTAATATTCAGATTGCCTGAAATGATGGTGAGTAGAGCAGGTAAGAGTCGTTGAGCAGCGTGCTGCGCTGGACCCTCTCTGGAAGAGGAGGAAGAAGAAGAGGAAGAAGAGACAGAGTGCAGGGCTGCAGCAAGAAGGCATTTTGAAATCGAATCAATGAGCTCTCTTTCACCCATTTCATTTCCAGAACTCGTGGGTGTCATCACCAACGATGCAGAAGTTGCAAGCCATTTCGCAGCGATGGATAACGTGCTTTCTACCACCACAGGTGAAACAGCACCAGCAGCAGAAGGAAGAAGATGTACACTTGTTCCAAGAGGCGTAGCACCAGCAGCAAAAGGAGAGCTCGTTGTCCTCGTATTTGAAGACGACCTGCCTTCAGAGCGTTGAGAACGGAGAATGACTAATGCAATTTGAGCTGCAGCTGCAGCAGAGGCGAGGTGTAAAGACCTCAAAAAAGAATCTGCTGATCTTGTCGTTGCTTGAGTTGCTCTTGTAGCTGTAAGAAGGGATTCAATGACTCGTGACAACACTGTAACGACATTTTCTACTGTTTCAGCTTTGGTTTCCTCGTTACCCCCCTTTGCTGTTGGCTTTTTATTCTGCTTTGCTGCTGCAGCGTCAGCCACAGTCACTAAAGCATCCAGCGCTGTTGCTGCATCAGCACGAACATCTTCTAAAGAGTATGCAATACTCACAGCACCAAGGATATTCTTTAGATCGCTTAGCAAAGGAGTCTCCTGAGCCAGGGCAGCACCAACACGGCGACCAAGCAAGCTCGCATCGTATATATATTTAGAGCCATAGTGAGCAATGGGAGCCAATCTTTGTGGAGTCTCAGCTTGAGTTAGAATACAGTCCGCAAGAGCACGTAGAGCAGGACGGGATTGGACAGCTTGATCTCCACCCTCACCCAGCACCGCTGTGGAGATAGAATAAAGACCGGCCGCAACCTGCGCTTGCTCTTTGCAATTGCGCAGCTCCAGTTCGGTAATCGATGCTAGTTTTGAAATTAAACAGGGTCCTGCTTGTACACTAGCCCATAATGCTTGATCATGGATTGATGTTTCAATTAATTGCGCTGCAGTTGCTGTTGCAAGCCGAGCAGCGTCACTTTCCAGTCCAGTAATATTAGGCACTACAAGGCAGTACCGTTTCAGTAAGCGAGGAACGAGTGCTTGGAGTTTCCCTTGGACTACAAACTCGTAGAGCTCAGATGGCATTTTGTGGTGAGATAAAGCAGAGGCAGTTGCAACGTTGTTATTATTATTATTCTGCCACACAAAGCATTCAGCGGCAAGCACCTGCATTGCTGCTATCTCCGTTGCAACTTTCCAGCACTCAGTTTTCATGCCTACCCACTTCTCAGCGGCAGCTAAACCACTTCCGGCTGTAGATGGAGCATCACCGCCAATTTTTTGGTCTAGAAAACTGTCCAGCAAAGAAATCCTGTTGCTATCTTGCCCTGGTACCGATCCAACAGCAGCAGTGTGTTCCAAAATTCCAGTGACAACAGCCCAGAAACCTGGTTGGCGTTGTAATACAGAAATCGCTCTATATGCAGGGCCACCAGATTGCCATAATGCAGCAACAACTTGCATTGCTTTCGCAAGAGCGAATGGAGAATTGTCCCTCTTCAGAAGAGATTCCCAGTTCTGAAGCAAAGACCACAGAGCATCAAGGCAGCTATACGCAGTACTGGTGGGGCTCTCGTTTGTACTGCTGGATGGGAGGGCTTTATTGTCCTCATTTGCATCCCTGTTTTCCTGTAAATAAATAAAAGGATAGAAAATATAGCCGTTAGAAGAGTTAAGGAAGAAGGGAAAAAAAATCAACCACCGATACTGCCAGGGGCTTGCTTACCTTTCCACCTTTACCATTTTCTAAAGCAGAATCAAAGAACAATGCATCAACTAAGCTAGGATGCTTCATCACCGCTGCAGCAAGAACATCACACGTCGCTTCAAATAACGGCTCACAAGAACTAGCAATTGACGGTGCCAGTGCATCGACTAGTGCCGCCTTGGAAGCGGGTGTCATTCTGGCACCTTCCTCAGGCAGCAACGGCAGCAGCGGCATCTCAGGAACTACAATAGACGCAGCAACGACAAAACAATGCATTGCACGGACGACTAATGCCTTTTCGCGTGCTGCAAAGTAGGGGTAGGCTAAAAAGGATAATAAAATGGCTGCAGGGGGGCGACGGCCATCATCAGAGCGATCACAGAGAAACGCTGCTGGAGCCAATAACGATGCTGTCCCCTCATTATTGATTCCATTATGGTTATTATGTACATTAGGTGGTAATAGTACTGGAATCAAGCGCAACCAGGCAATACAGCATTTCTCAGCTGCTTCTACTTGTGATGTAGTACGGTAATCAGCTGAATTTGACTGGGTCTCTAGTACCGCTGCATCTGGTGGGAGTAGAGGAAGAACACAGGCGGTGGCACCAGAGTCAGATTGAAGCACTGCCGTAACTGCAGCTACAATTGCACTCGTGTTATTGCTGCTGTCTTTGTTAAAAGAAGGCGCAACCAAAAGAGCTTGCCGAACGACGGTAAGGCACCGCTCAGCCAGCAACCACCTCTCTGCCAAATTTTCATATTTCCAGTGGTTAAGTTCGGGTGCAATACGCTGAAGAACAAAGGACACAAGAGGTGCTAACGCAGGGGAAGGACACCCAGCTTGTAGGAGAGAAATGAGTGAGTGCAGGAGAGCTAGTGTAGCTGGGTAGCGAGCTGCAGCGCCTTCAGCAGCAACCAGTTTAGTTAAGATCGGAGCCTCTGGAGGAGATGCAGGGGACCGTGCAGCAATACTCACATCTAATGGGGTAATACCTAACGCGCCAAGGAGTTCATCTGCGACTCGACCAGCAGCTACGGGCGCAAATGCAGTGCATATTTTAAAACATGAAGTCAACGTGCTTGAAAAAACTGAAGAAAAAGCCGCCACAGACGAAGAAAGATCAGCGAGCGTGGCAATTGTTTGACATGCCAATGAGATAATATCTCGACCAGTCGTAGTAGCACTCATAGCATTACTACCGGAACCACTACCACCACCACCACTACCGTCAAAACCACTCAAAGAAGAAGAAGAAAAAGAAGAAGAAGGTACTTCAAAACGAAGAATGTGAACAGCAGTAGCCCCTGGATCTTTACTGCAGACCGTAGCTAAGAAACTTAACGACGCATCCAACTCTAACAATGCAGCCTCAAAAATAGTACTACGTATACCAGTATAATTTTCCTGTAAAGCACGTAATGCTCCAAATGATCTGCATAACAAGGCCCATGGGCGGGTATCCACCTCAGCAGGCAAATGCCACAGCACAGCATGCATAGCAGCAGCAGGCGTTGACCCTGACCATCCTGGAATCCATACTGGCCATGCACCACATACCCCGGTACTTGAATCTAAAGAAGTTAGCACCTCCCCTACAACATTAGTATATAAAGTCAAGCCTTTCGCTCCGGGCAAGTCGAGCTCTGCTGTTGTAACTACACCAAGTGCATTCTCAGGGTTCGCAGCAATCGCAGGATGCGGCAATTGATGCAACCAAGTAAGCTCTGTGTTGCTGGAAAAGTAGTAAAACGCAGCAGCGGCAGCAGTGGGGCCAGTTCCTGCTGCAAGCGCCGTCAGCAGGCGCAGCAGGGGTACCGGGTAGGCGGGAAATACACTGGAGACTGATTCTAAAAAGGAACGAATAGGTTGATTCGCCAGGAGAATTTCGCCTTGATCTGGTCGATTTCTGCCATTCCAGAAAGAGTCACACAAGGCAGGGTGGTGGGAAAAGATATTACACAGCATATCAACTGCCTGCTGTGCCTGCTGCGCTGACATGGATTCACTACACGGATCTAAAGTAAACGCCGTCAGCACTGTGCACGCAGCACTGTAAACAATAGTCCCTGCCATATCCATCGCAGCTGGTTGTAATCCCTGAGGGGAACTGAGATCACGCAAGGCGCCAAGTGCATTTGCGTCTGTCGCTTTTGAGGCATGCTGTGCTGCGTCTTCATGTTGACCAGCGAGAGTCAACACTGCAGCCCAGACCAGCACGATAGTTGCATGCGGAGCAGAGGAAGCAGGACACCAGCCTCTTAATTCATTATTAATTTCATCTTTAATTGCAGGGGATAAGAATGCGTTGGTTGTTTCATTTATTGGACCTGCACCTTGGGCGATAACTTGAAGCGCCTTGTCGACATCAAGGGCCAAAACTTCAAGCAACAGCAAAGCCGCTAATTTGACTGAAATATGCAAAGGAGATAATTTTGATGATGCCTCTGGTTGTGGTAATGGAACAGCGAACACATGGGTGTGAAATAACCTCGCAAGCTCCAAGAACCGCTGCTGTGTGCATTGTTTTCTGGGGTAGAAATAAATTAATGATAAAATACTGAGTTGGACGTTGCGCTCTAATGCAGCGAGATCTTCAGCTGCAGAGCTTCTTCCTGAACGGGTAGCTGTCATTCCGGGGACAATGACAGCGTCGCCAATTCCTATAATACCTCCGCCAAAGCCATTCAATTGACTTCCTCCTAAAAGCCCTGCTGAATAGCCAGGAACAGCTCCACTGCCATTCCCTTGTAAATTATCTTTTAAAGCTTGAAAAGTTACTTCTTCCAGATCGGGAGAAGCGCCTAAAAGGCTTCCTAACGTCTCTTCTATTGCTTCAGCAAATGCACCGACACCGAGCCATCCTTCCCCGACAAGAAGAAGACTCTCGATCGATTGAAGCAGGCGTAATCGTTCTTGGAAATAGAGTACTACAATTGCACGGAGTTGATCAGGGCTTAGAGAACGGCCGGAAGAGGGTAGAGTAGCAGGACCATGTTCCTGAGCGTGCCAACGGGATACCAGCACATATGCTTGTACTTGATCCAAGTTCTGGAAGATGGTGAATTGTTAATTTTTTTATATATTTAATTGAGGAATTAGAAAAGATATAAGATAGATTGGGGATGGAGGTCTGGGTGGCAGATTTCGTATATATCAATTTATTTCTCTACTTATTTAACAAAGTCTTACCAACGCTTTACTGACGGAGAGCGCTGCAGGAACTAGTGCAGATTCAATTGGCACGTCCTTCCCACGAGCTACCAAGCTGGTTTCGGTTTCGATGGCTTTTTTGGATGCATCACTAGGTGTCTTAAATCCACGCAGACCCTTAATAAGCCAGGGCGCGTAGTCTTCTTTCAAAATGGATTGCAAGGAAGAGACATCAACTGCACCAGGGTCAAGCTTAATTCCTTCCAGGCGGTCGTAGAGTGCTTTGAAAGGCTCCCAATAAAATTGGGAAGCATCGAAAGGCATAGCGACGTATAAGAATTGGAAAAGTTTAAATCATAGTTTAATCTATAGGTGATCAAGCACGCTTTTGTCTTTGCTGTAGTTGTCGGACTCCAAAAAATGAACGAACAAATAATAGAATATGTAACGGAATGCCAGATTAAAGAAAATAAGCAGCTTGGATTTTGAACGTCCCTATATAGCTGCATATATGATTGAGAAAGAAGAAATAAATTTGCGTCACGCCCACCACCGCTCATGCACTACAATTATTCCTTAAATTCTTCTCTTATTTTTGGAAATGAACGGAGTATGCAACCAGCGCTGGGCGATAGAAGGCCCATGCCCATGCAATTGTTCTCGCCTTATTTCGTCAAGACTACGGGCTTTGAACAGCACATTGTCGCCAGCATATACATTAAATAGAATCCCATGCCGTAATCTCGCTTCTATCGTGATCACGAATTCATATTCCTCGGGTAAGGCATTTATGTCGAGAGCAATTTCAAACCACAGTATAAATTGGTCTCAATTACACTCTCTGTTCATCATCTCTTCGTTTCGACATCATATATAAGCCTTAAATTATGTTCCCTACAGACAATGATAGCTTGGTTATGTCTAGTTTTGATGGTAAGTCTTCTTCCTACGATGAAGACCAATTCGGCCCTCATGCTACCTCTGAGCCTGCTGAAGCCTTGGCACCCAGTGCTGAGCTTCGTGAGCTATGCCACTTACAGCTCACAATGCTTGTTACATCTTTGGAAGCTCGCTTGGCGCTTCTCGAAGAAACTGGAGTACGTTGTGCAATCTATCGGAGGTCTCCTGCGAGTTTACCCTCCGGTCAATTACAATTGCAGCTTGTTGCAGCGAGTGACGCTAGAGAAGCTGAAGCAGCAGCAAATCATCGTAAAGATCTCATTCTTGGTATTCCAGAAGCGAATGAACAGTACCAAGAAGCATGGATAGTTGAACAAAACTTAATTGTTTTACCTGACAGCGGGGGACTTGTCCTGCCACTGGCTCACAATCAATTTTTAGTCGGTCTCCTCGTTGTTGAATGCTGTAGCCCAGATTCTAACGCACCATACAGTGGGTCCCTTGCTGGGTCACTACACCCACCAGCATGCGCTGTCTTCAGCCCAGCAGATATGGCCTTAATAAAGCAGAACGGTACTGCTCTCGGATTAGCATGCGCCCTGGATTTGCGTGCGGCATTAGAACGTGCTGGCCACGCTGTGCGCCGTAGACAAGTACAAGGTCTTGTAAGACAAGCACGGAAACCGTTGAGTACGCTGCGTACTTTAGGTGCAATGCTAGCTCCAAGATTACAGGAGGGTGAGCCTGAGCGGGACATGACGGAGAGTATCATGGCACAGGGACAGACATTAGGGGAGATAGTAAGTCAATTACAAGCGTTTCTAGCACCGTCAATGCCTACAGTGAGAATAGGAACAGGTGGTTCAGGAGGACCTCGACAGCAGCAGCAGCAGCAGCAGCAAGATCTCTCGAGAGAGCAACAACAGCAATCAATGTTGTCTGCGGCAAGCTTTATGAATGATGATTCAAGTACCAGTACGAGTGGCAGTAGTACTACTAGTACTGATGATAGTACTAATTATAGAAGTTCAAGTATGACGAGTGTTGTACCAACTACCGCCAGCAACACAACCAACGTGGAAATGCTTCCGAGTCCTGCATTGCCATCATCCTCAATCGGAGGAGACTTTTGGACCCCTCCTGCGTTTGCACCGCCATCATTACCATCAAACACAACTGCTGGAGGAGGAAGCTCCCCTGGTGCTTCAAGTGAAAGCAGCAATGTAGATCGACAACCCCTTTCAGTGGCAGCTCCTCTCGTTTCTACGTTGGCTCCACTTCTCAACAGTGCTCAAAATTTTGCATCCGTGAGCGGAGTCACTTTTTTACTACCCCCCAAACCAGAATCTTCTTCTTCTGAAATTGTAGCAGGAGCAATGGGGCCAGCAGCAAAAGAAGATAGAGAACCTCGTTTCACTTTCCCAGAGACAGCCGTACCTGTTGAACCCATCGTACTTAAAAGAATGCTGAGTCAGCTTCTGGACGGTACCATAGCATGCTCGGCACGCGGTGATGTTATCGAATTTGTTTGCGAATATGAAGGTGATGGTGTTGTTATTGCGACCAGACTAGTGCAGGCAATAGGACCCGGCACGCTCACTCGAGGCGGTGCAGCGGCAATGGACTCCGAGGGAGGGCACGTGTTTTTAGCTGAATTTGCCACGTTGTCAAGATTAGCTCGACAAGCTGGAGGATGGTTTGATGTCACTGTTGAGCAGCCGAATAAGGCGAATGATGATAACAATTCTTTAGCAGGCGAAGAAAGGAGAAGGGAAAATGATGATGGAATGGTAGAGGCAATGTCGCTGGCACGTGGCGGAAGTAGCTTAATGGCTGCAATGTGGTTGCCTAGTGTACCATTAGATGAATTTAATTAAAATATGGAAGGTTGAAATATGTACCCTGCATATGATTTGTATACTTACATATTGCTATTATTGTACTGTAAAACTCTGTCTGCAACATAAAGTCTAGAAAAAAGTCAGCGATAATTTGAAGCCATCGCTTCACCTGCAGACAAAGCACCGTAATTTCTCACTACCTATTTGCAGCCACGCTTACCGGTTCAATTGCTGCTCCTGCTGGTGCTGGTGCCGCTGCTAATGGCAAGTACCAATCAGGTAGAAACCCTGCTTTCTTCCTAGCTTCATCATTAAATGGAGGCTTTAAGAAACCATGAAAATGTTTCCGTACCAAAGAATGAAACCATCCTTCTACTGTAGAATACTGATTTGCATCGACGATCCAATCAGGAACATTGCTGCTTCTTTCTTTTGGAACATCGGCAGTGCTATTTTTATGGCCGCTATTGTCTTGTTGTTGCCCACCGCCACTGCTACCGCTGCCTTGTTGTGTTGCGACACCATAAAGATGCTTCAGCCAGCGCACTCCAGCCCCACAATGACTGATTTCTTCATTATAAATCACATTTTCTAACAAATCAGCAGATTCGTTATCTCCACCAGCACGAAAACGGGCAATTGTTTGGGGGAGGATGTCAAGACCTCTCGCTTCGTGCACAGCGTGCTCTACACTTAGTCTTGCAGCTAAACTGCCCGCTGTTTCCATTGCAGATTCCCATAGACCATCGTGGGCTGCTAAACTGCCATAATCCAGCCCTGCAGCCTGCAGTCGTAGTAATAATAAGGAAAAGTGGCGAGCTTCATCCTCAGCAACTTGGATCCAGTCAGAGTAGAAATCTCTTGGTAAATTTGCAGCATAGTCTGGATCGGCACCGAATCGAGCTATAATATCCCATGCGAGATCAATAGCACAGCATTCAATGTGGCACAAAGAGTGTAGCAACGCTTGACGGCTTGCCAGAGTTCCTCCTTTGCCGCGCCGGGGCAGTTCCGCCGGTGATACTAATTTGACTTTATTATTCCTTCCTGGACGCTCAGGAGCTAGTCCATGGTGTTTTCCGGGTGAAGGTAATATGATGTCACCTGCTTTCCAGAGGCCGTACGCTAGTTTGGTGTAGGATGCTTTGAGAAGAGGATCCGATTGAGAAATGCATTTCAATGAAATAATTATGCAATCATCGCCAGCAGCCGGGGCTGATTGTAGATCAAAGTCTTCCATTGGCGTTTAATGGATAAACAACATGCATGGGCACGGTAATGAAAATAGTTTATTTGCAGTCAATTCTGATAATTTGCGCAAAATAATAGGTCGGACTCAAAACCTTAATCGAGACCCTGACCGCAACATTATGATTACTTTTAATTTTAACAAAACTTCAAGAAGGTGTGTTAAACAGCGAAAGGCGTTGGATACTTTACAAGCTGACATAATAATAAATCATAATTTCAAAAAACATGAACGCACTCAGCAGAGCTGTCCGCGGCATTTTACTTCAGGCCAGAACTAGCTCGGAAATCTCGAACACGGGTGCCAAGAGCCTGCCGGGTATCTTGAGCCGAAGCTACCATAAAAATGTAAGATTGTGTGGTAGGATCGGATGCCACTTGTTAGTTTAATTAAAAAAGCCCTCGTTCAGGCATCCCACCCCATATCGGAGATTTGTTTTTGCATTTTAGCTCATTTCTCCAAGTTCTTGCTGATATCACTTAAATTTGACGGCTCCTCTCTTTTTTCTAATCCCTTCAGGTTGTGGATCACTACGAACACCCCCGCAACGTAGGAAGCTTTGATAAAAACGACCCCAACGTAGGCACTGGACTCGTAGGCGCCCCAGCATGCGGAGATGTCATGAAACTTCAAATCAGGGTTGACGATGATGGTAATATCATCGATTCGTGCTTTAAAACTTTTGGATGTGGTTCGGCAATTGCTTCAAGCAGTGTTGCCACTGAATGGGTCAAAGGAAAAGGTGTCGAGGAGGTATTGACTATTAAAAATAACGATATTGCAAAGCATCTTAGTCTTCCTCCTGTCAAGCTTCATTGCAGTATGTTGGCAGAGGACGCTATTAAGGCGGCAGTAAGCGATCTCAAGGCCAAGAAGGCAGCTGCTGGAAAGCAGTTGAAGGTTGCATCTGCGTAGATTTATATAATGTACATCATTTAGATTAGTAATTAAAATCACCTATCTTGTGCATAATTCTGGGTATTTTAAATGATTTCTCCGTGTACCTCCCTCCCTAGTACTTTTGATCCCCTTTTTATTCTCTCCGAGGGTCTTACCCTCCTTGCCCCCCGCTGTTGCTGTTACTTAATGACAGTTGGGTACAGCGGCATTTAAATGAATTTAACACGTCCAATTTCTCTCTCTTTTTGCGCTGTATCTCACGAGTAAATACGTAGTTATTAAAAGATGAATGTAAGAATCTCAATTCGCTAAAGAATCAAATAATTTGGTGCAGAAAAGACGTGTTGAACCATTTTTATTGAAAATGTATAATTCATTCCGTCTTCTTTCCATTAGCATTATTATTATTATCATTACCACTATTTAATAGCGTCACAGCTCCTAGCGTCACACTCGCACCAAACAACTGCAACGGCGTCAAAGTCTCCCCTAACGCCACATACCCGCCTGCTGCAGCAAACATCGGTGTTAAAAAAGTTAAACTACTCAATGCTGTCAAGTTACCTCGCACCGTTGCTTCATAAAAGAAAACTCCATAACTAGCGGCAGATCCTAATAAAGACACATACACTAATAACCCTACATCTGAAGGAGTAATAGCCGCCAATTTTGTGGATAGTTCACCTCCATCTTGCACTAGTGCTAGTACCGTCAATGGGATGCCTCCCAAGATCATATGCCAGCCTGTAGCTACCACTGGATCACAGTATTTGGCAACCCACCGAACCATGACGGTACCTATAGCCATAGATTGCGCTGCGAGAAGCATCCACCACTCTCCAGAATCCCATAACGACCAAGAAGTAGAAGAAGCGGCAAGGTCAGTGCTAATTGCCGCTGTTGTTGTTGTTGTTGTTGTTGTTGCCAAGGTACTCAAAAAACCATTAGAAAGCATCTCAGGGGGTACTTCTAATAACAATAATCCTAATACACCCATGCCTAGCCCCAGCACACCTAATTTACCTAGCCTTTCTCCAAAGAAAAGCGAAGCAAGCAATGCAACAGTCAGCGGTTGTGAATCGATAATCACAGAGCCAAGGCCAGCAGAGGTCCGTTGAAGGCCCTCAGCTAAGAATCCTTGAAACATAGCCCCATCTGCTAGTCCAAATAAAGCTACAGCAAGCCATGCCATGCTTGAACTAGGCTGTTTCCGGCCAGTTGCTTGAGCCCATAGAAGCAAAACTATACCGGCAGGTATTAGTCGCCATGCCGCCAAAAAGAGGGGAGTTGTATGAGGGCCTAATTCCTTCATAGCTACCATAGATGTACCCCAGAAGAAAAAGGGACTTATTAATAGTAAGGTATCTATAAAAGGAGCCACGCTACTGCGTTCTTGTGTAGTTGACAGTTTAGAACTAGAGCTGCCATTGCCATTAGTTAAATTGTTTATTTCGTATTCAGGAACGACGCATTCGACTTCAGCGCCTACTCCGTAACATGCTAAATCATCTGCAGTATTTGTATCATTGGAAGCAGTCATACTGTTGCTATTATTGCTGTCTGTGCTGTTATTGCTGTTGCCGGCAGCACGAGCCACACGTCGTCTAGGGCGGCGGAGCAGCTGTAGCTTTGGTCGTGCTAATAGTTGAGCCATAAGAAGGCAATGTGGTCCATCCGAAAATATTCTAGAGCCAAGCATTTTGTGAAATGAAGCTAGTGAAAGGTATACCTTGAACAATTTAGATCAGAAGTTGTGGAATTGAATTTTGAGACAGAAATATTTTAGCTGGAGAGTTACTTGACGCTTGGCGCTCGCTTACTAAATTTATTCTGACACGACCAAGCATTCAAAAGGCAGAATGGTTGAGTTTAAGTCTGCTTTACCTTGTGTTTGTCAAAAACTTTCCTCCTTCAAGTTGGCTTGGCAAGGTTTATGAAATATTTATTCGATTCTAGTGAAAGATCTTCTATTCATTATTCTTTGCGAGTGTTCAAAACCGCGTGTTAGCGCCAAAACTGTGACAAATTGCGCCAGAACTCCTCATTTCTCTTCAGATCCAACTTGATTTATTCACTCCTCTTGATTTTCTAATTCAGTCCAAAAACTCCATTACCATGAAGCCCACTCTTCACTACTTTCAGATCCGTGGTAAGTAAAACCAAAAACATCGGCGTTTAAGCCATAAGTCATGATTAATACACATAATCTCCAGTAGTCAACACTCCCGCCCGCCGCCAGCATTTCAGAAAGACTCTCGATGAAATCAACAGTAGAAGCTAAAATTTACTCCTTTACTTATTCAAATTTCTCGGTATGAAACTGCAGGTCGCGGTGAACCCATTCGTCTTATCCTTGCCGCCAAGGGCCTCGAATTTGACGATCTCCCTATTGATTTCCCTTCCATGAAGGGTGACAAGGTCGGCTTCCCCTGTGGCCAAGCCCCTCGATTCCAAGATGACACCGTCGACATGATCCAAAGTAACGCGATAGTCCGGCATTTAGGTCGCAAACATGATATGTATGGTAGTGACCTCAAAGAGCAAGCATTGGTCGACCAAATCCTCGACACCGTGGAATCTATTAAAGTAAAATATCTTACTTTAATTTATGAAGATCAATTATCTGATGAAGCAAAAGCTGCATACTTCAAACTTCGTATTGATGAAGCTGGTGCCGTAGAGAAGAACGGAGGAGCTCATTTTGCCTATTTGAACTGTATGTTGAAGAAACATCAAAATGGCGGGGCATTTGTTCTCGGTTCTAAGTTAAGTGTGGCTGATATCATGCTGTTTGATATTGTCGACATGCATGTGCGTATTTATGGAGATGATTTTAAGAGTGTATGGCCTGCTCTTGCTGCTCATCATGATGCAGTAGCAGGGTTTTCAACCATCGCCTCCTATCTGGCATCTGACCGCCGCCACTCTCAACAGAATGGTAATCCTTTGGGTTAAGAACGTAGGGTTCCTAGGGTTCTTCCAGTTCTATGGTATCATCATACATTTCTTAGTAAAAGTATATTGGAGGTTCCATTTCTAAGTTTCTAGAGGTCGTGAATTTTCCGGTGTTGGCAGCTTCTTATTTAAATTCGTTAAAGACGAGCTGGCAGTTTCGAAATATTTTATGTATTGTTGAATTAAATAGCCTTTGCAAGTATTCCTTTCTAAGTTGCTTATTTGAAGGTCTTTACGAGTGTAATTTCTCTTGAGATATGCTGATGCGGGACACAAATTCTTGCCCGAATTCCCCGGCCAGATCCGTGGAACGCTGGGAAATAGAGAACGACCACCTTAAACAGCAGATTTCACTCTTACAATTTGAGTTAGATAATAGACGGCGTGCGTTTCTACTAGCAGTGCAGGAAATTAACGCCACACATGAAACTAGAGCACGAGTAAGATCATTCACTTTCAAATTGCCAACTTTATATTTTTCTTGTAGACTCCCCTACCCAATTGCAAGTTAACTCGAGTCTTTACTGACCATGCAGCATGACGAAGGCCGCATTATGTATCTCAAACAGAGTAACCAAGAGCTCGCAGTACAGGTAGAGAGACTAACTAAACGCTCACACCGTGACCAAGCCAAAACCGCAACTGCAGAACGTGCTGTTTATCAACTTGAAGCTCAAAATGTATGGCTAGAGGCTCAATTAAAGGCTTCTTTACACGAAAATACGAAAAACCAACATCAAAATCAGTCACAGAGTCCTCACACTGTTGTCCTATTTCGGGAAACGACCTCGGCGCCCCCACAACTGCAAACCGAAGACCTCTCCCGGACCGTAGCAACGACAACCGCGGGCATGAATATTGAAGGGAATAATTTAAGTCTAAGCCTGACTTTGTCTGAAGACTCCTCGTTGGCGGGAATGCAACCACAACAACAGCAACGCCGTGCTGAAGATGACAATACTGCCAACGGTAGTGGTGACAATCTTAGCGTTAGTGATATCAATGATGATACTATTAACAACCAGTTTTCTTTTCCCATCATGTCATCTTTACCACTGAGCCCACCACCTTCGATGCCTCCGCCTCCTCGACGGAGCACCTATGCTGAAGCTATTACCGGCACAATGAACAACAACTTAGGAAACATGAATAATACGAGTATCACTGCCGCTAAAAGAGCTATACTGATTACAAATACTACTGCTAATACTACTACTAATATTGCTACTGCTACTACTCGACGAAAGAGAGCGACGTATGGCACAAATCCCAGATTTCTTGAGATACGCCAAGCCTACCATAGTGTCTTAACGTCACAAGCAGAAGAAGAAGAGCCGCTGGCTCGATGGGTACGTACCGTCATGTCCAATACATCTGCTATAGAGACAGATCCTAAGAAAGTGGAACCGGTACTTCTTGGTTTAAAAGAGTTGTGTGAAGAGAATGGCATCCCGCTGCCACTACACAGAGTAGGCCCTTGTCAATTTCAGCTAGTAGGGAAGAAAAGTGGGGGTCAGAGACTGAGTGTGAGGTTAATTAATGGACGGTTGATGGCACGGTCTGGTCCTGCGTGGTTGGATATATTTAAATGGTTGGAAAGACAACCTTTGGCCATAGAAGAGGGAGATGAAGATGTGGTTGTATAGGATATACAATGGAAAATTATGAAATGATTTTTGTTCGTTATTTTCTATGAATGGATTGTGGTGAGATAATCTGAACAATGAAATGAATTTAAAGCTATACATCACTTATTTTATGTATTAGTTCACATGTATTTGGTAATCATCAATTAAAACAAAACAAAAGTTAGCGGGGGGGGAAATTATGAAAATACATTCTTGTATACAAACCAAATAATCGCCTCTCTAAAAGGCTGCTTCCAAAGGAGCAACGCGTGTCTTATTAGCTTCTAATTTATCTAATGCCGCTTGCAGTTCTTCCAACGACTTTGCCCCTTCCAACTTTTCAGAGCCAACGACCCAGGTAGGGAACCCTTCAAGATTTGCTGCTTTGCATGCTGGCGCCATTTCAACACCCTGCTTCCACCCACCAGGGAAACATTCGACATAAGGGAAATCACTCATAGCTTCTTGACCAAATATTTGTTTCTGATCATAGCAATGGCTACACCAAAAGGCACCATACATCTGCGCCCCTGCTTCTCGTAGCCGTGCCGCCAAGCTTGTCGCCTCAGGAGGAGACTCTGTAGTAACAACAGGTTGCTTATATTCAAGTTCTGTGATACCAGTGCCAGCTTGAGATGCATCAGGCGTGCCAAGGGCAAGGGTAAGAGCTAATAAAGTGGCTGCAGCAAGGCCGGCACAGGGAGCAGCGGCCTCTTCCAATTCCCGTGGTTGTAAGCCTGTTATCGTCAAAGCCACGATACCAGTCGATAGAGCTGCTGAACCTATACACCAAGGGCATAACTCCCCAGGAAAAGCGGTGAACAATATGTACATCAAATAGGCAGAGGTGGTGCCTAATAAAAGACCGCCAGCCAAGACAGCGGTGCGTAAAGGGGTCTCGGCATCTTCATCATTACGTCTTACCGCGCCGATTCCGGCTATAGATAATGCTACTACTCCGCCATAAACCAACATGCCAACGGCAGATAAAGGAACTGTGCCCCATAAAGAAGCATAATCGCTGGTAAGGACTGAAGCACACCCGCCATAAAGGGGGCACGCAACTACACCTCCTAAAAGCTTAGTAACCGCCAAATAGCCAGTTTCTAAAGCACCTAAGCTAGCCAATGCAGCGACTGGGGCAAAGGGGAAAGGAGCGCGAAGACGGGTAGAGCTCCTCCTTGTGTTTTGCTGCTCCCGCCCGGACGTTGAAGGTTCAGTGTTCTCCTTGTTATTGCTAGCTTGAGTTAAACGCACCCGCTTTGAACGATGCGTAACATTACTGAGATTTATTCTGGGGCATTGGAGGGTTGTAAGGCCTCTCACTGGGGTAGACAAGGCTAGAAGAGAGCTCATCTTCGATGTCATGAGAGCCATTTCTGCATTTAATTGGACGGCTTGGTGCTTGTAAATGTTTGCAAAGAATATCTAATGGCAGAAGGAACGTTTAACCACCGCAACCTGAGGTTTTGAGGCATATACAGCTCGTTTTCGCGTTCTCTTGATCCAGGAGGCTTCTAATTGACACCTTTTTTTAGGTTCTAAGCCTCTAGGGAGCCTTGCATTCATTATTTCCTTCTGCAATACAAGAACTACGCTTACCCCAAGCGGTGAAGAAGTCTGAACTCGTAATTCTGTCAAAATATGGAGTGCTAGAATTCCGAAATTGCAATTTGAAAACGGCAAAATGGTCGGAGATGACCGCGCCTGAGCCTTCGTCTTTAAAAGGTGTAGCAAACGGAGTCATGGGGCCACCCCAGCAACCCATGTCACCTCCTCCTGACGAGGCATCGAGCCCCCCGAGGGCCCCAATCTGGCCCAGTAAGGCTGGAAACGGCTTCGCAGCTCTAGAAAACGGCTGCAAAACAAGCTTAGATAAGCCAGAAGTCATTGTAAGCGGAACTTCGGAGCAAGCCCGGCCTGCAGAAGGTGCTGGGCCCATTCCTCAAAGCTTAGAAGCTCCTGAGGCCCCTCTAGCTCCCAAGCCTTCAGTAGAGCCATTAGCAGGCGATCAGCCCCCCGCACGGCCCAGCGAACCTTCTAGTAAACCCCAAGCCGCTGCCCAACAGTCCCTGACCACTTCACAACGTGAAGCTATAGTAGAGCTGGAGGGCATTCTCACGAAGATCAGTGCCCTGGACGTAGGGGGTTGGTTTCAATATCCAGTCACCGAAAGGGATGCACCCAATTATCACAGCATTATTAAACAACCAATGTGCTTCCAGGTACGTGATCAGTTCCAAAAGCCCTAGAAAGTCACCACTGGATGTAGCTTTATTTCTTAATTTCCCCAATCAAAAACGGGTGGCGGTAATAAGATTTACTTTGTTAAACTATTACTTTCAAATTCTCAACTTCTAACCGTGTATTCATATTTCCCTTTTGCGCAGATGATGCGTTCCAAGATTCAGAACTTGCAATACATCAACTGGTCCGATTTAGAACACGATTTTCACTTGATCTGCAACAACGCCATGAAATATAATCAAAAACGTTCTCGTGTACATAAGCTTGCAATTTCCATGCTTCGTGCTGGTAAAAAACAGCTTTCAGAACTAGAACTAAAAGGCCGTCGCGCTCTTGCTGTGGTATTTCCTAACACTAACGGAGATGGAGCAACGGTAACGCCCGGCATTGCTGGCGCTGTTTCTCTTACGCCAACATCCGCACTGGCTTTGCCTACGGTAGACACCGGCACGTCAGCTGACGATGTTGTAGACGATGTCGTTATGGGCGAGGCGCAGAGTTATGGAGCAGAACTGGATGGTGGCTATAGTAGTTATGAAGATGAGACTGATCTTGAAGAGGAAGCACAGCAGCAGCAAAGAGACAAGGACCTAGGGAGTGGCGATAAAACATCTACCAAGGCTGCACCACATAAATTATCTGCAGGAGAAGCCGTTATTACGGAAAGAAACTGGACTTCTGATCGTGGCAGTGCTGCTGAAGGTGCTGCTGGTGCTTCTGCAAAGCCATCTAAGGCAACACGGGCCAGCGGTGGTGTTGCGGTCGGAAGCAGCAGTCCAGAATGGAAGGCAGCAAAACGCAGTACAGAATGGCGTATGCAATGGGTTCGATTAAGACTTGCAGAGCTTAAACATCAGCGTGAAAGGTATCAACGGCAAGGAGAAATAGCAGCCAAGGAAACTGAAAAGAAGGAAATTGAAGCAGCCAATGGTGGCGGTGTGACAAGACCGACGCTGCATCACCACCTAGGACACAGAAAACAAGATCCTGTGTTTGAAAGTAATGGTATCTTAAAGCACCCTTTCTTTGCAGTACATAGCATGGCTAAACCATTCCCTTCAGATGCTCTACCTGGTATTGCAGCATCTGTTGATGATGCTTTCTTCCCTGCGAAAGCTCACGCTGCGCTGAGCTTACTCAGTGGCAAACTCGCTGCTTTACGGCAACAGCTTGTTTCTATGCAAACCCCTGTTGCAGCAGCGACAGGAGCAGGAGTAGCCAATGGACAGCCTGGTTTAATGGGTAGAATGCCATCCACACGTGGGAGAGGACGTGGCAGAGGCAGAGGTCGTGGTAGTGGTGGGTATGCTCGTGCTCACTCGTTCCCAGCTCGCCAAGCTTCTTTGTACTCTCTCCACGGAGGAGGTATCAACCACCATCACCATTACAATTATAACCACAACGATGAAAGTAGCATGCGTCTTAGTAAGAAAATACGCCGTCGTGATGAATACGATCTCAACGACATGGTAACACCAGGTTCTCTTGGCGCCCCCAAATTTATAGAGCGACCTCAAGTAAAAGCTATTGAAACGCCCCAAGTCCGTAGTTTAGCTGCAACTGAAGTTAAAAAACGCGATGCAGCTATAGCAGCTTATGCTGCCGCGATCAAAAAGGGTGACGAAGCAGCTGCAGCAAAAGCTCAAAAACTTATAGATGCCTTGTGTCCTGATGAAGGGTCCTCCGAAGAAGAAGACGATGACGAGTCTATTATGCGACGTCATGAAAAGAGTGAGGTCGAAGAGAAGGTTAAATATGAAGCTTATACAGCAAGTTCAATGCGAAGAGCGAAAGCACAGGCCAAGTCAGGCAAAGCTGGTAATGTGAAAGGGGGCAGAAGTATGATGAAACCTGTTAGAACAGCATCAGCACCGGCACAAATTGATGTCGGTGGAAGTGAAGGAGTAGAAGCTGCTGCTGCTGCTGCAGTGGCAGCTGGTCCCCAGGCGGCAGTTCTTAATACGAGTGCTCCTACCGCTGTTCCTGCTGTAGTCAAGCAGGAGCAGAATGGCAATGGTATTATTCCACCTGCAACAGCAGCTGCTGCTGCTGCACCTACACCAGTGCCTCCTCCAGCACTGTCAAACCCTCTTATGATGATGCAAATGCCGTTACAAGCTGCCTTAACAGTTGCGGCATCAGGTCAATCCCCTGCTTCTGCTGCCGCAGCAGCAGCGAATCAACTGCAATATCAGATCCATTCTGCTGCTTTCATGGCTCAAATGATGAAACGACAGAACTCTGCTGCATTGCAGGCGATGCTGGCAGCAAATAATGGGAATGGCAGCGGAGTTGGTGTTGCACTGGCTGCTCCGGGGCCTCCCAAGGATTCTAATGCTCTTCCTGCTCGGTTACAAGCTATTATTCCTAATGGAACACCCACTCCTGGTACTACAACTAATGGGCAAGTAAAGCCTGTCGGTGAAAAAAGAAGAGGCCGGCCACCAAAGCAGGCAAAGCCACAGGCGTAGTATATTTGGCCGATGTTTTTAGGATTTATTCTATCGATAGTTTTTTGTTTTGGTTTGTTTTTTCAGGACGTCTTCGTTTCTTTTTGTCTCCTTCTTAGTGTACTATATTTTTGGCGAGGGTGGGTGCACAGATCAATCAGGTGCAGGTTGACTTGAACAGGCAGTCCTTCTGAAGCCAAAAAAAAGGAATCGTATTATTAGTTATCAATTATAAAGTAAAATAAAATAAAATACGCCTCTTGATGGCAACAAAACCAATTTTCTCTATTTCAGCATTTGTTTTTTGAGCGAGTAAAGAAAGAAGAGAAAATTAGCTTTCTGAAAAATAATACATCGTACACAGCCAGCGTAAAGGCGAAACCAGGGCCAGAATCAAATCCTTTATACTTTTCTTTTTTCACCTGCTTTCTTCCTTGGTTGTGATGTTGCACTTCACTTTGACGTACATATATAATATACAATACCGTTCTTGACCATCTGTCCCTTTTTATGCTTTGTCGTTATTTCTTCTTTTCCACTCCCTTGTCCCTACTTTCCTTTTAACTTTTTCAATCAATCGATCAATCAATCAATCTGTCAGACATTCTTTAGTGGTGTAATGGAGGGGAGGGTCTCTCCTCTCTCTCCCCCCCCTTGCTTCCACTTTTCCGTATTTACATACTCCACGTCTATGCTGCACAGAGACACTAACGTAACGTCAGCATTCATTTTTCTGGTTTTGTATATCACAAGATAATAAGAAATTATTTAAAGAGACCCGCAGAAAAATTCCCGACACAGACCTCTGAGACAAAAACAGCTCCAAGCTATATAACATCGCCTTACAAATAGTCAAACAAGTAAATTCTGCATATAATATTAAGAATATCCAAATTTTTAATTAACTAGCTACATTTTCTGTGTATTATAGCTGGCCCCATCTCGTCATAATCAGCTTTGCTCACAGCATGTTGAGAAGTTTGCATTGGTCCAGAGCCACTAAACACAATTTTAGCCATCACAGCACCCCCTATCCATGCTGCACGCTGGGCAGTACGTTTAGGCATATATTCAGGGATAAAACACAAAGCAGGAGGGAAATTTGGGTGTGCTGTGGCGGCTACTTCAGCTAAAAGACGCCGTGAGATCCCATATGTACCTGCCCCTCCGCCGCAGATGAGTAGATTTTCCGCTAAAACTTTTGCAGATTCTTTACCGCCGTGTAGAGTAGTTACCAGCCCTGCTGTTTGAATAGCGTCTGCGAGTGCGGGTAAAGTGAAACCTAGCAAAGAAGGGTTTAAGAGTGCTTCACCAAGTGCTTTTCCTTCTTCCTCTACATTAATCACCTGGCCGTCTGGCAAGGTGAATATTTTCCTACTTTCTTTTTGTTTCTCTTCTTCAGCTTTACGTTCCGCATCATCTTTCGCTGTATCTGTTTGTGCAGCAGCTCCTGGTGCTAGAGCGTGTGGCTCGCTGCCAGGGAATGGAACTGCATGCATGGCTGAAAGCTTTATTTTTTCTGCATCTTCTAGGCTTACGTTGATGCCCTTTTTAGATAAAAGGTGTTGTAAATGGGCTGTCAAATTCTGACCACCGTATGGTAATCGTGCGCCTGACGATGCTTGTAATAATCCATCTAAAACAGGCATCACGTCTAATTTATCGTAGCCTATGTCGACTACTACCCCACTAAGTTTACCTACACCGGCTAAAGATGCTACAGCTGAATCGGTCGCATAGTAACTACTGACGTTGAATACTTCAAACACGAGTTGAGTGAGAAGTTCGCGATCACTACGAGATGTTAAGGCTGGTTCTATCATGAGAAGGCTGCCTTCTGCTCCTTGTACCCAGGACGGGAGTTGATCATAGAGAGCGTAATGAAGAATGGATTCTAAAACGTCCCAATTGACGATTTCTCCGCGCTGGATAGGGCGAATGGGATCTGGAGACGTTGATGTAGTCGCAGCAGAGGGTGTGACCTGTTTAAAGAGGTATAGATTTGGTTACTTTTTCAAAGTGATCAGATTGAGGTGACGGGTAAAGAAAAGTGTTTTGCAGGCATTAAACTTGCCAATCGCGGTTCTTCCTCCGTTGGCCATCCGGAAGCATATCCAGCTTTGATATCCTTCCCTCCTAAATCGACAATAATTGCGGCATTTTCAGCCATCTTTGAGAGAGTCAAGAGTCTGAAACTGGCTGCTCTCTGGGCTAAAATCACCAAGATATACGATTTGTGAACACGGTTATTTAGATAATAATCAAGTTTTTTTTCCAGCAGCAGGACTATTTTAACTTAAAATTTTTAAGTTTGAAACCCTCTTTTAGGAAGCACAGCGTGCCGTGTTCAAAATTCAAATTTTAAGAGACCTGAAATACTTTTTCAACAACTCGAATTTTCGGGTAACTAGTACAGAGCGAAAGCCTTAAATAGGAAAGAATATTAAAAAATCTATCAAGGATATATCAACTAAGTCCAATCCAGGCATCTTCGTTTTTCTCCTTTGCCGCCAGTGTCACTTCTTCTTCCGTTCCTTCCCCAAACAGCAACAAATCTTGCCTTTCAGAGAACCCAGAGGACAACTTATACCCCCCAAGACCTGAATACTGTCCTTTAGCATACGCCGTGCACTTTTCCATAATCTTCTTTAACAGTGGTCTCTGTAAATGAAATTCTACCGAGGTATACTCTTCTAAGCTGATCCAAGCTGCAGCCTCTACCTCATCTTCTTGTGGGACTATTGTCTGCGCAGATGCAGGGTGCACAGGGTCTAACGCCACTACAAAAAACATGTCTGATTTGCCAAATGCAAGACCATGAGCTTGCCGCATTGCTAGTACGCTATGAAATTTTGTTTTGATTCCTGTTTCCTCTTCGACTTCTCGTTGGGCTGCTTCTGTAATGTCCTCTCCTGCTTGGACTAAGCCTGTAGGCATTTTCCATACCCCTTTCCCCTTTAAAGGGCCATTCTTTTCTTGAACTACTAGTACGCGGCGAGTTTCTTTATCAAACACAAATGCCCCGACCCCCACTTGATGAGAAGCATTGGGCGGCAGTTTATTTTCTGATTGCGGGAGCCATTGCGTTAACATTAAGTATCCTGGTTCAGCATGGTGGTATTCAAAGCCCGCATCTACGGCGTGACCTACATAGTGGGCTCTGCTAATTGGAATTTTTAACCATATGCCTCGGAAGCCAGCCTCTTGCCAAGCCGGCACAGAAGATGCTAGAGCGTCTATGAAGTCAGTCGTACCTGTTGGAAGGGTGTCTGGGTCGATAATCAAGCCGTCATACATGTCTCGACGGCCAGGTAATGAGCCTGGAATGGAAGAGTCTACTTGGGAGTCTGTAGAGGCTGCTGCCATTTTAAAAGTTCTGAATGGTGTTGGAGCGATCGTGGAATGTGGCGAGCAGGCACGAGGTTGCATGATACCTGGAAAAGAAATGAAGTCGGCAGGTTTTTGCATTTAATCAAAAGCTATAGTTTACAACGTACAATTAACTACTTTCGTCAGAGGATGAAAATGGCAAATGGTCTCCCAGGTCTTGCCAACAATGATTAATTACATTTTATTGATTCACGCTTCGACTTCACTATATTCAAACCTTACTCTTATATATTGTGGCACGCAAAGAGCGTAACGCAACCTTGTGAATTTTATAGGATCTAGTTAATAGTTGACAACCAGCTTTTGCAACCAGCATCACGCCTGCATGCTTGATCTGTTGGATAATTTTTAACTTAAGCACACTGCGATAGCTTGCTTTGGTTCCAGACAACTATTTTGAGGTTTGCAAGTATTACTTTGAGGTCTGGACCTTGTGGATTGTGCAGAAGAGACCCTAACTTTGACCCTAACGTCGTAAAGAAAGTCTGTTTAAAATTTTCCAGCTTTTTGCGGTCTAAAATTTTCCATTTTTCTCACTCTTCGCCACAGATCATCCTCTACAATAATTCAGAATATCCCATTTAAAATACAGTTGGCGCCATGCTTGCTCAGCCTCCAAAGATAGCCTAAACCTCCGAAGTTTTAATCCCCATGGAAATTCAGGAGCCTAGCGAGGCCCCCACGTTCCGGCCGAGCGCCGAGGAGTGGAGGGATCCAATGGCATACATAGCTTTTGTACGCAGGCATGCGGAGGCCGCAGGAATAGCCAAGATTATCCCGCCACAGGGTTCTTGGGAACCTGATTTTACATTTGATAAAAAGCGCAAGGTGCCTACCAAGCTACTCTCGGTGCATCAGCTGCAGACCAAGGATACTAGTGCAGCTGTTAAGCATTTCTGGGAGGATTACAATGCGTTCCTAGATGCCAGCGGGTCGAACAAGCCTAAAAAGAAGCCGACCTTCATCGGTCAGGAGATTGACCTGTATGCTCTGTACCGAGTGACTATGAAACGTGGTGGTTACCACAAGGTCAGTGAAGATAAAACATGGAAGGAAATAGTCGCAGCATTGCAGGTAAGTGTTCAAACGACCCATCTTTTCGTGGCTCCTCATGCAGCTAGTTTGCCCTGCTTTTCACCCGCGCCTTTACTAATGCCACCATTTTATTGTTCAGATCGTGGATAAAGGTAGCTCAGCTGCGTATACCTTGAAGTCGCACTATCAGAGACTTTTGCTGCCTTACGAAGATCACTGCAAGGCGCAGACCACTGAGGGTGCTGGTCTTCTGGGTAAGTTTGAGGCTTTGGGCGGGTTCTGAACGCATTGGAGTGTTTTTGCTGAATATTTTGACATGCGGTTAGGGGTTATATTCATTTCTCGGCGTCGCATCAGATGTTTGTTCCCCTTCATCCTTGATGCTCACATGTCTTTGTTTCTTTTTGCAGCTGCTGCTATGGAAGCTGATCAGTCCGATGATAAGTCTGATATTGAGGAGCCACAGGAGGAAATTATGGATGACGACGAAGCTGCTGAAATCCTGGAAGCGATGTTAGGCCTCGCTCCTGCTGTTCAGGCTTCTGAGCCGACAAAGAAGCGCCGAAAGGGCCCATCTAGAGTAAGTTGACAATAATAAACGCCCTAGAGCAGAATCTATGGTCCGAAACCTGCAGATGCTACCGTTTGGATTTTGAATGCGTGTCCAAAAGACCAAATTTAGTCCAAGCTAACGACCCGCTTTTTCTTTTTGCTTTTCAGGATCCTTCCTCTTCTTCGCATAGTAACATCAAGATTCCGGATAACCTCCTCACAATGGTGTGCGAGAAATGCAAAGGTGGACACTATGAAGACAAGATCATTTTGTGCGATCGTTGTGACAAAGGATGGCACATGTTTTGCCTTTCGCCACCCTTAGAAACCGTTCCTGAAGGCGAATGGGTCTGCCCAACTTGTATTTCAAGTGGTATGTCTTACATAATTACCACTTTATCAATTTATTGTTCCTATATTTTCTGCGCCCACGTTGTCGTACTTCCAACTGACTTTTGAATTTCTTCCATCCCTATGCAGAATTAGAAGGTGATGGCACCCGTAAAGGGGAAAACTACTCTATTGATGATATTGAACGTGTCTCAGCTAGCTTTGAACGCCAGTGGTTTGGTTCAGACGAGCAAGCCGCTGCGGCAACCCTTGCTCAACGAGAATCTGAATTCTGGCGAGTTGTAGAAGAAGGTGAAGACATAGCTGAAGTTCTCATTGCAGAAGATCTTGAAACGACTCGATACGGCTCTGGATTCCCTCGTCGTAAGAGTACTGGTACTACTGCTGAAGAGAGCCCATATGCAGCTCACCCATGGAATCTTTTAAACATTCCTCATGCACCCGGAGAGCATGCAAATTTGTTAAGAGTTTTAGAAGACCACATTCCTGGCGTAACGTCCCCTACAATCTCATTTTCCATGTTGTTCTCTGCGTACCCTTGGCGTGTGCAGCCGCATGAACTTTACGGTTTAGATTATTTGCATTGGGGTGCACCTAGAAAGCATTATGCTGTCCCTGCTCACGCTGCTGCATTGCTAGAGGCCGCTCTTCGTGCTGCCTTACCGCCCAAACTCGCACGGCAACCTGAAGTATTATATAAAATTCATTGTTTACTAGCACCTCGTGTCCTGGCTGCATCTGGAGTTCCACTTACTGCTGTCACTCAAGAGCCTGGTTCCTTTATTTTGACCTTCCCCAATGCTTACCACACTGCAATCAGTCTTGGTGTCAACTGTTCTGAATTTGTAGCTTTTGCGCCACCTGATTGGCTTCGATTTGGTGCCATGAGCGTCTCTAAATACCGCCACTATAGAAAACCATGCTCATTTTCTCATGAACGTTTATTGGTTCGCACTGCTACTGTTGCTAGCGTTAGCGGTGGTACTATTATTGGTGGTACAGATAGAGTGGTAGATCCTCCAGGGCCTCGTACTTGCCACTGGGTGAGCCAAGAGCTCGAGCGTGTTGCATCTGAAGAACGTGTTATGCGTGCTAAGCTCTGGTCTGAAGGTTTAGTCCGATCTCGCCGTGTAGATCAACCTGTGGGCATGGATTTTGGAGATCAATCTGACCCTGGATGTGCTATTTGCCACTTACCATTACACCTGTCAGCTGTAGAGTGTGATTGCTGCCCTCGTCGAAGGACGTGCCTTCACCATGCTGCAAATTTGTGTGAATGCCCTATGCGCCGCCGCCGTTTAGCGTGGAGATATACTCTGCGAGAATTAGAGTCACTAGAAGAAGGTTTAACCGCAAAGATAACCAAAGACGTTGTGGCACAGGTTACTGGAGAGGAGCGGGAAGTTTCTGCAGCTGTAGAAGCGGTAGCAAAGGAGTGTTCTGCTGCAGCTGTGACTCTTTTAGAAGCCGCTGCTGCCAATATAGCTAGTGACAACGCCGCTGCTGCTATTAAAAAGGAAGGAGCTGATGATAACGCCGGCGTTGCAGCTGCGCCTTCTGCTGCTGCTGCAGCAGTAGTACCCAAAGCTGAAGAGATGAAGGAAGAGGATTTAGAAGCTTTAGCTGGTTTTATGACTGTTATGAGTGCTGTCCAACCAGCTGAAGAGGACGATGATGAAGGAGAAAAAGAGAAATTAAAGCTTCTTCCTTCTCCCGTCAAAAAGGCGGTTGCTGCCAGTCGGAAGCGCAAACGTGAAGAAGACCAAAATCCTCCTTCTGAAGCAGCTGCTTCTCTTACTCTTATCACCGGAAATGGGTTTCTTCAAGGTCCTGTCCGTCCTTTCTCTATTCTAGATGTCTATCCAGAAGACAGAGAGGCAGTGAATGAGTGGTTGCAAGGATTACACCAATCTTGCACTGCATGGCGGGAACGTGCTCGCTTAGCTTTAGAACGAGGTGGTGGCATGGCTGTCGATTTAACTGATCTAGTGGAAGCTGCAGAGCAGTATTTATGGGGTGGAGTCAGTGCAGGTGATGAAGCAGCGGTAAGGGAATTACAACCTCGCCTGGCTGATGCAGAGGACTACATGGCTGCTGTGAATGCTGCTTTACGTGGGAAACCACCATTAGAAGCCATAGAAGCACTTTTAAATCAACATCCAAAACCTTTAGCAAATCCTCCTGGTCTTGATGAATTAATAGAAGCTGCAACATCTGCACGTGATTGGCTGTCACGCTGTGCTGAGCTGGCAGCTCCAGACGCTCCTCCTGTCGATGTTCGTACTTTAGAAATAGCTGTAAATGAAGCTTCCCGTTTACCTCTTGCCTTACCTGAAGCAAAAGCTCTTCGTGAACGTTTGAATACAGCTCGTAAAGTGGGAGAAGCTATACGTGGTGCCTTACCCACAGCACGCGAAGCAGGGCGCCGAAAGAAAGACGAAGCTGCAATTACAATGGATTATCTTGGAGCTCTCGTTGAGCAAGCTACGACTGCACGTGTTGACATGCCTGAAGTCACTAATTTACTGACTTCAATGGAAAAGATAGAAAGGTGGCAAGAACGAGTGCACGAGCTTGCTGGTGTTCGAGCTACTCTCACTGATTTACGTGATCTTATCGCTGAAGCTGAGACTCTCCCTGCTGTATTACCTGATGCTGAGCATTTACGTGCCATGTGTGATAAAGCAGAAGCTTGGTTGAGGCATATGCAAAGTTTAGTCCGCACCCGAGCGCCACTTAAAAAGCTTCGTGATCAGCTCCATTCAGGAGTACGACTGCCTGTAGAGGTCCCTGAGGTAGAAGAATTACGTCAGGACATTCGTCGTCGTGAATGGGAAGAAACTGCACGTAAAGTAGCTAATTCCAAGGGGACTTTACACGCTTTGATCGAAGTATTATCTACTGCTGCCGACATGGGCGCTGAAAATTCAACCTTGGCGTTGAACTTGCAAGAAAAAGTAGACGCCGCTGCGTTATGGGAACGTCGTGCGGCTGCCTTTGTAGCTAGAGTTACTAATAACAACACCACCAGAGCTGAAGGAGGAGCGTGTCCTGAAGAAGAACGGCCTGTGCTTGAAGAATTGGCAGAGGTCACGGGTGAAGGTGTTGCGACGGGTGTCAAGATGGAGAGGTTGTATTATTTAACGCAGCAACTACAAGCTGCGAATAAATGGCTTTCCAAAGCACGAGAATGCTTAGTCTCTACCAATACTGGTGCGAGTGATGCCAAGGGCAATGCTGCCAAGGATGTCTCTGCTGCTGCTGCTGCTGCTGAGAAAGAAGAGCAAGAGCAACAACAAGAAGCAGCTGGTGAGCCCATGGAGACTGATGGTGGTGGCGGCGGTACTACCGGTCTTGATACCCTGACCTTAGCTCTAGCTATGGAAACATCCCAAAACGGAGATGAAGGTGAAGAGCCTGCTGCTGCACCTGTTGCTAACAGAGCTGGTCGGCCGAGGAAGACTCCCCAGGCTGCCTCTGCTGCTGCTGCGACCACAGCAGGTGGTTCTCTTGCCCCATATGACACGATCGTTGCTCTTCTTGAGGAATACGACCAGCGCTTAATCATTAAAGCTGAAGAAGCTGCAGGCTTGCGTCGTCTACACGCTGCTGCTGAGGCGTGGTTGGAGGAAGCTCGCCCCGTCTTGGAGCAAGACTTTGTGGTAGACGACCAGCTGCCGTTGCTTGAAGAGCTGATTGCGAAAGGGAAAGCCACTGGAGTTGCTATGGAGCAGGTAGATATCCTTGAAGCCAATGTAGAAGCGCTATTGTGGGGACAGACTGTGCGAAATTTGCTTGAAAAACTACCCGAGTTGCCTGAAGACTTGTATCGAAAAGCTGCAACGGGTGGTGATGGTGATGATGCCGGAAAGAAGGGTGAAGGTGTAGAGAAACAAGGCAATAACGGTACTGTTATGGCCAGTACTGCTGCAGATCCTTCTACTTTGAAACCTAATATAGTCACTGTCCCTGCTTCTGGTCCTCCAACGCTCGCGGGTGGTTTACGAGAAAGTGGCCTTGAAATTCCTGCAGCCATCAAACTTCAAGCGCCACCTGGCGGGGTCCCTCCCCCAGACGCAGACCCCTCAGCATCTGACGATGACCGACCTATTCCTATTACACCTTACGATCAGCGCCCTCATCTTACCTATATGATGTCTTTATTAGAGGAAGGAGGCATACTACCTTGCGATGAGGAGGTCTTTGCGCGATTTAAACGCTATGTAGAAGCTGGTCAAGATTGGGAACGTGCTGCGCGTGCGGTCCTCGGTGTAGCTAAAGATGGCGGTCCTGCTACATTAGTAGGTGTCCGTCAATTGCGTAAATTAATTCTTAGAGGAGAAAGACTCGCCCTAGGCGTTCCAGCTTTACCTCGACTCCATGAGATTCTACGAGCCCATGACAAATGGGAACGCAGAGTCAGGGATTTAATGAGCTCTGCCGGTGCTCGTCCTGCCTTTGCTGAGCTTCAAGTCTTTCAACAGACTGCCCGTATGACCCCTGTCAACTCCAACCTGAGACACCACATTGATGAAGCAGTAGCTGCAGTTGAAATTTGGAAAGAGCGGTGTCGTCGTAATATCGCTAAACGAAACACCGGTATGCGTTTAGACCGTTGTTTTGAAGTACTGGGTCATTCTATCGACTGTGCTGTAGAGCAATTTGAACGCAGGTTAGAGGTGGAAAAGAAACTCGTAGCTGCTGGTCCTCGGAGACCTGGACCTGGTCCTGACGGTGAAGAAGACGAGAGGGAACTATATTGTTTATGTCAGCAGCCTTACAACGTGGATACCTCTATGATTTCTTGTGATTTGTGTGGAGAATGGTATCATATGAGGTGTGTGGGTGTCACTCAAACACAAGCTCGTTCTTTACGCAAATATTCTTGCCCGATTTGCGCAGCGGTTAGAAATGTTATGGAACCACTTGAATATGCTCTGGGGAAGCTGAGGAGGACACGTAGACCTACTCGCGATGAACTTGGTGCGTTATTAGAAGAAGTACGTTCCTTGCCTGTCACTGTAGATGAAGAATTATCTTTAGAAAAGCTGTTGCTCAAGTTTGATAGGTGGGCAACGGCGACGAGTAGAGCGGTCGAAGTCCACGAAGCTTCTCGTAAAAAGGAAAGCGGAGGTCAAGTACTGCCTTTATCTGATGGAATGTTACATCAACTGTGCAAAAGCGCGCTTGCTTTGGAAATTGATGGTACTGATCATGCTGAACGGATATTGCACTTGCTGAGGTGCAATAGATGGAGAGCCCGTGTTGATGCAGTTCTGGGCGCGAAATCTACTGCCCCTGGTGGAAAGGCCTCTGCTGAATCTGTGGCGAAGCTTCTTATGGAAGCAGATCGATTAAAAGTCGATGCCCCAGCTGATGTAGCAGGAGCTCGGTTGCTTGCCGCTGCTGAAGCAACAAAGAACTGGCAACAAGCTGTTAAGACGTGTGTCGCTGATTTAAAAGCTTCTGGTGGTGCTCTAGATCCTAAATTTGTAGAAGCTGCTGCAAAGGCCAAGGAATTAATCAAAGAAGCTGAAAAGTTGCCTATTAGAGTAGATCGAGAGCTTGAAAAATTAAATGAGTACTCAAAGCCGTATTGTCTTTGTCGCAGAGCCTATGATGAACAGATACCTATGCTGGAATGTGATCAATGTGGAGAATGGTTCCACTTTGAATGTGTGGGGCTGCGTGGTCAAGGTGGTAGTGGTAAAGAAGCAGCAGCAGCAGCAGCGCCGGAGGCTGCTCCTGTTCCGGAGGCGGAAGCTCCTACGGAGCCAATGGTCACAAACCAAGGTAGTGAACAAGATCCTCCTGTCGTGAAACCTGATGCTCTCTTTGAAGCTCCCCCTGCCGCTCAAACTACTGCTACTGACGATGACGGGTACAATAATGATGGCAGTGAGCCAGATTCAGTGCCAGAAAATTTCTGTTGCCCTATTTGCTGTATGAAATCAGGTACCAAATACGATCTGTTCCATAAACTACCTCAAGCAAGTATGGATGCACTTAAAGAAGCAGCAAACGCTATGCCCCCGCCTGCCCCTGCTGCACCAGCAGCAGCCACGACAGGGCTCCCCCCCGGCGTTGTGCTTCCTCCAGGCATGCACCCACAAGCTGCTGCTGCTGCTGCTCAAATGGCTCAAGTGGCCCAAATGTATGGCCAACAAGGCGCTTGGCCATTTGCAGCTGTCGCTGCTGCACAGAGAGGTATGGCTGCTTCTCAAATGACGCCGCAAGGAATGCAACAGGCAATGTATGAAGCGGCGCAAGCAGCACAAGCAGCGGGTGGGTTCCCTCAAGGTACTCATCCTGGCTTTATGCATCCTGCTATGTTTGGATTTGCACAAATGCATCCTGCTATGCAACACGCGATGAAAGCGCAGCAAGCAGCTGTGGCTGCAGCGGTTCAACAGCAGCAACAAGCACAGCAGCAACAAGCTGCTGAGGCAGCGGCGACAGCAGCAGCTCCTGCAGAAGGCGAAGGCGAAGAAGAAGCGCCTGTCGCCCCAGAAACTTAAACCAATGATAAGAATTAGATTCTATATTTTTTACAAAAGAAGAATATTTTCATGAAGTTTTACTAAAAACAAACAAACGACTTTTTTCCCTTGTTTCCGCTCTAGTGTTTTACCTTGATAAGTTTAAATTGTCTCCCCAGTACGCTTTGTGTTTTCTGCTCGCTTATGAATACCTTTGTAATTAAGTTACAGTATCGATAGACAGGATAAAGAATAGATAGTACATCGCTTGGTAGATATTAATAGGCCTTCTTTGGGTGGGTGGTTGAGCGTCGTCCTGGCCTGCATGCTGAGCAGAGGTTCACAGCCGTTTAAAGCCAGCTCCAAGGCCACCATGGCTTATTCTATTAAATTCACCTTCATTATTGCTCAAACTAGTTATTATAGAAGAGCAAGAGAAGCGTTATTATCACCTAGTTTCTTCTGATCAATCATTAATTCGCTGAACTTAAATTAGTTCTTAGAATTGGTAAAGTGCACCGCAGAGCCCGCAAAGCGTCGTGAAACATGGTAGCGAAAACCAAGGAAAATCCTGCAGACAAGAAGAAGGAAGACGAAACTAAAGATGAGGACAACAAACCTATCAGAGCTCTTACCGAAGAAGATATTCGGGTCATGCAGGCCTATGGGGCCGGTCCATACACCAGCAAGATCAAGAAACTCGAGACAGAACTCAAGGATCTCTCTAAGAAGGTCAACGAGATCGCAGGCATTAAAGAGTCTGATACTGGATTAGCTCACCCTAGTCGCTGGGACTTGGTCTCTGATAAGCAAATGATGCAAGAAGAAGCTCCTTTGTCGGTAAGTTTAGCTGTTGGTCAAAAAATCCGCAGCTTGCTTATTTTTTTGCCTCAAGATCAAACAACTTTGCAAAGTGATCTCTCTCTTGATCGTCTTCGTTGCTTATATTTCTCACCACATTTATTCCTTTTCTCTATTTCAACAGGTCTCTCGCTGCACCAAAATCATCAATCCCAACACTGATGACGCTCGCTACGTCATCAGCATTAAACAAATGGCCAAGTTCGTCGTTGGCCTTGGTGACAAGGTAGCTCCCACCGATATCGAAGAAGGCATGCGAGTAGGTGTCGATCGTCAAAAATACACCATTCAAATCCCTTTACCCCCTAAAATCGACCCTTCCGTTACCATGATGACTGTGGAAGAGAAGCCAGATATCACCTATGCCGATATTGGAGGTACTAAAGAACAAATCGAGAAGATGAGAGAAGTTGTTGAGCTTCCAATGCTTCACCCTGAAAAATTTGTTACCTTGGGGATTGATCCCCCTAAAGGAGTTTTATTATACGGCCCACCTGGTACAGGAAAAACTCTTCTTGCTCGTGCAGTAGCCAACCGTACTGATGCCTGCTTCATCCGTGTTATTGGGAGTGAGCTTGTTCAAAAATATGTTGGTGAAGGCGCTCGAATGGTCCGTGAATTATTCCAAATGGCACGTTCGAAGAAAGCCTGTATCATTTTCTTTGATGAAGTTGATGCTATTGGTGGTGCCAGACAAGAAGAAAGTGGTGGCGGTGATAATGAGGTTCAACGTACGATGCTTGAAATAGTCAATCAACTCGATGGATTTGATGCTCGTGGTAATATTAAAGTATTGATGGCAACCAATAGACCTGATACATTGGACCCTGCATTACTCCGTCCTGGCCGTTTAGATCGTAAAGTAGAGTTTGGTTTACCTGATTTGGAAGGACGTACCCAAATCTTCAAGATTCATACCAGGACGATGAGTGTTGAAAGAGACATTCGATTTGAATTGTTGGCGAGATTGTGTCCTAATGCCACTGGTGCTGATATCAGATCTGTGTGCACTGAAGCTGGTATGTATGCTATTAGAGCGAGAAGGAAGACTGTGAATGAAAAAGACTTTTTGGATGCAATCGAAAAAGTTATTCGAGGATATCAGAAATTCAATGCTACGAGTAAATATATGGTATATAACTAGTTAAAATGCATTTCAGATTTAGATGCGCACATCAATAAGTAGAAAAGAATCATAATAGACAACTCATTAGTTTGGGTTGCTTTTAAATGCATTTGCAATGCAAGCTATTGTAAAAAGAATGTTGGAACAGAGAAATGAACGTCAGCAGCGCCCTCACTTTTTATCAGAAAAATGAATATTTATTTAAGTATTTATCCATAGCCATCGGCATTACCATCACTAGTACTAATACAAACCAATCTACCACTCCTGATAATCACTATCCTCTTCTCCATCCCCACCTGCACTGTTACCACATTCAATACACGTGCCAATCTCTGAATTACCCATCAACGCCTCTACAATATTCCCAGGCCTGGTTAAATTAAACACAACAACTGGAATATTATTCTCTTTGCACAGCGTAATTGCAGTTTCATCCATGACTTCTAAATTATTCATCATAACTTCACGGAATGATAACCTTCGATGCAATTTAGCCCTTTCAGGATGTTTGACAGGATCGCAATCGTACACACCATCGACCTTTGTTGCTTTAAAATATGCATCAGCACCGATTTCTGCAGCACGCAATGCAGCTGCGGTATCGGTGGTGAAGAAAGGGTTACCGGTGCCAGCACCAAAGATAACTACACGGCCTTTTTCCAAGTGCCTGATGGCTCGTCGGCGGATGTAGGGTTCAGCAACTTCTTGCATTTCTATTGCCGTTTGGACACGAGTAGCTACACCTTCAGCTTCCAATGCAGATTGAAGGCAAATAGAATTCATAACAGTAGCCAACATGCCTACATAATCGGCGGTTGTGCGTTCAAGACCATCCCATCGATTCACACCTCGGAAGAAATTACCACCGCCAACGACAATTGCAATTTCTACACCTTCACGAGAAGCAGCTGCAACTTCTTTGGCGATAGCCTTGAGGACAGAAGGGTCGATTCCATAGGTGCCGGAACCTTCTAAAGCTTCACCACTGACTTTGAGCATGACCCTTTTATATTTCAGACCGACGAGCTCTCGAGGGGGTGCAGCCTCTTCAGCCTCTGCTACACAGCGGGTGCTGCTGGCACGCTGCGGTCTGCGCATATGTTGGGAGCATGCCTTTTCAAGTTTTAGGGATGTTAATTGGGTTGAAACAGCTTTCAATTCGCTGCGAGAAATGCCTATTGGCAGGCCATTAATTTGCAATGAAGATACGCGAAGCTTCATGGATGCCATGGCTGAGCAACCAGTTAATTCTATATTATTTTGGGTGATTTGAATATGCTAGCTTGCGTCTGGAAGAGATTTTAAGAGCACCAATTCGATTTTATACGTGCCGCCACAAAATTCTCAGCTCCCACCGTTTAAAACACCGCCCCAAAATCCCCAATAAAAACACTGCCTCTGTGGCTTTTATTTTTACTTAAAAACACTTTATACTTTTCGTTGAAGACTCCTAGGCGCGTGCTTTGTTCCCCAACGAGCATAAGGGACTTAAAACTAGCTTGAATTGTTCGAATCCATTTATATAAAAGGTTCGATTTAAGTATCTCCTCTTCTGAGCTTCAAACTGCACATAATTTAGGGTGCTTATAGCCCAGCAGGCTTTGCAAATATGGCGGACAACGGGTCCAATCGCAGTGGCCGCACAGGAGAGGCTTATGATCAGGACTTGTATCCTGGTAACGACGCTGTCTACGATAAAGAAATTGGTATGCACGATGTAGAGGACGAATTAGATGATCGTGAGCGCGCTGTAGCAAGGTAAGAAATTAAATTAAAACTTGCCAATTTATTTATTTTCTGCTTCCATATGAGTTATCATCACTTGTTTTCCGCATATATCTCACATTTATATCCCTTTATTTCCACTATGCAGTAAATTAGCCTCGTATACAGCCCCCAAAAGCGTATTAGCTGAAGTTCCCATGGAGGAAGACGGTGATGATCAAGGCAGCTTTGGTGCTTCACGTAGAATCGTAGATAGAGAAGACGATTACCGCCGTCGCCGTCTCGACCGTGCATTGTCCCCAGAACGTGTTGATGCATTTGCTACGGGTCATCAAGCACCTGATGATAGTGTACGTACCTATGCCGATGTCATGAAGGAACAAGCATTAGCTAGAGAACGAGATAATACAATGCAGAATATAGCTAGAAAGAAACGCGAAGAGGCTGAAGCTACGGAATATGCAGGACGAGAGGCTGAAAAGCCTACCAAAGCATCTGGAATGGCTGCTCCGTCAGCTGTCCCAGCTTCGGCTCCACAGCAGCAATCTTCTAGAGGTTCAAAGCGCAGTAGATGGGATAGTGCAGCTCATGTATCTGCTTTAGAGAAACCATCTGAATGGGATGCTATAGACGCTACCCCTCAAGCTAGCCGTTGGGATGCTACACCAGCATATGGTGCTGGTGCCGGTGGTGCTGCAGAAGGTCAGCAAATTGGCAGCAGATGGGACGCAACTCCAGTACATGAAGGCTCTGCCGTTACTGGTACAGCTCCTGCTAAGCGTAGTCGTTGGGATGCAACTCCTGCTGCAATGGGAGCTACACCAGCCTATGGCAGTGCTGGTGCCTTTGGCGCCACTCCCGCCTATGGAGGAGCTACTCCTGTAGGCGGCTTTGGAATGGATACACCGATGTACGGTGGCTCTGCAGGTGTCACTGCTGCTCAGCAAGTTCAAATGACTCCAGAGGTGTATCAAGCAATGAAAATCCAAAGAGAAATTGAATACCGGAACCGGCCTCTGACAGATGCTGAGCTGGATGCGATGCTTCCAGGCCCAGCTGATGGGTATAAGATCCTTGAACCACCTCCGGGGTATGTCCCTATCCGTACCCCTGCACGGAAGCTCACTGCTACGCCTGCTGCGGTTGGGGGTACTCCATTGTATTTAATACCGGAGGAAGATCGAGCTCAAGAATTTGATGTGCCACTTTCCGTGGGTGAGGGGTTACCCGATATGAAGCCAGAGGATCAGCAATACTTTGGAAAGTTACTTAAAGATATAGATGAAAGTGCTCTGAGTGTTGAAGAGGCCAAAGAACGTAAAATTATGAAATTGTTACTCAAAGTGAAAAATGGGACACCACCTCAAAGAAAAACTGCTTTGAGGCAATTGACTGATAAAGCACGCGATTTCGGAGCTGGTCCGCTATTCAATCAGATATTACCGTTGCTTATGAGCCCTACGTTGGAAGATCAAGAACGACACTTACTGGTTAAAGTTATTGATCGCATCTTATTCCGATTGGATGAGCTAGTCCGCCCTTATGTTCACAAGATCTTGGTGGTGATTGAACCTCTACTTATTGATGAAGATTACTATGCTCGTGTAGAAGGTCGTGAAATTATCGCTAATTTGGCGAAAGCTGCTGGTTTAGCTACTATGATTGCAGCAATGCGTCCTGATATTGATAATGTGGATGAGTATGTACGTAATACTACAGCACGTGCTTTCTCAGTGGTAGCTTCCGCTCTAGGTATCCCTGCATTATTGCCGTTTTTGAAAGCAGTTTGCCAAAGTAAAAAGTCCTGGCAAGCGAGGCATACTGGTATAAAAATTGTTCAACAGATTGCCATCCTCATGGGCTGTGCAGTGCTACCTCATCTAAAAAGTTTAGTAGACATTATCAAACATGGATTAACGGATGAAAACCAAAAAGTGAAGACAATAACTGCCTTAGCTGTCTCTGCCCTTGCTGAAGCTGCTGCGCCCTATGGAATTGAGTCCTTTGATGATGCCTTAGAGCCATTGTGGAAGGGGGTCCGCTTGATTCGTGGTAAAGTACTTGCTGCTTTCTTAAAGGCTATTGGGTATATTATCCCTTTGATGGATACAATGTATGCGAATTACTATACTAGAGAAGTTATGGTGATTTTAATTCGAGAGTTCGCTACTCCGGATGAAGAAATGAAGAAAATCGTTTTAAAAGTAGTGAAGCAATGTGTTTCTACCGATGGAGTGGAGCCTGAATATATTCGAACAGAGATTTTACCTGAATTTTTCAAGAATTTCTGGGTTCGTAGAATGGCATTAGATCGTCGTAACTACCGTGCGGTTGTAGAAACGACCTCTGCTTTAGCTGAACGGGTTGGGTGTTCAGATGTCGTTGCAAGAGTTGTTGAAGATTTAAAGGATGAGAGTGAACCATACCGCAAAATGGTGATGGAAACGATTGATAAAGTGATAACATCCTTGGGTGCTGCTGATATCGATGCGAGATTAGAAGAACAGCTCATAGATGGTATTTTATATGTCTATCAAGAGCAAGCAGCTGACGAGACCCCAGTGGTACTTAATGGCTTTGGTACGGTGATCAACGCTTTAGGACAACGCTCGAAACCCTATTTACCTCAAATTTCAGGTACTATCAAGTGGAGATTAAACAACAAAAGTGCTCGAGTGAGAGAACAAGCTGCTGATCTTGTCGCCAGAACTGCGGGTGTGGTGAAGCAATGCGATGAAGAAAAGTTGCTAGCTCATTTAGGCGTTGTTTTATATGAGAATTTGGGTGAAGAGTACCCTGAAGTGCTTGGTAGTATTTTAGGTGCCTTGAAGGGTATTGTTGCGGTCATTGGAATGACCAGGATGACCCCTCCAATAAAAGACTTGCTCCCCAGATTGACGCCCATTTTAAAAAATAGACATGAGAAAGTGCAAGAAAATTGCATCGATCTGGTTGGACGTGTCGCTGATCGTGGTGCAGAGTTTGTTCCTGCCCGTGAATGGATGCGCATCTGTTTTGAGTTGTTGGATATGCTCAGAGCGCCGAAGAAAGCAATCAGAAGGGCTACGGTAAATACCTTTGGGTACATTGCCAAGGCAATTGGTCCTCAAGATGTTTTAGTCACCTTGTTAAACAACTTGAAAGTTCAAGAGCGTCAAAATAGAGTATGTACTACTGTCGCTATCGCTATTGTCGCTGAAACCTGTGCTCCGTTTACAGTCTTACCAGCACTGATGAATGAATATCGCATTCCTGAACTCAATGTCCAAAATGGAGTTTTGAAAGCTCTTTCTTTTATGTTTGAATACATTGGCGAGATGGGTAAAGACTACATTTATGCAGTCACTCCATTACTGGAAGATGCGCTTCAAGATAGAGATTTAGTTCATCGCCAAACTGCAGCAGCGGTGGTGCAGCATTTAGCCTTGGGCGTCCCAGGGCTAGGCTGTGAGGATGCACTAACACATCTACTCAATTTAGTTTGGCCAAATATCTTTGAAACAAGCCCCCATTTGATACAAACTGCCACAGGTGCTATTGATGGGTGTAGAGTTGCATTAGGGCCTGCAGTTATGTTGAATTATACTCTACAAGGGTTATTCCACCCAGCAAGAAAAGTCCGGGAGGTGTACTGGCGGTTGTATAACAACATATATATAGGATCACAAGATGCGTTGGTGCCTGCGTATCCGAGAATGAAGGATGAAGGGATAAATTCTTATAGGCGCCATGAATTAGATGTGTTTATTTAGAAAGAAGATAGATAGATAGTAGAAATTGTGGTGGGTGCAGTGGTGGTTTGGGCATGGGGGAAATCTTTTATTTACTAGATGCATTTTGTTTGTTCTCTTTCTTGAACGATGTAAAGTAATGACTGAATATGGAAGAGCTGAATAGAGATAATAGTAGAAGCAATCCTATTCCTGACTATGCGACAGCACCACTATGTTGGGGTGCTGTGCGGCGCCCTCCTAGAAATTTTTTGGAAGTTGCGTTCCGTGCTGAACAGGAGGCAGCAGAAAATAATTGAACAATTTTCAACAATCTTCAGACACTATGATGGTGCTTTGACTCTTGACTCGGCTTTAGCTTGGAGGGACTTTGTAAAGAGAGGCTCTTTTGATTCTTGCCTCAGATTTTAGCACTTTGAGATACTTACTTGCAACCCTTGACTCTTTTTGACACACAGCTACTCTAAACTAATCAATGGACCAACCAATGGAGATGTGCCAATCAGGCGCTTTGAACATCACAGGCGCTGTAAATGAACAACATATTTGCACGAAAAAATGCGTCTATTTCAATGAATTTGCCAACGTCTACCACTGCCAAACAAGTGGCCAAATACACATTTGCGACAATACATGCACGCAGAAAGTGTGGTATGATCCATATAGCTCAATCTGCAGGTTGAGTAAACGGGTCTTTGCCAATGAGGAGTCGCCCGGCAACCAGTTTGAGAGGTAAGCACAAGAAGAACCTTTTTTTTGTTTTTTATTTTATATTCCTTCAAGGGCAGAGCGCAATACTCACTGAATACTCTTTGCTTACAGGAAAAGGAGCGTACACGGACAAGAGGCCCTTACCAACCAGGCTGGTTTAAAACGTACTTGTAGTGAACGGGTGGCCAATTTTTAAAATCATCAATCATTGCACACAACCCTAAAAAAAATACCTAGGAATACTTGGATACGACCATACCCACTTTTCTTCCCACCTACGCATCAAAATTTCTCTTTCCTACCGCTAATCTAAACGAACCATCAGAAGACGATCAACCCAGCCCTTGCCGACTCCTTTTTGAATTTTTTTTTCACTTTTGACTCAAACCCTTTCCAACCGTATCCTGCATCACCCTCTTTCTATCACTGTTAAATGACTTATATCAGCAGAATCATTGGGATTTTACTGCTCATCATGATGCTCGTCACACCGGGTACCCCCTTGTCTTTGTATGTGCTTATAAACTGTCGAGGATAGTAATATTAATAGTAGTATAGAACATGCATGCACATATGTAAATGTAAAACACACGCTATACTGTTATACAGAAAATTGGATGCATTCAAGTTCAAGAAAGAATGCAAAAATTGAGAGGAAGGGAAAACTGATCCAGAAACGAAAACGAAAAAAAAAAACAGAAAATGCCCTGAAAGCCGCTTAGTTTATTTTGTTAAGATGAGGAAAGAAAGAAAGAAAGAAAAATCGTTGTACTGCCAAGACCTTGCTGCTGCTTGCTCTATGTACAGCATGTATATTATTCATTCATTTAGTGATTAATTTCAAAATATGAAGTTTCTTGTCGTTTATTCAATATCAAACACCTCTGCCGCTTGGTGGGGAGCAAACCATCCGCCACTTCAACGACAAAGTCAACCTTTGGTACGTCTCTCCACATCTCCCCGTCCCACTCTCCAGAGCCTTCTTCTTGTAGTAACACCTCACCAGGGTCTAACATATCAAATTCACCTACTAATTGCAACATACCTTGCTGCTTTTTCTTACTTTCTTCCTTTTCTTGGTATTGAGCGGCACGGACTTTTGATTGCACAGACCAGCCTGTGGTGCCATCTGCCCACAGAAATCCATCTGAATCGTCTGTATTAAATGTGCTAAAGTATTGTCTGCCAACATTGTAGGGTTTCGAGGAATTCCAAGAGATGTACGGGCCCTTGAGAGGCTTGCCGCTTGAGGTGCGAGGACGGAACCGAGCAGGAACTGGTTCAGCATCTGTTTTTGTTTTTTACCATAGAGGAAAGGAGGAAATAATAAGACACGAGTGTAAGCGAATAAGCATTATATAGACTAAAATCTAGCGAATGCATGAGTAATAAATAGTGCATAGCAGTAAATAATCATATGTAATCGCCTACCTTCTGGAATAGCCACCAATTGATCCTCATTTGTCACCAGAGCCGGGATTCGATGTTTAATCACTGTATGGACAAAACTCCTTTCCACCAAGTTAATTGGCCAGCTAGAGACCCACCGTGGCGTATCTGATGTACGCTGAGAACAAGAGAGAGAGCCAAGAGAGGAGTCGAGAGGAATGAAGTGCAAGATTGTTTCCAGTAGTGGAGCGGTGTTTTTTAGCAAGGTGCCTTCTAATCCAACCCTGCCATCGACAAAGTAGATCATCTTGACGTTGTGGCCTAAATCATCTACTGCAATATTGGACGCTGTGCCACTTTCATCTGCAAAAGAGTAAGTATCAAGATTGCTAGATTTTAGAGTCGCAGGACGAGATTTCAAAAACAAAAGTTCACACTAAACTATGAAGTAGCAACTTCTTCACCTTCATATCGTCTTTTCAACGTTTCTGTTGGTTCTATAGGGGTAGTAATATCCAGCTGTTGGATTGGCGATGACGCTTCCGAGACCTCATCTTCGGATGCTGGATTTTCAACGAGTGCCTCGGAAAGAATCTCCATAACGGCATCCTTGATTTTAGAAGAAAATCGGAAGCAATTATCCAAGTCTCGACGCCAGCAACCCACAGTCATAAGCTTCTTTCTGCGAAGTTAAGGTTTAAACTTTTAAATTTCGATTCGTGTCGGAATTTACCAAGATCTGGTTAAAATCTAAACCAAACCTAGCGTGTGCACTCACTCAATTGAACACGTAGATATGTTGAAGGGCAATTCATGCTCTATAGTGACAGGGTCGGCATCTCCCGCACTTAAATAACAATGCCATGTTTGAATAGTGAATTGAGCGCCGCCCTGCGCCAGGGGACCTAGGATATCCTCCTTCACCTTTTTTCTACTCATTATTAGCATACCAAATTTGCAAAGGGAAGTTGGGAGCAATTTTATCTGCGGCTTCAAGGGGGCCGAACTTCGGAAGGCCTTCCTTGCTACGATTCAATTCAGCTGTCACTCAGCAGAACTGCTACTCTGCGCAAGATAACGTAGATTGCAGAGATCAAAGAGTTGAGGCACTATTGTCTTGGTGTTGGATTGATAAAAGCCACGTAAAAAAGGCGATAGGGTAGCAGTTCGCTAATTAAAAAATGAAACTATTTACACCGCCTTTCCAGCGCAGGAGTAAAATAGAAAAGGTATAAAGCAAGAGATGGAGGAGTTCGCACAATATGCAAATAAACAAGGGGGCTTTAATCTTCAGTGACAGCGTTTTCATGCTAAGCATATCTTTGAGATTTTGCAATAAATGAATTTGAAATTCAGTTCCCGCCGCTCGGGTAGTTCATCTAGCAGATGCTCATTGCAGGCAAGCTTTACTTTAGGGTGCTTAATAAACACAGAGAAAAATATTTATACCTACAAAGTCGATTATTTCGTCAACAGAAGATCCAAAAATCAGCAACGCAAGCAAGACACCAGTTTTTGAGCAATGCTGATTCCCCACGCTGTATTTTTCGACACCATACAGTTATACATTGCACGATGAATCGGGCAAGCTGCTCTCGTCCCTGCACTTATGGGATAACCTCTGTTATGAAGTGCTATGTCATGATTGAAGCAGCACCTATCAGCTCTGCTGGGAAGGTTACTAGACTCGTCTTTAACATAACCATAGTAAAGGCCGTTCTTGTATTGGAATGTCTCGCAATACATACCACAATTTGCTGTTCTAATCTGACAAAGTAGAAACCATTAAACGTATTAGTCATTGTTTTATCTTTTCAAGAGAAATACTGCTCATTATCTAACAAACAACAAATCAAAAATTTCTCACCCGTGCGGTCCTGTCGTACATGCAAAGTACGCCACCGAGCAGAGCAAAAACACAACTAAGTTGCTTATCCTGAGATCCTCTAGAATTCCCAGTGGAATCAATAATCTGAGATGCATTCTTGCTTGACAAAATCTGAAGCATAGCCTTGGCCTCTTTCTCAGTATACAGAATAGCGGCATCGGTCCCATTAAATGGGTTATATCGGGCGACATAATCGTTATATTCAGCCTCATCCCATGACTTCAGGCAATCAGAACCATTGTTGCAACCGGCAGGCCGAGCAGAGGCCATGGGCAAGCTTCCCACAGCCAACATTACAACACATAAGCAAAGTGCCATCAAATGAGTTGAAGGAGAGTTCATGATTGAAAGATGACAGCGAATTTGTTTCTGGTAATGCAATATGTTGGTATAAAAGTTAAACAAGTGTTGGATGGAGAAGAAATATATTTTTGCTTCATAAAGGGCTGCCGCTAAAATGATAGCCACGAAATTGCAGCATACTCTTTGTGGAAACTTCCGCCATGATCATTTTTCATGAGTTTATCTTAGGGTTTAATGGTGGCACATTTACTACCCCAAAACTGAATCACAGTACACTGAAAACATCTGTGTCTCTCCAAATTGCCTCATAAATGCCCGATCTCGAGGTGGAAAAGAATCTAAAAATGATTCTTTAAGTAAAACGCTCACTCTTTGCTGCTCCCCTGAGCCTTCAGAAACATCTGTAATAGTATACCCTTTAAGATCAGCCATTAGACCTTGTAAATAATTTTGTAGAGTGGATGCAAAACTCTGGGCTAAAGCAGCTTGCGCTTCGCTTACTATATGCACAGGCCTGGCACCAGCAGCGCGTCCTCTGCCAAGTTGTTGTAGTTTGGCGTGATGCCCTGCAAGGTCTTCCACCAAGGTTGCTGCATTTGGTAACGCAGGCAAAGAATTTGCATTTTTCACTCTATCTTTATATATATTCACTCGCACCAAGCCTCCACACCGTGCTCTCACTTCTCGAGTCTTAAAAAGTACTCCTACTACAAACGGCACTGGTGCCTCGAGAAGATCTAATCTCGAGGCAGTGGCTGGGAGTACAGGAAGCAACAACGATTGCCATGAAAATGGCAATAATAACGGAACTAAAGATAATGCAACACCACAGAGAACACCTACGTTGGGACAGAATAACACTACTTGGCGTTCTAACAGGACCGAAGAAATGAAACTAAGAATACTTTCTAAACTGAGCGACTGACATAATGCGGAGATCGTCCATGCACTCAAATTTGCAGCAGCGTCTATATCAGGCAATGCAGAAGCATCAACACGTAGGCCTAGTTCACTCAGGATTGGTATCAAGGCAGGACGCTGATAAACAATGGGATGCAGTGCAGGATCTGGTTGGAAGCCGACAGATTCACCAGGAGGTGGTACTGCAGTATTGAGATACTGTTGCAGGACATCAAGAGCATTTAAGCTATTCGTATTCGTATCAGTATTCTCTGGTGGGGTGGTAGTGGTAGTGGGGACTTCACCGTTCCCGGGGCCTTCAGATGGCGTAAGAGTCAGGAGAACAGCTAGAGAATCATTTAATCCATTGAGTTCTTCCAGATCTTTATTATTAGTAGCGGCAACAGTATTACTCGTAGGTTCCTCTTCTACAGGCTGTCCTTGTGCATCTGTAGCCCCAACCCAATTTCCTAATTCTAAACTTGAAGAAATCACGTCGACACTTTCTAGATTCTGATTTTGACTTTGACCGACTACTACAGCAGGTGGTGATGGCCGTAATCGAGTATCTAATTCAAACAAACTATCATCTAACGACTGCTTCACACTCTGCATTCTACCCAGCAAATTATCCTCTTGGTGGCCACGAACCAGAGTGATATCAAGACCACCGCCACGACCATTGACAGCAGCAACAGCAGCAGCAGCAGTCCCTGCATCTTCTTCTTCTTCATCTAGTAAAAGAGGTAGCTCAGGTCCAGGTGATGGCGCTCCATGGTACTTTGTCATTCTTCTACTACTTGCAATCGAGCTCGCGGCAGAGGAAGCAACAGTGGGATGAAATGCCGGGGTGTAGAAAGGAGTTGCTAGGAGAAGCGGTGCACTTGGCGTTTCAGCTAGCTCGCTGCTTACTGAAGAAATAGATGCTACTGGAGATAGAAGTCCTTCACATTCAGTTCCTTCAGATACACCTCGACCTAATCGAACACCTTTTTTTATATTCTTAAGACTGCCACCGCCACCACCATGCCCACCTCCAGTCATTCTTCTTTCTAAAATTCCATCCACCTCTTCTTCTCTTGCGTTTTCTTCATCTATTTCTTGTTCTTCTGTTGAAGCATGCATTGGAGTTGCAAATCCAGTACTGCTGCTGGTGTCAGGACCTACACCATAAACACCGAGCCCTGCCGCTCCAGAAAAATCTTCTTCTTCTTCATCATCATCATCAGAACTGGTTGTACTCGTTGTATCAGCACTGGTTGGGCTAGTTTCTGTAGCTGTAATACTACTATTGATTGTAGTTGCAGTTGTAGTTGTTGAAGGTGCTGCTCCAGTGTTACTTGTATTGAAATGATCTTGCCTCTTATGCTGCGCATGGCTTTGGAGGGCAGCATGAGAAGCATCTTCTTCATGTATGCTTGTATTACCTCCACCACTGCCACCCTCAATAGTACGATTTCTACCATTCGTACTGCTAGTAGTATCATTAACACTCGAATATCTCATTATACTGTTATTGCTGTTGTTATTATTTCCAACAAAAGTGCTTTTTTCAAACCCAAGAGCTACCTCACCAGCAAACATGGACATCCTATCCAACCGCTCTAACCCTAAGACAGTATGTAAAACCCTAAAATGTAAGTCAAAGAACGGATAGCGTGTAAGTAAGCAATAACACCGTGGTGCAGTGACCATATACCGTGCTAGGGATTCGTTAGATTGCGGAAATACGTCACGAGCGAGCGCTGGTGGGCGGTGGACTAATTCTTTCGCATAACAGCACACGCCATACAAGGGTCGTGGAGTGGGGTCACCAGGGTCCGCTACAGACATTCTAAATACAAAAGAATGATCTGACTGTGTTTGATACGGTTGTCCAAAGACTACTTCATTGAGTCCTGACATGGACGGGGTCCTTTCCAGCAATTCTGGTCGGATGCCATGAGGGAAACAAAAGGCAGCGATGTTTGTTGCCAAGTCATTTGGAATGTGTGGGGTGGCTGGAAAGGTGGTGAGAACTTGGATTTGAGTAGAAAGAACAGGGCCTTTGATACCGTACTGTTTTTTTGTAGCGGAATCGGATGTGTCTGGTACGATATCTAGTAGATCCTTAGTACCACTGCCAGTACTGCCAACTCCGACACCAGCAGCGCTGGCTCTTCGTGCTGTGTTTATATCTGCGCTAACTGCTTTGACGTCAAGCGTAGGCGGTAGACCTACAATACAAAAGTGCTCATACATGCGGGGAACAGGAGCAGCAGAGCTGGTGCTTTGAACTGGGGCTGGGGAAGCACTCGTGGTACTCGTAGTAGCAGCAGCGAAAGAAGGATCACCGCTTTTTATGCTATCAGCTTGCTGCTGCTGTTGCCGTTTCATCCATTCTCTCTACAGAAGAACAGAAGTAAATAGGAGATGAATGCCTGGATTTACACCTTTTATGGGGTATTTTTGTTCATTTTAATATAATTACAAACCTTTTCAAACGTGTGTTCTTCAGGATTGAAATGTTTTGGCGGTTCAGGGGGGCCGTCATCTTTCTGCTGAAGAGGAATAAAGGAAACATTAAGAGTGTATTTCGATATGTACATTTGAAGGTAAATACCACGTTGCGTCGGTTCTATTCTCTCGCTTGCACCTAAATAAATTGCAGGGGGGGGGGGGGGGGGGGGGGAGACTTCAAACAAATACTCACTTTGAACGGAGCGGCGGAGCCAAAGATCCGTGCCATTTTACTGCCCAACCCTCGCGGCGCAGGTGATGAGCGCCGCGAGCCTGAGCTATCAACATCGGACATACTATAGAACTATTTTTTGGGGCAGTATGATCATTCTGAAGGGCAGTGTTTCAAACAAATTAGTAGTAAACGAGTTCGAGATCACTTTGAAAGTTGAACAGCTACAGTTTCTCCCATGCGCCTTGTTCACGTATACTTAGCTATTTGAACAAACAATTATTCTAAAAATGTCAGCGGCTGAAGTAGAACGCAGTTTAAAAAAACCGCATTTCTATTTTTACAGTGCTATGCTGCTAACCAAGATTATCTTATTGCGAATGTGGCCGCGAGGAACGCTAAATCGTTGTAATTCGCAATTATGGAAATCGTCGAAAAGCCTCCAATAGCGCTAAATCAAGATCCAACTTCATTTTTATATAACTTGAATTTTAAATCTTGATCGCTCGGTAAAGCAATGAACGTCGCTCCGAAACGATATGACGAGGAGTTCTACAGACGTGAACTTGATGGTCAAGAAAAGCGTCTGAACGTTCTAAAATCACGTCAAGAGAATAGACGAGAGAGGTTTGCAAGACATGTCAAAAAACCTGACGCCACTGCCGCAAAAACCAGCAATCCTTCCCGTAGCCAAGACAGAGAAACTAGCAGCCTAGAAACCGTAGTCCTACGTGCTTTAAAAGATTCTACTTTAGAGCTGCCATGCAGTTTAGATGTCTTTGTTGGCAGTCTAGAAAATAAACCTCACCATGGAGACGTTGCTGCAATCCTCCGCTCTAGATGTAGAAAGCAACAGAACATGGATAAGGTTGATGATGGGACTGTTTCAGTAGAGCTTGAGAACGCTGACAACACGAGAAAAATGATTATTACAGCTGTGCATCGTATCAATAAAGACGAAACGCAATCTAAAAGGCACAGAAAAGAATGAATGAATGAAAAAAGAAAAATCCTCAAGCCCACTTTCATTCTTTTTGTTATTTGTTATCTATAGTTTATGTAATTTTAGTAGCTGCTATCTATCTGCATTAGCATATATCTTACTTATCCTCATCGCTCCTGATTTCATCCCCTTACTCAAGCCCGTTAAATTGTAACCTCTTCCAAAGCACACAAGTGCCTTCAGAAAGTTTGCCAGTTTCGCTGCATGCATGCACCTTCGGCGTAGAAACAGCGCTGTAGTAGCCTAAAGGGATACAAATACATGTATAAGTAGTACAAACCTAAACACACCCAATCATGTAATGATTGATATCTATGAACAAGAAAAAGAAACCTTGCTTTCTTGGCGCCACGTGGCCCTCTTCAAATAACAACTTCACTTGGAGCACATTATGTAGAAGTTTAACTTCATAACTAATAATCTGACTAGTTTAAATCGCCTATATCTACATTAACCCTACTTCAACTTAGAATACAAAATCCAATCCACGAGATGCCCATATCTCCAAAGCTTGCTTGATCTGAGAACAAAGCACTAAACCTGGGCACGAAATGAAATGCACGGTTTCCAATGCTGAACCCTCTTCCCCGTGAGCCTTACGGCAAATAAGATCGCCAAAGGACTCAGGAATAATACTAAATGCGGAACAATCTTTGATTTGGAGTTCTTTCAGAGCATATAAACCTCCAACAGACTCGGGGAGCTCAGTGAGCGCACAGTGTACAATAATTAGTCTTTCCAAAGACTTTAAATTCCCAATCGTTGGAGGCAGTTGATTCAATGCAATACAATCATCAAGTTTTATAACTTTGAGATTCTTCAAATTGCCAATCGACTCAGGAAGAGTAGATAAAGTGCAGCAGTCGCGCACGCAAAGTTTTTGAAGGGCCACCAAATTTTCAACTCATTCTGGTAGCGTCTTCAACTGTGGGCAGAGAGATAAAACAAGTTCGCTTAAACAGGATAGATTTCCAATAGACTCCGAGATGCTCCGCAGGTCTACCTTGCCAAGTGCAAGAAAACGATTCGGCAGACGAGGTTCTGCGCGGCCTGCATTTTTATATCAGAAATTACAAAGGCTGCTTAGAAAGCTGAGCTACCTCAAGAAAAGTTCCAGTAAATATTGAACTTATCCAGTAATCTATTGCTTCTGCTATTGAAATCACCCTCAACCTCTCTATAACTGCCTACCCAACAATATTAAAAATGAAGCAAAATCTAAATAAAAATTAAAAGAACCTTCGGAAGGCCACCCCCTTATTTAGGGTCCGATCAACTTTTTCATATCTTCTTTATGATGCCTTAAGGACTCCAATTCCGCTTCTATCTTTTCCAATTTCTCAGCATCAGCTAGTTTCACAGCTTCAGGAGTCTTTTCTTGGTAGGTAGTCATCTCCATCTTCTTACGCAACTGATCTGCACGAGAGGCAGCGTCTGATTCCTTCTTTTCCAATTTTTCAACTTCTTTTCCAGCGTCCAAAATGCCTGCTAAACCCATATGAATGGCAGTGACGTCATCCAGTACGGTGACACCACATCCTTGAGGACGTTCAGCATCGGCGGCAAGTACCTCTACAGAAGCAGAGGTTGTTAAGCAAGCAATTTCATCACACGTAGTCGCCAGCTGGGCAGCACGGGTGACATCCTTCACTGCCAAGTACATTGGAGGCTTTTGTTTAACTAAGCCATAATCTGCACGTAATGCACGTGTTTTAGTGACAATGTTCAATACGTAAGCCATGTCCGATTCTACTTGAGGGCTCTCCCAAGCAGCCTGAGCAGCAGGGTAGGCAGCCTTCATAATAGAAGGGGAGGTTTCTTGACCAGGGCGCCGAGGCAATCTTTGCCATAATTCTTCAGTGACAAAAGGCATAAAGGGGTGCAATAGCCTTAAACCACTCTCCAAACAAATCCAGAGAGTGTCTCTGGTAGCTCGTTGAACAGCTGCATCGTCTCCATAGAGAGCAGGCTTTGCTAATTCGATGAAGACATCGCACAATTCATATTGCCAAAAGTTGTACGCAGCTGTTGTTGCGTTACCAAATTCATACGCATACATTGATTTGACAATGGCAGCAATCGTACTAGAAAGTCTAGAAAGAATCCAACGACAAGCAAATGGTAAAGAAGCAATTTCAATCTCATCGACCGGTTGGAAATCATCACCTAAATTCATCATAGCAAATCGAATAGCATTCCAGAGTTTATTGCACCAATGGCGGTACGAAACAACACGCTTGATATCTAAATTAATATCACGACCTTGAGAAGTATAGGCAACAAGAGCCATACGAAGAGCATCTGTTCCACATTCTTCAATGCCGTCAGGGAAATCAGCTTTTTGCCCAGATTTCGCCTTTTCTATCTCTTTAGCGTCGATATTACCACCAAGCAAGGTTTCGTGCAGCTTTTCCAACGTAATCCCTTCAATAACGTTGATAGGATCAATCACATTACCTAAAGATTTAGACATTTTCCTGCCGTGGGCATCCCTCACTAAAGAATGCATATACACTTGCTTAAACGGCACCTGACCAGTCAACTTCATCCCCATCATCACCATACGCGCTACCCAGAAGAAAAGAATATCATGGCCAGTCTCTAACAACGCACCGGGATAGAACTTTGCCAAATCGGGGCTGTCTTCAGGCCAATTAAACACAGAAAAGGGGAACAGTCCACTAGAAAACCATGTATCCAATACATCTTCATCTTGCAACAACTCAAATCTCCTATCAGGAAATTGCTCAGCAGCTATTCTACTCGCTTCTTCCTCTGTACGACCAACGACCCAGCGATCCATGTGTTCCGACGGTGCCCCTGGTCGACCAGCATCAGCTTCGTCCTCGAGACTGATATAATACGCAGGAATACGATGTCCCCACCATAATTGCCTTGAAATACACCAATCACGGATGTTCTCCATCCATCTAAACCAAGTCGCTTCATATTCTGAAGGTACAATTTCTAGTCGGCCATCCCGAACAGCTCCGCAAGCATCAGCTGCCATGTCTTGACAATTCACCCACCATTGAGGTTTTAACACCGGTTCAATGACATCTTTACTACGGGAACATAATCCGAGACGCATAGGGTTGTCAGCAACGCCACGGAAGAGATCGTTGTCTTTTAAATATTCAGCTACTGTTAATCTTGCTTGGAAACGAGGTTGCCCAGCAAAAGGGCCAGTTCCGTTGCCGTTTAAGCATCCATTATCGTCCAAAATATTAATAAATTCAAGATTATGGCGTTTTCCAGTGGCGAAATCGTTAGGATCATGGGCTGGTGTAATTTTCACCGCTCCCGTACCAAACGACATGTCTACCAGTTCAGCATCGCAAATTATAGGAATTCTGCGTGCATTAACAGGGTGAATACAAAATTTGCCTTGTAAATGTGTATATCGTGGATCTTCAGGGTGTACAGCAACAGCTGTGTCACCAAGCATCGTTTCCAAACGAGTTGTTGCTACGACAATCTCACCATCCCCGCTTTCCAGGGGATAAGCAAAAGAAGTAATAGCTCCAAACTCTACAAGTTCGTCATATCCAGGGACACTCAGTTTAGTACGTTTGGGGACATCAATATAATCAACTTCGATATCAGAAACTGCAGTTTTCAATTTACAGCACCAATTCACCAAGCGGTTGTCTCTATAAATCAGACCTTCTTTATGTAAACGAACAAATGCTTCTTTAACAGCAGCACTACGTTTATCATCCATAGTGAACACTTGACGTTCCCAATCAACAGAACTACCTAATCTACGCAACTGGTGGCAAATTTTACCGCCATATTCTTCAACATACTTGAAAACTTCTTCCAAAAAGGCTTCTCTACCCAATTCATGGCGTGTTTTACCCTGTTCACGGGCTATTTTCTTCTCTACGACAGTCTGCGTAGCAATACCAGCATGATCTGTACCTGGAACCCATAAAGTGTTGTACCCGCTCATCCGACGCCATCTGATCACAGTGTCTTCGATCGCATTGGTCAGAGCATGCCCAATGTGGAGAGAACCAGTGACATTGGGTGGTGGAATCACCATAACAAATGGGTCAGCGGTAGAATTGACATCAGCTTTGAAATAACCACAATTCTCCCACCATTCGTACCAAGCTGCTTCAACTGCCTTTGGAGCGTACGATTTTGGCATCTCCCCTGAAACGTCTTTTTTAGAGCCTGTAGGTGTAGAACGAGCGGCATGAATCCACGATTCCGTCTCTAGAGCATCAGCTGCTTTTTTAGCATCAGCTTCAGCCTTGGCTTTGGCTTTCTTAGAATCATTGGCAGTGGCACCGGCAGCAGCAGCAGCGGCCTGTTCTGCTTGACGGGCAATGGCCTTAGCGCGTTTAGCTTCTTTTTCAGCGATTTTAGCGAGTTTTTTAGCCTTCTTTTCAGGATCCATTTCGGTCTCGGCAGCCAAGTTGGCGGCACCAGCACTGGCAGCAGCAGCAGCAGCTCCTTTTTTCTTCTTTTTGCCAGCAGCAGAAGAGTCAGCAGGAGCGACCCAGCCAGATGGAGCTTGACACAGTGCTACGGGGCCTGTAATGGAAGAAGAAAGGAGAAAAGAAATGAAAGAAAGATGGGAAAATAAAATTAGAAAAATAAGAAATAATGAACCAGCATCTTAATTTTACTATTTAATAAAAGAAAAAAGGGAAATGTGGCCTCCGCGTATAACCCTCGGGGTACTAGATACTCTCCCCGAATGCTATTTAAAGAAGGCCTATTAATTTAACTGTTGCACTGGGTTACGCCGTCAAAGGCCACCGTAGAAAGGACCAAAGAGGGTAGTACAGTGCCTTTTATTTATAATTTATATTTACTTGTAGTACAATTATTGCTACCTCGTGTACCATTTAATTAATGATAATGAAAGTAGAACATTAACAAGTCTACTTACCAAGGATAGCATGGAAATTAGGGTGAGCTAACAGGCCTTGCAACCACCGAACGATGTGCGGAGTCGTCTCTTGAACATCTTTGCCTAGTACATCCTGGTACAGACCTAACAGAGAAGAGGCAAGTGCAATATCAGCCAATGTAACACCACTACCAACGACGTAATCAACACCTTCAATACGAGTTTCCAAAGTGTGGAGAAGAGCAGTAAGAGCAGACGCAGAGGTATCTCTGTCAGCAGGGGTGGCGGATTGACTGGTGGGTTCGATCCAGGCAGCAGCATGGGTCTCAATTTGGGATGCCAAGTCGAGGAAATCGTCAATTTCGGTAGCTGTGGCGGGAGGGTAGAGAGAGTCTACCTGTCCAGCAGCAGAAACGACTGTGGGAAGAGGAGCCAAGAGAAAAAGGGGCAGTGACGGTGAGAACAAAGAAGTTGTCATTTAATAAATATACGAGGAAATTAAATGCCGAGAGCACACAGCATAACAGGTGATAACATATACTTACGATGCTTGGAAATGGAGGTGCTAGAAGTGATTTTATCACCTCCATCGGTCACAAAATGAGGCTCCTGCACGCCGAGATTCAAATTCAGATGTATTTGAGAAGAATAGCGAGCTTAGAAATTCAAGACCACAGCACATGAATTTATCAATAAAGACTGCAAGAGAAGCTCCCTTACCTTGAGATCGACATCAGGAGCTGCAACAGCGATCTTCAGGTCGCCAAACTTGGCAGTGATGAGAGCAAGTGAATGGCCTGGATGACCAGGGGGAGTTTGGAGGCTCCCCATAGCTTCTTGCGTAACCTAAAATGCAAGATATATATACAAACCGAGATGATCATCACTTTCAAGCGGCCAATTTGGACACGAATTACTTGCAGCCTTTTGACCATGGGACCCGAGGTAAAGTTTACACAGGCTTGAGATAAGCTAGTGCATTGCCTAGACCATGCACCAAAGATTACATTGACACATAAAGATTGCTGCGAAAAGGGTATTCCTTGAGTAGCAACTATAAAATGGCAGCACCATTGCAGCTTAGGCCAACCATGTTGGTGAACGGCAGCGCCAAGAGCAGCTTCCGCGGAATGACCAATGCATTCCAACAGCTTAGTGTGTCTCAGTCTGCCGTCAGCCGCAGCACTGGACTCAAAATTGAGGGTAAGTGGGGTTTTGCGGCATGGACCTCTCAATCATTAAACGCTGCAGAGGGCTCTATTTAAACAATGCGTGCGATGATCGCATCTTCACTATTATAACCGATAATTTTGCATACGATTAATATGGTCTCTGTTGCATTTTATCCTGAGAATTATCATGTCTCTCACATGAAATGTGTTCTTTTTCTTACAGCTTCTCGCATCTGCGACCTAACTGGAAAGAAGGCAAACAATGGATATGTCGTTACCTTCTCCCACAAGCGTAACAAGAAGCTTCAGCACGTCAACTTGCAGTATAAGAAAATTTACTGGCCGGAGGGTCAGAGATGGGTCAAGCTCCGTGTCTGCACCAGGGCTATCAAGACTGTTGAAAAGAAGGGACTTCAGGTAATGGCAAATGAAGCAGGAATTGATCTTTGGAAACTTCCCTTTGAGGATGCTAGACCTGGACGCCTTGAATGGGTTGCTGCTCAGCCCAAGAACCCCCCCATGGCTAAAAACCCCAGAAAGATGAAGAACCCTGAGAAGTTGGCAGCATCTAAGAAGACACCTCTGGTTGCTCGTTACTCGTACGGAAAGATTGAGTACGTGCGCTCTGATTCTATCTAAATAGACTCGTTAGATGTTTCTTTTTGAAATGAGATTGACGGCGGTGGTGACGGTGCAGTGGAATGAAAATTAAGTAAGAAAGCCCTTATCATTGTCTTTTCATTAATGAGAGAAAAGTGCCACCCATTTTCAGATGTTAATTATAGTAGTATAGAAGACAACGAATTTTATAATAGCATTATGATAAATAACCCCCTTTGTTTGGTAGTGTAACACAATTTTCCGCTCTTGGCAACAAAACAAAAATAAAAAAAAAGTATTTTAAGAGAGATTTACACATGTACTTAATTGCTTACCAACAAATTGAATATCCTTATTTAGACCTCCTTCCCTGATCCAGCCTTCATAACCCAATTACTTCCTTTACTGACACACACCATCTTGATCACTTTTATATAATGAGCATCACTCGGCATTGTGACACCTCTCTGTCTGGCCACATCTACGATCTCAGCGCGCTTTAACTGCTCCCTTTCTTGCAATAATTCAATAATTATAGTCCGTAATGCATCTACTTCGGGGTTATTTACCAGTCTAGGAGTATATGATTTTCTAATACAAACAAAATTGCCAGTGTCCATGATGGCCTTGTGAAGTGCCGTGTCGCTGGCACTCTCCCCTGTCCTGTTTAGCACAGCGTGTGAAGGAACGTTAACCAACATCTTGCGTATGCTTTCTAAACTAAGGACGCGATCAACGCCAAAGAAGGCAGCTAATTGGGAAGGTAAGGCAGCTAGAGCATCTGCAGAGAGCTGTGTACCACTGACACTGGCGGCAAAACCGTCGCCACCAACACCACCACCACTGCCGCCACCCAACTGCCCTGCAGGTTTACCTAATTCCCCAGCACCATTAGTAGTCCCACCACCACCACCACCACCATCAATAGCAGCAGTAGTAGTGTCGTCCCCTAGATGGATATTCTCTAACGTACTAGTCGAGCCCGGGGCTATAGCTTCTAGATAACTTCCTCGAAGATGGGTAGCTACCACCTCACCTCCTTTCCGTACCAGCTCTGGAATGTTATCTATAATAGCTGCAGATTGCTCGGTATCTGTACCGATAAATTTAAGGTCAATGAATGAATCTGATTCTTCCTGCTGGGCGTGAAATGCATAGGAACGGAGACGGGCTTCAGTTTGTTGCTCAGTTTCGTGTTTTTTAACTTGGACTGTAATTGGAAGAAGCTCATTGTCCTCGTGTTTAAGAGTTACTGATCCACTGCCACCGGCACCTCCAGTATCTGCAAAATTAGTAGCTGCTGCAGCACTGCTCGCTCCACCTTTGCCTCCTCGACCAACTGTGCCGGCACCAATGGGGACATTGCCTTCTTTCTCTTTATCCAAGTATGCTGGGGAATGACGCAGCTGCAAGACTTCACGTACAGGTACTAAAAATACGTCATTATCTTTACGGATACCTATAGCCAGTCCTTGCATCCCAGGATCTACTCTAGAACTTTGTAGAGAGAACGATCGAAGTTTAATTAGTTGATCAGCATCGTCATTATAATTTTTTGATCTATCAAGAGGAATATCCCACTGCATACGCTTGACTTTAGGCTTCAATTTGACACGGGTGGGGTCGTGATAAGGGTGTCTCACAGTGCGTAGAGGGAATTGCAGGACGTAGCCTTGATTGGAGGCGGAGGCTCCTAAAGCGGATGGGCCTCCTGCATATAAATCCATCTCGAAAACAACTTCGTTGCCTTCTTCTTCGGTGAGGATAGGATCAGAGTCTTCCAGATTCATGTTAAAAGCCATAAGTAACTAAAGACTAGCAGCCATGCATCAATAATCTATTTGATTTTTGAGTCGACTAATATTCGAGTAGCAAGGCAGGAATTGCTAAATTAGGCACGCTTTTGACTGTATTATGAAGTACTTAATATGCATTATTTATTTATTTATTAATCTGCGAGAATTACAAGTGCCCCGATAAAAGCAGGGGAATTCCTGCAGTGAGCTAAAATGCTTGATTAAGACGTATACTGAACATCAACACATCTTTCCAATATTATTATAGGGCACACCCTGCCAAGGAATACATAAGAAAGAAGCCAGGCTTGTTCTTGACAACATAGATTTTGTTTCGAAACCTTAATCAATTTTCAAAAGCAAAGCTACAAGTTCAAGGTCTTTCCCTTAGAACAAAACTTTGGATTAAGAACCTATCAATAAACCGTACTTGACAAGCACTGTTCACCTGTGCATACGTTGCACATCCTATCTTTGCAGTGCCCTCCCCTTTGATCACATAGATTTCCCGAAGAGCTTAAAAATAGGAAAAGAACTTCAAAGAATGGCAAGCCCTTCCCAACAGCAGCAAGGCCAGGTTTCTGTTCCCAGCAACTGGGACACTATCCCTCGGGGTCATTCTATGCGATTCCTAGAAATACACGGTCTCCGTGTTTGCTATAAAGGCCCTGGAAGTGACGATCGTGATGCCGCTGCCATTCGTGCCGACCATCCCATCCCTTCTTCATGCCCTCTCTACTATTTCGAGATAGAGATCGTCAATAAAGGCCGTGATGGTTTCATTGGCATTGGATTCTCAGTCGCAGACGTTAAATTAGACCGTCTCCCTGGTTGGGAGCCTCATTCCTACGGGTACCATGGAGACGATGGGCATGTCTTTAATGGAAGAGGTTCAGGACGACAATATGGACCAGTTTTCGGTACTGGGGACTGGATTGGGGTGATATTCAACAGAGTAGAACACACCATTTCATATACTAAGAAAGGACTTGATTTGGGTATTGCTTTTGAGAATGTTACTGAAGAGACTCTCTACCCGACTGTCGGCTTTAGGACACCAGATGAGGAGATAATAGCGAATTTTGGCAGTGATTTAGAAGCACACCCATTTCATGGTGATTTCGATGCATTACGGAGAGAAGCTACACAAAAACTGTATTCTAAAATACTAGCGACCAGAGTTCCACAAACTTCTAAATCTCAAGATGTTGTAGGAGAATTAGTTTTTGAGTACTTGAAGCATCACGGGCATTGGGAATCTGCTGCTGCTGTAGCGAAAGATGTATTAGGAGGTGCGTCAGAGGTGCCTGCGTCTGCTAGGGAAGAGGCAGCGGCGTTGAAACAGGTGGCTGAGGATGTCGTGACGGGTGAGATTGACAAAGCACTACAAGGCGTCGAGAAATTAGTGCCTGGGGTGTGGAAGAGCAATCCTAGAGTGTTGTTTGCATTACAATGCCAGAAATTATGTGAATTGGTAAGAATTCTACAGTCATCTTTTGTTTTATGACTACGTACTTTTTAAAATTATTTTTTAAGAGGGCGAGATGCAAGTTTTGTTTCTTTCTTAATCATAAGTTCATTTTCTTTCTTTCTTTCTTTCTTGCAGATACGGGATCATAAAGATGAGGAGGCATTACTATTTGCCAAATCATTAAAACCTACCACCCCATCAGACGATACATTACTAAATGAAGTGCTCACTCTTTTTGCATATCTGGACCCCTCGACCGCCCCTGCCGGATTTTTGTTAGGTCTTGAGCACAAGACAGAGCTTGCTGCCTCTCTTCAACGAGCAGTAAGAACCCAATTAGGTAAACGACAAGTGTCTGCTTTAGAAGATGTATATAGACAAGCTCGTGCTGTCCATGCTGAGTTACTATCTCAAGGGGTGCCTGCTGCGGCATTGGCCGATTTGGACGAGCTTATGGAACGCGCAGAATAGGCATTTTTTCTATAAAAATATTCTTTCTTTAGTTTATTTCTATTTGTAACAAGAATAGAAACTACATGTACTAAATTAATTACAAAATTAATTAATCAAGTAGAGGAATTATCAGAGAATAAGTATTGATAGCGGTAGTTCATTTAATAGAACAACAGGGACGTTGATTAATTACTATATGTCCCTATCAAAACTCATCTTTCTCTACTACACAGCCAACCTTCCAAATCTACCCGCAGGTACAGCGACTATCACTTTCTTCCCATTATCCACTTCCCCACCCAGAATTTCTTCGTGAGTCTTCATACCGTCAAATGCTTCAAACAAACACTTGACAGTATTTCTAGGGTTTCTAGACCCATGTATCTTCACACCTATATCATGTATGCCTGCTAATTTGCATATATCAGAGACTAAACTAGATGCGACAATACCACGACCACTACTTTTGGGGTACATCACCACTTTAACTTTTCCAAATTTGGCAGTGGCAGGTTCAGGTATGGTGTGTCTATTGAATCGAGGAATTGGGTACAGATTACGACATGCTCTTTGGTAAGCTTTACGTACTGCTTCATTCACCTCTGCAGCTTTGCCCTGACCCCAACCAAGAACCCCTTCCCCATTACCGACAACCACCATGGCTGAAAAGCGGTACAATCCACCAGAGCGGGTACCCTTGCATGTACGATTTACATCAACGACCTTCATTCGAAAGCCTTCTGGGGATTTAGAAGCAGCTTGGATTTCTTTCCATTCTGCCATGGCAGCAGGGTCGGCTCGTAGCATGCCTCCTTGAAGCAATTTCTGAAGGACAACTCTTTGAGAACCACGACGGAGGCCACGGAGTTCTGATAAAAGTTCTCCTTCTTGGGTGTCGTCTAGGGCAGCAGGGGTGGAGATATCGAATGCGGTAGCGGAAGGTTTGGCATCTTCAGTATCTGAATTTAGGTCATTAGCTGAAAGGCCAAGTGCAGCAAGTTGTTCAGAAACGGGAAGAGCTGAGGACGTTCTGCCGCTACTGGCGATGGCTTTCTCGGGAGAAGTGAAAAAGCTATCTAAAAATCTAAACGCAGCGCCAGATGCAGTATTTTCTTTGCCTTCGTTCATCGTGCGTAGTAAATCTCTAATCTTCTCTTGTCGTTGCTCAGAGGAAGACTCGGCAGCGAGAGACGCGTCGATGCCATCAGAAACTTTATTTCGAAGAAGGGAGTGATTGACGCGTGGTAAATGGCCCTTGCGTGCAGCTGCTTTAAGGTCTTGAGCATCGTCGACTTCATCCTCAGAAGGAGGTTTTTTATATGCGCTAAAGGCAGCAGACTGCTGGTGTTGCAAAGGACGCAGGCTGATCAATTTAGTGACCAGCACAGAGATGGGGGAGCATGCAGAAAGGCCCTGTTCTAAGAAGGAATCTATATTGCGGGATACATTTGGCGCGGTGCGTGCGAGGCGGCTTGCGAGCGTTCTCATAGCTCTTTAAATGTGAGAGAACAAATGTAATGGGAATGATGGGAGTGTGTTTTAAGATAAAATCCCTCACTGTGGCATTTTATATGGCGCCGGGTATATCTAAACTGCCAGCCTATGTAATTTTAATAGCCGATGGACTGCTGAAGATTGAATTTTAGAGCTGCTGAGCCAAACTGCTTTGAGGTGGCGTTCGTCCCATTTTCTTCCTATTTTCTGCACGGTGGCTTGATTCCGGCACAGAATGCCAATTAGGCCCTCTTTTAGAATTGTCTTATAACTGCTCTTTTGCCCTAGACCTAGCGAAGAAGCTTCTACAGCATCATCTTGAAGGCTACTAAATTAACTACGAGCTATTTTAAACTCTCCAGCTCTTAAGTCAGAACTTATTCTAAGTAACGACATCAGCAGTTGGTAGCTATGCCCAAGAACAAGGGTAAGCCCTTTTAAGCATACAACCCTCCCATGTTGAAAAAATTAATCTATGCCGGCTGTAAATTCTAGTTTATTCTGTTGGCCTTGTTAATGCTAAAACCTCTGCTATTTTCGCGCTATTCTCTTGCAGGAAAAGGAGGTAAAAATAGGCGTAGGGGAAAGAACGATAATGATGACAAGCGCGAGCTCATCTTCAAAGAAGACGGTCAAGGTAATAAAGTTGATCACTTGTGCATTGAACTATTTATTTATATATCATCTCTACAACTCTACATCCAACACCAATTCTCACTTCATCTCCGTTCATACATACTTCTACAGAGTACGCACAGGTCTTGAGAATGCTCGGTAACGGCCGCCTTGAAGCTCACTGCATGGATGGCGTCAAACGACTTTGTCACATTCGAGGTAAAATGCGTAAAAAAGTATGGGTAAATACCGGAGATATCGTTCTTGTCGGTCTGCGTGAGTACCAAGATGAGAAAGCCGATGTTATTCTCAAGTATATGGCTGATGAAGCTCGTTCTCTCAAAGCATATGGTGAACTCCCAGATAATGTTCGTGTGAATGATACGGATGCCTTTAACGAAGATGAAGGTGGAAGTGATGAAGATTTGGTCGATTTCGAGGATGTGGATGCTATTTAAAGAAAAAAGGACGATTTTCTATAGTGCATGGTGTAATGGTTTGTGGGATGTCCAAACTAGCTGTCGAGGCCATCGCCATCATCCTTAGATGCTCAATAGCAATCAACCAAGTAATAAAACATCCACTATTAGATACAGCCAAAGGGTGAGCTCTTCCTATCAAATCCTTTGTCTGCTAGTTTTTACAAAAAGAATGCACTTACTTTAGTAGTCTTGCCGCCGGGTTTCCGTCGCACTCGTTAGATATTTTCTTTTATTTTTCAAAATTTGCTTTTAAGATGTAACAAATCAACTGTTATTTACTATTGCATTCATCAATAGTGGGGGAGAAGGAGAGATCAAAAGTCTGTATGAGGATGGTTTTAGAACTTTGGGACTGTGCAGTGATGACAGATAATGATTTGCTTTTTAGGGGAAAAGAAAGAAAAAGAGTACTGCATGGATTAATATTATAAAATGCGCATGGTATTTATAGTTAATGGAGCTTTCCTTTGGGGGTAATAAAAACGTCAGAGGTCGGTCGGTCAAAGGTGATATAAAGCCAAAGAAAACTAGAAAGAAAGAACGTAGCTACTACGTCTCAAGAAGAAGCATAGGAGGAAAAAACAAAAAGAAGAAAAGAAAACAATAGGGTGTTTGTGCCTGTGGTGGTAGAGTCGTAGTTAAGTCTGTCTAATATAAAAGAGAGTCAAAATACGATAAGGAGAGAGATATTTTTGCTTTCTTAAATTATTATTATTATTATTGTTGTTGTTGTTGCTGTTGTTGTTGCTGTTGCATTTCATGCTGTGGCACTCCATACGCAGCCATATGCTGTTGATGTGCCAAATACTGCTGATCTGCAGTCTGGTACTGCTGAGATGGATCGTATTGGTATTGCTGGTACTGCTGGTACTGTTGGTATTGGGCATATTGATCATATCCTTGGACCGGCTGAGCCAAGGCAGACATATCAATGCCTTGCCCTACAGGTTGACCCATTTGAACACCATGAACACCCATTTGATGTGCAGCAGCAACAGAATGGTCCATCATATGGCCAGCAGCAGCGTATTGCTCCGCCAGTTGTTGCTGTGCAGCCAACGTTGCTGGGTCATGAGACCCATCATGCGCAACACCATACGCTTGCTGATGCTCTAAAGCAGCTTGATGTGCTGCAGGGTCGTAATGGGCATTTGGGTCATACGCTCCAGCAGTATTTGGGTCGTAATGGTGACCATGTGCTTGCGCAGCATGCATAGCAGCAGCATGTTGTTCAGCTGTCATGTGTTCGCTACCAACAGCACCGTTGTCACTGTGGTGGTGATGGTTAGGGTCACCTGGTTGACCACCAGAAGGTAAGACTAGAGGCAATACAGATAATTGTTGTCCTAATTGACCTGCATCCATCTGTTGTTGTAACATTGCCAAGTGCTCGGGTGGTAGCATTGCCAATTGCTCAGCGGTAATTGTCGCATTAGGATCGAATATTTGTTGTAATAACGGTATTTGTGCTTGTGCAAGCATTTCCATTTGTGCGGGATCCATACCATGCAATGCGCCGTTTGCAGCAGCTTCAGCTGCTGCTTGTGCGACAGCAGCGGCTTGGGCGGCGGCCTCCATCTCGGCCTGGGTCATCTCAGGCATCCCTCCTGCTTCATTCTGAGCTTTACGTTTACGTCCACCCGCAGACCGTACCGGCAGTTGCTGAGCTGCCATTTGTGCCAGCGCTTGCTGGGCACCTTCTTCAGGACCAGCATCAAGACCACCGCCAGCTTCTCCTTCAGCTCCTTTTCTAGATTTTCTACGAGCACCCCCTGCAGCTGGTTTATTCCTTTGCCGCAACGCCTTTTCTTGAGCTGCTGCTGCTTCTAAAGCCACCGCGTTCTCTTCTAAATGCCAGACAACTTCTCCCTCGAGTACTCTGCTTGTCTTCTCAAACATGGGGAAGGCATTTAAAGCGGAACGAACACCATGTTTCCAACGTTGCAGCGTTTTCTTTCCACTAACAATTGCAGTGTCTAGTTGAGGAGCATATACGCCATTCTGAGCAATCATATTGCAAATTTGTCCACTTGTACCTTCCCCACCAATTTGCTGCAATGCCCAGATGGCCATTTCTTTATAAGAGGTCTCATGCTTTGCTTTAGCATGCTTTGGTTTTCCCTCGAGTCCCGTTCGCCCAGTATTTTTAACATAAGAAAACTTGTACGACACACTTTCATAGGACCGCCCAAAATGCTGACCAAGGACTCTCCAGTCTACTTTATCCATTCCAAGCTTTTCTTGGCGATACGACACATCATCAACCAGTCTAACAAGCTCAGCTACCTCCTCGGGTGCCCATTTTTTCCCGTCATTTGCTGGCAATGTTAAAGTACCATCACTGTTAATAATAGCCCCTTTAAGATTGTCGTACTTACGTTGTACACTACGTTTACCACGACCTAAATGCTTTGCTATAACATCCCAACTGATATCTGTAATTCCAAGCACCTGCTGACGATAGGCATTGTCCTGGACAATTCTCAGCAATTCTTGTTGTTCTTCTGGTTTCCAAAAGACGCGATCATTACGGGGTTGAGAAGCAGTCGCACCTGCAGCAGCTTCAGCAGCAGCAGAAGCTTGGTATGCAGCCTGCTGTGCTGCTAATTGCTGCAATAACTCCGGATCCATTTGAGCGTTTGGATCTTGTGGTTGGCCGGTAGCTACAGCGGCAGCTGCGGCAGCAGCTGCTGCCGAGTTGGGGTCGTAATACCCACCACTGTACATTTGCTGCATATATGCAGCCATCTGTTCAGCAGTCATTCCTTCAACACTCGCTGGCATTGCTGCTGCTGCAGCAGCGACCTGCTCCTCTGTCATACCCGCTGTGTTGTAGAGAGCAGCTTCATCCATTCCTGGTAGATACATCGTAGCAGCCATGAGATCAGCATGTGCACCAGCTTCAGTACCAGCAACACTATTAGGATCAACAACTTCACGACCGTCTTTTCTTGGTTCTTGAGAGGGATCGGCGGCGGCACTGGAGAGGGTGTTGGCCGCTCCGGCAGCAACTAGAGCAGAGTTCTGTCTAGTAGAACGAGTTTTACGCTGCTCTTTATCAGGTTTTTGAAGCTTATCGTACTTGCGTTTTACTGCTTTGACTGTTCGGCTAAAACATTGAGCGATAGGAGCCCATTTGGTAGTTGTTTCGCCTACTTTGGACTGCAACAATAAAGACGATGGAAAACATTTGGAAAAATGTTAGGGATGAATTTTTTTAAATAAAATAGTAAATGAGATTAATTGGTTCTAGAAAAACTAATGTAAATGTTTCGAGCAGTAATCTATCTTTTAAAGTATTTCAGCTAGTTTTCTAACTCTGTGACTATAAAAGTAAACCCAATCAGTCAAGTCAGTCGCAATGACACTGCAGCGGCAACGCACCTTTCTATATTCTTCATCGTTTACAATCCTTAAAAGCTCTCGTTCTTCCTCTTCTGTCCATGCTTCATCTCCTTTTGTAGCTTGGGAATCGGCAGTAGCAATGGTAAGGCGTTGTTGGGCTGTAGCAGGAGGACAAAGGGGTGGTAACGTGTTTGTTGCGATTGTAAAAATGTCTCGGATAAAAGAAAATCACACAGTTCTGGCAGACAACTCACCCGCATCTACGCCTTCCTCTAGTTCAATATCACTATCAGACTGTTGTCCTTGCTGTCCACCCGCGTTTTCACCGTCCTGGCCTTCTGCACCAGTAGGCATGGCTGTATTATATTGTTGCATGGCAGCAGCTTGAGACGCTGGATCCAGTTCAGCAAAATCTGGCATGTAGTTGGCGATGGCCTGAGCTTGAGCAGGTTCTAGATAACCTTCGTGAGTGTGGTAACCTTGAAAGGCATCGTGAATTTCCTGTTGCCCCTCTGGAGGCCCATGCGCGTCATCCATCTTGACGCGACCTTGTTGGCCTTGGAACGTTTGGAATTCCTCTGCTTGGCCCTGTTAACTGGAGAATGTGAGTTTAGGTAAAATTTTGGACAGGAGGTAATGTGAATGACCCAGGCGGGCCAAAACCCCCAATTTCACTTCACCGTGGTCGAACGTTTGGGTTGCTCGCTTCTTAAATAGAAGGCACCTCGTTTCTTCAGCATATTAGGAAAGCGTAGGTACGTTTTGAAGACGCAAAAGCAGCTGGACTTTTCAGGAGAAAGGGTTCCAATAGGCTATAAAGCGCCTTGTTAGCCAGAGTGTTGTAGACATTGCTGCTGCTTCTTTGCCACCATCTGTCCCCTTTTGGCCCAATCACCTCTGATTTAGGGTCCAAAAGAGAAGCAAACTCTGTAGGATGGAGATGCACAATACAGAGATGGGTCAGGATGCGCCACAAGACTCCAATGCTACAACCCAGCAGCAAGACGCGCAGTTTTCGACGCTGAGTAATCTTGCTCAGCTAATTTCAGGGTCAATGCCCGAGAACGCAGTGGATCTAGCCGCGCAGCAAGCAGCTCAAGAACAAATAGCAGCACAGAATCAAGGTGAGTGTGGAAGATGGATATATTTCATGCAGTATGGAGACATTATTGGATGAATCTTGTTTTTTTTGGCCGGTCTTAAAGAGGTTTTAATATAAATATTTCTCTTTCTTCTGCTAACACCTGAATACCTTATCTACTGTTTGTCCTACAGAAGAAGAAGACGGTCCTGCAGCAAAACGCATCAAAATAGAAGAAGACCACCACGCTCGTGCTCAACAAGAAGGCGAGGACGACGTCGCTGCTGTCCATGCAGCAGCAATCGCAGCAGCAGCCGAACACCAAGCACAACAAGACGCTGCCGCTCAAGCTGCCCAATCAGGAGCTGCTCAGTTCGACCCTTCCATGGTCGGTGCACTCACTGCAGAACAATTAGCAAACTTCCAACAAGCAGGCATGGCTGTCTTCACCCCAGAGATGCTTGCCGCTTTCCAAAACCAAACTGGCACAGCACAAGCGGTCGGTCCAGATGGCCAGCCCTTGATGCAGATGCCTATGATGACTGCTGATATGGCTGCTGCACAGGGTTTTTCAGGCTTTGATCCTGCTTCTCTCGGCTTAGCAGGTATGCCAGGGATGGACATGCTGCAAAATTTACCGACTGAGCAATTACAAGCAATTATTCAAAATCCAAATTTCTTCCAACTTGGAACTGCTTTTCCCATGGGTGGTGTGACAGAATCAAATGCTACGTATAAGAATTGGTGGGATGAGAACGATGAAGCTGAGCTTATGCAGATGGTGAGTGATGACAAGTACAGATTTGAGAAATTAGGAATTGAGGAATTGGATTGGGTAAAAATGGAAAGTTATTTTAATAGGTCGGCTAATGCACTACGGAAGAAGTTTTGGTCATTATCTAAGAATCAAGGTATGAATCCAGCAGCCTATGGTGTTACTAGTCCTGGCTCTGGAGGCAATGAGTTTGATCCTTCGACCGCCATGGCAACGGCTGCTGCTGCTGCAGCTGCTGCAATGGCAAATGCACAGCCTATTGCCGTCGCTCCGCCATCTGCACACCCGCGTCATCGTCAAGAACGTAAAAATTGGAGCGATGAGGAAACGGCAGAGATGGTTCAGATTGTGAGTGATGCCGCCTACCGTGCAGGGTTAGGATTACAAGAAGGAGAAGAAGAAGTCTCCTGGGATCGTCTTGCAGATAAATTTGGATGCACTATGCAAACTGCAAAGCGTAAATACCGTCATCTACAAGATCAGGCCACTAAAAATAATGGGATTGTCCCAGAAAAGAAGAAGCGGGAGCATTACCGTAAATCTGTTCCATATCGATGGATGATTGTCTCTGCATTGTCGAAGATTCCAGGGTTTGAAGCGACTGCTCCTCAGATTTTTGAATCTATCGAATCTGATCATGAGCTCCGGGGTCAATTAGATATTCGGATCATGCCGGGGACGAAACACGTGCCTCGATGGAAAATCCAAATTAGGAAAGTCTTATCTGCAGATCATATCTTTATCAACACCGGGGTAAAACAGAAACATGAGACAATCTGGAGATTAGATCCTATCGCATTACAGGAAGCGAATGCAGATAGACAACGCCAACGTGCTGGTGTGCCTCCGATCAACTTGTCTCAAGGCGGTGGCGGTATTGATGGTAGTGCCGGGTTGCCTGCTGCGCCTGCTTTGACGGGTACTGGACCTGAAGCGATGGCTGCGTTACAGCTTCCTATGGGTGTAACTTCATTAACTAATGAACAGACTATGGCCATGTTACAGCAACAGCAATTAATGATGGGCTTGCCTGACGCTCAACAGTTGCAGTTGATGAGTCTGCCTGAAGGGACTATTATTGACCCATCCGCGTTGGCTGCATTAATGGGTGGAGCTGGTATGGATCCACAAGCGATGGCTGAAGCAATGGGGGCAGCTGCAAATCAACAAATGCAGCAGCTACAGGAACAAGGACATCTGCAGCAGCAGCAGCAGCAGGGAGTAATAGTGGAAGGAGGAGATGAACAGGCGCAGCTTCAACAGCAGCAACAACAACAACAACAACAACAACAACAACAACAACAACAACAACAACAACAACAACAACAACAACAACAACAACAACAACAACAACAACAACAACAGCAAGTTGAGGAACGGCCAATGCATCAAGAAGCTGGTGCAGGAGAAGCTGAAGCTGCTGCAGCGGCAGCAGAGGCAGCTGCCAATGCTGCTGTAGAGGCTGGAGAAGCATGGGCTCAACAGGTACAGCAAGCTCCTCCTGCAGATGTCAATGAAACAGCAGAAGGAAGCTAGGTAGCTTTCTCAAGATACATGGAGACATTTGATGACGAGCTAAAGCTTTGACCTTTTTACTAAATACTTGTTTTTGACAATTTTACATAACACAACAACACACTAACAAGTATGTATTTGTATTTGTTTCATTACAATCAACCCATTTGACCTGCACTATACATAACCAAAGAAAAAACCCTAGGTAGTAGGCACTTACTTTACCTTTCTGATGATTTTTTGTTTTTACTTTTCTACAATTCCACTACAGCGCTAGAAAAAAAATAAACCCATTTCCCAACCATTATCATGTAAAAGTTGCATTTTTTTCTTTCTTTCTTTGTTGATACTTTGACCCATAGTATCTGTGATTGAGGTTACAAGAAGATAAACGTAATAAAAGTGGGGAAAAGTAAGTAGCTAGCTAGGATTGTAGTTAATAATAGATAAAAGGTTGCCGCTTTGCACAGCAAGGTCCCTCTCTTTCTTTCTATACTCTGCCCTAGACCCTACAACTAGCTTGTCAAATGTGTCATAAATACGTTAGTGGTACAGTTAATGCCTATTCTAAATCTAAATCTCCTAGTATATAACTAATAGTCTAACTAATATAACTCCACCGCAGTGAGAATCTATTTTAATTTCTGCTTCTCTATACCTAGTAGGTGGTATTTATTTAAGTTTTTCGGTTTAGCACTGCAGAATCAGCATTCGACAAGATCCAAGGGTGATTTAAAACTTCTTCCAGAGGTATACGGTCAGCAGGCACTTTAATTAATAGCTTTTTAATAAGATCCTGGGCACCTTCGCTCACAGAGGGCGACGATGGAAATTTCAAATCTACTTTAAGAATGCGTTTATACGTCTCAGAGTGTCCAGCAGCTTCAAAAGGAGGCTGTCCACACAAGAATTCATAGCATAAAACGCCTAAAGACCAAATATCTACGCGGTCATCATGCATGGAGCCTTCTACCATTTCGGGTGGCAAGTAATCCAAGGTACCACAGAGAGTCTTACGGCGAGAGTTGGGTGCATGTACTGACCAGCCAAAATCGGCAATTTTCAGTTCACCATTGATGCCAAGAAGCAAGTTCTCTGGCTTGATATCGCGATGAATTACGTGCTTTGAGTGGCAATAGATAAGCGCCTTGGCGAGGGATGCAATGTAAGTTGCAGTGCGACGTTCGTCAAAATGGCCAGCTGCCTGTAACTGTTTGTAGAGCTCTCCTTTAGCTGCATACTCAAGAATGAGGTAGACTCGGGTGGCATCATAGAAGTAGCCGTAGAGACGCAGAATGTTGGGGTGACGGAGGTGGGACTGGATTTCAATCTCACGACGCAGTTGGTGCTCCACATTGCTCTGCTGCAACTGGTTCTTAAAGAGGACCTTAAGAGCCACTATGTATCTGCTTCCCTTCTCCCTGGCCAGGTAGACGTTGCCAAACTTACCACGGCCTAAAGGCTTGCCTATGTCGAAATCTGTGAGCTGCCAGGTGCGATGACGCCCGCTAGGATTGCTACCGCTCCCAGGGCGAACTCCAGCAGCAAGTTCATTGCCTCCAGAGAGTGCACGGCCGCTGCTAAGAGTCTGTCGAGGAGGAGGGGGAGCCATTGCAGCTTGCTGCATGCTAGTCGGTTGCTCCCATGCAGGGTCACCTCCTTCTCCTTTCGCTACATTACCGCTCAAAGATTGAAGAGCTGATGTTTTGGGAACTTTGTTTTCATCAGAGGGCTCTACGTGCCCTTCTGCGGGGCGTTTTCCCAGGGTTGTTGCCCCGTCTAAAGCTTTACCATTGCCAGCGGTGCGGAGATTTTCCTGCGAGTGACAAGAATGACAATAGTTTAAGATTTATAAGTATTCAATTCGCTTGATGAAATGGGTATCTACCCTGTGTAAGCTCGGATTGAGCTCTTACCTTCCCAACCGACAACATTTTATTACTTTTACAAACGCTCGGAAGATTGGATACCTACGAGCGAGGCACTACTAAGATCTGCTATACTAAGGCTTTACTTTATAAATTATAATACTTCTTGGAACTCTATTCCTTCTTTTGGTAAAAAATATTGTCCTCAACAGCGCTGCTGCGGTTTGAGACGCGCAGCACGAGAGAGTCGTCCTTCCCATGGGCTCGTTCGTCTACATGCGGCCTTAGAACCTCATGGGCGCAAGCTAGACTTCACTATAATTATACAGCTTGGGCTAGCGCTGGCCAGGCCACCCTTTATATATTGATGTCTTGAATGCAGGGCTTGCAGATTTAAAGCCCACTTGATAATGTTTACTGAGAATTAAATATTGCGCTTATTCATTGCGTTCTAAAAACGTGGCATAAAAAATCTTTACAAGTGTGCACATCATATAGGCACGGCACGCCCCTTGATTAAAAGTAAACTATTTGCAAGACATTTTAACTTCAGGTTTTCTCTCATACCCCTGTCTTTAAAAAACGATCTTCTGAACGGCATAAACTCCAACTAGATAGTATGTCTCAAGCAAAGCTGCGCGAGGCTTTGGCTGGTGGAGCTCCCACCAAGGAAAAAGGCCCCCCGGTTGCCGACGGAGTAATCTCAGAGACCCCCGATACACCAGAAGCTATTGAATGGCGCACAAAACAGTCTGTTATCGACTCTATAACATCTAGTTCCACCTATTTAGATCCTGAAATAGAAAGTTCCCCTCCCTCTTCTGTATATGGAAAATTCACGTGGCACATTGAAAATTTTAGCGACACATCAAAACGGGAACTTCGCTCTGGTGTTTTCCAAGTAGGCCCTTACCGCTGGTATGTCCTGGTTTACCCACAAGGATGTGACGTCTCAAACCATCTATCTTTGTTCTTATGTGTCGCTGACTACGATAAACTCTTGCCTGGATGGGGTCATTACGCTCAATTCACAATTGCAGTCGTAAATAAAGATCCTAAAAAATCTAAATACTCAGATACGCTGCATAGATTCTGCAAAAAGGAGCATGATTGGGGATGGAAGAAGTTTATGGAATTGAATAAAGTCTCTGATGGATTTACAGTCAACGATACTTTGGTAATAAAAGCGCAAGTTCAGGTAATTCCGGATCGACCGGTACGGCCATTCCGCACTTTGGAGTCTCAATACAGACGGGAGCTTGTTCGTGTCTATCTAACCAATGTAGAAGGTATTGTACGTCGCTATGTAGATGAGAAACGAGCCGTTTTATCTAGAGTTCTATCTGGAGAAGGCTTCATTCAATTTTGGCAAGAGCAGAGTGATGAACGCCGAAAGAAATTAGCATCTGCGCCTGCTGCACCTCTATTGAAAAATTTGGTGAAGAAATTCTTTAATGAAAAAGAAGTGACTTCGACTTTAGTTATGGATGCCTTGTACTGCGGAGCTAAATTACTCGAAAGAGCTGGACACATTGCAGTTACTGGCAATGGTAATAACACATCTTCTTCTTCTTCTAGAGCAAAAGCCGCCGCTGCTGCTGCTGCTGCTGCTGCTGCTGAAAATGCTGCTGCTGAAAATGCTGCTGCTGCTGCTGCTAATGCAGACGCTCCTGAATTTAAAAAAGCTAAAGATGCCAAGGAAACTGCTGCTGATACACTGACTATTGCCTCTACTTCTGACCCCTCCTCCCTTCTCCCCGGTCTGGTAATCAACACTTCAACAGATCGAATGTTTTTCGCTGGAGACCTCATAGCTGCATTACGTCGTATGGTGAGCGATCCTGTCCCTACATTTAACCCAGATACGAAACCTACGAGTGATGCTTTAGCGTTACGTAATGCGCAAGATGTAGATGATCAGAGTAAAGGGTCGGTGGAAAGAGACGAACGACGATTAGCTGATCTGGGTCGTAGAACAGTGGAGATGTTTGGAGCAGCGCATATAGTCGAAGCACAGCTGGAAGCGGCGTGGGCAGAAGCTGAGACTATTAAACGACAGGAAGAGCTCATTCGAGAAGTAGAGGAAGCATCTAGAGGGGAAGCGGTGCGTGCTGCTGCAAAGGCAGAAACGGAGAAAGAAAGAAAAGCTAGAAAGAAGGAACGTCAAAGAGCAAAGAAAGAAGCTGAAAAGGCTAAAAAAGACGCCGAGGAAGCTGAAAGGCAGCGTCAAGAAGAAGATCGCAAGGCTCAAGCTGAAAAGCAAAGGCAAGAGGCCGAAGAAAAAAGAAGAAAGGATGAAGCAGAGAAAGCTGAAAATGAAGCACGTACTCGACACGCCGCTGAACTTAAAAGGCAAGCTGATTTGGCTGCAAAGGCAGCAGCAAAGGCTGCGAAAGAAACAGCAAAGAAAGCTGCTACGAATTGTACAAAGGAGCAACAGACTTCCTCAGCTACTTCAGCTGTCCCTGCCCCTACTTTTACCATTGCTGCTGCTGCGGCTGCGGCTGCTGCGGGCACCTCTCGTGTTGGATCTCAACATTCTTCTTCTAGTTCCAATGGCAACAGCCCATCAAGCAGCGCTACTGATGACGTTATTTCACCCGATATATGTTGCCCACCTGCTCTTCGAGATGCCGTAGCTGTAAGTAGCAGTAGTGATAGAGTTGCCGGTGCTGGTGGGTTGGGTGATCTTTCTTCCACACCATCACGTGCAGTTTCTGCAGGTGCAAGCATTCCTACCCAAGGTCCTGTTGGTGCTAATAATGATCTGCAAAATGCTACGACTACCACACATGGTCTTGTTGATGCTTTGCGTGCTGAGATCCGCCGATTAACATTAATTGTCAACGGTAAAGATGAAGAAATTTCAGGATTACGTAATCGTGTAGCTGAACTTGAATCTCACTTTGTTACATCGCGACCTGGTTCTTCTTTATCTCAACAAGCTCAAGCTTCCCCTGAGGTGTCGTCTTCTTCTGCAGAAGTACCAGGAGGTAAAAGAGGAGGAGTGGCGGTTGTACCGGCTGGTAGTACTATCAACAACACGCATATGGTATATTCAGGAAGTTCGAATGGTACTAACAATATCTCTAATGGTGGCGGTAGTAATCCTTCAGATGCTATATTAGCTACAGCCTCTATGATGCCCCAGCATAAGGCGCCTCCGCCGGGTATGGTGGTGGGACCATCTGGTGCCAATGGTCGTCCAATGTCTGCAAATGCCCAGTTCGCTCCAGTTCCTCCTAATGGTAGTGGTGGTGGTGGCACTATGGGCCCTTACATCAAAATCAGGGCAAATGGTAACGGTGGTCCGAATGGAAGTAGTCATAGTTCAGGTGAAGGAATGCCTCCTCCACCGCAGCACGCCAATGCTGTTGCTGCTACTGGCGCAGCTGGTGGAATGATGCCTCCAAATGGTGTTAGAGCGTATCAATCTGGTAATACTCAAGCACCAGCTCGAGGTACTCGCGCATTCTCTTCTCCTCTACCCAATTCAAAACGGGGTGTCGGTGATGCCAGTAGTGGACTTGCTCCTGGACTGGAGTCGCCTGGCTTGGATGATTTTGCACACATTGGGCTGATTAATGACTTATTGGAGTAGAACGTCTATTCTTTGTCTTAATAGAACTCTAATCATAGTATTATATAATGATAATCATGTAATATACTGCTGTAAATATATTTGAAATCTTTCAATAGAAACTGCGACCATGGCTTTTAAATCTTTTTTTTGTCTCCTTTTATCTATCAAGTTACATGAGTCTAAATTTTCAGCATTTCCATGAACTACTTGCTACTAGTGTATTGTTTACTTCTTGGACTTGCGGAGGAGCTCGGACATTTCTTCCCTCTTCTTCTTGCCTCGGAGATGGGTGCCTAGCTTTCTCTTGCAAAGCTTAAGGGCACGCTTATCCTTGCCAACCTTGAGCAATTCCATAACGCGTTTCTCGTAGGGAGCCTGACCGGCAACCTCGCGGACTATGTCGCGCACGAACTTTACGCGCTTGGAGGCACGCTGCAAACAGAGGGAAAAGAGAAACATGTCAGAATTCAAGAGTTTGAATCAAAATCCACTTTCAGCAATGCATATTGCAGCATATCTTCAACAATAAACTAGCCAGCATTGTGATCAATCCAAATATTAAGCTTGAATACTTACTCCTTTGCGATGAGCAGGGCGGACAGCCTTCTCCTTCTTGGTTAAAACATGACCTTTGTTGAGGCCCACGGCAATGCCGGCTCTAGCCTCTACCATTGTGCTCGTGATTTCACCAAACAGAGAGTAAAATCACCAGACAACACCTGCAAAATTAATGCCGCAATAGTGAGAAAAGAGTTGTCTGTAAACAATTAAAACACCATTTTAATGCCCCTGAGGATTTCCAACGCCGGCCTGCTGCATGCTGAATTTTATTTGCCATGTCTATAATAAATTGAGACAACGCTCAGTGTCAAAAGACACAGTTGCCAAGTTCATTGGCTGAAATTCCAAATCCCATCAGCCGCCTTCATTCACTGCGGCTGTGATTTCCTCCTCGTGCAAGCTGCCATTTCAACGGGTATAGACTCACCAGTTATCTGATTTGAAGAGACCGTCTCCAGTCCAGACCTGTGTCTAAAGAGAGGCCGCTCTTATTATAATATAAATGGTTTGTCCCAGGTGAATTTAGTTTTGAGCTTTTTAACCTTCATCTGAGACTATATTGCCCTCAATTCCCATTAATTATCATCCATTTATCGACCCTCTTGGTGTATCTATTCAGATCCGCCGAGCAAGGTCACTCATAACCAACCGCCTCTTTGCTCCCATGTCTTCTGCCTTGCTCCAATCTACCTTCGCCCAGCGGGGTGTTCAGCGCGCATTTGTGTCCACCAAGTCCAACACTCGTGTGTGCCGTTTGTCCGCTGCTAAGATGACCTCTGCTGCCCTCAGCCAGGACGAACTTAAGAAACAGGTGAGATCACAAAAATCTACTCCCCGCTCTCGACCTTTGAAAAAGGACTCTTCTGTCTTTCTCTATTACCACAGGAACGATTACAATTGATACCAGACACATTTCCTAACCTATTTATCACTATGTATCCTTCTATTAATTTAACTTTCCACAGGCTGCTTGGAAGGCTGTTGAATACGTGAAGAGCGGCATGGTTGTCGGTCTTGGAACTGGTTCTACCGCTGCCTTTGCCGTTGACCGTATCGGCGATCTCTTAGCCTCTGGAGAGCTCAAGGATATTATTGGTGTCCCTACTTCTATCCGTACCTATGAGCAAGCCAAGGGTCGCGGGATCCCTCTTGCCACTCTCGATGAGCAGCCCAAGCTCGATGTTGCCATTGATGGTGCTGATGAGGTTGATCCTAAGCTTGATGTCGTGAAAGGGCGTGGTGGTGCTCTTCTTCGTGAAAAAATGGTTGAAATGGCCTCTGCTAAATTTGTTTGCATCGTCGACGATTCTAAATTGGTCTCTGGACTCGGTGGCAGCAAAGATGCTATGCCTATTGAAATTGTCCAGTTCTGCCATTTATATACTCTTCGTCGTATTCAAGCGTTACCTGAGGTAGCTGGATGCGAGGCTAAGCTCCGTATGGATGGAGACAAGCCTTATGTTACCGACAATTCCAATTACATTGTTGACCTGTACTTCCAGACCCCTATTAAAGACTCTGAAGCTGCTTCCAAGGCAATTCTTGGACTTGAAGGCGTTGTGGATCATGGGCTATTCCTTAATATGGTAGATGTATGCATTATTGCGGGCAAGGAAGGTGTCACCGTCCAAGAACGCAAGTAAAGCAATTTTTTGATTCATATTTTTTCATTTTATTTTGTGCAGCATAACGAGAGAAATAAAAATTGTAAAATTGTCTTGTTAAAGTAATATCTTACACAACAGAGGGATGTGAGAAATAAAAAATGTAAAATTGTCTTGTTAAAGTAGTATCTCACACAACAGAGGGATGTATTGAACATCAGGGGAAAAAGGAAAGATATTAACTGTGAAGGGAGGAGAAGTAGGAAGAAAGGAAGATGAAACAAGGTGGGGTGGGGGTGGGGGTGGGGGTGGGGGTGGGGTGGGGTGGGGTGGGGTGGGGGTAAATAAAGACTAAAAAAGAATGAAGGGCGGTGTGAGATGTTGAAGAATGCAACAGAAGGGAGGCAGAAAGGAAATACACAAGAGAGAATGACAATTAGAAGAACACTATTTATTTATTTATTACTACGTAGTATACTATTTATTAATATTGATTAACTATCAAGGTGCTAAGTAGGTGATAACGTCTGAGGAGCAATTTCTTTCTGAACCAGCCAACGGCCCCATTCTTTCCGGCAATTTATTTGGAGAGCTATTCGAAATACAATCACCACTGCATCCATTTGACAAAGCTCTCCAATGTTCTAACGAGGCATTAATATGCGGAGTCACCGTCTCTACAAATTTAGGGGCTAAAGGGGCCAATACAGCGATTGTTGGTTGCATCACATGTTTAATGAACGCAGCTTGACTGCGGCCAGGGCAACTGGACCCTCGGTCACATGCAGGTGTTAAAACCAACCCAAGCTCGCGTTCTTTATCTCCTTGGCCATATAATTCTTCTTGTACACGTCTACCCCATTCAGAGCAGTGTTCTAATGGTCGAGCTGGGTTTGAAATGTCTGCACAATGTAAAAACATTCTTAATGCAGCGTTTCTACGAGCGTCCTCAGACCAGTTTGTTAATTCAGAGCCAAATTGTTGTAATGACGCTTTAAATGATTTTATAACACCTCCATGATGTGCCATATCTGTAGATAAGATCAGCTCTTTCAATAAACTTTTAAATTGAGTGGCTTCTGTGGCATCCATTGTCGACGACATGAAAAAATCATTGCCACGTAGATCAAGAAGACTAGAAGCAAGCGCAGCGTGGTTGTTTTCATTAATGCTTCCCAGAGTACTATATGCTTGTGCTGCTTCACTATTTGTGCGTACATGGAAGTCGTTATTCACCCCAGGATGGCCTAAATCGTGCACTGCTGCACCGATTATAATTGCCAGCCGCTCCCAGTCTTCCAACGCCGATGCCCATTGGTCTGCTGCCATCATCGCACCTAAAGCTTGTACTACATCTGCTGCGTGAGTGCTATTGTGGTAATGCTGAGGGGTGTAATGCCCTTCAACTGCAGCTAAAAATTCACTTAATCGGGTCACATCCAGCTGCAATCGTTCGACTACTCCCAAGGTACGCAAAAGACAGAGAGTGACTACTTGTAAAGGACGACCTCCAGTGCAGGCGTCTAATTTGAAAACATCGAATGAGTCCCAGTCGCAAACTTTGTCCAAGATGCTAGCCACTTCTGGGGAAGTGTCACTGGCTGCTGCTGCTGATTCTATAGAAGACTTTGTGATGAGGTTCGGTGTCATCGCTTTGAATGGTGGATTTTGGCGAGCAGTACAGTTGCCTTCTTCAGAGTTTTCCATGGACGAGTCGCTAGGGAATGGACTCGATTCTAATGTACTATTGGATGTGTTGAACGAAATTCGGACTGGAGCTGGCTGTTGTCCTCGAGGGCTGTTTGTTTGAATTTGTTGTTGCTGATCCTGCAGGCAATAGTTGGCTATTTCAATATGGAACCGTAGACACTCTATTCAGAGGACATCAGTTACTTGTTGCAGCTATTCAACGTGGAAAATGAAACAGAATGGCTGGCTTAGAGCGACTGACTAGGATTCCTGTTGCCAGTAAAAAAAAACTAAATCGCTCCACCCTATGCTACAACAGCAAATCGCAAAGATCCGTTGGTAATTCAATGTGAAAACACTCACTTGGTTGGATATGGGGGTCCCCTTTACGCCAACAGGTGGTGAAAGAGTGGTCATAATTTTTCAAAGCAAACGATCGAACGCTGAAACTCGTTCTCAACGGCAGGACCTTGCCTCCAAGTAAACTTATCTCGTCGCTATTCGGATTCGAGAAATATGAAATTACTTAGGATCTGCGATAAAGGTGAATTATGAAGTGCTCAAGATCGCAACTATTTTTCTTTTCCTCTCAAATGTTTTATGAACTTTGCAAGGTCATAGTCAGCCTTTCTGCTCAACTTTGCATACTAATTTTTGTATCAACACGTTACACTAGGCTTGAACAAAGTGTACACCTAGAAGAATATCGAAAGAATTGCCATGGATGACATTGTCCAACTTGCATTTCCAACAAAACTCTACTAATAAAGCATGCCACTGCGCTAAAAATACGCTAAAACAGTATCATGGACGAGTATCAGGCGCGCACCCACTTAAAACTACAAACAAGCTCGTGTTCTTTACGAATCTTTGTCTCTTCATCTTTCACCGCCTTACCAACTGATTGCTTTTTCTTGCAGGACAACGACCGTTTCGACGTGGAAAACGACTATGAGGGTGGCGAATGGGTTGAGGATGAATTCTTTTACCGAAATAAACGCAAGAAGCGCAGTCAAACTCGTGATGACCAAATTTATGGAGTCTTTGCTGGAGAAGATGACTCGGACAGCGATGGTGTTGGTGTTGGTAAGAGAAGGCGACGTGGAGGAGGTCTTAAAACTCAAGATTACGCAAAGCCAGTAGGGTTCGTGGGTGGAGGCGTCATGGGAAATACTGCTTCTGCTGTTGATGGAGAAGAAGATGAAGAAACTGAGCAAGAGGCTGCTGCTCGAGAGATTGCTGAGATGGAGGCAGCAGAAGAAGATGATGAAGAAGAAGATGCTTACGGCTATAGTACTAGAGGTGGACTTGGTGGTATGGGAAGTGGTGCGGGAGGTCTAGGCTTTTGTAGTGGTGTTGGTGGTGGTGTTGGACTCGGCAGCAGCAGGAGCGTTGCTGGCCTTGGTGCTGGTGGTCTAGGATTCCGACCAGCTGCAGCAACAGCGAAAGAAGAAGAAGACGAGTTTCTTCCTACTGCATTTGGTAGAAGAATTAAAGCTGCTGCCGAAGAACGGCGTAACAAAGAAGCCTCTGACGCAAAAGCTGCCAAACTAAACGACAATAACAATCAGCTTGGCGGTACTCGTGGTGGGAGAGGTGGTATTGGCCGAAGTAATGGTTCTTCCCGTGGTACCACTACTACTGCTGGAGATATAGGTTCTTTTGAAGTACATACGAAAGGAATCGGGAGTAAACTTCTATCTCAAATGGGGTGGAAAGAAGGACATGGTCTTGGTAGGGACGGGAAAGGTATTGCAAAGCCATTGGAAGCGAAATTGCGGCCAAAGGGTATGGGTATGGGCTTTGGAGATAGACGAGAGCCTAAATTAGCACCTGAAGAAACGAAAGTAGAAAAGAAAGAAGAACAAAAGGAATTAAAGAAAAGACAGCAAGATAGAAAAGGCGGTGGTGGCGCTATTGATAAAAAGGCAAATTTTCGAGTTGAAGGTGGATTGTGGCGTAAAAAAATGGCTGAAGGACGTGTGAAACGTACTTTTCGTACCGCAGATGAGCTTTTACTCGACGAAGAGGAAGGAGACGACGGTTTTAGACCTGTGAAACCATCAACTATTTCCAACAAGCCAACCACTGTTATCGTGGACATGCGAGGACCTCAAACTCGGGTATTGACTAATTTAGAAAATTTAAATGTCACTGATATTGGCGATGAAGACGACGTTGATGCTGTCATGGGCGAAGACGGAGTTACTAAAGCTGGTGTTATTCCTATGCCGGAATTGCGTCATAATATGAAATTGTTGGTTGAGCTGGCCGAGACAGACATTCAGTTACTTGATGGCAAGCTACGTCAAGGCAAAGATACACAATTAATTTTGGAAAGAGAAAAAAATAGACTGGAAATAGAAGCAAAAGAAGCTGTAGATGCCATGACACGAGTTCAAGCTGTGTTGGAAGCAGTCGAAGCGGTTCAAAGGAGTGAAACTTTGAATATAGAGCAAGCGTTTGCAACGTTTTCTTCCTTAAAAACAACGTATCCTGTTGAATACCAGTTGTATAAGATCTCTGCGGCTGCTTTAGGGTGTGTACTGCCTTTATTTATAGGCAAAACACAAGGTGGATGGTCTCCATTAGCTGAGTCTGAGGCTATAGTTCTTCAAATATCTCAATGGAAGCCTCTCTTGGAAGAAGAAAATCACCGCCGCCATAGCAATAGTCATTCTGCATTACTACCTTCCGCTGATGTATTGTCTTTAGCTGCATCATCTGACCCATACTTGCGCCTTATATGCGAAATCTTATTGCCCCCATTACGTCGCGATTTGGTAGGCACATGGGATCCACGTGATGCAACAGTTCTGGAAAAGTTTATTGATGTGTGGGAAAAAGTACTGCCATTACCTGCCTTTAATTATATTATGCAGCACTTAGTATTACCAAAATTAAAGACTGCTGTGGACGCATGGGATCCGACATCTGATCCAATTGCTCTGCATACATGGATACATCCTTGGTTGCCTTGGCTCGGTAGTCAACTATCGGAACTTTGGCCAACAGTACGTTTTAAGTTTAAAACTGCTTTGGAGCAATGGCACCCTGCAGATGAGTCTGCACGTATGTTGCTTGCACCCTGGAAATCTGTGTTTGGCGAGCGCGAGTGGGAGGCATTACTCTGCCGTGCCGTCATTCCTAAATTAGAAGATGCCATGGTAGAATTTCAAGTTAATCCTGCTGCACAAGATTTGGAGCCGTTTTTATGGGTTATGGACTGGGCGGAATTGATGCCACGGAATCAAATGTCAAAATTATTAATCGCTCGGTTCTTCCCCAAATGGCATGCTGCTCTGCGCCATTGGCTTTCTAGTACGACTACTAGTACTTTAGAATTAAATCTTGATGACGTCACCAGGTGGTATTTACAATGGAAAGCACTCTTCCCTGAAAGAGTGCTTGAATCGAAAACCATTAAGGCTGCTATGAATGCAGCATTAGACGCTATTAACACTGCAGGACAAGGATTACCCTTACCAACAACATGGACGGCACCACCCTCAATACCCACTAGTCTTGGCACTGGCACTGGCACTGCTAAAACTAAAGAAGAGTTACAGCACCCTTCATACGAACATGCCTATGGACATACAAACCACCACACTAAAGAGGCATATGAACAACAAGAGCACCAAGCACCTGCTTCTTTCCTTGAAGAACGTCCTCTAAAGGCACTTGTTGAAGACTTTGCTGTTGATTCTGGGATCGATTTTCTACCCAAGCCAGGTCGAGTTTATGAAGGTTTACAAGTATATGGCTTTGGATTGGTATCGTGTGCTGTGGATTCTGCTCGACAGAGGTTATGGGCTCAAATGGGTGGAGAAAGAGGGAAAGACTGGGTGGCTGCTTCGATGGGACAGCTGTTGGATCAACATAAAAAAAGAGAAGCGGCGGCAAGAGGGAAAAAATAAACAAAAGCAAGAAGTAACTGCCTCTATATATGTAACACGTGTATCTAAGAAAATATTACATAAAAGAATCCAGGGAGATTTCAAAAAAAGAAAACTAAATCTAAAAGAACTGAAGGGCTCAAACTGCCACCCCGGTATGATCAGTTAATTTAATTTTAATCAGTTTAGTTAGATAGTTAGTTGTTCCTAATTAAATTAAATAACTGCATCATATTCGACTCTTTATCGTCGTAGAGGTATTCACTTCCTCTTCCTTTCCTTCTTCATTACCACCAAGTCAATGAGCGGCAGTGGCAGCTTCGCCGTTCTCAGCAGGCACAGCAGACTCTTCAGCCTCTAAGAACTTTTCCACCTCCAATGCAGCCATGCATCCAGACCCAGCAGCAGTAATAGCTTGCCTCCACTTTTTATCTTGCACATCACCAGCTGCATACACACCTACAACAGAGGTAGCGGTACCACCAGGGGTGGTCTTGATGTACAAATCTTCGTCCAATTCCAACTGACCGTCCAAAAATTTAGTAGCAGGTTCATGTCCAATAGCAAAGAACAGGCCAGAGACAGGGATATCAGTGATTTCACCAGTTTTTAAGCTCTTTACCTTTAAACCTCCGAGCTGCCCTTTCGCGTTGCCATATGCTTCATCCACAGCTGAGCTCCAGAGGAATTCGATCTTAGGGTGAGCGAGAGCACGTGCTTGCATGATTTTAGAAGCACGGAGCTCATCACGACGATGAATAACGTAGACTTTAGATCCATATTTAGTTAAAAACATGGCTTCCTCCATTGCAGAGTCACCTCCACCAATCACAGCAATGGGATTGTTGCGGAACATTGGGGCAGCACCATCGCAGACAGCACAGGCAGAGATACCCTTATTCCAGAAGCCAGTATCTTCATCAGATCCAGGAAACGTAAGACGACGAGCCACAGCACCGGTAGCGATAATAATAGTATCGGCAACGACGTCTTTCTCGTCAGTAGTGATTTTAAATGGACGAGAAGAGAGATCAACTTTGGTGACTGTCTCTGAGAAGATCTGGGTGCCGAAACGTTCGCTCTGAGCACGGAATTTCTCGCAAATCTCGCCTCCCATGATACCGTCAGGGAAACCAGGGAAATTTTCGACGTCAGTGGTAGTGGTCAACTGTCCGCCAGCGGCAATCCCATTGGCCATCCAACCTTCAAGCATGACAGGCTTGAGCTCTGTATGCGGTAGCGTACAAAAGGATGTTCAGTATACAAAAGACAGCGGGTATTTATGAAAGAGTAAATGTAGCGACAAAGAAGCCAGTAAAACTTAAGTAAGCGAGACTAGAAACTGTGCTGGCCATCAAACAAGAGCCAAACAATCTACTTACCGGCGCGTGCAGCATAAATAGCAGCAGTGTGGCCAGCAGGGCCACTTCCAATGATGCAGACTTTTGTTTTGAGTTGTTCCTTGGTAGTCATTGCGATGGTGCTCAATAAACGGGCAAATTGAACTTTGGACTTCAGTTTGAATTGCTTGGCAGTTTATATGTGATCACAAGTCAACGCCTGCAATGAACTGGCGGCTTCTATTGTGAATGCAATATTTATGAAATAGCAATAAGGCGAATGCTATGGCCGCTATTTTTAACATGGGTTTACTCAACAGCAGCTGAGGTTTAAGAAAGTTTGAGTTGGCTGTCAAAGTCACAAATATCTTAAGACACTGCATACTCCATTCAAATCAAATTGCAAATATACTCCTAGATTCAGTAACTCCTGAAACTTCTCATTTCGTTTTCTCTTCCTTTTGCCGCATTTAATGACAATGTTGGCCACTTCCATCACACAAAGATCACCAGTAGGCTCTAGGCTGAATAGAGAAATTAGCAGCACATGCCGTTTTAATTGTTCGATAGTAGTCGTAGCAGCACATCCCAGCAACAAAAATGCTCCCAAAAGCTCTCCCTCCAGGAATACAACAACACATGCTGCTCCATGGGCGTTCTCCCGCCGTGCACTCTTGGTGGCTGCCCCAAGTTTACTAGCTCTGGCACCTGCTTTCCGCGCTGGTGCCTTCACCCCACCCCCACCTGGTCTCCGCCTCCATCAAGACAAATTAGATGGCTATTCTTTCTTCTACCCTGAAGACTGGCTTCCTGTCACTACCTCTGGAAATGATGTCTTTTTCAGGAACCCTTTCAACGCTGAAGAAAATTTATTTGTAGATGTCTCATCCCCTTCATCTTCAAAGTTCGAGTCTGTTACAGACTTGGGATCTCCAGAAACTGCTGCAATTAAGAATTTAGATCAATTTCTGGGAGAATTTATGTCAACCCGTCTTGGTGTGAAAAGAGAAGGTGAAGTCGTCTCTGCAGTAGCGCGCACCGGTGACGATGGACTCCAGTATTATGATATTCAAACCAGGGTCAAATCGTACGCTTCCCGTAACCAATTGGCCGTTACACAGACTGAAATTGACCAGGGAATTGAATTAGAATGGGATCGGAGATTTTTAACGGTGCTTGGTGTTGCTAATAAAAGGCTGTATTCATGGAGATTACAAACGAGTAATAAAGTGTTTGAAAAGGATCCTGAAAGGTTATTATCAGTTGCTAGATCTTTCAAGTGCAAGGAAGTTTAGAAAGCTTAAAAAGCTCATTAGTATTTAATTTTTTGTTAAATATTTCTGGGCTCAAATTTAATTTTCGCATATGATGATAGCTGCCTACTGTAAAGTCAAGTATCTAATGCACTATGATCACTAAATTATACCATCTTCGTCTAATTCTTCCTCTACATCATCTCCACTACCAGATTCGCCTTCTCCATCATCTTTCCACGTTGCTTCTACTGCCTCTTTGACTCGTCTATTATACTCCCGACGATCCTCTACAAACAACTTTGCAGCCTCAGAGTTAGCTGGACTACTTGGATTGGGGTCAGATAGTAAAGATTGTATTGAGGTTAAGATAGCAGCGGCGTCATATATTGGACTCCATTGATTTTGTAGAATATCGAGACAGATAGCCCCGTCAGCATATACTATGAAAAGAAAATGATTTTTTTAGTATAAGTAATTGGATAGTATTAAGAGTTCTTAAGCTATAAATATATCTGGAGAGACATCAGAGGGTAGGAAACGTACCATTAGGGTGAAATAGCTGGGTTAAAAATTTCACTACTGGTGCTTTATTTGGATAATCTTCAGAAAATTCCATAGACAAGCGGAAGATCCCGCCATCCCAAATTGTACCTTCTGGACCAAAAATGACAGCATTCCAGTTCATGAAACAGTCTTCTCGGGGGCATGCGTTAACACCTTCGGGAGGATCTGTTTGCAGACCTGCAATTTGAGGGGGAAAAGAGGATGAGTGAGCGGTGCATAGGCAATTGATTTAGCAAATCAATAGACGTTTCAGTAAAATCTTTATGATGATGTGCTGATTATAATACGAACGCACGCTTAAAGTCTCTTGCCAGCCGCTTACGCGCTGGCGTAGTCATCTGCCTGTTTTACTAGCTTGCAGAGGAGGTAGTCTATGCAAAACGGAAGGATGATCACTTCAAGAATTGAGTCTTAAGGATGGAATCAAACCGCCTTGATGAACTCAATGGTGTTTCTGCTGAGTGAACTTTATATCGAGAAAATACTCTATCAGCCCGACCAGGGCCTCGATTAAGGTTTTGAGTCCGGCATTTTTTTTTTGGCATTTTTCTTCCGTTTTGGCCAAAATCGGGCATTTTCCAACTTCAATTGCCGGCAGTTTTGCCCTGAGCGTTGCCTTTTCCGGCATTTTTTCCCTCGGAGAAACTTCTGAGTCTGCGTTAGTACCTGTTGTTTACATTTATTTTACAGATCTGCGCACAAATTTGAAAAAAATAAGGCATTATTTTCGTAAAATCGTGAATTTCCGGCATTTTCATTGCCGCTGGCACCGCTGCCAGCATCTTTTTTAGGGCGATGGCTAGGGTGCCTTGGTGACCTTGGTCCCCAAGGAAGAGTCGTTGTAATGTTGGGTGAGCGGGAATGATTGAGGTGGTGGTGGAGCGGAGGGCAGCATATATAGTGGACATTCGTAGATGCGCCGAAAAGAACTTCCAAAGTTCCTTGGAAAAACCCAGAAGATGAAATATTCTACATATCGGACTGGCGAAATTTCTGCTTCCTATGATTGAGGACGATGTGCTCTCGTTGCGCATGTACTCAAAACAAATACAAGAGACACCCCCAAAGCTATGAAGTATGGCACAACGCTAGACGCCATTCATCAACAGCACAACTTGAATTCAGTTGAAGAGCGGCCGATTTTAATTCAAGAGAGAGAGAGAGGTGTGCACTGACTCCATTATTATCTGTGATTGTTTCCAGTGCTGATGGCATTTTTATTGCCTACGACCTCACAACGTTTAATTGGGTGGTGCCGGGGCAGCAGCAGAAAGAAGTAAAGTATGAACTCTTTAAGAGAATAGACGCGAACTCGGTCGAAATCAAGGCCGTTCTTGCAGCTGTCAACGAATGTAAGACGCAAGCTGGAGAGTGGCGTCTTCAAGTCCAGGCAGCCATGTATACGGCGGTGCCTGACGCTGAGACGAGGACCAATGCAAAGATAAACGGGCTTACGAACAACTTCGTAAATGCGTCTTTGATGGCACCGAGAGTTCCTTCCGCAGCAGGAAATATTCCCTGATGTAGAAACAAAGAAAATACAAGTTCTAGGCAAAAATCTCCTCTCCAACTTCGTTGGGCGGATTGCTTCCTGCTGCGGATGACTCTTGTTATTTTCTCCCCAGGTGTTGATTCATCTCGGGTGCTTAAGCTTTGTTATAGAGATGACTCCATTTGATCTTAGGGCCTAAATTGCCTCTCAAACTCCAGTAGGGCTGGGGCTATAGGGCTATAGAAAGGTGAAATACTATTTCACCCTTTCTATGATAGGGCAGTTCTAGGGATATGTAGGGCTCTAGGGATATTTTGCCCTATTAATTCAGCCCTAGAGCATCTTAAAAGAAAGTGCACTTTACACAGAGTAAATTATGGCATATATAGGGCTAGATAGGGCTGGAATAGGGTTGCTGATTCAAATTCAATCAATCAGATTCATGTTGGCGGAGCCCGCTTGATGGCAGCGATGGCCCTGTCGTAATCTTTAACAAGATCATAATGTAGCTGAAGCTATTCAGGGGTTGGCTGAACCATCTCGGGCTCAGGGCTTCCTTCAATGGATTGACCTGGCAACATTTTAACAGATCAGATCGAGTAGGCGAAAACGTAGATTTGGCTTAAAGCCAGCTGCTATTGGTAGATAGCTGTAAATGTGTTTTACACTCTGAATGGTTGATGGTAAAGCAAGCAAATTTAAATTTAAATTGAGTTTCTAGAAACTTTCTAATTTTCCAGCTTTTCTTCACCACTGGCCCAGCTCCTCTCTAGGGACTAGCAACCCTATACGCCCTAGCGCCCTAGCGGGCTTCAAAATAGGGCAGTTTATGCACAATAAAGTAGTTCTAGCCTATCTAGGGCTCTAGCCTACAACTGCCCTATTCCCTACGGCCCCAGCCCTAAACTCCAGGCTCAGGACTTTCTTTGCGGAAAAGCCCCCACCTGGCAGGGAAACAAAATATTTCCCTCACTCTGTGTTAAGAAACAGCTGGAAAACCTTGTTTTTATTTCCCACGGGGGAGAAAATTTTCCAGCATCTGCAGCATCTTCCTGCTCTGCTGCCCATTTGCAAAAATGTGATATGATCATCCATCCCCGTCTTAGAGCAGAAGTTAGTAATATAGAATATCAGGAGCCACGAGGAATACAATCATATGCATCTTATAGATCTTACATCTTTATATTTATTTTCGAAAACGCCAACCACTGTCATTGTCTCGCAGGTGCAGTGGACTTTTTGATCGATCAGCCAGAAACAGCGATGAGCTGACTGCTACGAGGAGCTCAAGAAGGGGAGCTTCGGGTGCATCTGAGCGAGGAAGCTGGAAAGCTGGGTTATATTCAAGCACGTGGAATGTGCGCTGAGAGGCCAGGCCATGCTGCCGGGGTGCGGCACCGCCGCTCTCCAGCGCCTTTGTTGATACCGCCGCTTTTCCAGTCCGCCACTACTCCAGCAGGCTTCAGATGATGCTCCATTCCATTGCCCATATCCCTGTAGAAGACCAGCATCTGTAAATAATGTTGAAAACTGTCTGTAAAAAAGAGGAGAACGCGTATTTTAATTACTGCTACTGTTTCTTGTTTTTATTGTTGCGTTGACGGCAGTGTATTTTTTGTTGCTTGATTAATTTATGAAATTGACAGGTGGTACTTTATTGCAAACTAAAAAAGACAAGTTTAAACGGGTACATACACTTCTAATCAGAAATTAAGGTATCTAGTTGGCGAAATAAGACCAAACCTAAACAAAGAAATTACCAAAAAACATCAGCACGGATCCGTAGTTGAGGCCACCACTTCAATGGATATAGCTACGACCGGTGCAGTAGATTTAGGAGCCCCCGAAGAGACCAAACTTACTTGCAACCCCAGCTAATGTAACTAATACGACCAAAAGACCAGTACCTCCTGAGATATATGTTACCTTTTTATCTACAGCATGTACGTCAGTTCTCATGCTTGAGAAGTCAGTTCTCAAGCTTGAGAAGTCAGTTCTCAAGCTGTTCTGCGAGCTTGAAAATCTTTCTAGGATACGTTGGAACCTGTCATCGACAGATTGGCGTTGATCCTCAAGCTTTGTATCAACCCTATGTCGCTCCTCCGTACTTGCCTTGGCCGTATCCGCCATGAATTTAAATGCCGCCCTCGACAAAGGATCTGTTTGTGCAGAGCTAACAGTCGCACGTGCACCAGCGCGCTTGGTTAAATGTCCAAGCCTACTCGAAGCTCCTCGCACCATGTTATCTGCGAAAGAAAAACATTAACATTAGCTAGACATCCGTGAGTCGTGTTTGGAATCTGCCCCGGCCCACAAATGTGGAGTGTGCAGATGAGCTTTCAGGTACTCCGCTCTGGGCTTGCAGGGCTCCAAGAATATAACAACAAACCTACTTTTGCACCAAGAGTCAGAGCTAAGCTTTTGCCTCAAAGTCTAAAGCTAATTACTTGATTATTAATTCTAGAAGCGATCTCTTTGGAGGCAATAAAACTTCGCCAAGGTTTTATGCAGTTCTAATATTTTTAAATAGTGTTTTACTTTAAGAATAATTAACTTAAAGGACGCCGGAGAGGTGAGTTAAGTTTTCAGCTAGGCTTGGGGTGATAACCTGTGGTTATTGGTTAGTTACCGGTTAAATAACTAATATAAATAACCATAACCTGTGGCCACGCTGGTTAATAACCTCTACAAGGGACACTACCGGCCTTTTCTTAATGGCAGCCGAAGTGGGGATCGATGATCAATTTGAAAATGGGGAGGTGGAGAAACTTGCTCCTGGTTATTTAATACATTTACATTTATTTATTGCATCTATAGTTGATTATCTGCAGTGCTTTACGCCGCTTTGGTCGCTATCTTAAGGAACTGTTGCAGTCTACTTGATTTAATCTTGCATCTGTGAAAGATCCCCCAGGCAGGTTATAGTGGTTAGCGTGCTGGTTATCTGGTTATTGAAATTGTTAGTAACATAACGAGAACTAACCATAACTAGCTCTAAAAACTGGTTACCCCCAACCCTATTTTCAGCAGAGAAAAACTTTAAGTATCTTGTTTCCTTCCTTCAGATCAAAAAGCTTGATTCACTATCCCCAGAGGGACGCCCGCAGGCCTATTTTAATCTCTCCTGCTACTCCCTGGTGCCATGGAGCACGAAAAGTTTAAAAATAACGAATGATCTTTGATATCAGTGATCCTTGATCGGCGATCCTCTCAGCTTCGTCAGTTAGCTGCTGCTGCTGCTGCTGCCCACCCTTATCAGGAGATAGATACCCTTCATCTGATAACCGCCGTCGCCCCGCCGTCGCCAGGCCACCGCCATGGACGACGGGAACCCCACAGGGTAGCTAGAACAGTCAAAGCTGCGTTGCGGACCTCCACGATGGCCAGCTACAGCATGTACCGCTTTCAGATGGCAGGGAGAGGGGGCATTCTCCTCCCAGTGACCTTCTTTAATATGCCCAGGTGTATTGCAAAATGTTTTACCTGCCAAATTTTATATGCCTTTTTAGACCAGCATTGCCCTTTGTAAAATCATTAAAACACTGCGTTTTCGACCATCGTGTATAGTTATTATCTACTTGTTATTTCTCCTGAGCACGCTCGAGCCCATTGGCGAAGAGAGTCTCGGAGAAAAAGTCGAAGCTATAGCCTCCACCCCTTTTCGTCCGAATATCCTCCTCTTTCTTACGAACGTCATCTGCACGCAGTAACAACCATACAATAGAGCAGTAGAAGACGAGAGTATCATTTCTTGATTATTTTTAAAAATAGCACGATGTTTGGCACGGAGATATTGATATGCCGCCGGAGCAGATCGAGGAGTATCTCTCGGAGGTCCACCCGGTGTTTGTGCATTGGCATCTCTCCAGTAGGTTGTGCATTGTCATCTCTCCGGTAGATCAGGCTGACGAGTAGTTCGCGCACCAAGGACAATCCTCCAACAGTTGGTTTACTAGATCCGCCGGAAAAGTGATCGCCGGCAGCTGCCCCTGCTGCAGGTGAATTCTCGCGCTGAAAGGGATGTGACAAGCCTGATATAGATACTGCGGGATATATAAAATATACACGGGGTCCGTGAGGGGCTGTGAGGAGGAAAACCCCACAGTTTATTTTTATCCATGATCAGCAGCTTGATCCGATTCTGGGAAACAGCAAGGTCGCCTACCGCAGTTTCCCCGCGCGGCATAGAGTTTCCTCAGGGGTATACAAATTCATTCACTGGGAAACTCGAGTTTCCCAGCTTTTCCCAAGAGGAAAAAAACTGTTTCCCTCCAGCCTTTCTTTACTTTCGACTTTGAAGCTTTTCGCACCACGGAGAGAAGAGTCATCTGAATTTCGCGCTGGCTTTCAATCTTGTTTGAAACTTTATACATCCCCGACATATGCAGTCTGGAAATCGCGGTCGCAAGTAACGTGTTGAGACAAAAGTTGGTGTTTAAAATCTGTCGAAATTCAAAAACAAGTGACCAGATAATCGTTGCAGCATTATTTTAGTGGGTGCACATCATGAGGGAATTGGGCATTATTGTTGTGGCCGGCTATATGCCCTTATATCGCCATCCTGCCTTCAAAGTTGGGCCTTGGCAGTTACCATGCAGGTGAGTTTATTGCTATATATATTATTTATCATACTGCATCGCCCTCATCTTATATTCACGTAATAATAAGCACCTCAATGCACAGGTCCGTTAGAAAAAAAAGTCTTCTCTCAAACTTTTCTCGGAGAAATCAAAGCCTGCAATTAGATTTCACAACACGTCGGCATAGTTTTATTCGCTCTGCTGCCTCTTCTAGCAGCGGTGGTGGTGCCTTGGACTCTCCATCTGGCTCTTCAAACGCATTAGATGCATACAGCACGGCAAATACTATTTCTGATACCACAGCCAAAGCAGCACGTCGGTCTGCTCGATTGCAATCGGCTTTGTTGCTCCGTAAGCTATACCGCAATTTATTACGCGCAGAGCCTCTATTACAGCTCCCATCACCTGTATACCAACCCCCCGAAGAGTTCCCTTCTACTTCGAAAGCTGATAATGAATTAGATTCAGAAAATGCCGCATCAATGGATTTGGCTGCCGCCGCTGCTGCAGCTGACGCACAGCTTCAAGCCCAACTTGAAGAACGCATCGAAGAAGCAGTTGTTCTCCTAGCAGAGATGGAATTAACAGCAGAAGAGTTACGTCTAGGCCTCAAAGCGTTGAAATCTCAGCCTGAACGTTATGGTCTTTTATTTGTTAATCCTAAAAATTCTTCATCAATAGACCCATCGGAGGTCGAACACCAAATTCAAAAACGAGTTAAAGAAGTCTATTCACAATTAATGGATCGTGTATCTAAAGAGATCACAGAACTTCCATTCTCGTCTATTTCAGTCGCTCAAGCAGCGTTAGATGCCAGAAATGCTCGATTTCGTGCTTTAGGGTTACCGCCAGCATTGGAGTCAATCGGTGACGGCGATGGTGCCCCCGAAGGTGGGTATTATTTAGCAGCTGAAGCTCGTCGTGGACTTGGAGAACGTCTCGGTGAAGCAGAACGTGTTGCAGAAAGATTTTTAGCCAGGCGATTACAGCCTGCTGTTGCAAGGGTACGAGAAACGTCGCCTGAAGGTCTTATTCAAGGTGTACAGAAAAGTGCTACCTGGGCTCGTGGATTATGGGATCGATTAAATGGATCAGCATACGACGGTGCCTCCTCTGCTGCACCTTCTGGATTGCCATTACCCTCCACTTTAGAATCTGACCGGGCCGCTGCTGTGGATGCTTTGCATGGTGAGATTGAGGAGTTGGAAAAGAAGCTACAGGAAGCAAGTAAAGCTCGTGAAACCAGGTTACGGAAGGCGGGTATTCAAGGACGTGCTCGTATGGCCGCTGAGCTCCGACAAATGGATAACGAGGTTGCTGCTGTCTCTCGAGCATTGGCTGTGCGTACTTTACAATTAGAGATGGAGTATATTTACGGATGCTTAGAAGGGGAAGTTGTTGATATTCTAGGTGACCCATCAGCTGCAGCAGCAGCACAACAACAAGAAGGGTCAGTATCATCGTCTTCTTCTTCAATAGGCAGCTCTGTTGCATTGGCTCTTTCCCGTCGAGGCAGTACTGACGAGGTTGCCTTGCTTGCTGCTGAATTCCGTCAATTGGACGCTGAATTAGCCGCCATGGCCTCTGAAGTTGAATCTGGTGGTTCTTTATACATCGATGATGGTGATATTGCTGCGCTAGCTACAGAAATTCCTGATTTACGATTACGTCTTGGCGTTGGAGACACAACTGTTTTTGGGGGATCAGGCTTGTCTCTCAGTAAATTGCAGATGCAGATACGTCAAGCAATCAGTACTACAACCGAAGCCATTAATTTCGGTACCCGCGGTGTGAGGTTATTAGGTTCAGATGCTGGGGCGGCAGGGAGATTGTTTTGGAGAGCCTTACTTGGTGGCACGTTGAAACCCAGAGAAGTTGCAGCCCTCCGACGCACAGCTCGAGATTTATTAACATTCATCCCCTTTGCTATAATTTTGATATTACCATTGACACCCGTGGGTCACGTCCTTATCTTTGGGTTCATTCAAAGATACTTTCCTGGTTTCTTCCCTTCTCAATTTACAAGTAGAAGGCAAGATCTCATGGTGAAGTACGAGCAACTGACAAAGCAGCTTCAGGAAGCACAAGCAGCCGCCGAAGCTGAAAGTGACGAGTTGGAGTTTAAGAAAGCGGCAGCCAAGGCTGTTGCTGAAGCGCAGTTGAGAAGTGGGGGGAGTGGAGGATCTATGAGTGGTTCGACAAGTAGCTCAGATGGTGAGAGTAGGGACACTGATGTTGGTGGGAGTGCCGTGGCAACTGCTGATGCAAGCGGGCTTGGAGTCGGCAATGGAGCTGGAAGCGTTGGTGTGCCTATTGTAGCTTCAGGGGAAGATGATGACGCGGAAGGGCCTGCTGCGAAAGCTGTAAGGAAATTGCAAGAAGAAATTGCTGCAGCTGCAGATAGCTCTTACACAGAGACCCTGGAAGGGGAGTAGAAAATGAGACGAGTAGACATATACTTTTTTTTTTTAACAAACATTTTTCTGTTCTCTCTCTGCAATATGTTGATACTCGCTAAATCAAACCTTTACTTACTTTACTTTCCTATCAGAAGAGGAAAATTCCCCTTCCTACTTTCTATCAAAAACTACTATTTGCATTTCTTCTCTACTATCTACCAGTCTATTTGTTACAAAGTCCAAGTAAACACGCAATCAATCAATCAATCAATCCAGTATATACATAAAGTTATTCCAACGTTTTATCTACAAAATTAGCAAATTTACTCTTTGTAGAATCGCTATAAGCAACTCCATAAGTATCTAACAAGCTCTCCAATTCCAATTTTAATTTTTGTGGGGTGGTCGTCTCACACTCCAGCTCGTGCAAAGTACCCCAAGGGTAGCTGGTTTGATCTAATTCTAACAAATTACCACGCCAGGAATACTCTTTTCTTAAATTTTGAAATCCACCGAGCAAGGTCAACCCTTTCTTAAGTCCATATTGACTTTTCAATTTTGTGATCAACGGCGATGAGGACTCCAAAAGGGCTTGAGGGTCAGCGAGGTATCCACGTGCGACTTTAGGGTCAATGGTTTCTTCTTCTTCAGGAGCAGTACCGACCCCACCTTCCAAAACTTGTTTCCCTTTGCAGGTAAGCAGTGCTTTACGGTCAATATCGTAGAATCGAAGGCGAAGAACAACACGTTTATTTGATAATTCTTTGCCTGCTCCATCGAAAAACCAATTTTCTTGTTCGTGTGCTTGCTTAAAGCATGGAATGAGTGCTTGTGCTAATGCATCATATGATGCAGAGTCAGGAATGCGCAGTTTAATTTCTACTTCTGTACCTGAGAGGCCGTGATCTTCAACAGCAGCGGTGATTTTGTCATCAGCTCCCGCTGGTGTCGGACTCATTTTTCTATTTTCTTCGTTGTTATTCTTTACTGCTGCCCTCGGCCGAGTTGAGTGAGACCAATCCGCTGTGCTGCGGTAGGTTTTTTGGTGGAAGGTCCTTGTTGTTGCCAAGAAGGTGTAGTTGATTGTTGCTGGGCGGCTCGCTCCGCCTTGATCGTCTCGTACTGAAAAAGGAAAAAATAATGGGAAGGAGGCGTGAAAATATCTGATCAGGGACTGGAAGAAATTCCTATACCACCAGCTGCCAAGGGAGATAGTTTTTACCTCTTCTTTGTCCTCTGGTCGGAGTTCGATTCGGGATGGTTTGAGCTCTAGCATGCCACTTGGGTAGCACAGCAGAGCTTGTCAATGATGCTGTTACTACTAGACGTATCCAAGAGTGCATGAATATATTATTAGAATGAGGTGTGAGCCTTGAGGGTGCTGTTTATTTTGGATTTCTGAAATACACAGGTGCAAGTAAAAATTGAGAGCGAGAAAACAACAGATCAAGAAATAAAACTTACCCTAGAAATATTTGCTGAGCAACGCTGGCTGTTCCCAACCTATAGTATGCCCCTCTCCCCTCAATACTAAGAATATTTTTGCCAAAATTTGAGTTTTCTTTAATTTAACACGAGAATTAGTCCAACAAACGGCATAGGTAAAACAAATACGTACATAATCGCAAATTGGAGACCATTGGTGATAACACTGTCGCAGTTAGTGCTACCAATTGACGCTTTTCATTGCAAATTAATGAAAAAAAATCTTTATCGGATCCCAAACACGATGAGGTTTAAGAAGTAAATTCTAGCTGCTTGGAACAATCCTACTACTAGTAAATAGCGTGCTTTCTGCCCACGACCTTTTCTGTGCACTTTAGGACCCTTCCCGCTCCCCATTTAAAGTCTCCAAGCAATTTGGCTCAGTAATTGTCTTGCAATTGATGCAAAGACCTGCCATCGCCCATCCAGTGCAGCATGCCTCTATATAAAGATCGTCCATTTGGTCTAGGGGGCCGCCGGGGTCCCCGTCGGCCCACACGTCTCCTCACATTATTTACCGTCTTTGGCTTTGCAGCGGCAGTTCTTCTTATGATCTTCCCCCGTAGCACTCACACCCCCATCCCTGAAGAAACCACTATAAATGCCTACGGAGATCTCATAACGGCTCCATCTGCTACAGGAAATATCGCTCTAGCATATGCGTACAACAGTATCAACATCCAACGTCTTGCTATTTTTGTTCATTCCTGGGCGACTCGTTCCCCTAGGACGAAACTTATTATTTTCACACATCCCGACCTTATGGCACGTAGACGCGTTGCTGAACTATACGCTAGGGTGGGTGTTGAGGCTATTGCTTTCAACCCTCCACCGATAATTGATGACCCGACCGACAAGGAAGACGTTAGGCAACCTGGCCGTATCCCCCTCTCGGCCCTGCAGCATTATTTACTCTATCTAGAACAAAAAGCAGGCGATATCTCAAAAGGTGTCGCCATCTTAGGCGCTGTAGAAAATATCGCTCTACAAGATGACCCTTTTGCAAACGGGGAGGTCAGAGCAGCAATTGCAACAGGCAAGGTTTTAGTAAGCGAAGAAGGTGGTGCTCAGCTTGGTGGAGTCCAAGTCCAACAACACGAACCTACGTTGGCCTCTGTAAATGACTGTTACGGTACACCAGGGGTTGCTTCCTTAGGTGAGCAACCGGTCCTTTCCGCTGATGCTGTGTTTGGTCGAAGAGATGCCATTTTACAATATGTACGACTTCTTGCTGATATCTTAGATACACGTGTACGATTTAAATGCTTACGTAATAATCGCCCAGATATTGCAGCGTTAGCACATTCTGTGTACGATATTGGCAAAGATCCCTTAAATTTAGATTTCGCTTTTAGCATTGCAAGTTATAAAGACATGCATGCTCCAGTATTTGGAGCTAGTTTTGGTTTTCCCGCCATAATGGATGGGTATGGCATCATTCATAGATCTGGGTCACGTGCAGCAGCTGAATTACTCGCAGAACCAGATCATCAGGGTCCCATCCCGTCAGTTATCACACAGTACGACTCTCACCCAGAATTAATGAAAATGTTTGTATCATTGTACCGCCCAGATCCTGTAGAGTTGGAATTTGTACAGTCGAGTGGGTACATAGGTAGTAGGTTAGGGTCTACAGAGGGCAGTGATGGAGATCCCGATGGAGATGACGAATTGATCCCTGATAGTTGGGAAGATGCAGTAAAAAGAGAATTGGCTACTGCTCGGCACACCGCTGCTGACGGTGATGGTCGAGTAGTAATACCCCCTACGTATGATGAAATAGTTGATATAATGGTAAAAAAGAGGACTGGGGCAGCGAAAAGATTAAGGAAACAATTAGAAAAGATGTTGGCGGACACTCGTACAAGGAGAGATGAGACAGAGGCGAGTGATTACGGCGAAGATGATAACTCCGCAGCTGCAGCTGGTGTGGTTCAGAAGAAGAAAATGAAAAACACGTGATGAAGAAGAAAAGTTGTTAGAGAGATAGAGAGCTCTGTTATGTTAATTTAAATCATCTGCATTTGCTAATTTAATTCAAATTTTTAAAACTGGCATCAAGTGAAAATTCTATTGGTGTTTTTACTGTCGTGTCTTACAAAATAAGGTGAAATAAAGAAGGAAAACAAACATTGGTTAGAGTAGAGTACGAATAGAAGGTGTCGTATCAGCAGGGTAAGAGAGGGCAGGGCAAGAGAAAAGAGATCTCACAAATGGGGGGGGGGGGTGTACATCTTTTCGATGACGGTGCCGGGTTGAAGATAAATGTGGGTGCGAGGAATAACGCAGGTAAAATTGACGTAGACATTATATTGGGTTTAGCAACAAAGACAAATACTATTTAACGAATCAAAGTAATTGTCGGACGGAAACAAATCTAAAAAGAAAGTCAGAAATTATTCTTTACATCAGATCATACTATTTCTTTAGAGGAGAACCATGAATAGGCTCACTCGACTTTTCTTAGAATATCCCATAATACCAATATTTCCAGTAATCTATCTTAGCCCATAGCCGCGGTAACATCGGGGGGAGTGACAGCAGGGAATGAACCAGAAGAGGGTGGTTGGTGCACGTGCATCACAGGACCTTGTTGATGATTAGATCCACCTCGACTGGGACCGGTTGTTTTGCTTGTCCTCCCAGAGCTCGCTTTACGGCGTGCCCCTGCTCCTCCAGAAGAAGCGTACGTAGAACCATTGCTATTTCCATCCCTCCAAGGAGGCAAATCAGCAGCGCCTTGGCCAGAGCTTACTCTTCTGACACTGTTACTGGTTGCGCCTTGACGCTGGTTTGAGGATCGAGGAGTTTCTCTGTTTCTACGACGTGTGCCGCTGTTGTTAGTGTCGGTTTTGCTATGCGATCCAGGCAAAGTACCAGTTGCAGCCATTGTAGCAGCAGCAATACTCCCCAATACAAATGCAAATCCAGCTAATTTGCCAACTAGGCCAGGCAAGCCGGGGGCGACACCACCACCACCACCACCACCATGGGTGGAGCTAGCATCTCCACCCTCAGTGGAAGGACCACCAGCGGTGCTTCGAGGGGTGAATTGGGAAGCAGAATGAGGTTCAGCTTTTATTGTCCAATCACGGACAGAATATGACTTGTTGGACACAGCAGGAGAGTACCCAGGATGACCAGCACCACCCCCAGCACCACCACGAGGTACCCAAGGCTTCGCACCATCGATTGTCACCTGCTCTGAATCAAATTCAGGGGGTGGCGTGTTGTATCCACTAGGGGAAATTCCATCCCAATCTTCAGTTCCGTGTCCACGGAGGTCATTTCCGTTATTTTCATTGCCAAGGATCCTTGGAGGCGCTCGCCTTTGTTCTTTTGTTTCTGCCACAGCGGAGAGACCTTTTTCAGCACGGGAGAGCATCTCTCGAATTTTCAACATACCCCCAGGTATATGTGCATCGTTATTCGCAGCAGAAGATCCACTGGCACCAGTGGCAGGAGCCTTCTGTCCACTGTCATTACTAGGAAGGGATGCAGGAACAGTGCCGCCAGGGGAAGAAATTCTCGTCGTAGTATTCTTACCACCACCACCACCTATGATAGGGGCAGGGCCATAGATATCTTCATCAGTGATGTGATGATGGCTCACAGTAGAAGTACAAGAAGAGCCGTACCTCCGGGACCGGTCCTTCATAGATTCATGTTGTTGATGTGCAGCAGCAGTAGAAGTAGAAGTAGTAGTGGTGGAATGGATACCACGAGATCGAGAAGCAGTAGATGTAGCACCAGGAACAGGCATGGCGAGATCGTCATTGCCATTAGGGCCTGTCACTTGTTTACTACTACCAATGCGGTGGCGGTTGTGTTGATTGCTGCCATCCCAAAGGTCGTTTTCATGGAGGCTTCCGTAAGAAGGTTGTCCAGAAGGGAGGGAAGGTTTAGGAGATCCGCTCATAAGGCTGAATAGAGAAGATTCAGCAACGGGGGCAGCGTTGCGATTGTCGCGACTACCTTTCTCTCTAGAAGAAGGAAAACGGGAGGATGGCTGTGATGGGGATGCCCCGCTGCGTGGGGTATCATCTCCAGCGGAGGCAAAGTTGAGGACTTCGCGGACGATTTCTTTGGCAAACATGATGCGAGGAGCACTGGAGGCAAGGACCTCTAACAGCTCCCTGCGAACGCCATCAAGCTGGCCGAGTAAAACGGCTTTCTGCTCGGAAGTGGACTGTTTGAGGAATCGGTACTCGCGGAGCTTATCCTCCATATATTCCAATTGTGCACTGCAGTTTTTAGAGAGTCAAGGGGTTGATATTACGTATGAAGTGAAGGTTTGCTCTTAAAAATTTAGAGAACGTTAGAAATTTAAAACAAGATTGGTGCCCAGCAACTCACCTGATTGCCAACAAGGCCTCACGTTCCCTATCCGCAGCATTAAAGTCCCAATCAAGGGTCGTAGTGAGTGGATGAGTTTGTTGGATGGCTTGACGCAGCTTGGATTCCAGCTCACAGGTGCGTTCCAACGCATTAATTACACCCAAGGAATCAAAATCATCGACATCGTTCCTCAAAGGGCTGCCATCCATGGTTGTCATGCCAGAATTGGTGTACTATTATACTTTTGGACTAAATCAATGTATTTCCTGTCGCCCGAAACTCTTATTTCGACTTAAGATTACTTTGAAATTTCAAATTTACTGTCCTTGTCAAGGTTGCCTTTGCGTCTTTAAAACACCGGATCGCAGGCTATTTATAATGTTTAGAATCTAAATAATATATCAGCTGTGCTGCGAGGGTTGCAAAGGATCTCTCTTTTGAACTTTCACTCCAAATCCCAAATATTTCCTTTCTTCCTCCAAAATTTTGCTGGACCGCCATACCACAGTTTTTTTTCTCGCCGATTTACTCCGTCGAGTCACCGAGAAGTCTTTGTGCAGTGCATCGCCATAAAAAATCCATGAGAAACAATCAACAGCATCAAAGTTACATTTAAATTTGCTTTTGCTCTAATTAAAGCTCCTTTACAAAATATATTCATCTACTTTTAATTATTTTTTACTCCACGCATCGTTCAGTGCTCTTTCTTCTCCAGCCATCTTTCCAGCTCCATCTGAGGCCCATTGCCCTTTCAAAGCAGGATTTCTCCACACATTCTGAGGGTGTACTTTGGTATTTTGATAGAAATCAGATAATGATTGTTTACTCTTTTTACCACTAGCACCACTTTCAGTTTTTGAACTCGAAGGCCCCGCTGTCTTGCTGGAAGAAGGTGCTGCTGCTTTTGGGGCTTGAGGTAACGCAGGGAACAATTCAACTGCACTAGAAGGCTTACTGCTACCACCACCACCACCACCAGCAGCACCAGCACCACCACCAGCCCATTGACTGGGCGCATCGCCAGGAAGTGCTTTTCTATTCCCGCATGCTTCGCAAATAACCGCAGCAGGCGCGTTAACTAACGTACACGTAGCACAAGACCAGCTACTATTCTTAGCAGCATGTGCAGCGCCAGCTGCAGCTGCTTCAGGCGGCATCCAACTTGTTTGTTGTTGATTACTAGGCAAAGGTGGAGCAGCAAAGGCCGAAGTATGAACAGCGAGTAATTCATCTCTTTTACTCGCATCAGGACATGTAGATGCTAGTTCAGGTACCACAGAAACCAAGCCAAGAGAAGAGACTGCACTGTGATAAGCCTTTGAGGTAATTTCTCCTTTAACCCAGGCGGCACTTTTACTTTTAAATTCTGAAAATTTGACTTCGTCTGAGCCAAGCCGGGCTTTAATTTTAGCAACGAGTTCACGATTTGCAGCACGGAGAGCACTGGAAATACCTCCAAAAGAGGCAGAAGAGGAAGAAGAAGCGTCGTCATCAATACCACTTTTTCTACGACCATTACTGGTATTTGGGTCTGGCACAGTAGTACTGGAATCCCCTGCTGCTGCTGCTGCTCCTGGAAGACCAGGAAGAGGAGGCAACTGCTTTTTATTCTTAATTTTTTGACCTCGTGCTGCTGCAGCTGCAGCTGCTGCCTGTGCCACAGTTGGTCCAAGCGGTGCTGGCTCTGCGATCTCTTGGGACGACGGTGGTCGAGGTAATGGACCTCTATTACGCCGTACTACAGGTTGAAACTCATCTTCAAGCGTATCTCGTGTAAAAGGTACTGCATCGGCACCTAGAGCAGGGAAATGCTCTTGTCTAGAGAGTCCACTCGTACCGCTCCCGCTTGCTCCAACGGTACCGTTTTGTAGCACACGAACAGAGCCACCTCCCCCAAGAACTTCTGCTGCTGTTTTCTTCTTTGCAGATCTTCTTTTTGCTGATTTGGATTGTCCAGGTAAGGCCGGGAAATCTTGCAGCGAATTAATTGCAGACTGAGATCCTGGACCACCACCACCAGCTACCCACCGACCGCCCACAGCTGGACCAGCACTAGGCGCTACAAACGAAGGAAATTCAGACTCTCGTAAAGACAAATGCGCCATTGAAGGCTCCCCAATAGATGCAGCGCCTCCTGCGCTCTCTGGTTGTGAAGAAGAATTTCTATAATGAGCATCAGTGGCAGCACCAGCAGCAGCACCCGAGGTCGAGGCTGCCATCGCTGCTGCAATCTGCTGCTGGTGCTCTATTGCTGCTACATTAGGTCTACTTCCTCTTCCTCCTCCTCTTCTATTATTTTGCTGTCCACCAGATAACTGACTCGGTACACTCGCTGCGCCACCTATAACTACAGTTCTTTGTCCCGAAGCTGCTACTGCTGCTAAATTGGTCGCACTGGTTGACCCCGGCAGCCCCTCTCCTTGTTCTCCTGGTCGTCTATAATTAAATGCTACAGGCACAGTTAACGCTTGTTTCCTTTCTTGTTTGGTAAGCGTTTGACCATGTTCACGTGCAGTATGCGTTCTCAGCTCTTGCTCAGTAGCAAACACAATGAATTTCTGCTCTAAACACCTCGGGTGTTCACAAGGGTAATGCCCTTGCCTAAAATGATTCTCCAGGTCTGGGTAATCCCTATAATACACATGACGATGTGGAGCGCCTCTTCTACATATAAAACACTCTTCATGGGTAGTGTGCATGTGTTGGTATAGCTCATTTTCACCATAATATCTTTTTTTACAAAACCGACACTCGGGGTGCCCTTTAAATCCTGATTCTGCCATTGCGCCATCGAGGTCTCCTTGTTTCATGTGTCTATCAAGCTCAGATTTTGTATATGCAATTTGTTCAGCAAGGAAGACTTTACGGCCTTCTAAACAGATCTCGCAAAAGGAACGTTTATGGGTTGTTTGGAGGTGATGTTTCAGTGTGCGTAATGAAGAGAAAACACGGTCAGAGCCACCTAAAGGGTGAGTGAAACTGCACAGAGCGCGGAGTTCTTCATAATGAGAAGCATCGTCAAAATACGCCTGAGCACTGTCGAGGTAATATAGTTCTCCAGCTTTAGCCCGAGCCTGCAGAGTAAGAAGAAAATAACATTAAAAATAAAACGGAAGAAGGCGGTTGGTTCTAGAATAATGTAAACTCAGATTTCCAGCATTCAAAAGGCCAGATTGGGCACTGAGAAACCCAGTGTGCTAATTGTTTCACCACTGCTACATACATCTAATTGCTCAAATGCTTCTGGTGCTAGCTGTTGTGTAAACGAGCCTGCCGAGCGTGTCACAAAAACCGCCGGTTGCTGTTGCTGGCAATAAGCACAGCGAGAGTCCTTCAACACAGAGCGCAGACGAGATACGCATTTGGAACATGTCTCATTATGTCCACAAGGACCATACGCTGTGAACTGGAGTGGCTCAGTGCAGACTAAACACACATCATCGGAAGCCATCACGCCTCAGATTAAAGGATGCGTGCGCACCCTCTGTTGAAGCGGCTTTGAAATAGTAAAGTATCTATCGAAAAGCACCACTCCTCCATTCAGTGCAATTTCAAAATTCATCACGTTTCTAGAGCGTTTTTTTCTGCCGCCCTTCGCGCTTCAAACTTCGACTCGACGAAGCTCTCCTAGCTACTTGCCAAGTTGAAGGTGGGCACCCAAATATTTCGGTTGCCGGGTAGCTGCTCCGTACAAATCTCCTTTTGCCTACTGGGATAGGCTAACCCCTCTCTTACTCTCCTACATAGGGGTGCCCTGAAGCCGCGGTGGTGGCTTCTCACGATCCCTCAAGTTACCTGTTGGGGTTCTTTTATTTTATTTTATTTTTCTGTTTTGGTTGCCCATTTTTAATCGCTATTTTGTGTTAAATTGCTGGATTTTCTTCTATTTTCGATATTACATATCACTTGGCTGTAATTTAGAGCAAATTGTGCCTCTATACGTTCCAAAAGAAGAAAATAGGAACAAACTTCGAAAGTGTTCTTCTTCTCGAGTCAGCAGAAAACTTGCTAATTTACACAGGGTATGTTACTAGAGAAAAACGGCACCTATTCATTCCAAAAACTGGGATATATACTGCACGCAACGTTCAAATTTGTTCCGAAAGAAAAAAGAAAATATACTGAAAACATAAAAAAAACTAAAATCTACTCTGACAGCGGTTTCACTGAATGTACTCTCCTTCCAGCACTACCACTTCTATTGCTCTTCGTAGGAGATGAGGAGGTATCAAGACTATTTCTACTTCCACCATAAAGTTCCTTTCCAAGCCCACTATCATTAGCTGTAGCACGTGCTTGAATTATTTTCAAATATTCTTCATCTGTCGAAGTTGATGTCCCGCTCCGTACATTTACGGTGTTGGTGTTGTTATTTCCATAATGAAGGCTCGTTGGTGTCAAGGGTGTATCGAAACTACCTCTTTTCTTCACAACAATTGTTCGTATTGTTGGAGGAGAGGCCAGCGGGATAGATGCGGGTACTGATGTAGTTTTGCCTACATCTTTAGGAGCTAATAATGTTACTGCTGCTGGCGGCGGCGGTTGCTTGTCGCCTTCAGGAGCTACAGTTGCATTTGAGAGCAGTTTCGCAGCGCTATTTCCACTGCTGGCACCATGAATTGATACATCCATATATTGCCGTAATGAAGCACCTAATAAAAACAGTCCAGAAGTGGACCGAGACATTCCACTGGCAGCTGCAGAGTTGCCGCTGTTGTGATAACTGCCCCCGCCTCCAGAGCTCCTCACAGACCCACCATGAATACTGCCAAACTCAGGTGCAGGCGATAAAACTTCACTCAGTAACAGGGCAGTACCTGATCTCCTCATTCCAGTACTAGCTTTAGGTACTGCTTCTTCGCCACAATGGACAGAACCTCCTGTATCATGAATGTGACGGTATGACGCAGCCGTAATAGTACGGGCAATACCGCGGAAACTACGATTACCTCCATTTCGTACACTCGATTCACGTCTTTGCATACGGCGTAAATTATCTAAATAATATGCATGTTCTCTGCAAGAACCCACCTCCACCGCCTTTGCCGCAACACCACCAGCAGGGGCAGAATTTTGAGAAGACATTTGCTGTTTTTGCTTGTTTTTCTTATTTTTTCTGCTTTGGTTCTGTTCTTCCACAGAAAATGCAACTCGTCGCATAGCTACAACGCCATTGCATAAAAATTTGAGTCTTCGCATCTCTGCAACTGTGGCAGCACCGAGAGCGACATCCATACCCAACATGCGTAACACCCGACCGCCTTTTGTAGTCACCCATTCATGCTCTAATACCTGTGCAGCAGTTAATCTCCTTTCAGGATCGAACGTCAGCATACCCATAAGTAAATGCTTTGCATCTGGAGATAAGTCCAACCAACGAGGGTCTCGTAATCCAGGTGCTGCCGCTAAACCCATCTTGGCGTACCTTAATTTCTCACTATCTTCAATATTGAATGGTTTCCTGCCTACAAGCATGATAAATAGTAACACACCCATAGAGAAGACATCCATTGCAGGTGTATGAATACCTCCTTTGATAATTTCAGGTGCAACAAAGCCTGCACTACCCAAAACGCCCCGCTCACTGATATTTGGGTCATATCTCCATGCCATGCCGAGATCTACTACTTTGACTATCGGAGGCTCTTGCTTCTCTCTTTCTTTCATCGTGATTCCTGCTAGTGGTTTGGCAAATTTCTCAGCGTAGACAAGATTTTCTGGCTTTAAATCTCTGTGAATCACTGAGCGAGAATGTAAGTAGGCAACAGCAGAAGCAAGCTGGTGGAAGACACTCCATGCATCTCGTTCGGTGTAGGCTTCGCTAATACGGCAGAGCCCGTCAAGAACACAGCACCCCCTTAAAAATTCAAGGACTAGGACGTGCGCACTGGGGGATTTAATTACTTGAGAGCACGAAACAAGGCTAGGATGGCTAAGATGGAGCAAGAGGTCACCTTCTTGAGCAAGCATAGCCTCAGTTTCAGGATCAAGCTCCGGATTGTCAAGGAATACGACTTTAAGAGCAGCCAGAGCTCCAGTGATTATGTGCCTTGCCAAGACTACTTGAGAAAAGGAGCCTGAGCCAAGATCTTTGATGGGTTCCCAGTCCTGCCGTGCTGGATGGGTTTCCCATCTTTGGTATGCAGGGATGAAGTGGTCGGCAGACACAACACAGAAGTCTAGACAGCCCATATTCAATAAATGAACAAATATTTCTATGGCACCTGATGCAGCTGGGTGCACGTGCAACTTAAATCTCGGCTTGAAAGTCAAACTCGCTGGCCATATTGACTCACTAAAATAATGGAGCAATAAGCGATGGTGCATTTACTCGGATATTGAATGATATGATCTTCAAAGGGCTCACTATCTCAAAGCTGAGCGGCCTCTGAGCTGAGCCGACCTCGGTGAGGAGATTTTAGGGTTTCCTAGAACCCTAAAGTTTTTTCTTCGCGGAAATGCCAGGGAAACAAAAGAGGTTGGCGAGAAACGGACGGGAAACCTTGTCTCGCCTGAACCTCGCCAAAGTTGCTAAAATCAAACTTTTGTTTCCCAAAAGGGAGAGGCGGGAGAGGCATGCGCGGTGATTCACAAATCGATCGCGGGCCCAGCTTTGCTCGGGCAGTAGTTGGCACCTCTACACCCTCTCCGCCCGCTCTCCGCCCCAAATGAGTTCACGTTGTACCCTGATACTCTTACTATCGGCTATCGAGGCAGTTTGGACTTTTTCCAAAAAGTGCTGCAGCCCGCCGCTTCTCCTGCCCGGCTCTAAGGATGACTACCGCCTACTTTTTGACGGAGACCTCGAATATGAGGTTCTTGCCTCGTAATTCCTGAATTATAAGGAATTTATGTTTATATTTCTTTATAAGCGCCGATTCTGTAGCAGCGCAGCATGGCACTCCTTCTTTCGCTTGCGGTATTCTGTGATTTTTGGCGGTTCTCTGCAACGCCGCAAAAAAGTGCAGGATAAAATGCAGCACCGCGGATTCCCGCAGCCTTCACCGGCGCTTTTTTGCTGTTATCTGTAATTTTACAGTGAACAAGGGTGCAAGAGAATGCATTGCTGCTTTTTTATGGCAATCTGCTTCTGCACAAATTTCCACCTTCCGCAAAACCCAGTACGGCGTGAAAAATAATGCCGAATTGACGTGTTTTCGATTTTGCAGTTTACCACGTCCCGAGCGGTTGCAAATGGCAAAGACCAAGTGTCTTTCTTATGCAAAATCGACGCTTAATGGATACCGCTACGATATTAAAAAGTTCTTGGTAAGCTCTTGGTGTTCTATATTACTTGAAAGTTTCTTCAATTCAAAGGAAGATTGACTGAATCTGTATGGTAGGGTATGTTTGTTCCTCACAGCCCAACTATTTTCAAATATAAATCACAGTTCTATATATAACATTGTGTTTTAAACATATTCTAAGACAGAAAACGTGCTTGAAACACTAGCAGCTTGAAATGATCGACGATTTGAATGTGGTAGACAAGAAGTAAAAGGTAAGAACACACAGTTTTGACGCGCATTGGCCCTCTTCCAACCAATGTCTAAAATAGTATAAAGCTTTTGGACCTTGAGTAACGTCCCGAAAACTTGGGTTTAGAGGAGGGCGGTCGATTCAAAAATATGGAAATCACCAACACGATTTAAATCTGTTTCTGTAGGTTGAAATGACAAATACAGCAGATAGCACCGCGAATAGACGGTCTCCATTTGAAGATGGAAACTATTATGGAGCACCAAAGCTTCCAAAAACCACTCTCCCTCACAAATCTGTGGCGTTGCAACAAAACGTCACTGCCACTGCCACCAATGGCGCTCTTGCCAGTGCTGCTGCACCCATAGTATTAGATGAAGACGACTACAACCGAATGCATATGCCTAGTGCAAACAACAACAAGGCTACCGCATCCGGCATTGGTAACGACGGTGTCGGAGAATATCAAGACCACCAACAGGAGCAGGTAGTCGATGTTAATTTTCTCCAACTCCGCTTGGCAGCTGCTGAAGCAGAGAGCGCCCGCCACGTGCAGATAATCAGCTCTATGCACGAATGGGCATATAAAACAACTACATCTCTTCGTCAGGTCCAAGAGAAATGCGAAAACGCAGAGAATAGGGCCAACAAAGCTGAAGAAGAAGTTATGTCTCTTAAACACCAGTTAACACAAGTTGCCGCTCAGGTTGAAGCCATGGTGGTAGCTGCGGCCTCTCCTTTACACGCTCCAGCAGCTCATGGAGGAGGTACCCATAGCCCCACTCAGAATGATGCTGTTGTGCAGTCCAAACGCCGTAGAAAGAAGGTAATTCCTCGTGTTAATACTTTAACCAGTTTGGCTGCTGACGGGCATGGCAATTTTGTTTCGCCGATTAAGACTTCAATTAATAAGAATAGCAACATATAGATTCACCAATTGATGGATACTTACTACAAAATTGTAGCAAAATACTAGTTTACTACCAGCTGGTTGATTTTTAACCAAATGATTACTAGAAAATGAACCCTCCCTTCTTCCGTCGTTTTTTCTGCTTCTTTTTCTTTCTCTCTTTCTCTCTCTCCTCCCCTGCACCCGAACAAACAGGATAGTAACCAATAAATGATGCCTTATGTCCCCTCTGTATATTAATATATGTATTCCTCTGCTAGGTACTGGCCATATAAATAATATCTACGTTCCTTTTGTCTGACTGCTCTGTCTATTACTATACTTGACGCTAGTAGTACCGTACTAATAATAATAAAATAGTTGAATAGTTTCATGTTTTCTTACCCCCTTGTCGCCCTTTCGTTCTCTTTCTTTTCTCTTTCTCTCTCTTTTCCCCAACGTGCGATAAAAGATTAAGATAATGCTGCAGCTGCAGTAGTAATATATCTGAGTTTTCACGTGCTCCCTTGTCTTGAATAATATATGGTACTACCTCTTATTACTAAAGTTTGTAAAACAGTCTTACTACGCAACTCAATACTAGAGAAATGAAGGAGAAGAAATAAGAGATAGAAAGAAGCAAAGAAGCTAAAATTGGGGCATCAAGTTATCAGAATAAGCATTAATATGAAAAAAACAAAAGGAGCTCTCTCTCAACTATCGTTTGCTCTTGATTGTATTACTAAGCCAATCCAGCCCTTCAAACAGCCCTTCCCCTTTAATCGCACTCGTTTTGAATATCGACCAGTCTCTGTTTTTAATACTCGACAGACCCAACCCCTCTGCTACTGCAGAATCACTCAACGCCCCTGGAAGATCCTGTTTATTTGCATATACAAGAATAGCTGCATCCTTGAGTTCTTCTTCTTCCAAAATAGCGTGGAACTCTTCCCTACTTGTCGGCAGTCTATCGGCATCACATGAATCGACGACATAGATGATTGCTTGTGTGTTGGGGTAGTAACACCGCCAATATGGACGGATAGAGGTCTGACCACCTAAATCCCAGACCTGGAATTTGATGTTTTTATACGTTACGGTCTCTACATTGAATCCAATAGCTGTAGAAAGAGGGAAAAAAATAATAATAGTAATAAAAGTGAGAACAACGGCAAATGGTGAAAAGTTTTCTTGTTTTTTAGAGATGAGCAGCATTATTATTTTTAAAATAAACTAAAGGTTGACTGATTAATAAGTTTACGTACTTGGGATGGTTTGAACGACTTCTCCAACGTGTAAACGGTCTGCAGATTTGATTAAAAGAAGAAAGAGATTATCAGTTGGCGGGAGAGCGGTGATTTTTTTTTTGAGAAAAATTATTATGGCAAGCTAGTGTCCCTTCAGGATATTACGGATCAGCATGTTGAATTATTTGACTCACATAAAATAGTAGTTTTTCCTGCATTATCTAATCCTAATACGAGGATTCTAGCTTCCTTGTCCCCAAATAAAGACATCAATCTAGACATCCATAATCCCTGCGAGCAGCAAAGCATGAAGGGGATCAGCAATGAAATCGGCTATACAGTTTTATTTGTGAGTTCGACGGGAGGTCTGCTAGACTAACCATTGTGAAGCAGGCGTTGATCTTTCAACCAAGAAGATTTTCAAATGCGTAAAGATTAGACTAGTGCTTTAATGCGAAGACAGAAGGGTAGCTCAATCTAATTGAATTTATGATTTGATCCTATAAATTTAATGAGTGTTGAGTAGAGGATGCAGAGAATTTATTTGCAGTCCTGGGTCCAAGGCTGTAATTCTCTCTCTCTCTCTCTGGGTCCACGTTGAAAAAGTTTGGTTTTGGGCACATGAACAAACACGCTGCCCATCGGAATCCATTTGATAATAATCATACCATTACAAAGACATCTAGGTACAGTTTCTGGGAACAACTTTTTAGAGTTTGTTCACATTATTGTTCTTTACATCGGCAAAGGGTTTTTTTCTGCGTCTTAAGAAATCAAGCAGGAGGCACGTAAATATAGTCTAGATAATGTCAAAAGCATCTTCACTAGGCGGAAAGATTGCTGCGGCTCTTCGCGGCATTGGAATCAAGGCACCATGGAGGGTAAGCAATAATTAAATTGCAAGACCTGCACTGTTTCCTCCCTTTTTCTTCCAACATATCCATTAATGGCACATTGCTTACGCCATGCAGATCACTGGTCCTACATCGCACCCTGAATACATGTCCCACCTCCCTCAGGCTACTGACTATAGAGTGCACGCCCCGTCGTAAGTCGATCCTCTTTTTCCTCCTCTCACTCTTCTTGTTATGCAGATCATTTCTTAGTTAAATTCATGTGTTCTTACTGCAGATCACAACCTGTACGTGTGATTATCCCTCAGGCTGAACCTGAGCATGTCTATGATATTAAATATTACAGTAAGTGCGGGCCGGATTTTGAATTTCCCCCCGAGAAAGCTATTTTTCTAATTGCTATTTTTTCTGACGCTATTTTTCTTGTTTGCAGCTCGAGACTCTCGTAGAGCGTACCTGCCAGGTGGAACTAAAAAGATGGAGAAGCTTGAGATAAAGCCCAGGGCCAAGGAAGGAGAAGAAGGAGCAACAGAGAGTCCAATGACGCCAGGTACACCGTTTAAATATAAGACTCAGTTGCGTAGCATATTAGATAACGAACATAATGGGTACACCATTTAGAATTTAGATTATCCGCCCTTGTTGCTCTTTTGCTGTAATATAGACTATCAAGTTCAATCAAATAAAGACCTCTCTTCGTGCGTTCTCGCCCTCCGCGACTCCACAGGAGCCATAGCAGGGTTAGTGTATGCATCCTGCACCATACATTGCCTTCTATCGCATATAGTTCCATCTATCTAATTGCACTATTTTATTTCTGGCCTTCAGCCTCCAGATCAAAGCTGAGGAGAGGGGAATGAGCGAAGCGAAAAGCAGCATGTCTCTCATGTGTAAGTCCGCCCTACTGACTCGGGGGCTCCCGCTTTTACGCAGCTTCAATGCTAATGCAGTCAGAAGAATTTGTGGATCTCAGAGATTTAGGAAAATACCCAATGTGCATGTCTTAGGAGCTTATGATCCTTTACAGTGCATGGGCACCCCCTATTCCCGAAGCCTACGAACCAATGCTGCTGCAGTTGAACCATCAAAGACGTCACCTAGCAGTTCATCTACATCATCCCCTACCCCCAACCCCAATGCCCCTTCTTTTCAAGAGGCCATCGCAAGGTTGCAAGAATACTGGGCGTCTGTCGGCTGTGCCGTCTGGCTGCCCCACAACACCGAAGTTGGTGCAGGCACTATGAATCCTGCTACGTTTTTGCGTGTCTTGGGTCCTGAGCCTTGGAATGTCGCCTATGCCGAACCCTCTATTCGTCCAGATGACTCCCGTTACGGTGACAATCCCAATCGCGTTCAACGCCACACCCAATTCCAAGTTATTCTCAAACCAGACCCTGGTAATCCCCAAGAACTGTACCTGAAATCTCTTGAAGCGCTGGGAATTGACACCAAAGCCCATGATGTCCGTTTTGTGGAAGACAATTGGGAGTCTCCTGTCCTCGGCGCCTGGGGCCTTGGTTGGGAAGTGTGGCTTGATGGCATGGAAGTAACCCAATTCACCTATTTCCAACAAGCTGGTGGCAAACCATTAGAAATTCCTGCTGTAGAAATCACCTATGGTCTTGAGCGTATCATCATGTCACTCCAAGGCGTCGATCATTTTAAAGATATTAAATACGCACCCAGTGGAGTCTCTTATGGTGAAATGTTTTTACAAAATGAGTATGAAATGAGTGTTTACAATTTAGATGAAGCCGATATTGAGGGGCAGCGTGCTCGATTTGCTCTTTACGAAACAGAAGCGAGAAGGTTATTGGAAAAACGCTTACCAGTACCTGCCTATGATCATTTGTTGAAATTATCTCATACGTTTAATATTATGGATGCACGTGGTGCTGTTGGTGTGACGGAACGTGCAAACTGCTTTGCTGTGTTGCGTTCTTTAGCCAGAGAAATCACTTCTTTATGGCTGACGCGTCGAGAAGAACAAGGCCACCCGATGGGCACCGTAGCTCCTCCATTACCTCCTGTATTGGCTGCAGTTACTCCTAATTCCTTACCGAGCGAACCTGATACTTTTGTTCTTGAATTAGGCAGTGAAGAATTGCCTCCAGATGATGTCGAGTCCGCTTTAGAGCAGCTAAAAAATAAATTTCCTGCTCTCTTGGATAAATTAAGATTAGGCCATGGTGGAGTTACTATTGAAGGGACCCCTCGTCGTTTGGCTGTGATTGTACATGAGCTAACGCCTCGTCAATCTAATTCTGCTGAAGCTGTGCGTGGCCCTCCAGCCAAAGTGGCTTATGATGGTGCCGGCGCCCCAACTCCTGCACTTCTCGGTTTTTGCAAAAAATCTGGACTCACTGTTGAAGATTGCTATACAGAATCTGATGCAAAAGGAGTCGAATATGTTTGGGCAGAGGTCAAAGAGGAAGGAAAATCAGCATCAGATGTCCTTTCTGAAGAATTACCAGGTTTATTAGCGGGTCTAAATTTCAGAAAATCCATGAGATGGAGAGGAAGTGCAGCATATAGTCGTCCTTTGAGGTGGGTTTTAGCCTTACACGGCTCTGCTATTGTACCTTTATCGTTTGCTGGTCTTGCTTCTGGTGCGACGACTCGTTTATTACGCACTGACCCTGAACCAGAGCATATCGTGCCCAGCGCTGATACTTATTTACACGTCTTGAACCAAGGACGTATTACTCTTGGTGTCAATCAACGTCGTGAAGATGTATGGACAGGTGTTCAAGCAGCTGCTCATGGTGTAGGTGGTGTTGTACCTGATGGTTGTAAAGGCGACTTGCTTAATGAAGTTTCTAATTTGGTAGAAAGTCCAACTGTTGTTCTAGGCACATTCGATTCTGATTTTTTAAAGTTACCTAGGGAAGTATTGGTTATGGTGATGAGAAAGCATCAGAGATATTTCCCTGTGTATAAACCACAGAGTGATGAATTGATGCCTCATTTCGTTACTGTGGCGAATGGTGCTGTTGATGTTGATGCTGTCAGAGCTGGGAATGAAGCTGTGTTGCGTGCTCGGTTTGAAGATGCCCAGTTTTTCTATTCTGGTGATGTCGAGAAACGTTTAGAGGACGTACGGCCGAAATTAGCAGGTACCATGTTCCAAAAAGAGTTGGGCAGTATGCTTGACAAGTCTGAACGTATAGAAGCTATTATTGCTCCGTTATCTGAAGCGACAGGTCTCGATATCGATCTTGCTGCCACCTCTACCGCCACACTTGCAGCTCATTTGTGTAAAGCAGATCTGGCTACTTCCATGGTCACTGAAATGACTGCATTAGCTGGAGTCATGGGTCGTCACTACGCTTTGCGTGAAGGACAAGATCCTGCTGTAGCTACAGCTATCTTGGAATCGGTCCTTCCTAGAAATGCAGGTGATGAATTACCAGAGAGTCCCGCAGGTGTCTTGGTATCTATGGCAGACAAATTGGATTCTTTAGTAGGCTTGTTCGCAGCTGGATGTGCCCCTACGGCAACTGCAGATCCATATGGGTTACGTCGTGCGGCAGTAGGCTTGTTACAAGTAATTACAGGTGCTGGTATACGAGTTGATTTGCCAACTGCTGTTGACGTCGCAGCAGATGCTCAGCCAATTCCTGTTGCTGTAGAAGCCAGAAACGCTGTTTTGGACTTTATTCAACGTCGTCTAGAGCAATTATTAGTTGATGCTGGGGTATCCATTGAAGCTGTACGTGCTGCATTGGCTGAACGAGGTGCAGATCCTGCATTGGCTGCAGCTACCGCTAGGGAAATTAGTCAAGAAATGAGCTCGGGTGAAGCTGGCAGATTACACCAAGTGATGGCTGCAATGGCCCGCCCTGTTCGTATAACACGTGGTAAAGAAATTAACTCAAAATGGACACCTAAACCGGAGTTGTTTGAAATCCCAGAAGAGGAGGCCCTATTTGCTGCTTATACTAAAGTAGCACAGGCAGTGACTGAGGATATGTCTGTTGGAGAGTTTTTAACTGCAGCTGAAGCGCTGATTGTGCCTTTAGATGGGTATTTTGAAAAGGTATTTGTGATGTGTGATGACGAAGCAAAGAGGCAATGCAGGTTGGCATTGTTGAGAGATGTTGCTGCGTTGCCTGCTGGGATCTTGGATCTTGCCGAGTTGCCAGGATTTTAATCTTAAGAATTTCAAGTTTTCACATCGATAGTGTTCTGATGGGGAATAACGATAAATTTTCAATATACTACATCTACTTCTGATGAATTTACAAAGAGAAAATTGTAATTATAACGTATCAAGTACTCGATGGGAAAAAGAACAAGGAAGAAGCAAAAGAGCCCCCTTCTCGAAACTTTCCAAGAAAGAACGAGGAAATGGAGGACTGGGGAGTCGATGCTGCTACTGGATAATGGAAGGGAAGGTAATAAGAGAGGGAATAGCAGAAAAATGAAAACGAGAAGGGGCATAAAGTGGGTATACTTGCGTAAGTGGAGAGAAAATAGTATCGTATTTAAAAAGAGAAAATGAAGGCAAGGTAGACCCCAGAATAATACTAAATAATGTAGACTGGACTCAAAGAATCGTAAAATACTCTATCTTTGTTTGACAGTTCGCAAAGTTTCAGAATTTAAAACTCTAAAATTCTATATTTTTGAACATAAGTCCATATATATATCGATCGACGGTAGACCTGAACTAAAAATTTAAAGGTTAATATTTTCTAAATTCCATGCATAGGTGAGATACCTGCCTTTTCCATGAGTCTATCGATTTCAGGACCAAACAGATTCATATCCACATAGGTATTTTGATACTGCAACAATGGGGGAGAACAGAAATTAGAAAGGTTAGTTAGTACTCTATTAAATGATAGAAAGAACAAAATGTGGGCGAAAACTAAAACTTTGATTCCAAAGTAATTAAAAAAGTTGTGGTCTCTCTTTCTCCTTCTTTTTCTCCACTTGATAAACACCTTAATAAACAAACAACTCCTTAATGATACTACTCCCTTCACACACCCTAAACAAATTATTTCAAAACACTTTTCATTGAAATTTTTAACAAAAAAGCAACTTACAATCCATAAATTTCCAGGCCATCCATCTTCAGGCAATGGCATATCTGGTTCAGGATGGAGGCTATAGGTCACATTCCATCCACTCTTCTTTGAATAATCACTTCTCCTGAAAAATGCATTCTCACGGACTGGATTGACCCATTCGTCATATGGACATTCTGATGCTAAAACGATTTCTCTATAATTGTAACCACGGAGAGTTGTTTTATCAGGGAGACGCCAACCATAGGGGAACAATTGCATTGTAGTAGCACCACGCTTAACAAATAAACCGTTGGTCCATCCAGCACCATGCATGCCAAACATAACGTCGGTCGTACTAAGCGAATCCATTACCAGATGTAATGGTTCTTCAAAGGTCGTAACCCTGAGGGTCACATTGTATCTGGCTAGAATATATGCAAGAATATCACCTTCGTTAAGGACACCACGGGAGAAGAAATTACGAGACATGTAGGTGACCACAGGACGAGGGGTTTCGTGGCGGTAGACTGCTGCCTTGTCAAACCACTTTTTTGTTGAAGCAGAGTTTTTGTCAATGAGAGAACGCCTGGAAAGTAATGAACCAACATGAGAATTCTTTTTAGACCGGCCAATAGCAGTGCTACTACTAAGTAGACTTCTACTTTTACGCAACAAGCTCTTTTTCAAGTTCTTTTTTGTGGCTGTCAATTCACCACCACCATCCATAGCAGCACCCCCAGCCAATCTATCTTCATGTTGCTTCACTTTTTGTGCGGCTACACCTTCATAATCGTCTTCATAATCATCAATATGTTGCCTCCCTTCACTAACAGCAGCACCACGTGCTTCAGATGCACCGCCGTACCGCTCCATATATCGTTGTACTGCTTTTTCTACCAACTGATCATGCATCTTCCATCTTTCACGTAGCTCGTGTCTCTCTTCTCGTAGCATTCCAGGAACTTCTCGAGCATTTATGCCATCTAAAACACCTTCACTTAAATTTTCAGGGCCTACGCCACCACGGAGACGTTCTAAAGCACGAGAACGATATCCTTCCCAAGGTGCTGCTCCTTTTGCTTCTTCAGCTTCTACATATTCCTTTTGAGCAGAGTGAACAAACTGTTTAAACACAGCCATAGCTTCAACACGTGCCTCCAAGTTATCTACGCGTGGATATTTAATTAAAGCTTCTGGATCAGGTTCTGTTGTATTGATCGCTTGATAGAAATTTAGTGTTGACGATTTGCCCACAACTAAACTACGAAAACAAGAACCTTCTACTTCAGACCAGTCTCTGACATCCTGGGTCATGGAGCTATATAAATGCGCCCATACATTCATCACAGAGGATGCTGTATAGGGCACAATAACAGGACCGCCTCCCGCACGACGGGCACTGACCACAGCACCAGGTTTACACCAAAGTTCTGTCTTGGGGTCGCATTTCGTGCGTTCTAACAAGCCCGTTCTAGGAGCACAATGTGGTTCTGGGACAACTTTTTCTTGTAAATGATCATATACAAAAGCGCAGTCTTCTCCCATACCATCTGTAATTTCTTCTAGTTTGCCATTAGGTCCAACAGACGCCATGGGAAGTTGACCCAACTCGCGTAGAGTTTGGAAAATACCCATTATTCCTTCATTCCATGTATGCCAGATATTATAGGAGTATCGTACTTGAAGTAAGTACGCCATGGGATTGATCCAGGAAGCGCATTTAGGTTGATGCTCCGTAGCAGGCAAGTACTCGACAGGCAAATAAAACCATTGAGTGTTGTGTAAATCGCCTTTAAGGACAATCATGGTAGGTAGCTGGGGTGTGGTTGTATTACCAGAGATAATATCTATCCAGAGTTCTTCTGTTGGTGGTGTAAATGTGTCTGGATCGTAGAACACTGTAATTTTATCACGACTAAGCTGGACATTATCAAAGCGGAAGTAGAATTTATTCATTAAACCTGTGCCGGAGGCAGAGACTTGAACCACAGCTTTGGAAATTACTTGAGATGGTCCATCTTCGTCACCTGCAGCAGCATCACCAGTGCGGGGGTTTATAGTGCCCGAAAGCCAGTCTTTGAGGGAGCTTCCACCGTCACTGTTGCTGCCAGCACCGCCTTTTGTAGTGACGTGTGCTACGCTGCGCTGTTCCTGTCGGACTGTTGTGGTGGTTGCACTGCCTTCATTGGTCCTCGTGATACTTTCTGTGAGTACTTGGTGAATGACAGCTTGTTCAGGGCCAGAGTGCCCTCTCCAATGGGATGAGTAGAGACTAAGAAGCAGGAGAACTGGCAAAAACAGCATTACTGGAATCTGCCAGCCCTGTACTTTTAAAGATCGTGTACTATACTGCAAACAGGAAACACATTTGGAGAGCAATGAGCATGATAAAGGAAGAAGCGGTTGAGCTTTTGCACTGCGATCGGTGGTTTTGAAGGGCACTTACAGTTGAGAAGAGCGCCATTTTCCTCTTTTTACGCCTCATTAGCGGTGGTGCTGTTAATGAATTTAAACATGCATCGACAAGCATAAAGGTTAGCAGAGCGTAAACTTCATGTTGAGATATTTAACTGCCCCCCAAAAATTGCAAAAATTAAGTATCAACGCCACTTTTCCAGTGGGAGCAGGTTACTCTATAGTGAGTATTCCTAAAATCTAACTATAATATGCAGCTATATTAGCTACACGCGGCTTTTACGCGTTTACCGCCAACTTGGACTTGCGCAGCTTCAACTTTTCGAGGAGCTCCGAACTGTATAATGTATACTATTGGAAACCTAGCGCTATTAATTCATTGCTCCCCCGAACTTCAAATGATGTTACATTATAATATAAATAGCTGCAAGTTACAACATAAATATAAAAAATCAAGCAATTTGAGCCTCATCTAAAAATCTCTCAGCGATCGACATGTCGTCTGGAGTAGTCACTTTGATGTTTGTGTACGCTCCTGATGTAATCAGCACAGGCTCTCCCAATGCCTCTACAATAGATACATCATCAGTTACTTCCAAATTTTCCTTTGCTACTAGCTCAAAACCAGCCTGGAGAAGCTCTGGTCGGATGACCTGCGGCGTTTGAACTTCCCACAGCAGTGCTCTTTTTAAAGTTTTGACAACCTTCTTTTCGGCATCTACTTCCTTGATTGTAGGCTTTACCGGGACTCCAAGTACAGCAGCTCCTACTCGCATCGCATCAACAAAGCAGGCAGTGGCGTCTTTAGCGGTAATTAGTGGGCGAGCAGAATCGTGCACAGCGACTAATGCTGCGCTTTGGCTAATTTCCTGCAACCCATTGAATACACTATCTTGCCTCTCCGCACCAGGACGAGCGAATTTTAACGGAGGCTTGCGTGTTAGTCCTGCGTAACATTTTTCGAAAACTTCTCTCCACTCAGGTTCACAAACAACCACAATTTCACCTACAGTAGGCATTCCTGCAAACATGGCCATACTATAGGTAGCAATAGGTTTGCCCCGCAGCTCCAAATACTGTTTTGGGATGGCAGCACCCATCCGCTTGCCAACACCGCCTGCCAACAAGACCAAGCTCACACTGTTTTCAGGTATACTTGTGGCATCAGAAGCCTGCAGAGCAGAGTTAGTATGGGATTATAGTGTTGGAGTAAATGTAATTTTAGGAAGCTTCTATATAAGAAACTATGAAGTCAATGGGCATACCTGAGCGGCAGCGCAAGTGATCGCAGCGGCACGCTGAACAGACTGGCATGCAATTGGTGGGGCACTTGGGCGGAAATCTTTGCTATATGCTACAAATAGCCGAAGAGCGATTCTATTTGGGCGAGAATTAGTGCAGCTAGCTCGAACTACTGGTTGAGCAATGTGATTTCTGACGCATGTAACCATGATTACGGACAATGTGCTATCCTGCGATACTTGATAATAGTGTAGATTTAATATATTTCACTGCATCACAGCGATTGAGCGTGAAAAAAAGCCGAAATCTAAGATCGCTTTCTTGCACTCGAATTTTTGGCCGAAGCTAAATTTTTGCTTTTTGTCAAAGAGAAGACATTTAAAAGTTATAGAGATATTTCCAAATTTACACAGCTAGCATTAGAACGCTCCGATGGGTATCTTAGGAACTGGAGCATCCCAATTTGCAGGAAGGCATGGTTTACATGTAAGTAAAGAAGCTCAACAATCAAAGCTTTAGACATGAATTTATTTTCGTGTTGTAACAGCCTATTGACATGAACAATTTGCCTATAAAATTTCCTTTTCAATGTTCAGCGTGGCGCAGGGGGCGGTGGAAATCAGGGCGGGGGCTCCGCCTTTTGTCAGAACTGCCTTCAACAGGGTCACTGGACACATGAATGTAAGAATAAGAAGGTATATGTGTCTAGACCAACTCGCACACAACAAATGAAGGATCCAAAGGTATATTGAGCGTCGAAATTCTGTTCAAAGCTGGTCTAAATTTAAAAATTCACCATGCCCCATATTTCTGACCATATTTTATTGCCATTCTGAGTAATCTGATTTCTTCTTGCAGGCGAAGAACAGGTTTTTAGATCCCTCAGAAATTCCTGCAGACCTCCGTAGCAAATCCGAGTTGAAGAAATCCGGAACAGCAGCACAAGCAGCTTTAGCATTGACAGTGCCTGAAAAGAAGGGCAAAAGAAAACGCCGGCGCTCCTCTAGTTCTTCTTCAAGTTCCTCCTCTTCATCATCTAGCGGGAGTGATAGTGATACCAGTAATACCAGTACAACTAGTACCAGTGGCATATCCTCCTCTTCAGACTCTTCTTCTTCTTCATCTTCTTCATCTGGCTCTGATTCTTCCAGCAGTGGGACTCCGAGCTCTTCTAGCGGTAGCAGTGATCCAGGATCTAGTTCCGGATCATCTAGCAGTGAAAGTGAAGGTGAACGCCAGCGACGTAAGGTAAAAGGTCGGGCTAGTGGAAAAGATGACTGTAGGAACCACAGCGGTGGCGGTGGTGGCGGTGATGGTGCTGAAGTGAAGGATCCAGAGGCTGAGAAGTATTATGCGAGTGGTAAAGCAACTGGAAAAGAATATAGAGAGAGATCGAAAGGACATAGCAGTAGTAGTGGGGATAGCAGGGGCAAGTGATCACTCTGCGTGATTTCTATCAATGGACTCGCTTGTAACTATCATAACTAATTGCCTGTATACAGTTATTACTTTATTTCGATGATACTATTTCAGTACACTACCTTTCAATCAAAATCAACCTTCTAAATATCTACAAGTATCTAACTGAAAACATAACCCACTAACCGACTGGTGTCGAACTGGCCAAAAGAAAAACAACGAGAAAGCAAACATCTAGTTTATTTATTTAAACAACCACTAAGAACCTGCGTGCAGCTGCCTGCACCTTTGTCATAAACTCAGCTGCCTCTTCCTGTCCAGCTGCTTTTGCTCCCTCAATATTCTGATCCATCAAGTCCATCAATGGCTGATCAATTTCACCGGCACCGGCCATCTCTAATAAAGTAGCTTTTTTATCTGTAGACATCATTAATTTTTTAAATCTCGCAGGTGCAGCAGCAACAGCTTTAGTAGCGTTATCCACAGCCTCAACAACAGAGGTTAAATACTCGCGAAGAGCATCAAGTTCAGCCAAACGGTCTTCATCTGGCGCTGTTGACAATCGCTCGACACCAGCCAGTTTATCAATAACAGCGAAGAATTCCTTACTCATTAAGGGTCTGCATCGAGCACACTCATATTCCATATCTTCAGTCTCCATAGACAAGAAATATTCAACGAGATCGTGAGGGTCTGTGGGAGGGGTGCGGTCATCTCTGCGTTGTTGGCGATCATCTTTCTGTTGTTGGATAAAAGTAGCTACCTGAGTTTTATATTCTTGGTCGCTGGCAACACGGTCACCCATGAGTTTGCGGTCGATGAGACCTGACTGAGGAGGGGTTTTGAACATGCCTTCAGGGTCCTGCAGAGGTTAAAAAGAAAGGATTGAGCGGCGGGCGAGTAAACATGGTGTGCTAAAATTAAGAGAGCAAGAGATGCGCATTGCCGCCAAGGTCTTCTAGGAGACGCAAAAGAAAGGTGCTTACCCAGCTGGTAGCCTGAACTTTGAATGCCTTCCTGCCGCGAGAACCCCTGCATGGTGTTCCTCCCACCATGCCAACGTTAGCTGATTTTAAGCCCTGATTTAAGAGCATTGCCATCTTAATCTTGCAATTTCTGTGTATGAGAGTATACTAAATAGGCTATATGTGCTGAAATGGCAGTTCTTTTGTATAAATTGGAAGAACTACAACAACACTAAAATGATAATATTAAGATAATTTATGTTGAAAAGGTAATGCGACACTGCGTGCGTGGTCTTACAATATCTGTCTTTATCCAATGATAGCAAAGAATTTAAATTGAGGGCAATGTGCGGAATTTGGAGGCTTTATACAGCTCTTTTAGGTGAGAGCAGCGACGCCTGTGTCTAGCCATCTCACTGCAATTTTCAAAACCATTTTATTCCGTGAATGCTGAGGAAATACGATGGCTTGCAGTTATATCAGTACATTGAGATGCCCAGATTTTCAATTTAACTAATTTCCTGCAACTATGACCCAGTACTAATGGCGGCACGGGTGTTGCAGGTGTTCAGCCTCCTGACTAAAAACCTTCTTTACCCTACCGCATATTAGATAAAACGCACTAGTTGGTTATGTACATTATATTTTTTAAATCTTAACATGGTGGTCATGGTGTCTGAATATATGTTATTTCATTGATTTCAGAAAACACAGTATTCAAGTGGCGGCGGCGGCAGCGGCTTGAACCCAACTTCCCACAAAAGCCATTTGATTTATTCGAAAACATATTCATTTATTAGCCAAAAAGGCGGCATTCGGCCCTTATTTTAGGTCTAGACAACTGTTTTTGTCTATTTTATTCAGTAAAAGGTTAGAGGTATCTGTGAAGAGCAAAAGAGAACAGTTTGAATACACCTGGTTGATGTGGTCGGCTTGTAAAAAAGAAAGGGAAGAGTGAGTGTTCAGAATATTTTGGTAGGGCGAAATGTACGTGTTAAGGGCATGCTTGCGTGTAGAGTAAATAGGCGGAGTCGCTGTAATTGTAAAAGCAAAGCTCAGCTTCAGGTTTTTGCTAGTAACAGCTTGCCTCCAGTTTTTTTTTTCGATTTCGGGTTGACCTTTGCTCGTAAGAATTCACGCGTTCTTCCCTACATAGTTTAGTAAAAAAGCAATACTATATATGCGTGCAGTTCAGGTATATGCATTGGCAGAGGCGCAGGGTGTGAACTGATAAGAGCTATTTCTCAGGGGGCGCCAGAAGCAGTGGGCGGCTACTTTTGCGGGTCTGTAAGTTTTAAGCTATTCTCTTCTAGACTGCGTATACCATTTAAATGATGCAATGCATCGGTAGACGGAATATTTGGTAAGACCTGATGCTATTAAAAGCTGAATAAGGAACTTTAACTCAATATATGAGCTGCCGCCCAGACCCGCCGGCCGGCTGGTGTATAAGATAAAAATTGCTTAGACAACTTGATTCAGCATATTCTATTATCTCATCTAGGGTATGCATGGTCTCCCTTGGGTTTCACATGACTGAGTTTCTATATGCTGCTTTTGTTTCAAACTAAAATAAAATAAAATAAAAGAACCCCAAGGGGGTGACTTAAGGGATCGTGATTATATTCTCACTGCCAGGCGAACAGCAATTCAAGAGTGGAGTGAAATTACTTGATCCTGGCGAGCTCTCAATGTTTGCCTCCAATTTTTTACCATCCCTGTATCTACCATGGAGCATTTAAAGATAAATCAAATTAGATTGCACTAGTATATATACTTGAACCTAGAACTTGGAGATTAAAGGAATTTGATAGAGAATACACGCAAACATGCAGGCATCCTTGGTTTCTTCTCTCAGCAGCATGCGGATATCCGCTAGGCCTCAGCCCGCATTAAGCTTCAAGGCATCTGTAGGCGGACAGCAAATTGTTGGTAAGTTAGCCGCTCAATTAATTTTACGCTCTTCATTAGTCGATAATTCTCGGGATGGCTTGCGGCAAGGTCCTCCAATTCCCCGCTCATTGCCCCATCTAAACCTTGATTTAAATTTCCATACTTTGTACTAACTATAACATTACTTCATTTCGATATGTACAGCTGCCCCAGCACGCACTAGCGTAGTTACCGCAGCTGTCTTCACCGTCGAGGCAAAGCAAAACTCTTTAAAGAGAGAGCGCACCGCCGAGAGGAACCGTGTATACAACAAATCCCGCAAGAGCGAGATTGCTACCCGCATGAAGAAGGTACTCACTGCTTTGGATGCATACAAGGGTACCCCTCCCGCAACCGAGGCCGACCTCGCCCCTGTTTCTTCAATGATCTCTGAGGCCTACCAGGTGCTTGATAAAGCTGTTGTAAAGGGGATTCTCCACCGCAACACTGCTGCTAGACGTAAAGCTCGTCTCGCTAAAGCCCGCAGAAATGTTTTGATCTCAGCTGGTCTCTACACCCCTCAGTAAACATTTATATTAGAAACTACGATAAATATTTTACAAATTTTTATAATGCCTGCCTGCCCTGCTGTGTTGCTGCAATGGAAATCAGCAATTTTCTTTATACGATCGCCTCCGTTGCAGCAACGAGCTATTGAAAATAGCCTATATAGATAGAATTAGAACCCTTCCTAATATGTAAAAATTTTGCACCACATCATAATTTTGAGGCCTAATAAACCCTCTTCACACCTCAAAGCGTGGTTCGTTGATTCTTTCAAGTACGCACTGAATCACGCCAACTCTGCTGACTTTGCTGACCAAGGCTAGCTTTATTGACACAAAAAGCAAAGAACAAAATGTATTCGTTTATCAAATAGAAATATACAACTTCAAGCTGTCCTTGCCACTCTTTCTTCGCCATTATTCACTACCCCTGTACTTGAAGTACTATCGCTACCACCACGAGAGGCAGTTTCTTTCCTTTTAGCGCCTATCGCTTGGACTGCAGTGCAGGCAATCGTATTCACAATGTCAACCACAGTACACCCTCTACTTAAATCATTCACAGGTTTCGCTAATCCTTGCATCAATGGTCCCACAGCCACGGCCCCCGTACTCTGCTGCACAGCTTTATATGTATTATTACCAGTGTTCAAATCAGGGAAAATGCAGACGGTAGCGTGGCCAGCCACTGGATTTTCTCCTTTAATTTTCTGAGCGGCAATAGCTGGGTCTACAGCAGCATCGTATTGAATGGGGCCTTCAATCATTAAATCTGGGCGTCGTTCTTTTGCTAATTTAGTAGCTTCTATCACTTTATCGACTTGAGGACCACTGCCTGAGCCTAGCGTTGAATACGATAGCATAGCAACACGGGGTTGAATACCAAATGCAGCGGCGGTGTCTGCAGAAACAATAGCAATTTCGGCGAGCTCGGGAGCTGATGGCTCCACATTGACAGCACAGTCACCATACACAAGCACTCTATCAGGCAAACACATGAAGAAAATCGAAGAGACGAGTGTCTTTTGAGGTGTTTTCAATACTTGTAGAGCCGGACGAATGGTAGCTGCAGTAGTACACATGGCTCCAGAGACCATTCCATCAGCATCACCTTCACGAACCATCATTGTTCCAAACATATTCATGTCTGTAAGGAAATCTAAAGCGTGGTCATGGGTGACTCCTTTACTCGCCCGAGCGGCGGCCAACGTGATGGCGTAATGCTCTCTTTGTGGACAGTTCATATAGTCTAAAATATTGCACTTTGAGACGTCGACGTTGAATTTCCGTGCAGCAGCAGTCACTTCATCAGGAGATCCTAACAGCGTTATACGAGCTATACCCCTGGAACTAGCTTCACACGCAGCTGCAAGCACCCGCCGATCTGTAGCTTCAGGAAGGACAATATGCTGTTTATCTGCTTTGCATATCTCATGCATACGGTGAATAAAGTTCTTGGGTGTAAGTTTCGCTTGCTTTGGTAGAGCCAATTGAGAGGCAATGACATTAGCGTCTATATACCGAGTAAACAAATCACCGGCATGTTTTATTTTAGAAGCAGAGTCTGGTAATATCCCTGGATTAATGGTTGCTACCTGTCGTGCAGTTTCGTATAAACCCATATCTACCTCCATTACTGGAAATAAGTGATCTGAAAATGATCTTAAGATTCGATCAGTTTGTGAACCCATCTCCGTCAAGTGGGCATCACAGAGCATTAAGCCAGCAATATTATGGCCAGTTCCACATTGATGAGCCGCAGCTAGTGATAATAACATATCTGCGCGGTCTTTTGTGGTCAAAACAAGTGGTCGGACGTGTCCCTGACCTAAATGGCGTTTCTTTCTATCTAAAAATTCCATTTTTTCTAAAAATCTCGATACATCTTGAGAACAAATCATCACTTCAGAGACATCTACATCTAAATCATCAGGATCTCCATACAACAAACGTACACCAATGCCTGCTGCGATCTCATTTAATCGTGCTGTGCCTATAATGGGGTCACCCGGAATACCGCCAGCAAAAGGCAGCTCAGCGGCAGCCAACTTTCTACCTAGCTGTGAAGTGATCAAAGCATGCGTCGCTGCAGGAACCTTGTTGAGTACGACACCAAGGACATCAGCATGTTCAGCGAGTAAATCTCCACGAGCTATCAATGCTCTATTAAAGACATCAGCTGCTGTGGTGTGCTCGTCTCTATGGAAATCTAATACCATCAGCACTGGAGAATTCATTTCAGCAGCAAATCTACCATTCAGTTCTAATTGATTTGCAACACCTTCTAATGTAGCTCCTTCTATTATAACCAGCTCTTTGCCTTTCTTGTATTGACTAAATGCCGACCAGGTCCTGTCCATCAATTCTTCAGTTCTTCCAGCTGCAAGGAGAGCTTGCGCTTCTTCTTGAGGGACACCATACATTGATCGCGGGTCGTCAGAAAGATTGAAATGTTTCTTTAATAAGGCAACGTGCTTGGGGACACCAAAGTCTTGTTGAGCGTCAAAGGTAGAGTGCGGTAATGGATCTGACCCAACAGGCATGAAAAAGCCAACAGAAGGGATGTGGCGTTGGAAATAATCCATTAGACCTATTAAAATAGGGGAATTGCCTTTCAAACCAGAGACATTGGTGATGAAAACAGAGTCTGATTGGGAACCGGCGCCAGCACCTCCGCTTGTGGCAGCGGAAGCGATCGAACGAAGAGCAAAGACACGCGAAGGGAGCCAGAACGGTCGTAAATCTAATCCCGCATTTGAAATGGGAAGTTCATGTCCAGCGGGTCTGCATCTAAGAACCGAAAGAGGTTGCACAAGGTAAATAATAGAAAATGTTAAGCAATGAGTGATATTGCTAACCATCATGACGAGAAATAGTGACAAGGCTTCTTACCTCAACCCAAGCTGAACAGCATTGATTACGTGTCTACGAAGCATTACACCAGTTTTAAGGCCAGATCATCAAATAATTTGTTTTATTCTTAAATTATGCGATCACTTTCACAAAACTTTGAGTTTATCTTTGCTCCAATTGAGACCTTGAAAACGCTGCTAAGTATCTATGTTATATAGATTGGGAATAACTAGAAAATTATCAAGCGCGAGAATCAGATCCATCATTAATAGTTCCAAACAAGTCTCTCTAATTTGAGGTACGCCGAAGCAGCCTGCTTTGAGCCTGTCAGTGAAGTGTGATTGGCATGATGGCATTCATTACAGAGGATTGAAAAGGAGAATAGCCCGTGAAAGTAATAAAAAGGAAATAGAAATATTTGAGCAATACGAAAAAGAACAAGCTTGAGTGGCCAGGTGGAAAAGACAAGTGCGTACAAAAAAGGAGGAAGAGGCAAAGGACACAACTTTCCGTGCTATCAAAGAAAAGCAATTGAGGAACTGGAGTACAGGTTTAGTGTCGTTATTTTTCCTCTAATTATTAATAAAGGGGGGCGTAGAAAAAGAAAAGAAGTATGAAACTCTGTTAAGAAAAGGTGGGAGTTGGGGAGGAAAGCAAGCAGAAAAACCTATGCCTCGTGTACATATATATATTCCCGCATTTAAGTTTATATAATTGCTTGCTTATTGGTTAATAAACATCTTGTCGTTTGGAAGCTTCTTCTGTGTCTTCAGGGCGGACATTCCTGGCAGGAGCAAGAACAGGAAGAGGAACAGAAGTTGATGGCAATGTACCTGGCATCCCAGCCGCCTCAAGGTGTGTTGCTGTAGCCCCAGAGCTCACAAGCTGCTGCTGCTGAATATGTATCGTATCAATGGCTATCATCCGTGATGTTACTGCAGGTTGTTGCTGTAGAGATGTCACACCACCAGCACCAGCTTCAATACCAGTTTCCATTCCAGTACCACCGCCAAGGATGCTACTTGTCAACTGATTTTTCAAATTCGATTTCTCTAATAAAGAAGAAATATACCTTCCATGCTGTTCTAGATTTAGTTGTAGCTGTCGCTGAGCTTCTAATTGTTCATGAAGTCTCTTTTGCATCTCCATTTGAAGTAATAGAGCTTGTTCTAATTGGCGTTGATGGACTACTTCTCCTTCAGCACCATTGCCCTCTGCACCGGCGCTACCATCTCGTCCCCCTGCTGTTGGTCCAGGCGGTGCTCCTACTACTCCAGAAGGTAACAGTCCAATATCTTCTAACGCATCTTCATCTAAAGAGGCTGAGCTCTTTGAACGACCTCTTCTCTTTCTTCTTCTAGACTTATCTTCACCTCCGCTCCCGCTTCCCCCACCTCCACCGCCAGCAACAGAATTATCTAGAAGTCGTTGTTGCTGAGGATTCTGTGCAAACAATATATCTCCTTCTCCATCGCCATCACTTTGCTGTCCAAACGGCAGTTTTATATTCAGCCTATATTTTTGTAAATGACTCTTGATATGAAATATTGTCAGGCCATCTACCCTCATCAATTTCAAAACTCCCTTGGGCGTCGCTTTTTCAGGGCCGCCAAGTTGATTGACTGCTAGCACAAAACGATGATGCAGTTCTGGTGTCCATCGTAATCGAGGTTTTCCACCACCACCAGCACCCATACCACCACCGCTCAAACCAGATTCACCACCTCCTTGAGAAGATGGCTGCCGCTGAAACCGACCAGCAGCAGCAGCAGCACCACCACCACCAACCAGTTGTTCAAATTGTCGGAGATGGTCTAAATTCTGAGCTGAAAGATCGTCAGTATGCACTAATTGATTAATTATATGTGCTCCACCAGGGACATCTGCAAAGAGATTGCCGTGGATATGTCCTAAAGCATCTAATGCCACTGGGCTGACTGGCGACGATGCGAGTTGTGTTGCCTGTCCAGCAAGCTCGAGTGCTTGTGGTGGTAATGAAATTGGCGCAGTTGCTGAAGCACCAGCTCCAGTATGACTATGAATAAACGCAGCCTGGTCTAATCCACCACCACCACCTACTGTTGCATGAGGTGATGGATTCGTGGGGTGTTCATGGGCGGCGAAATGCTGGTGGGCAGGGTGATGCAACCCTGGGGACGGGTTTTCTAGCCAATCTAAACCCTGCATGAGCTCCGGGTCAAAATCCAGCTGGGGCCAGAACTCCAAGTCCGGCAAAGGGACGTCTTGCTCAGTTGCTTTCGGTTGTTCAGGGGATCCCATTGAAACCTTGAGGGCTCTCAACACCTCTATCTAGGATCCAGCAACTAAAATTGGGCAACGTGCACTGTCTGATTGCATCCATGCGCGACAATAATGTCCAAAATGTCAAAATAAAAGCAAATACAGGTAAAAACGTTCCAATGACTAATTGATCCTTACTTTTTTCAACGATGATCATAGAACATTGGTCCTAGATGGATGGATGGCAATTTAATTGCCTCCCAAGTACACTATCAAAACATGAAATAGATTCTATTTAATAGAAGATTCTTCTTTTAAAAAATCATCATAACCCCACATCTCGTTATATGCTGAAAATATTCCCTTTTGGACTCTCCTCCCAAATTCAAACTGGCAGCCAAACCACTGCCTTTTTCCGGCACTGTCGACGGCTTTTCTTACCAGCTGAGATGTTCCTTTTACCCCTAATCGAGATACCTTTCGAGATTTCTTCCACGAAATCTTACATCTAATGCAACTTAACAATTTTTAATTCACGCTGCCGCTCCTGCCACCGTCGCTCTTTCCTGCATAGCGACGACTTCCATAGTCTGCTCCGCGATTGACAACTCTTCATCAGTAGGAATCACTAACACTTTCACCTTTGAAACTTCAGACTGTATTTCTACTGTTTCCGTAGACCCAACTGCCGTTTCGTTTTTATTGTCGTCAATGTCTACACTTGCCCAACGCATTCCACCACAGATTCTTCTTCTCAGCTCAGGGCTATTCTCCCCAATCCCTGCTGAGAATACCACTGCATCTACATCTCCATTCAAATGCATCCAATATGCACCGAGATATTTTCTAACTCTTCTGATGAAAACAGCAACCGCCAGATCAGCTTTTTCATCCCCATGCCGTGCACTTTCCATCACAGATCTCAGATCTACATTCCCTGCTAGACCCAAAAACCCACTTTTCTTATTCAATAGCGTGTCCACCTCGTCAAACGTCATTCCTGCTGCGTCTTGCAACCACAATGGTAGTGCAGGATCCACATCTCCACACCGGCTGCCCATCATTAAACCTTCTAAAGGGGTCATACCCATTGTCGTATCAACCGAAATACCACCCTGGACAGCACACATCGACGACCCAGCACCTAAATGACACATTATAGCGTTAATTTCACTAGGGTGCTTGTGCAATGCAGCTGCAGTTCTTTGGGTGAGATATCTATACGAAGTGCCATGGAAGCCATAACGCCTAACGTGACGATCTGCATACAACTCGTACGGTAAAGCATACATAAATGCATCTGGGGTCATAGTTTGGTGAAATGCTGTGTCGAACACAGCGACTTGTGCTGCAGCGGGGAATATTTTTGTGGCTGCGGCGATGCCTTGAAGATTTGCAGGGTTATGAATGGGGGCTAGACTAGACGCAGCGTCTATTGTCTTACGGACTTGGTCGCTGCAAAATGCTAGAAAAAGTAAAATTAGAAACAAACTGGGTTTTAATTAATAAGAGAACACACTGCCTGCTTACGTGATGAGAACTGATTCACTAATTGTGAGACCATGAACGACTCTATGCCCTACAGCACGCACATCTGCAGCAAACTCTGGATGAAAATGGTCCTTGAGAAACTCTGAAACGACGTTTAATGCTGTGGTGTGATCAGGAAAAGGGGTTCTAGTGACGGAGGGGTGAGGCGGGCTGCTGGTACTTGTGCCCTCAGTCACTGTAGCCTGGAAACAATGGAGAAGAAGAAATATACACATTAGAAAGCAACTATGTTATTGCGTAATTAGGAACATTTGAAGTTTTATTCTGTACCTTGATGCTCGATTTTGAGGTATCTCCTATGCGTTCACAAAGCCCTGTCGCCAAGGATGTAAGACCGCCACCCGAAGCTACTTGATAAAGTTTGAACTTGAGAGAGGAGCTCCCAGAGTTCAATACAAGGAGTTTATTTGAAGGTGACATGTGTTGTGACGAATAAAATGTTAAGCACGAAACCCAAATCTGTTCAGAGTCTAAAGGCTGAATAAATTAATCAAAAGGTTGAGAGCAAGTGCCCGGCAGCACCAAGGTTTGCGCCGAGGTATATAATACGATATATTCTTAATTATTTGTACAACTTTGTTATTGGGTTAGAAGGTGCTAAACCGACTTGCCAACGCAGCAAAGGTTCTGGGCCCAAAGACTGCTGCTGGACAAGCAACTTCTTCTGTGCTGTTTCATCAGCCTGACAAAAGTCCTAGGACATAGTGAAATCAAATATATTACACGAAAAAGCGAGTAGAGTATCAGAATGCAGAAATCCGAGTAGATTTTACAAAGATTGGACAAGTGATCTTCAAAAGAGCCTCGACAGAGGATATTCATGCTTTTCTGCATCTAGGGCGTTTCCTCTCCACTTGGAAGACTTATTTAGCTGTCTTCTAGCCGCTGTCATCTCCGCACTGCACATTCTAATAGAGCTCACAACTGCCATCGCCGAGAGACATCCTGATAGGAAGATGAAGGACGCGAATGAGGCAGTCATCGGCCAATGGTGCCTAAAATTATTTAAAGCAATTTGCAAGAAATATTTGGCTGGATAACAGCGTCTGATTTGTATATTATTCTTCGGAGGCCCCATTCACTCTTCTCTCTGAGCGAAGTCAAGCTTGAAGGAAAAGGTGCATCTCTATCCACATATCCTCAGTTGTATTGATACATTCACATAATAATGACAGTATCACTCAAGGAACTAGTGTGGGAGCGACTGAAGAAGCAAGGGAAGCTGAGAAAGATTACCCTAGAAGATCTTGCCCTCCATTCAACTCCTGAAAAAGCGTGGATTTCGGTGCAAGGAGCTGTCTATGACATAACTGAACACGTCAAGAGGCATGCGGGATGGAAATGCGGATGTGCTGTTTCTGAGCTGATGGCAATTCTGCGATGCCTAGGTAAGTGAATCGGAATAAAAACAAATCAGAGTTCAAATTGGCGTTGATGCCACCTTGGGAGTTGCAGAACACGAAGATAATTAACTCTTCTAATCAATCGCATAATGCAGGAACTGAATGCACAGAAGAGTTCTTGGAGATTCACAGCCAGCATGCTATCCAGAGAATGCAGCCGTATATGATAGGGGAACTCGTACCTAAAGAGGAGGCGGAGAAAGACGCTGAGAATAAAATATTGAATATGTTTCCTTCATTGAGTCCAGAAGCCACGCCAGTATCTGAAAAAGAACACCATGACTTGAATCTTTGTAAAAGATAACCTGTAACCAGAACTCAACATGTTCACTCGGACAGCAGGACGCGACTTGGCGCCAAGCAGTGGTTGAAGCTCACAAAATTTTAACAAAACCTTAAGTTGAGTTCCTCACAAAGGCAGTGTTTATACTTAATTCCCAATAAAATGATGAAATAGTTGAAGATGGAGGAATCAACTAGCCCTCAGGGCTCAGCTCAGCCAAATAAGTGCGTTTTCATAGATTCATTTCGACAATAAATTTGCTTTCCCTTCCTTTCACCCGCATTAATTTCAGACCCAACACCATATTATACTCACTGCGCTGCCCCATTTTTGACACAGGCCGAAATGTTGTCTGGGAATTCTTTATTTATCATCCAATCGCTACGACAAATTAAAAAGTCCAGTGTGTGGTGGCTTTGCTAAACGTCTCCGCCCTGATGACGAGCCTTCGCAGCTCACTTCAGAGTCGATCCCAGGAGGAGAATTTAAATACGCTTGCCTAGGGTACGCAGCATGGGATGACGAAGAATTGAAAAGAGCGGCCAGACGACGAACCAATCCAACAGATCCTGTTTCGCTCCCTTATTGTGAAGGCCTCGAAATTGTGTCATCTGCAGCTATTAGTGGTAGACCTGAGCTATTAACTGAAGGGCCAGGGGTGCGTGGAGCAAGCAATTCTTCTAGAGGTTCAACTCCACAGAGCGGAGAACCAACATCTACTGGTATTGACAGCAAACATCGACCAGGTCGATCTTATTGTAAGTTTTAGAGACTTATTCTTATTAAAAGAATAATAATTTGGTGTAGTTTTGCTATTTGTTACTCAATAAATTCATCTATTTGAGGAAGTAGCCTTGTTTTTAATCATTTTGCTCCCTTTTGTCGCAGTTCCCGGTATGCCTGGCGGTGATGGTCAAGTCCCTTCAGAAATGGATTGGGATCAATTTAAAACTAGATTTGATAGAATTTCTAAGAAGATAGTAGCTAAAATGGCACAAAATGCATCTTATATGGGAACTACAATCAAAAAAAGCTGGGAACAAATAATGAAAGAAGTAACTGGTGGTGGTGGTGGTGGTGGTGGTGGAAGCCAGCACCCAGATTAATCAGCATTTTTTAATATAATACAAATTTCAAATGTTTAATTACTATCCTCCGTATTCATCTATCTGTTACAGAATTCTGAATGCATTCAATAAAAGGAAGCCTCTCAAGAGAGAGAAGGGAAGAACAAAGGTATTCAGAATTTCAATTAAGCCTGTTGTTGTTTCTCCACCCATGCATTAACTGCTTCTTTATTCGTCGTATCCCAGACGGCAACAGCCCCTTTTGCTCCACCTGCAGCCAATACCATGGGTGCATCTCTACAAAATGAAGCACTAAATATCGCACCGATTTTAAGATCTTCAGATGCAAGTAATTCAGGTGCAGTACCAGATCCAATATCTAGACCCCATAGCTTTATTTTCTTATCTGTAGATGCAGTCAAGATCATCCCTTTCACTGCAGGATTAAACGACAAAGCAGACGTTGCTTTACTATGCGCCGCTAATTGCATCATCGGCTTTGACCCAGCACCACCACGAGCGTCATAAAACAGCACTTCGCCATTCTCGGAAGAGACTGCAAAGCATGTAGGGTTGTGTGGATCCCATGCAAGAGCTTCTACATCAGCAGGAAGGTCCCAGGAAGCTGGCTCTCCACCTGGTGTTCTCATATCAGCCATGCAGACCCGCTGATCAAAACCACCTGAAAGTAATATTTGACCTTCTGCTGGGTTCCATGCTACAGCTTGTACTTTGTTTGTATGGTATGTCAAAGTGTGAGATAGCTTGCATTCAGCTACATCCCAAATTTTCACAGTTGTGTCGGCGGAACAAGATGCCAAGACATTTCTAAATTCTCTATTCCAAGATAAGCCTAAAACAGCATCTTCATGGCTGCCAGGGCGAACTGGGATTTGTGGAAGTTGCGCATCAGCTTTCTTTTTTTTCTTTTTTTTCTTCTTGTTGTCCTTCTTACCACTCTCTTCTGCTGCTACGGCTTCTTGAGCTAGAGCACGTGCTGCCTCGTAATCTGCTCCTCCCAAAGTAGCCACTGGTTCAACTGCATCCAACACATCCATATTCCAAATCTCAATTCCTGGTTCAAATGATCCTACTGCTGCGAAATTGCCCCTGCTACTTCTCCCACTAGGGTCGACATCCATCCACGCCAGTGCTAGTGGAAATGCAGGGAGTAATATAGCATGATGGACGTACAAATTACCTTCTCCGCGTTCATCTGCTTCTTCATAAACCCACATTTCCAAATGACTTACGTCTTCATCATTACGTGCAGCTAAGATTAACAAATCATCATCCCGGATGCGTAAGTCTTCTTCTTCACTATCATCGCTATCTGAATGATTGGCTCCACTATTTCGAAGATATGGGTCATCTTTAGGGTTGCGATGATATGCCATTCCTGGGTTTCCAGAGCCTAAAAGTCTCCGAGCAGGTAAGTCTTGATCATCGTCATTATCGTAATTCTCCATATCCAATTCTGCCATGGCTGCAGCAAGGGAATCACCCCCTGCAGCTGCTGCGCTCTTAGATGTGCTCTTAACAGCTGCAGCGAATGATCTAGCCTTGGCTACAGCAGCCTCATCATCCATTTCAGAGTCTGTGGAGTTTTCATCGGATTCAGGCTCACTATCTGACCCGATCTCGTCCTGCATGCGTTAAGATGCGGTTGTAAGAGAATTCATAATTGTTTTATATGCATGTGGCATAAGTGCGGTGCTGTGTTTTTGAGAAAAGCATATTGAATAATGCATTTTTAAAACTTTTCAACGCTTAATCTTACCTCACTTGCTCCTTGAGCCTCAGCATCAGCTGCAGCTAGCATTGCTTCAGCATCATCTTCATCAATTTCGGCTTGTTCAGGCACTGCCTTGGCGGCTCCCTTGGGAATCCATGCTATTGCAGAAATCATTTATATTACCACAATTGCAGCTCTATAAATGCCTTTGGGACGCTGATGGCTTCTGAAATGCAATGGTAATTGATTATACGTCAGGATTGAGGGCGAAGGGGCTATCAATACTGTTGCATTCGCCGCCCCCTCCCCAGTAAGCAAAGCACAGCATTTGACTGCCAGCCGCTGAGCGGCCTGTCCAACGTGGACGCTTTGGCCGCTAAATACACCGAAATCGAGGTTATTTCGGCATTATTGAACCTATCAACAAAAGTATATGGCCTTGTTACAGGCAATTAATAGACCAATATTTATAAATACAGCCAAATCTCTCTGGGCTCGTTCACTTGAAACATCTACAGCATCTATCCTCTACCCGGCTCTTCAGCCCAAGCTGCGACCCTGCCTTAGGTCAAACTGCATTGAAAAAAGTCACATTATAAGGTATGTTGCGTTGATTTTCTGTTCTTGCCCCACAATTTTGAAAACTTTGTTTTTTTTTGAAAATATTACGGCCCCTGCTTTGTGCCCTCTCCTTCCTTCTTCATTGCAGCATGACTTTAGAATCAAGCAAGATTATCCCTGATGTGGTAGATCATGTCAAGAAGACTAAGATTAAGATGGATATCAAGTATAAATACGACCATGTTGAAAATGGTGTCACCTTGAGACCCGACCATGTAAGGGAGAGTTTCAAAATTTTAATATATGGCTCTTTCTGCATTAAATTATACTTTAAGAATAAAAATACTTACCTAAAGGAGTATGTCCTCTTTGATTTACCTATATCTATTTAAATTCAGGCTCACTCTACCCCTGCTGTGCATCTCACTGGCACCGTCGATAATAGACTTTATACAATTGTTATGTCTGACCCTGACCCTCCCGATCCTGCAAAGCCTGTGTTTAGAGAGTGGCTGCATTGGATTGTCGTCAATATTCCTGGAGCAGATGGCGGAGAGGCGGCAAAGGGCACAGAGATCACTCCTTATATGTAAGTCGAGACTTTTCTGTTGGATTTCTTTCTAAATCTTTTCCTGGCTCCTCTCTGGCTCTGATAAATTTTCCATGTTCTTAAAATGCAGGGGTCCTGCGCCGCCCATTGGCACGCATCGCTATGCATTTTTGTTGTTTGAACAACCTAATCAAGAGCCTTTAGAAGTGGAGGACCCTTCAGGTGGTCAGAAAGATGGGAGGAAGAATTTCAATACCCGCCAATTTGCAAAGCAGTATGGCCTAGGAGATCCAGTGACTGCCATGTACTTTTTAAGCCATAAATAAGGCAATGCATACTTTCTGTGATATTTTACTAAGTAGTGTACGAGGCAGGTATCTCTGGGTTTTTCTTTTCTCTTTTTGCTCTCTAGTGTGGAAACAGCGGCGACCCTGTTTGTGTCGCGAGCTTCATTCCCAGTAAAAATGTTTGATTTGAATGTGTAACTTTAAAATCTTAGTTGCAAAAGAAATGCATTACAGCCTTCTTTAATTAAAATAATTGCTGTTGTCGAAATGGGGGTTGGGACAGCTAGCTTCTTCCTAGGTGTAAGGCAGAGGAACCATCGTTTGCGAAAGGACAAACATACCTCGGTTTAGCTCGCCCGCTTATTCAGTCTCATTTTTAGATATACCGAGCAGCCCTTGAGCACGGCCTCCCCTAAACATCTTTTATAGTAGCTTGCCCTGCAGGGCCTGCAAAGCTTCTTTGGGTCGACTTCTTTTTTCGACCTCTTCTTTCGCTATTTATTCCTCATGAGAGAGGAAATAAGGAATCAAGTACTAGCTAAAAATTCTGAGACGACTGCCGCCTCTGAACCCTTGGTGAGTCATTTTGGGGCAAAACTGCAACACCTCTGATTTTCGATTTTCTCGGCCTCCCATCTTATTGTTCTCACCTGCCTCTCCTCTTTATCTGCATCAGCAAGCTGCCAAACGCAAGAAGAAAGAAGTAGAGTACACATCTTACAGGCGCAACGTCGAGCAGGGACGTGGCTTTCTTGAAGCTACACAAATTCCCTCTTCTCTAACCTCTGCCTCTGCCGCCACCGAGGAGCGTCTTCCTTCATTTTCTTTCCCTGTCAACTTTTCTTCACAGCCTACTTCAGAGGCTCGCGATGAAAAAATGATCTACGAAGCTCTAAACACGGTCACCACCTCTATGAGGCTGAATTCTAATCAAGAACATCAGCAAGAATTGGAAACGATGCCTATTCCTCCTATTGGACGGATGGCGCCTCCGCCTGCCCGCCCTCCTAAAAACAAACGATCTCCTCTTCCTCCTGCCGCTCCTTTCCACACATGTATCACGGATTCAGCTTTTTCAGTAGCGAATACTCGCCATAACAACCACAATTACCACCACCGCCACCATCATCACCGCACGAATCATTCACCGGTGTCTACATCCCCAACTCCTGGAACCAGAACCAGTGGCAGTGCTAAGACTGCATTAAATGGCAATCAGAACCCCACCACCTGCCTTGATACTAACAACTCGAAGTTCATTGAAGACCTACCTGAGCCAATTGCCATGCTTTCTTCCTTGTATGCTGATCTTCAACACCGCGTTAGCACCCTTGATGCCACTTTTCAAACGAAAGACGGTGAAATTTTGAAATTAACCACCGCCAGTGTAGCTACCAATAACGCAATCCAATCAATGCGAATCGAATGGAAAAATCTCGTCTTCATGATGCAGAGAGCTATAAGTGAGCATTCAGGGACATTGACACGGCATGCCGACAGTATTTTGTTTCTTAGAAATAAACTGATTGACGCAGAAAATCGATCAAGAGAAGATAAGAATGAAATTATGAGATTGAGAAGCGAGGTGGAAAGTATGAGTCAGCAAATGATTCAAATGGAAAGTATATTGGAGGCGCAGGATGCAGCTCGACGTAGTTTTGAAGAGCAAGTGCTTAATCATTTAACGGCTGTGCATCAAATGCAATCTGAACAAGGAAAGAATCAAGCACAGGCAGCCATACTACATAATGGAAGTAATAACGATATGCAATTAGAGAACTTGCATCGTCCTGCCGAGGCTGGTACTGGGTATACAGGGGCAATTAACTGTCCTGACGGCTGATATGGATGTGGATGTATGGGTGTGTTTCGTAAAAAAAGTAGTCCGAAAAATATATGACCATCGGCAGGGCGTCGTCAGTAGAATCGCCCTTCTAACTCATTAATTATTAATAGTTTGCTTTGACTATTTTGTTACATTTATTAAAGTAGTGTGATCGTATCTATTTCCTTGCTTATTATTTAATATTTTCTTGCCTGCATTATCTTTATCGACTTGTTATATGTGTAACCTCAGTGTCAAAAGCCAGGGCAGGGCGGTGGCAGGAAGGGCAATGAGGAAGCTGCTCTGGGATGTGGTTTCCTCTTCCTTCAGTCTGTATTCCAGTTGCATTGTCATCCTGGGGTCAAATGTGCCCTGTAGATTGCCCTGCTTTGGCATCACAATGCACCACCTCTGAGCTAAGCGCTGCTGGTTGTTCAGCTCTCTAGAAGGTCTCCGAGACAGTTCACTCAAAACTTATTTTCTTTTCATATAAATGCCTTCAAGTGACATTCCATCTTCTATAAACAATTTTATAGATCGCTTGTAAGGTGCGCTGTGGTCAATCCGTTGGTGCGATGCCTCCCTTTTTCACAGCGACATGCAATCCCCTTCACGCCGCAAACATTGGCTCCGCCGTAAACCTTACAGCAAGAAGGCACCATAGTTTCGGAAGCCACCCAGCTTCTGCTCGTTCTGCCAGATCTGGACGTCCACTGAAGCAAAATGTCGTAGCCCAGGGAAACAGCGCTGCCTCTGGAGATAACGACAAGCCTAAATTTGCTTTGGTAAGCTTTCTACAATGATTGTCACTAGATCTAAATCGCGCATTGTTCGTGTTGTCTGAAAAATATTGTTGAACAACCTCACATTTGTGATTGTGTGTCTCACCCGGTCCCTTTTCCGCCGCACTTTATATTCTTCTCAGGCTCCTTCGAAGCTCAACTCCCCAGTTGGTGAAATGGCCGCATACTACCTTGAAATGCAGCCCCACTTATTCCGTGCTGCAGTTGAATCCGAGTTCCAAAGAATCAAAGAAACGCGAGAAGCCGCTGCCGATGCCGCTGCATCCTCTTCCTCCTCTGACAGCGAAGCCTCCTCTTCTGAGCCCCTTGACTTGGTTCTTTCTAAACGCATGGAGGAGGTTCGCCGTATGGAAGAAGCAGTTGCAATTGAAGATTTAATGTATGTGTGCATCTTAGAAAAATTCCAAGCTCTAGGTGTTGATCTTCTACCCAACATCTCGCCAATTCCTGAGAGTCTTGCTGCTTTGAAATCTTTGACCGAAGGTGTGCATACGAAAGAAGCTTTGGATATGGTAAAAGAACACGTATTATCAATCCTTGGCCCTGCTTCTATGGCTCTTGCTGATACTCGTATTAAGATGAGTAAATTACAAGCCGCTCAAGTGTATGCAGCATCAATCATGTTTGGATATTTCCTTCGTCGCGTTGATTCTCGATTCCAGCTTGCAAAACAAATTGGTATGGTGCCGGAGAGTCCTGAAGATGCAGTGGCACGGTTGGAAAGGCTCTTTGCTATGGCAGATGAGGTAGATTCTCCTTTAGATCCTGATGCACCACCACCTACTCCGGAGACGCCACCCCCATTGGAGGCAGATAACACTTCAAGTTCTATCGTAAAGAAAAAGCGTGGTGCGTTACGTCAATACGTTGAATCATTCGACCAAGAAACTATGATGGCGACTGCTCGTCTCGTTACTACTGAAGGCTCGACTCTTGTTGAGCGTCAAACAAAGGCACTATTTGGTGACGTCAAGGCCTTACAATCTCAAATGCAGGAAGTTATTGGGCAAGATGCATCCAGTGTTGAAGAGTTGATGCAAAGGGTGCAACAAGCTGTCGCTGAGAATAATGTTGAGGTTGTTGATATGACTGTTGGGACACAAAGGAGGGCAGTATTAGAGGCTGTGGCGTATGGTTGTTTTCTAAGGGATGTAGAATCGTGGGTAGATAGAGATTATGCATTGCTGACACCTGTTACTAGTAATGCAGGTGGTAGTGGTGGCTACGGGACTGTCGCTTAAAATGAAACTCTTAATTTGTAAAAGAGTCCGTCAATTGGATTCTACACAGCAAGCTTTTCAAAAAAACCGACAGCGGCGGCAGAATTTTCCTTCCACTAACACCACAATATTTCCACTAAACGCCAATTTCCGGCGATACTAACTTTTCTCCACTTCATTCTACAACATCGTCTCTCCATTTCTCAAGCTATCAATCCCATTCACTTAATCTCTCTTCTTTCTGCTAATTTTTCAAACACATCTTTGATCGAAAATACTTTTTTCTTATTTTGATCCCTTCCCCACACTTCACCCCTTTTCCTAACAATAAAAAGTTTGTTCTTAGATTTCTTACATTTTTATCTATATCTTTTTCGCATTTTGCGTTTATTTTTGCTCTGACAACCTTAGCACCCTGAAAAGTGTGCTGTGCTGCTGACTGGGAGCACCCAATAGCACCTTCGACGACAACCCTGCAGCACCTATACACAGCCGAGTTCCTCCTACGATGGTCTACTAATCAAAACTCGTGCTAACTAACCTGGAATCAGTCCTCGCCTCTTCCCAAGCCCCTCTGTAGGTACGTAAAACACTATACCTGCTGTCTGCATCCCATTTTTCTATTTTGCCCACTATCTCCTCTATGCTAGCGCGAGTTTTGGATTAGAGATTCAGTCGAATAAAGAATATATTACAAACCCACGCAGCTTGCTGCGTCAATCTTCAGTAAGTGTTTTCTCCTAGAGAAGCTCATTCTGTATGATAAGCGAAAAATTAATTTGGACAAAAATGGCAGTCCAGATTAAGCCTCAAATGAACCAAGAAAGAAGCTCTCCAAATATGTTTGTTTATTGATCAGAGTTCAGTGCACTTAAGTAGTTCTTCGGCGTTGTAATTGCTCTACGCCAATTCTATAATAGACGTTTAATTCATTAATCACCCCCAAATTGCCAATACCTATTCTAGACCCCAACATTTACTCATCCAAGAGTTCACGTTTCTCCGACGTTTGTGTTTAAAAAGTTCTTGAGCCCGACAATACCCAAGTCCCTATGCTCTAATCTGTGATCGCTTCATTGCTCATCTCATTCTAATGATCTGCGAGAGAAAAGCTTGGGCCTTTGCCTAAGGTGGGTGCCCTTTGAATCGATGGGGCGCGGATGACACTTCTTTGCCGCGTATAGTTATAGGAAATTCTTAGACATTTTGCTCAGTCCTGCACTGCTTTGTATCTCTTAGTGGCTGTACACCTGATTGGTAAACTTGCTTGCTCCCTACAGAATGGCGACGACTCAAAATTTTATATTATCGCATCCGCATTGTCTGGGAGTAGACAGCCGGGTGAATAACTGTCAAAATAATACATTTAGCGCCGCTATTGGAGCTGCTGAGCAATCATTAAACTCAAATGGATCATCTCAGATTAGTTCCGTTGGCTCTCAAGGAACTTCAAATACTGCGATTGCGGCCCCTGTTCCCGCTCCCCGTGTTCAGAGACGCCGTGGATGCCAGCATTGCATTACATGCTCTGGGCTCCAACATCATTGCCATAGTACTTCGGTAAAGTAAGATAAAACTCGCAACTGATTATACTAGAAGATTTAAGAAAGTACTTCTGTTTTATTCTCTCTTTGCTCACCGCTCCTCCCCTTTTATCTATTTCTTCCAGATCTTCAGACTCTTCTGTTGCTGAATGGTGGCCAGGAGGTATCCATTCCCCTCAAGTGTACTACCACTTACGCGCTCGACAGCTGCGCTATGCACAGAAATTCCCACAGCAAGCTGGGATCAGCTTTAGAGGCCCTCGGGAAGTGCATACCCAGCAATCTATGCTGCTCAATCGCCGTAGGCAAGGCCCTTTAGCTGTCCTAGTACCTGCCATTTACACAAACGTGAATCAAAACGATTCTTCAGTACATTATTTAGGTGACAAGGTGGTTCAATTGACCACAAAACCAGCTATAGTGGTAGCACCTGCACCTCGGCCCTCTGCGGTCGCCTCTGCTGCTGCGGCTGCTGCAGCAGCTGCTGCAATTAAACGTGTTATTGAGACACCTACGAGTCCCTCACGCGCAACCTGGACCCATCCTGATGATTGTACTGAAAATATGTTAATTTCTAGACGGTCCAGTGGTAGCAGTATTACTACCTGTGGCATGGCCTTGGACCCAAAACGCCGATGCACGATACAAGGTGGAGGCAGTAATAATGGTGTTGCTGTTACTACTAGTTTCTTACCAGCAGGTCATTTCATTGCTCGTAACAGCCCCTCTCCTACTGCATCCCCACCCAGAGTCTACCCTGGCATCGTTTTGCAGCAGAATAACAACACCTGTCAGCAATTTCAACACCAGCAGCAGCACCAGCTCCACACTAGTTTTAGTGGTAACTCAGGCTTGACTCCAGCAACGTTATTGGGTACTATTACTCCTCCCTTAGCATCTATGGACCCATTATCTGCTGGTTCCGATTCATCTAGCACCTCTATCGCCTCTATGAGCACCAGAGGAAGTGCAGATTTAGCAATGGCAACCACAGCTCCATGGTCGTCGCCTCCGATGCCAACGCACGCTGCTGCAGTTTGGGAACTGACTTCAGCCTCTGCACAACCAGCAATGGTAGATCAATCAGCTACTGTACCATTCCTTTCAATGGTACATAACACTAATAATCTCTACAGTAATGGGCAAAACATTCATCAGTACCATCAAGATCCTACGATGCAGCAGTACTACACTAGGCAGTATAATATTAAACAAGAGCAGGCATTCCCTTGTCATCAGGTTGTTGAGATTGGTTCTAACACCATATCTGCAATCGGGGGATACATCACTGGCAATGGCAATAATAACGTCTCTCAGGTAGAATTAGAAGACCAAGAAGATGCTGCTGCTGCCGGCAGTGACGTTGGCGGCTGGGCCGTAGGATTGCTGAGATCTCTTGCTGGATCGATTAAACGCAGTGTTTCCCCTTAGAACAGAAATAAAACTAAAACCTTTAGGAATTCTATTTCTCTTTTCAAATCTCTCTTTATAAATCAAAACTGCGCTCTCTTCCTTTGAGTGGTGCATCTTCCGTCAAAAAAATAAACATCTAAAATCTCTCTTTTAAATTCATTTCTAATCAATCTACCTCCCTCCATATCTGTACATACTTTTTTTGTCTGTGATTGTTGAGTATCCCCCTTTCTCGCTTCTGCAGGCTCAAATTTTCCTGCGAACTATGCAATGAGCCCAATAAAAAAAATGCAATTTTACCCTCTTTTTCGTTAACATGTGTTTCAATTTAAGCAGAAGTTGTTGCTTTTGAATAATTTACACATTTGTAACTTCTAAACATCCGATTTGTCAAGTATCAGCAGCTAATTGGGTTTGTATGTCAATGTAAAGCGATTTAGGCAGTTGTTTGAGGGAAGTAAGTAGCAGCCGGCGGCAGCACATCCTTCCAGGCCGCTTGCACGGTGGTGTTGGGAGCCGGCCAACTTACTTTCCAGAGAAACACTAGGCGGTGGGGTCTTAGGGTTAGTTTTAGGGTAAATGAAGCCAAATGTTTTTACGATAATGTCCTTCGCGGCTTCAAATATGAAATGAAAAAAGCGGCACTGTCACGTGCGGCCCACAAGAATCACATGATTACTACACTGAACAAGGTACAAAAGGCATTCTTTCAATGGAGGTTCAGTAATTTGTGCCCCAAACCAGGGGTAGTAACGGCCAGTTCTGCCCTCTCGCGTAGAAAACGTCAGGATTTGAGGATGCTATTGCTCCTGCATCAGCACTTGAGTCCTTGCCAACAGGCACTGCATGAGGCAGAGGCCACCTCCTCGGCATTCAATTCGATTTACTCCCAGAGCATTTTTTAAGACACTCCCTATACGTGTAGTTATGATTAGATCGCTGCTTGCTTTGTTTATTGATCTCATTCTAATTTCAACCAGGGCAGACCCGTTGTAGACTTTCTTTTGAAGTATCACCAGCAAAGCGTGTTGGCATTTTAGGTTTTGTTTTTTTGTTTTATATATCACTCGACTCACTTTATAAGCTACTACCATCCTTACAAAGAGATTGACTAGACATAGAATCAATATACCATTAAATAATGTATTCAATTGTTTATTTCTTTGTTAATTCAAAATTTGATTAGATTATACTACTTTATTCATGTAAAATGCATATACCGATTTACACTGCGGTATTCCCTTTGCCGTCATTCATACCACCAATGCTATTCGCTCTATATGTCTGGCGGTGGGTTGTTGTCGTACCACCCATTCCACCAAGAGACACAGCCTCAGAGCTAGGAGATCGAGGACTTACAGGGAATGAATTACCACTACTACGCCGTTTCTGCAACGAGGAAACGAGAGAAGAGGAAAAGCTTTATGATTATATCTATATTTATTTCGTAGAATGGCGTCTAGGTTGTAACATGTGCCACCCTCCTCTTCTATTCCCACCCATGCCATCTCCATTGTCTCCATCTGCACCATTGCCATGTACATCAAAAGATGAGAATACTGGCACTGCTGCTGGTGACTCTTTTCCCCCCAAACTAGTTGATCTCGTAGATAAGAAAGGTAATTGAGAAGAAGAACTCACCATTAAACTATTTGGTTGCTCTACATCATCACCACCACTGCCACCATTCAAACTACCATTATGACTACCACCACCAGCCCCACCCCCATTCTGCGAACTCGCTTGAGCGCCAGATGGTGAGTGTACTATACCAAGGTCACCGCCACGACTTGATTTTGGTAATCTCACACTAAGTTGAATCATAAATGGAGTTAATAGCAGAGATAATGCTGTCGTGCCCATCAATAACAAGTAAACTTCACTTGCTATTATTCCATGTTGATTCGCCATACTAAGTAGCACAAATCCAAATTCTCCTATTTGTGCTAAATTTATTCCGACAGCAAGAGCGGTGTCTAAAGGGAATCTAAATGCAAAAACAACTCCAGCTATAAGGAGCGATTTTGCAGTGACTACGACAGCTACGACAGCAGCGAGCACGAGTAAATGTTCAGCGATGAACGCAGGTGGAATAGTTAGGCCAGTTGATGCAATAAACAAAGCTAAAAATAGATGCCCAACTGGTTCTACAACAGTGATGATAGTCTCTTGTTGATCGGTGACAGAGAGTAGAACACCAGCTAAGAAGGCACCAAGTTCTGCCGAGACACCGACACGTGTGGTTGCCATACTTGCAGCTAAGCAAAACCCTATAATCGTCATGAGAAAAGTCTCCTTTGAAAATTTAGAGATCAGCCGAGTAAGCATCGGTAAAAAAGTAGCTGCAGCAAGTGCAGCGACAGCTACTGTCACTGCAAGCATTGCCATCACACGGCCTGCTACTGTAGCAAGTTCACGTAAACTCACTCCGCCACTTGCGCTCCCAGCACTTGCCAACACAGGCATGAATGCAAATAATAATCCGACCACACAATCTTGTAATACTAAAGTACCTATAGTTATCTGAGCATGAGGGGTATTGGATGCCCGAGCATCTTGAAGAGATTTTACGACTACTGATGTTGAAGACATTGCCAACATAGCCCCCACAAAAGCTCCTTGGTAGGTCCCCACACCAATCACCGCAGCCGCAACCCCACCAAGCGTACTCATCAACACAACTTGTAATGACCCACCTAATAGTGCCACATCACGCACAGCACGCAATTTACCTAAATTGAGTTCTAGACCCATGATAAAAAGCAGTAAAACCACACCTAATTGAGCTACACTCTGTACTTGTACTATTTCTTTAATCCATTTCAATCCTCCTGGACCTACCGCTGATCCTGCTAGAAAATATCCATTAATAGTAGGTTGACGGACAGCTTCCATTGCTAATCCACCTACTGCACATACTCCAATTAGTACACCTAAATCTCGAATAAATTGAGGGTCCAGGGTCAAACCCATAGATCCTTCTTCATTTGGTTTTGATAAAACATATTCATTATCTTTACTATCTATAATACGATCTACATCAGTTTCTTGGTTTAATGAGGATTTACTGTCGTCATCATAATCGACCTCATTTTCGTAATCGCTAGGGGTTTCATCGCTGTCGTTATTGTTGGAAAAGGAGTGAGTGCCATCTGCGGAAGCGCCACTGCCGCTCTCACTACTTTCTGCATTTGCATCTGCCTCGGCTGTGCGATTTGCTGCTCGCTCTTTTTCCTTCTTTTGACTGATAATGACAACTGTTTCTGTAGTTCCTTCATTGGCTGAGACAGTTTCGTTATACTGCTTGCCAACAGAGGCTTTTTTCTCCTCCTCGTGACTGAATTCTTCCTTCAAGGCCTCGTCTAGCATCTGCAAAGAGCAATGGATTCAGCGTTAGATTGGATTGAGTAACCTATCGGTATTTTCCACTAAAGAGCTAAACAGGCGAGCAAACACTGGAAGAAAAGCAATTAAAAGGGGGTATTTTAAACAAACATACATGAGCGATCGACTCTTTTTGGCCGTCCTCTTCTTCCTCTTCCAACTCGTCCTCGTCTATGTCCTTGACAATACTGATTACTTCCTTGTCTCCAACGCCTGTGACTTTCTTCAAGATGCCTAACGCTTGAGGGCGATTAATTCCGTCTTCTTCGTTCTGTGCAGCAACTTCCGGTGTCAACCTGCCCACTAGCAGACATAGCAGCAGAAGCTGTGCTATGATATGTTTTCGATACATTCGATACTATTGCGTCCCCATAAGTTTCATAAATAAGCTTCCACTAATAATATATTGAATGCTTGCAATTTGAACAAAACCCTGTTTAAAACCCGAAGCCAACAATAATATGCAGGTTGAGAGCGTAGTAGAAATAATTGTTACTGAATAATGATGACAATAGATTCAATAATGAAGTAAAGGAGGCAGAGGTTTCTTGAAGTTTGTTTTGAAATCAAGTTTAAAAAACCTGGAGCCCAAGATGCTAATTTAAATTAGAGCTCATAATCTATATGTTACAGTCAATCAATTGAAGTATGCCAAAGAAAGAGGCCAATTAAGTACCGATTGTCATGAGATGGAGGGTTGTAGCTCATCAAAAGTCATAAATGGTTGTGTCACCAAGGCAGATAATTTCTGCCGCTTTGTGTCCATCTTCGAAGGAAAACAACAAAGTTCGTCAGTAAATAGATTAATCACTCTCAGGTGCTTCTTTTCCAGTAATCTGTGTATACTTCTTCTTGCTCTCTTTTTTATGCTTTCCAATATTCTCAGCAATCTTAGACCACTTCAATTTCTTTTTTCCAGTTTGAGCTTTACGATACGCAGCATCTTCCACCAATTTGACAAGAAGATCGCATGCCTCTTTAGTCCAGCCATCTGCAGCTACATCAACAGCTACAGCTGCAGCAATATTAGAAGTACCGGCGCCGTTCGTCTCCTTTTTAGCTTTTTTGGCAGCAGGTTCTCCACCTTCACCGCCTTCTTTTGCCGGCTTGGCTTTGATGCCAGGAGGGTCTTTATTAGTGATAGCCTGGTACTGCCTGTAAACGGGAGCGACACCAGAGAATCCATAACGACGTGCCAATGCAGACCAATTGGGAAATCCGTTGTGAGTGCCGTCACTGCCCAAAATTTCAGTGCGGAAACTTGCATCCTCAACCATCTTGACGAGCTCTTCTTTGTTGGCGTCAGTCCACTTGCCTCTGGAGCGAGCAGCACCGCCTTCTCCTTCGGGCTTGGCTGCTTTCGCCTTGGCTTCCTTGGGCATCTTGCCTACTGCAAGGCTAGCCCAGTTTTGAGTACTGGGCAAAGGCAAGCTGCTGGCCAATTCCACGATCTGCTCTACTGCAGCAGGAATGACCACGTCAACGTGTGCTTCCTTCGCAGAGAGCCGAAGATTAAGGTAGTATGTAACACTTTCCGCAATAGCGACGATGCCAGATGGCGTGTTCACGTCTAATCCTTCAATGGAAGCCATAATTTAAGGTAATTTGTAGACTTCGAGATCAGGGGCTTGTAGCAGTCTTTGCAACGTTTCTCAATATTCTTTGGTATTATTTGTAACTGATAGAGCGCAGCACTTCTGATAAAAAAGGCTGTAGCACGTAAAAATTTAAATTGTGAGTGGATTTGAACAAAGGTTTTTCCTCACGCTGCAAACGATACGCAGTTCAGCTATATTAGCCGACTGTGAAATGATTTATAGAATTATTATGCGCAGGAGTTGAGCGAATCGAGGTTGTTTACGTAAAATGAACTCGAGGTTGATTCTCAATGGTTAATCCCCCTGCTCTCTCGATTGAATGGCTCCTGCTTTTTGATTTGATAAAATGGGCTGTTTCAACCGATTAAAATGGGCTTTTGCATAGGTAATTTACACTTGTGTCAATTTATCACTAGTTTCAATATGGAGATGCTCTTCTCATATGTGCTTGCTGCATACGATGTCTTGCAGCACTATCTCCACCACTACTCCCCCCAGATACACTGCTCGGTTGCGGCGTTGGACCTACCATCCCTGGCACACTGCTCCATACACAAATTCGTGCATCCTCACCTCCACTGACCCATAGAGGTCCAGTACCATTCAACCAAGTTATAGAACGCACTACATCGGTATGACCACCTTCCAATGCTGATACAGCAGGTCTAAAATCTAAATTAATGTCTGTAGCTCCATTGGGTGGCTGTACTACTGGAAAGACAGATGCAGATCCAGTATTATTACCTGCTATTACTACCAATTCATCAGTATTTGAATCGTACTCGCATTGAATCAAATAATCTGCAGCATTAGTAACTTGCTCTTGCTGCCCCTTACTACCACCATCACTCTTGCTACCCCCAATACTCCCATGTAAACCAACCAATTTTGTTCTAGCATCTAGAGATTGACCTAAAGGACCATTCCCACCTTGAAGTTCTTCATCACATGCTGCAGCCCATTCCCACAAATGCAATGTCTCTGTTCCACTACAACACCACAATTTATCCCCTTTCCCTCCTCCACCATAAAACCCAATTTTAGCTACAGCGGTATCTATGTTAAGTGCAGCTCTGAAACCTTCATCTTCATCTAAACCGCCAGATGTATCAAACACAGCTACAAGGCCATCTTCTGAGCCACTAATAAATGCTGAGCGAGTCATAGGGTGAAATTTCACTTGAGTCACATCTTGGAAATGAGTATCTATAAAACTAGACATATGTTTACTAGTGCCTCTATCCCAAAAGAGAACGTTATCACGTGCTCCTGCAGCTAGTAGAGATCCATTTGTTGTACAGCACGATATTTCTTGGTTTCCAGCATTGAATACTCGAGCTGCTTGGCCAGTACGCAGGTCCCATTCCCGTACTGAGCCGTCGGCAGAAGTCGTCTGTAGCAGGTATGGCTCGTCTTCTAAAGGGCATTGAGCAGATGTGATGGTTCCGGTATGACCGGAAATGCTACCTGTAAACTGTAGACCCCCATCGTTAAGATTAAATAGCTTTATTTGTCTGTTGGACAAGGCAGCTGCCACCATCCCAGTGGCCGGAGAGTGAGCAAGATGTAAAACATAGCATTGGTCTTTCTGATCGTAATCAGTGCTGATTGTAGAAAGTAAAGAGAAGTTAGATCTTGTAGATGGTGCTAATGAAAGTTGATATGGAGATCCAGCAGGGGCGGTCTCCAATTGCATCCCTGATTTTGAAATATCTTCATCATCACTATCAACAAATCGAGTATGCTGCGCTAATTGCATTGCATTCAACTTAATTTGTCAGTTTATATGCACATGCATTTTTAAATAATGCTGCTATTGTTCACAACTCGAGACTTTTGTGTGTAGGAAGACACAGCTAAGCCGCCCTTCTAGGCTTGTTTGCTGTCATTGCGATTCATTTTGAAGATTTTGAGAAACCGGTTTACGCTGTTTAAACGATAAGAGTGCCTTTCCTGACATTAGACTTCGCCTCGCTACCAATTTGAGTTTGAATTTTTTGACACATTTAAATCATCGAAAGATGAGGCCTATCCCTCCTATGAATAAGTGGGTGACTCGAGCGCTGTTCATGCTAGGGGGTTACGTACTACGTTGGTGGCTAGATGCCGGCGCGACAACCGAAGATGGTGCAGAATCGCCCCGCCCTGCCCGTCGGGCTCCACGTCGCCGCGTGCCCCCTCCTCAGGAAGAATTGAAGTTGGTCTTGGTTGTTAATGACTCCCTTAAGATGGGCAAAGGAAAGATAGGTAAGAGCGCGAACGTGCACATTGTCTTCTATTTTTGATCTCTTATCACTTCTAAAGCGCCAATTCGTTCACCCTCTTGCAGGGGCACAATGCGCTCACGGCGCGGTCGGTATAGTTGAAGAATTGCATGCTCTAGGCAAGCAGATTCTTCTAGCACAGTGGGAAGAGTGTGGACAACCCAAAATCTGCCTTAAAGCTCACGATAATAGTGAACTAAGTGCGCTAGCAGCTAGAGCAAGGATGGCAGGGTTACCAACATTTGCAGTTCATGACGCAGGCCGAACCCAGGTCGCGGCTGGCTCTAAAACGATCCTAGCAATTGGGCCAGCAGGCCGTAGCGATATAGATAAGGTAACTGGCCAATTGCGCTTGCTCTAGACGCGATGGTTCTTTTGATCATAAAACCAGGCTGTTATGAGATGAAATTGAAGAGCCCTCTTTAAGATTAGGGCGAAGCAGCAGATGGGTTCAATGCCCTCGGCACCAAGAAGAATTCATTTAGAATTGATTGAGAAGCTATAAACTTTGTAATACAAAATTTTACATCGTATAGAAGGAATTAGCCACTATGCAGGGTCTCAAAACACCCATCGTTGCGGATAAAATGCACATGGCAAGGGCTATCCCACTTTGTTCTAGACAAGCCCGCAAATCCTTCAGAATGGCTGTAACTGCTGCTGCAAAATCCTGGAATGGTACCACCGTTACTCCTCCATCCAACGGTCACCACTTCTTGCACATTGATGACTTTAGCAAGGATCAGCTGTTGGCCATGTTGGACACTGCAGCCGAGGTCAAGGCTAAAATGAAAGCTGGTGATGAATCCTACAAGCCCTTTGCAGGGAAATCTCTCGCAATGATCTTCACAAAGCCCAGTATGCGCACTCGTGTCTCATTTGAAACAGTAAGTTTGCTTTGCTTTTTGCTCCGCCATGATTATTCCTGAAACAAACGGCCCGCCCTAGGGTACTCCCAAATTTTCTAGATTTATACAATCAAAACTGCACCTCTGCTTCACTAAGTATCAACCAACCCATAAATCTCCCAAACTTGACAGGGTTTCTTCAAGCTCGGTGGCCATGCTCTGTATCTTGGCCCCAACGACATCCAACTAGGTAAGCGGGAACCCACAAACGACATTGCTCGTGTCTTATGCCGCTACAACGACATGATCATGGCCCGTTTATTTGCGCACCAGGATATCATGGACCTTGCTGAATACTCTTCTTCTCCCGTCATCAATGGTCTCACTGACTACAACCACCCTTGTCAGATCATGGCAGACATAATGACTGCAAAAGAACATTTGGGTAGATATGAAGATTTAAAGATAGTATATGTTGGAGATGGTAATAATATTGTCCATTCTTGGTTGAGATTGGCTGCCAAATTCCGTATGGATTTCGTTTGTGCCTGCCCTCAAGGATTTGAACCTGATGCCGACACAATTGAATTAGCCCGTGCTGGTGGTCAATCTACAATCACTGTGTCACACGATCCTATGGAGGCAGTCAAAGGTGCAGATGTTATATATACTGATGTATGGGCTAGCATGGGTCAAAAAGAAGAAGCAGAAATCCGTAAACAGAAATTCCAAGGGTTCCAAGTCAATGAAGCAATGATGGCAGCAGCAGGACCTCAAGCGAAGTTTATGCATTGCCTTCCAGCTGAACGTGGGATCGAGTGTACTGGCGGTGTTGTAGAGAGTGCTGCCTCGATTGTATTTGATGAAGCTGAGAATAGAATGTGGGCCCAAATGGGCGTTATGATCCATAGCATGGGCTGCAAATGACCGATGTTGGAAAAGTAGAAGAAGTGGAGAGAGAGAAAGAAAGAAATTAGAACCGTTTATTTGCTTTTTTTTATTGCTTGTTCCATATGGTCTATTCTGCGTGTATATAATATATATTTCAGCAGTGTTCATTACAAAAGAAAAATAGAAACCAAGACATGGTATTTGTCGATCATTTACGGAGCTATCAAAACCTAAAAAAGTTACTAAGGGGATTATTATTTCCTTGCTGCGGCGGTTGGGGTGGCGGTTGCTGCTGTGGAGGTCCAGATCCATACCCAGGAGGCGGTGGAGGCACATGTCCTGGATATTGACCATAGCCTTGTTGCTGTAGGGCACCATTCTGCTGCTGAGGTGGGGGTGGGGGTGGGGGTGGTCCACCGGGAGGAGGTCCTCCTAAAAAATGTGCAGGCCATTGCTGTTGTTGCTGTGGCTGTGGTGGAAAAGGCGGTGGTGCAACAACACCTCCATACCCTCCTTGCTGCTGCTGTTGTTGTTGTTGTTGTTGATGCTGTAAACTCATAGCAGCAAATTGTTGCTGTGCTGCACTTTCCTGTGCAGCTGCTGCATTTTTCAATTGCAACAACTTTTCATCTCTTTGAATCTTTCTTTGCATACAATAATCGCCAACCTGTACTTTCACAGCAGCGACAGCATCTTGTAACGAAGTGTAAAATCGTACACCTTCAGTCAAGTTACCAGAGATCTCATGAAAAGTACGGACAGTGCTACGAACGCCTTGAGACGCTGTACCGCACTCTCTCTTCCAATCTGCGAAATTATATGTTTCTCTAAAAGTAGAATTAGCTGCAGCCATAGCTTCTAATAACTGACGTTGTTTCTTAACATTCTCTTCTACTCCTTTAATTAAGTCGTCATACTTTGCCAACTCAGTTTTGAAGAAAGATTCCAAATCACCATCACCACTGCCACCGAGTAATTTTGTTAATATATCGTCAGAGGCCTTTCTTTCTTTAAGAGCTTGCTCCAGAGCTGCACGCTGTGATGATAAAGTTGCCAACCCATCTAAACCAGCACGTACAGCAGAAACAGCAGCAGCAGGCTCCATATTATCTACACTCAGCATGGGTGCTTGTAGTCTTGGCAGCCCCGCAGATGCAGCAGCAGGGTCCAATGCACCAAAAGCAGCAGCTTCTGCAGCGAGTCTTATATCTAATTTCGCATCCGATTCAGCTGCAGCTGTTAAATTACCACGATATCCTTTGATTCTCTCAGTTAAATGACTCGTCAACTGTGTGGAAGGTGGCCTAGTCCATCGAGGTCCATAGTGAGCACGGAGACTCTCATCTTCTGTAGCCTCAGCAATAAGCTCATTCTCGGCTTCGATTAACTCAGATTCGGCTACAGTACGTAAGTTGCGTATTTGTTCTTGAAGATCATGTAAATTAGGTAATCCACCGGATTCTTCAACTTTTTCAAGATCAAGCCGTAAAGCATCAGGCAGAGCGGCAACACTCCCATGTGGCTCTAACGCTGCTAAACTTTCAGGCAACTCCCATTCTCTTAGTTTAATACGTGCATCATCACTTGCTGTTGCTAATGCGTCAGTTTGCTTTCTAATTAAAGAATCCACCATATCTGTATACTTTGATAAAGCCCTTGTTGTTGTTTCGGGAACAACACCTTTGAACATTTTCTCACTTGTAGAGGTAGAGCCAAAATCCGTCAAGGGCAATGATTTTACCAGACACGCAGGGACCACGCCAGGCAATTCAGCAGCGGCAGGAACGCGTTGCAAATACACCATTGCGTTTTCCTTTTCTGCCACAGCCAACCGCTCAGTGACATATTTTTCCTTTTCAGCTACATTATCTTGAAGCTCCTTACTCGCAGATTTTGCTTCTTTCTTTGCTGCTTCTAATGAAGTTTTCGCTGCCTTCAACTGGGCAATCTCATTAGCTACTCCCCTCAAATAATCTTCACTACGGAGATGAGCTGCATTTTGTAAATCTGCCTCAAGATGGAAAAGAAGGCTCTTTGCTGCGCCGTGAGCTTGCCACGATCGATCAAAATGATCTGAGAGTGGTTTTGAAGATAACAAACGAGATGTTTCATCATAAAATACAGCTACTTGCTTTGCGAGACGGGCTAGTGTAGCTGGTTGCTTGTTGCCAGTAATAGCCTTTTCCAAAACACATTCTTGAGCTTGAGCAAGCATTAACTTCTCCAACATTGCAGCACATTCTGGACTGAGATCTATCGGCCTGGGTACATCAACCTTTAAGGCGACATGGTCCCTCAAATGAGCAAAGGCTCCCGCTGCTTCTTGGAATAACTTGATGGCATTATTCAACCCAGCTTCAATTCTGCGATCAGATTCTAAGGCATATTGACTGATCGTAGCAGCTATATTGAATGCTATTGCTGCTTTTTCAAAGTGAATATTAGCTTGTTCACAGCTTTTTGTAGGGTGAAATGCATCATACCATTCAAACTTGACGTTAACGTGATCAGAGGCGTTGGAAATCGGGAATCGTGACTCCATAGCAGAGATAATGCTGTAGTACTTGATGAGAGATGCACGGAGAGTAGGGGTTGCTTTAGGTTGATTGATGATCTGGGCTCTCAGCGTCTCGACCTCAGTCAGATCGTCGCTGCAATCTTCGGCCGACTGCGAGAGGAAGGTTGGGAAAAAGTCAATAATCAAGATTTTGTGGTGTTCGTGCGAAATGGGTATGCTTAAAAATAACTCTAATATTAGAAATCTTGCAAACACACCCGTTGGCCATAGGTGTTGGCAACATAGTGAATCACTGCATCTTTTAAACCCACTGGATCCCCCCTTTTGCAGTGCACTGCAAGCAAGAGGCTTCCTCCCATGGGTATCCAGGTGTTTAATCAAAGAGGAAAAACCAAAAATAATGCCGAACAATAATGGGTCTTGTATTTTGAAAAATAATATAATCTCGATTCTCTTGTCTTTTCTCTTGTCTACAAGGTTCCTCGCCAGGTGCCTTCGACTCTATAGAATTTACTCTGTTTTGAAATGTTCTTCGGTATAAGTTTTTGTCCAATAAGAAGTCTTTTGAACCGCGTCAGAGGAAGAAAGGCGAAATTCTGCCTGCTTGAAACTTGACAAAATACAGGTGACAGTGACGGCAGATTTTCCGACATATCTATAATTCATCCAGCAATCATGTCGACTGCTGTCAAGATCGCATTGGACTGGAAGCCCAATGGTGAGCAGAGGCCTTTAAATACCTTTAAACAAAGTCAAATGTCTCTCTGTCATTTTAATCTTATTCTTTTAAATTTTCCTGCAGGCAATCATGTCGGGTTCTACGTTGCTAAAGCAAAAGGCATGTACTCTGCTGCTGGCTTGGATGTAAGCTTGATCAGCCCTCACTCTGACAACTACACCGCCACACCGGCATCCCGTGTGGAGAGTGGCGAAGCTCTCTTGGCAATCACCCCTTCCGAAACTGTCATATCTTTTAACACACGCCCTCCTTCTACCCCCAAACCTGCTATCAAGGCTGTAGCTACCCTACTTCAACGTGATGATTCTGCTATTGTCACTTTAAAATCTAGCGGAATTGACCGACCTTCTAAACTTGATGGTAAAAGATATGCAAGCTACGGTGCCCGTTATGAAGGACGCATCGTTCAGCAGATGATCAAAGCTGATGGTGGAACTGGTGAGTATCAAGAATTGGGTCTCCCTATGCTTGGTCTGTGGGAAACAGTTTTAAAGGGAGAAGCGGAATCCACTTGGGTGTTTATGGGCTGGGAAGGAGTCGAAGCCAAGCTTAAAGGAGTTGAATTAAACGTATTTAAGCTAGGAGATTATGGTATTCCTTATGGTTACTCTCCCGTGGTTGTCGCTCATCCTGATTCAATCTCTGAGAAGAAAGACCAGCTTTCCAAAGTGTTGACTGCTACTGCGGAAGGCTACAGATTTGCTGTTGCTAATCCTGAAGAAGCAGCTGAGATCATGGCCAAAGCAGTCGCTGAAGAGCACCCTGATTTATCTGAGCCTTTGGATTTGGAGGTGCTTAAAGGTAGTATCCAGGTCGTTGCTGGCTTATGCTTGAATGAAGCAACCAAAAAGTGGGGTCACATGGACAGTGATCGATGGAATAAATTTTTAGACTGGTTGTCTACTAATGGTTTATTGACCACAAAGGTTCAGACTCGTGGTGATGCTGGGGTAGATACTACCTCTTTAGATGGATTGAGATCTGGAGATGTTGGCGACGTTGTTCCTAGAGAATCTCTACAGGCAGATAATTTATTTTCCAACGAGTTTTTGCCTTGAACAAAATAGTTGATTGATATGTTTCATTTATGGTTTTGTATGTTTCTGTGTGTATTCAAGCTATTTTACAAGGAAAGATAGGATATTGGTACTCGGGTAGTATTGTTCAAGTGTGGGAGAGATTATAGTGCAATTCTAGGATCATATTTTTGATAGAGAAACAAGGAAATGTGAGGACTAGGGAGCAGAGCAAATTTCCTCTGCTTGTCCACGCACCATCTTTCTGGGAAAAGAGAGATTAATTGACAAAAGCTGAAAGATAAAAGGTAGAGTATATCATGGCACGTGTAGAAGGAACACGGCCAGAGAGAAGAAAGATGCGTGCAAAGGTATAACAGCAACAAAAAGAAGAGTAAAATGCTGCGGACAAAGGGTGCGGTAATTCAAACACAAGCAGAAAGAAACGTATTTGAAAACAGAAAAGGTACATTGTTCATTTGTTCTTTGGAATAAATAAAAGCTCAGGAAAGAGTAATAACAAGGTATGCTATATTACGCTTAAAATCAGCTAAATTTCTGCCGTTTATTTAAGGAAACGACAAATAACCAACATCTAACTACCAATCGATTGATCAATAGGGAAGTCTAAAAGAAGTGTCAAAGTGAAATTTAATTCAGTTCTTTCCATATCACACCATATATCATGTTCAATTTTATGATTATAATACTTGTAATACTACTCATTCATCCTGGATAAGCCACCCATAGTACGAACAGACATAGTACGTTGACCCATACCACCACCACCACTATTAAAAGAGCGAACAGAAGTGCCAGTAGTCCAAGCGTGGTTATTGTTTTCATAGGAAGATCCTTGTTTCATACCACTATCATAAGGGTCACGTTTCCGTGCCATTCCTCTCCCATCTGAAGGTTGATTACTGGTATGCTGTGCCTGGACAGGGTTGCTGAGTGCTAATCCGAGCTGCCCCATTGTTTCAGCGACAGTGCTAATAAGGTTGGCTACAACCATGACATCCATACTCCGTGGACTTACCATCAACTCAAGTGCAGCTACGACACCTTGTACGGTAGTACCAGGGGCTGAATCGTACACTGGGAGGTAGACTATCTCGTCAATCGCAGCGGTGGCAAGCTCCGGTGGTAATATATTTAATGGATGAGCATCAGTAGGGAGATTGCCAGCGTGCTGGACAACTTGAACTACACCGCTTTCCCAAACTTTGCCCATTGGGCCTAATTGTGTCAAGGGTAATCCCTGGTGACAGCATGCTACGTGGAAATCTTGGAGAGCAGGGTTGCCCAAAAGGCACAAAGCTTCCGCTTTAAGTAACTGTTTGCCTTCTGTCAACACTGGCAAGTAGGTTATGATCTGTAATTTGATAGCGAAAAAGATGTAAGAACGCGTATATTAGGGAATCAATGATCAGAACCGAGAAATGGGCCAGAAATCTTGTGTGTTCAGAAATCAGAAGAAGGGGGTACATTAAACATTTACCTGAGCAAGTGCCAAACTCTTGGCGACTTCGTGACTTCCAAGCTGAGCAAGTAATTGGGTTAATCTAGGTTGAATTGATTGCTGCCATTGGTTTAAAAACGCTGCGTGTCCTGAATTTTGCGGCTGTGAATGGGGCTGCGCCACAACAGAGGTCCCAGCCATTGGCACCTGGTCACGCACTGTGTTTTCGTGGTCTATGCTGAAATAATCTGGGGTATAATCATGAGGTACACTGGGTGCCATGCAGCTTAGAGTCCTGTATGGTTATTGCTGTTGGTCGACGCAGATTTTTTTATCAGCGATGTTGAAGCTGGCCGGGGTTGAAGGCTATTTACTTGGCGATCCTTCGCCGTAAAGTATCAGTAATATTACTGTAGATAATTGAAATAGATTTTAATTGGTTAAAGATGATCGATTCTGGACAAAGTTTTGGGGTTTTAATAGCGTTGCAGCAACACCGAATTCACTCGAACCGCAGCAGGCGTAGCACACCCGCCAACAGCGATGACTAGGCCCAATACTTTATAAACTCGCTACTTTGCGTCCGAGACAGATAGAAAGGATAATGTGGAGTTGATCTCAAGGGATAATTCACAAATATTACATTTGGATGAAGTGGTGATCGAAATAATATAAAAGTAACAAGGGGAAAGGGCAAAAGTAAAAAAGGCGGTAACACGAAGAAAATAATGCAAAGGTATTTAAAGTAGAATAGATAAATAAGGGAAGGTAAGTACCTGTTGCTTCACTTAAGCAACAATAGTTGCATCATCAATCTGCTTTCTCGGATGCCATTGTATCTATGGCTGCTTATTGCTCTTCCTCTTCCACAGCGCTCGTGATATTGGCAGTCCCCTCTACAATAACAGTAGAGTTATCATCAACTGCAACAATAGGATCAGAAGCAAACATTGCAGCCAATGCTGCAGTGCTATCACTGCGTGCCAAACAAGATGTATCAGTGGGAGAGTTAGGCTCCTTGTGGTGCTGCTGGGTTACTGCCATGGGTTGCTCTTCTGCCTGCTGCTCCTGATTGTCTTCTTCTTCTTGGACCTCTGATGGCATAGCTCCCAAGCTCTTCATAGCAACTGAGCTCACAGATACCATCGCAACAGACGACTCAGTCTTAAACGGGTCTTCAAAGGCAGCTGCAGCAACACCAGAAATAGGGGAAGCGGTGCCATTGCTTGAATTGCCATCATTAACAAAAGGGGCAACAGAAATACAGGGAGGAGAAGGAGGCGGTTCAACAGCAGGTTCGGGAAAGGGTGCTGCTACTACAACTACAGGTTCTACAAATAATTGTTTTGATATTTTATAGATAGGATCCATGGCCTGTTGAGGAGCAGATGCAGTCACCACCGGTGCTGCAGCAGCAACAGCAACACGAGGAGGAGTGGGGGTCGCAGCTCCATTCTTCTTCTTGTTACGAGAAGTAGCCAATTCAGCAGCACGAGCAGTGCACGTTCTACCAAAAACAGCATGAGGGCCTTTTGGAGATGTCATAGCTGCAGCCTTTGCTGCTGCCTTGGCTTCAGCAGCCTGTAAAGAAACACCTCGACCAGGCGTCAAAGGTCCAGCGCCTGCTGTTCTCCTGCCTGTAGCCAGCTTGGGTGATTGTGGCTTGGTAGGCTCGACCTTGGTGGGCTTTACACCAGATGCCTTTGGTAATACTGCAGGTTTTTCAGAAGCTCGGGCTACAAGAGCGCTTAAATCCAAATTAACAGGGCCAGAATGAGGGCCACCACGAGCAGAGATGCCGATAAGCTTGGAGGGATCGTCATGAAGACTGACAAAGTCAGATTTTGTGCAGCGATACGCAGGTCCACGGGCATCAGCTACCAATTTAGCAACTTGATCAAGACTCTGACCACGGCGATCAGCCACCAAAGCAAGTGCAGCAACGAAGTGGTCAAAATCCAGGCGACGACCACTGCGAGGCTTGGATGCTGTGTAGACAACATCGACATGCTGAGACGTCATTCCCCAAGAAAGAAGACCACATTCACGGCATAATTTAGCAAAACGGCTGCAATCCAAACCCACCTCACCTTCAATGCCAGTTTTAAGAAATCCAGCTCCTACATCACCAGATTTTCCGCGGGGAGTAATGTTGGCCCTTGGAGTAATGTTGCCACCAGCGCGAGGTGCAGTTTTAGAAGCGCCAAAGTTACTGAAACCGAAAAATACTTCACGTACGTTGGATTCAACTTCTAAACTAGCAGTCATACGCAGATGAAGGCGTGCTGCTGTGACAGAATGGCGAGAGTAGAATGCCCTGAACTCGTCGAAGTTTAGGGCGCCATCATAGTCACTGTCAGCAGCAACTAATGCAGCACGTGCAGCAGAAGGCTTCGCGTATGTATCCATGCCATCCAACAATCCCATATGTGCCATCAATCTCTCAAATCCATCGGCTGTAATCGCGTCAACAGAGGTAGTGACATATTCAGAAAATACCTTGGTGAACTCAGCATCACGAGCGGCCCCATTGTCAACAATCTTGACTGCATCTCCTGTGAAAAATGGTTCAAGGTCGGCCTCACGTTGAATGGCTTCAACCGGAACATCTGCCACCTTGGCCATCTGCTTCTGGGCTTCTTCATCATCACGCAAGGATTTGACACCAGCCTCCATCGAACCTTCACCAATAATGGTGAGCATTTTCCTAACACTTTTGCTCAAATTAGGATAGCTGGGCTCGGATAAGTGTCGTACTTTACCGTCGATACTTGCGCGAGGGGCAGTATCAAGGGCACCAGCACGCAGCAAAGTTAAGGCGGTGCTGTGCAAGCGAGAGAGTTCTTCGCTTATTGTTTCTCCCTTTGCCATACGCATAAGCCAACCGGGATGATTGCACGATTCTGCAACCTCGCATGATTCCTTAAGGCAGACATGGGTACGGCGCAGCACAGCAGCATGCTTGTGCTCCAACCGGGGTCCATTCGCTTCCAACATATTGACAACTTCCACAAAGAAATTGGAAAGAGCAACTACATTCTGATGGTGACCAAGTGCAATATAAGATGCATGCTGCAAGCGTACTGTATCAGACACAAAATCTGTAGTTTGCGAAAGAAGGGCCTCGTCGTAAGAAGCACTAGCAATCAACGCATGCCCTCTCACTACGCCCTGTAGATTCGATAATGCAGCACGTAAGCGTGATGAATCATATGTAGGGCGAGTATCCACTCGAATGCTGACAACTGGGTCAGTCTTTGAAACACAGGCAAGACGAGGGGTAGAACGCTGGGCACCAGGATCAGTGCTCTTGGTCTGTTCGGGCACCGGGCTGCTTGGCTTCGCTGCTGGCTTTGCTGGAGGGGGGCTGGCTGCACCACCACCTGCTTGTTTGATAGATTCTGATATCACAGCATTTTGAGCTGCAACGATATTCTGAGCTTCTGCTGATGGTGTAAATAAACGCTTAAAGAGGCCACCCTGCATAAATAAATTATAGGTTCGTGAGAATCGAATCAGCAGATGTAAGTAAGCAAACCTCAAACTAACATCAAAGCAGCCGAATCAGTGCATTTATAAGTACTCTACCTTTGATTTGTCGCCCTTTGAGAACAATCCCATTCCTCAAAGCTTTTAATACAGTGGGTTGGGCAATTAATGCAACGCAGATTTAGTGCAGAACAACAGTATTTAGAGACACTATTGAGTGCTTAAGAGACGTTAATACGTTTTTCGTATATACTGAGCGCGCTTTGAGGCTATGTTCTGCTCCTTGGAGAACTTGTGAATAACCAAATGAGATTGTCAGATCTACCCTGACCTGTCACTTTTGCGGGCTAACCTCTACGTTACTAGATTCAGATATATCTTTAATTGATCAATTGTGTGACTAAACGAGTGCACAATGCCGCCTATATAGCGCTAGACTCTTCAAACCACGCCCAGCTGATTCCTGTTCTTTCTTTAGACACACCGTGTGGCACTTTAAAAGGTCAGTTTAGCGGCGGCAGGTTCTACATTGCCCAATTTTAGGTACTTGGGTAGCTTATCTAATGAATACTCTTGGTGTAAATTCGGCCAACCTTTGTCTTGAGACGTAATATTTTGTTGGAGATTATCCTGGCAAGATTGCAAAAAATGAAATGTGGTCTCTGGCTGTGGTGTCATTCGTCCTAGGTTACATTTGCATTCTACTGATCGGATCACATGAGTACTTTCAAGGAACTGTAGTAGAAAGATGGCATTATGCGCTTACAGATGGTGTGTGTGATTTTCTCGAGTAAGTCGGGGAGAAAGACAGGGGACAAATACTGATGGTTGTGTTCTTATTTGGACCCGTCCTATGAATACAATTTAATGATGCATCAAAGATTTAACTTTTTAAATGCAGACAAGCAATTAATAGAGTATGTGGAAGGCGAGGGAATGCCTTCCTTGAGGCAACTGAAGCCGCTTGCTGCCAAGGATCAAACCCTATCGGCCAAGTATTTTTTGGAATACTGTTTATAGGATGCTATTTGGGAGTGCATACCGAGATATTTCCAATGCTAGAGAATACGCCCGGATTTAGTACCTGGCATAGGTGAGTTCTTAGATTATTGAAAGCGTAAAGAAGAAGGCGGTAAATTTGATAAATTACCTTTTCTTTGTACTTTCCTGTAGATATACTGGTGGTTTGACGGCGGTGATAGTGCTCTATTTCTTCTTTTTAGTCTGCTATTGTGACCCTGGAAAGATAAATGAATCTAATTTAGATGCTCATCTGGCTCTTTATCCACCAGACGGTATACTATTTCCTGAACCACCACAGCATTGCAGCACATGTATACAGTTAAAACCAGGTCGCTCAAAGCATTGTAACGCTACTAAGTCGTGTGTAGCACGGTTTGACCATTGGTGCATTTGGATTAATAATGCAGTGGGTTTGTACAATACACGGTGGTTTTTATGCTTTCTTTTCTCGACAGCTGCCGCGTGTCTCTATGGAGCGGTGCTTGGTGGAAATCTCATTGCAGCAGATATGCGAGAAAAAGGTGCTTGGAGTAAGGAATGGATTGAACCACGTACTAGAAATAAAGTTTATTTAGGTGATCATTGGGGTCTTGTGTTTCAATTCGTCTTAAGCAGGTATTCTATGGGAGCAGCAATGTCTGTATTTCTAGGTGTGGCGTTTTGGATTGTATTAGGATTCACTGGTCTGCAAATATATAGAATAAAAATTGGTATGACAACAAATGAATCTTGGAAAATTAAAGAAATGCGTTCTGCAGGCGCTGTAGTGGCGACTCGCAGTGGAAATGGCCTCTCTCCTTCGTATTCTCATTATAATAGAGGCTGGAGACGGAATTTTGCTGAAATAATGTTTCCAAAATATTATTTGTTACAATCTTTACGAGATAAAGACAAGGATGGATGATATTTTCCCTGTAATTAAAAAATGCAGATTGTTTTATGTTTATGTTTAACGTTTTATTTCATTATATTTCTATTGTATTGTCAATTTTTTGTTTATAAGAACTAGGAAGCCTTTATCCACCTATTTACAACGCTTCAAACCAGATATTCTAATAGAGAGCAACGTCAAAGTCTTCTGAAGCCAAGTTTTCTTCTATAGGATGCTCTCCTGACTCAGGAAAGCGTAGAGGTGCTCGGCCTTCAAGGCTGCGTCGCCTTAGCTCAGAATAATATTCTGTTTGAGCAAAATCTTCAGCGTCCGCTGAATGATCATACACGGGATGATCATGCTGGATGTGGGGTGGAGCTGCTATAGGGATTGCGTTATTATCTACTTCTGAGCGGGCGGGCTTCACAACGTTCACTACAGGCTGAGGATGCACCTCAGGGAGCTGCAAAAGAAATACAAAGCAACGACGATTAATTCATAAAGCAATATTGGTTTGAGACAATCCCAAGGTTCATACCTCAAGATACGGGGCCGGACCAGGCTTTGCGAGGCCAATCAAATTGTCGCATGAGTTGCCAACGCAGTGTTCTACGCTTTCGTCACCGCCATGGCGGTGGTGAAAATAATTGTTGAGCTTATACTCTTCTTCAGTAGACAACTCTGTCATTAGGTTTATTTATCTAGGTTGAAGAACCGAAACTTTTTTGAGATGTGATAACAAATTGTGCGGCTTAAACTTGGATATAAGTATTAACGGGGACCTTTGCAAGGTGTATTAAAGTTAAGCAATGGCTTTACGAAACAAGAAGAATAGCCCAGGCACGCTGATATAGGAATTGTTAGAGAATTGCGCAAGATTAACAAAGAGCGACGTGCTCTGCAAATCTCGTAAAGATTCATTCAACTTGATGACAGAGGACCTCCGAGATGGCTCAATTTCATAATCAACAATTTAAGCCCGATCCATCTTCGCATCACAATGCTGCTTCAATAAGCGAAGGTCCTGGCCTATCCAGCGCTGCTGCGAGTTGCTCTGCGAGCTGTTCACATGTATCTGCCCGTGTTGCCGCCACACCCATACCCTGAGCCAGCTTTACCCAGTCGATTGGAGGGTTGGAAATGTCAGTCAGGGCCTTTGATGCAGGTCCATTACTTGGTGAAATGCGCTGCTTGGCCATTTCTACCTTGAGAATGGCGTAAGTCTTGTTCGCGCAAATTATCGTGATGACGTTGAGATTCTCTCTGGCCTGCGTCCAGAGAGCCTGAGCGCTATACATTGCACTGCCGTCAGCCTGAAAATTGATAACAGCACGTTGAGGACAGGCAATGGCTGCGCCAACTGACAACGGAGGGCCACATCCAATGGCACCACCAGTGAGGCACATATGAGAATATTTTGGACAGCCTTTTGACGCTTCCCAATATGCATTGCCACTTGTAAGTGACTCATCGACGATAATTGCATTTTCAGGTTGCAAATGTGCAATGATCTGACACAAAGATGTAGGATTTAATCTGCCTTTGGGCAGAGCAGGGCGGGAGGCAGGACTAACCATACCTCGACAATTAATCAAAGGTTTAATTGCATCTCCACCTACAGCAGCACTCAGATATTTAAGTGCTTCAGGTATATCAACATCAGATGCATCAAGTTCCCATACATTACTATCTGGCTGGTTAATTAAAGTAGAAGGGCCACCCTCGTATCCAAAGTTAGCAACGGGGCGACGAGCATCCACGACAACCAGCACCTGGAAAGCTGCCAAAGCAGCAGCAGCATCTTGAGGGAAATAAGGAAGACGTTGAACTGCAGGTAGTCCTTCACCGCGGTCCAATCTGGCAAAAGAATTTTCACAGAGCAACACTGCACCTACCGCAGCGGCAGTTTGGCCAGCAGCCTTGAGAGCTCCATTATCAGCCAGAGCAGCCTGGCCTCCAATATACAGCGCTACTTTATTTCGAGGACATTGCTTGATAGATTCAGCACAACCATTGAGAAAATGTTTAACTGCAGGACTGAATTCAGGTGAGGCAGATCCATTCATTTTTAATGCCGCTGTCCTTGGCGACAGTTTTTTAGTGGTTGCTGTGCGTTCCCAAGAGAGGCTATGGGGTACAATCAAAGTAGCAACTCGTGAATCACCTGCTGTAGTAAACTCTTTCGCAGCTGTGCATGTCTGTGCCATCTTTTCTGACAAGTCATCTCCATCTTTGCATTCAATAACAACATTAGAAACGGTGCCGGCTAAACGAGGAATGTCCATATTTAACAAAGGATCTGCATCTTTATGCCATGTGGCCATATCACCAATCACATTTACCATTGGGGTATTCGCACGGTGAGCATTATGCATGTTGGCAAGTGCATTGGCTAAACCGGGCCCTAGATGGAGCAGAGTGAGTGCTGGTTTTCTAGACATACGGCCGTAGCCGTCGGCCGCTCCACTACACACAGTCTCATGGAGACCAAGCACCGCACGGACCCCCCATACAGTATCCATAGCAGAGACGAAATGCATCTCAGAGGTTCCTGTATCTCAAAGGAATAGTATCGTAAAAATAGCATATATTTTAGCTCACGTGTTGACGCTCAAAATGCAGAATCGAACAAAAAGGCAAAAATTATCAACCAATCAAAGGCATGATCGCTAACCTGGATTTGCAAAGCACACTTCAATTCCTTGCTCTACAGCTGACTGCAGCAGCTTCTCTGCCCCCGTGGTGGTGCCTGACATGTTCTCTAGGAATTCCAATTGATGCAGGTTGTTCTGCTATTTTTGGAGGCAGCAACGTTGCAGTAACAAAAGTAAGAGAGAGTTTGCAGCAGTTTCACACAATTTTGATGTACATTTGGAGAAAGAAAATGCTCAAAATAACTGGTCAAGGCCACTGTGAACGTCAACACAATTTTCCTCCGGATTCGTTTAAATTTGCTCTATCTGCCTAAGATTTTCAACTCTCAACACCAACTTGGCAGCTCTTAAATATTTTTTAATACTTACTGTATAATCAAAGCTATATTTTGTCGCTCGTGAGAGCCTTTTATATACCCAGAAGACCTCTTGCTCCCAACTTAATTGTTAATAATTATACACCCGAGCAGCATTTTAGTCAAGCGTGACAATGGGAAAGTATCAAGATGACTATAAGAGAGGTGCTTGGACTCCGGAGGCAAGTTTATTGTGCTTTTAGCGGGTTCAGAACGTCGAGCTTACAGCATTTCAGCTGACTCTGCCGTTTAAGGTTCCATTTTACAGCGTATCAGAGCAACTAATAACTCAACAATACCCATATAATTTCAACGTGCAGGAGGATGAGTTGTTGAAAAGACTCATTCGGGAATATGGAGCCAAAAACTGGTCTGTAATTGCAAGTGGAATTAAAGGTCGGTCAGGAAAGAGTTGTCGCCTCCGCTGGTGCAATCAGCTCAATCCCGATGTTAAGAGAGGTCCATTCTCTCAGTGGGAGGACGCTGTCATCGTAGCAGCTCACAAAGAAGCTGGCAATAAATGGGCGGTCATTGCTAAGCTGCTCCCTGGCCGAACTGATAATGCTGTGAAAAACCACTGGAACTCCACTTTGAAACGCAAATATACAATGCAACAGCTGGACAACAAGTTTATTAAGAATGCATATCCATTGAGCTGGCTTTTGTCCAACCAGCCTGACGAAGAAGATGAGGAGTATGAGCACCAGCAGGTTAGTCACTTGCCCCAGCCCAAGCGATCTGCACGCATTAGCGCTGACCATATGCCCAGTCTTGGGGACGAAGACGACGAGGATGATGAAGAAGAATGGGAAGAACTCCCTGAATTTGGTGCCAAACGGGGTCGTGATGAAAGTATGTGCCCAGAACTACCGCCAGGTGTGCCAAGGGTCCCTGTCAGTGAGGCTATTCGCATGTTGGATGCATTACCTCAGCACACACAGTCAGTGTTGATGGAAGCTGCTTTATTAGCTGCCCCTGCATTTAAACGCCGCAAACGTATCAGCGATGGCAGACCTCTCCACATTCCAACCATGACTGCTGCCGAGCACCAGCTGCTTTTTATGCAACAAAACAATGGTCATCATGGACATGGAAACGAATCTTCTGAAGCACCCTCAGCAAATACTTCACCTCCTGCAGTACACCAGGCTGCCGTCGCAGCAGTTTTGCCTACCCCTGGTCGCCATCTTCTTGCTACTTCAAATCCTCAGCAGCTTGTAGGCCTTGGACCTGGAGTGACCCCTCTTCCTCTGCGCCACCTTCCCAGTAATTTGGATCAGGTAGGAGAAGCTGGAGGTGTTGTAGATATTTTGGATAAAATGGCTCAAGCAATTGATCAGGAGTGAGTTTATGTTTTGATGATTCGATTATTAGAATTTTTTATTAATTTATCTTTGTCAACTTATTTTCTGTTTTCCTTTTCTCTGTTGCAGTGGCTTCTTTGGTGAGACTCCTGCTGGAATGCACCATAGTGGCCAAACACCTATTGCCATGCTGCCTTGAAAAATAAATTGAAAAGACAAAGATGCCGTGTCGGTAGTAGGCAAAATTTAGTTGAAAGAGGAAGATTGCACAGTTTTACAGGTTGAAAAATGATATTAATATTAGAGAATGCACAAATATTTTACCCAGAGTTGTTGGTGCTTTCCATTGTTTAGTTTTCTGTTGATTCAATCCCAAGATGTGCCATTACTTCATGCAACCGTAGAGCATCTGTAAGGTAAAGATAGCCAGCCTGAAGAAAAAGAAGAGGGGGAGAAAGACGAGAACGAGTTTGTGGCTCTTTTTGTTAGAAAGTAAGTTGATGGTAAAAGAAAAATGAATAAAAGGAAATCTTACCAAGCATTCTATTGCAGTTGCTTCTCTATATATTTGTTTCGTCATACCGCCTTGACTCAATCTCTTTGGAGAGGTACCTGTAGCATTACGACCCCACCGCAGCACATCCCGCTCCTCACTAGTGAGAAAATCACCGCTGTCTAAAGTCTTGTAAGCAGCTGACTGGGCTTCAGCTCGTACTTGGCTTACTACAATAGCATAATAATCTGACACTCTGCTTGGAGGGTAAAAATTCTTCCGTCTTATGTAAAGCTGCACAGGTAAAAGGTAGGATGAATTCATGCGAGAAAATGTAATATGTACTTGCCAAATTCGGTCGAAAAAATACTACCTCGATATGAAGTTAAAAAGCATATTCGTACCTCCCAGACGCTATCACCGAGAAACGCTAGCGATGCTGCATTCCAGAACTTCCGTGGTGCCTTTCCTTTTAAGTTTGGAGGAGGTGGCAGGGGTGACGCAGCAGTGTCGCCATTGTTGGCTGCATACCGACATGCTCTAAAAGGTTTTAATTTTACTACTTGCGTGTTGAAAATCCGATTTTGCAATGTTTGTGAATACTGAAAGTTCAATTCATGAGGAAATTGGGCTGCCTTTCCGGTAATAGAAAAGCAGTGAGCATGCATGGCTGTCCAAAATAATAATTCAAAAAGTAAAGACGACAATGGTGACAATTTAGCTGCATCTATGAGCTACATATAACTAAATTAGTATACTGCGTAAATGAAAAATGCTTTGATTTCCATTGAATCTGAAATTCGGCGTCAGCTTCTAATATTGGGATAGAAGTTGAAAATTTAGTTGGGATGTGCAGCGTCTGAAGTGCAAATATGGATCAAAATACAAGAATATGTATAGATTTATTAACAGACCAGACAGCCTGCTGCCTGCTTATTTGTACACTGTCTCAAAGAATTTAACATTTGCAGTTGGGACTGTTGAGTTTAATTCGCCTTCAAGAAATCATTTAACCCCCTTGTGCCAACATTCTTACCCACTCGATAATATTTATGATTTATCTGAGTGCCTAAAACGTGCAACTGTGCTGTAATGCTTAGATATTAACCTGGATCCCTTGGCAAGGCTTTTAATCCTGTTTTTTTTTTAAAGAACCTTAGCATGCACGACTCACCCCTGAGTATAGAAGAACTTAGTCGTCGCTTCAATGGCCAACAGCGGCTGCAAGTTGACATGGCACCTGTTGCAGGTAAATATTCGTTGATAACTGTCGGGAACCACCACGGTTCTAACCTTGTTTATAAGGCTGGCTCACTAAATTACTTTTCCTTTTTTCGCTAGGACCACCGCAAGAGCAAATAACAGCTTTAGCGGAACAGGAAATGATACCCAGCAATAATAGAAATGGCGAGTTTGAAGAGCCCCCCGAAACTGCCGCTCGTCCTCCAAAACCAGCCGGTCGTCTTGCTGCTATAGCAGCTGTAGAAGATGATATGGTGCATACAATAACCCCAGTAACGCGAAAGTTTCAAGCTAGGAGAAGGCGGCAACGCCGTATCGTGTCTCCATCACCTTTTGTGCTGCAACAACAACTGCCAAATTCAGCAGGTGGCGTTGCTGGCGCTGGGCAACTAGATAGGACTTTGAAAATTTCTAGTGTACCTCTAGGCCCCTCAAAACGTAAATTGCACATGAGTCCATTTGCTGCGTTGGATGATATTGGAGGCAGTGGTGGCAATATGGCCGCAAGACGTAGAGTAACACGTCGTAAAGTCTCTATATCTGGTCGGCGTAGAAGCACAAGCGGGACGCCAATGATCCCACGGAGGCGTAGCTTTCTAGCGCCTCCAGCAAGCTCGGACCCGTCTGCTTCTCAACATATTTCTATTCCTTTGCGCACTTCAATCGCTAATAGCCCACGATGATGGGGTGTTGAAATTTCCTCTTGGCTTGGGTGCATTGGTGCCACAGCGTGCATGCACTTAAAGGAAGTGAGTACTAAGATATCTCACCCTTGTTTATCTGATACCTACCTCTCTTTGTTTCACACATTTACTTTGTTGCCATACATTGTCATGTTCCTTCACTCGCGCTCATAGCGCTTTTGCAAATAAAGAAATGCCCTGAAAAGATCAGTTCAAGTTATTTTCTATAGCAAAGTAAATGCGCATTAATTCAGCTAGGGGAAGTGCAGCAGAACTGGAAATGACACGGAAGACATTGTTCCATGGAGCAGTGGACGAAGAGTCCCAATTAGATGGCCCACTCGCACCTCATTGGTGGAGGTGAGAAAAATTTCTTTCATTTCTGAATTTATATAGGAATAGTTTGGTTGCAGCGGTATTAACAGAATAGAGTAATTTCTGATCAATTTCTTTATCTATCTCTGTCTTTGCAGTTCATCAGCTCTTCAATGTGACCAGCTGCGAAAGGTTCTTAGAACCGTTCTATTGGCGGCAGGTAGGTCTCTTGATCTCTTTTATTCACTTGTGCTGTGTTCTTCGCTTTAAGCCAATTTAATGGATTCTTATTATGATGGCGTATTTCCATGATTCACAGGTATATCTGTTCTTGTTGCTGGTGGGTTCTTTTGGCTGGGTGCCACCACGGCCGCTCCCATAATGAATGCAGCTTGCGGAAGCAATGGTTCAGCTTCTGGAATAGGGGATACTGTTGCTCCTGAAGGCCCAGTAAGCAGTACTTTTGAAGCCAAATATGATTACAGAGGTAGGCCTCGTCAAGTAGCTGCACAAGATGGAATAGTTAGTGCCGACCATGGCCGGTGCTCTGACATTGGCGCTACTGTGCTGCAAGATGGTGGGAATGCAGTCGATAGTGCTGTAGCTACTGCATTATGCCAGGGTATATACAATCCTATGGCTAGTGGAGTTGGTGGTGGACATATTATGCTGATTAGACTGCCTAATGGTACTTCAGAAGTAATCGATGCTCGCGAAGTCGCTCCTTTAGCTGCTACCGAAACGATGTTCAAAGGGAGACCAAAAGCAGCATTGGTTGGTGGTTTAGCAGCTGCTGTACCACTAGAATTGCGTGGATTGCATTTAGCGCACTCTCGCCATGGTGTTTTGCCTTGGTCCAGTTTAGTAGAACCTTCTGCAATAGTAGCAGAATTAGGTTTTGAAGCTCACCCCTACTTGGTGTCTGCGTTGGAAATGGCGAATTTTACTGCACAGCCTGGACTACGTGACATATTTCTTATCAAAGATGTGCACAAAAATGCTTGGCGTGCTCCCCAAGTGAATGAAACCTGCTGTCGGCGACCACAGCTAGCACAGCTACTGCGAGATGTTGCAAAAGAGGGCCCTAATGTCCTGTACAAAGGCAAATATGCTGCTCAATTTGCTTCAGATATCCAAAACGCAGGAGGTATCATTACTACTGAAGATTTAGATGCAGCTCAAGCAGTAATTAAAGAACCTCTGCGCACTCATGTTTTGGGTGTTGATATTGTAGGACCTCCGCCACCTAGTTCTGCAGTTACAATTATGACTGCATTATTAGTTTTAGGTGGTTATAACCTTCCATTAGCAGGTAGCGGATCGTTAGGTATCCATCGTGCAGCAGAAGCTATGAAGCATGCTTTTGCATTACGTATGTCATTGGGAGATCCAGGCAGCAGCAGTGGCGAGTCCTCTCTTGTGCCACATTTGAAAGAATTGCTGGCTGATATGCAGTCTGCCGAGTATGCTGATTCTTTGCGTGATGCGATATTAGATGATGGAGTCTTAAATACAACAATTTATGGTGGTAAATGGAATATTTTAAAGGGCGGGGTTATCCCGACCGATCATGGCACGTCTCACATGAGCGTCGTTGATGCTGATAGAATGGCTGTAGCTCTGACAAGTACTGTTAATACTGGATTTGGTAGTAAAGTATTGTCTGAAAGCACTGGAATTATATTAAATAACCAAATGGACGATTTCTCTACTCCTGGCCAGCCTAATGTGTATGGGATTCCGCCTTCACGGTCCAATTTTATCGTTCCTGGCAAGAAACCATTTAGCAGCATGAGTCCACTGGTCGTAGAACGTGAAGGCAAAATACACATGGTTCTTGGAGCATCTGGAGGGCCTCGTATTATCTCTGCTGTGCTGCAGACATTATTACGTGTGCTGGCATACGGTGAAGATGTTTTTTCGGCTGTGGCGGGGCCTCGTGTGCATCACCAGTTGGTGCCAGATATATTATACGGCGAAGCGTGGACTGCAGGTGGTGTTGAATTCTATTATGACAATTCTACGCTACATGCTTTAGCAGCACGTGGCCATCAGGTGCTGCCAAGTGCTTGGGGAGCAGTGGTGCAGGCGATAGTGGCCGACTCGGACCTGGCTGGTGAAGAGGCCAATAATAGTGCAGCAGAGATGGGCATGTTGAGAGCTGTGTCGGATCCTAGGAAAGATGGTGCTCCATCTGCGTGTTCTTTTACTTGAAAATTGTTTACTGTAAGAATATATGTTCAGTAACCCAGCATAGCGTGAGTCAGTTGAGGATTTGAAGCAAGCTGCTTTTAGGCAAGCTGGATTGCCTTTGTTCAAATTAAGTTAAATAAACTTGACGATTAATTTATTTAAAAGAAGCTCTTGCATAGCTCAAGTGCGCAAGCGCATATTTGAGCGAGTATTGGCGGTTATAATGCAAAAGATTGTCTCGGCTTCAAGGAGCGTATCAGCAAACCAAATCCCTGATAGCGACAGTAATGAAGTTAAAACTACTTCTAAAAATATTGGCCAAATATGGAAGGTAAATATGTTTAATTTCGTGTGAATTAAATGCGATTTATATTTAACAAGGGTGGTTGAGGTCTGTTAAAAATGCAGGATAGAGTCATTAAGCTGAGCAAGCTTGTGTTTGACCTAGAAATACAGAAAATAGATCTTCAGAAGCGTTTAGAAATGGAAGAGTCGTTGCACGCTGAAAATCCGGAAGCTGCTGCTAATGTGCAGACGCTCCATAATGAGCTGGTAGATTTGAAAGCCAAGCTCGAGCGACAAGAGCAAGCTTTGACTGACAGAGAGACGATGCTCAAAGTAGCGGCTGGTATGTGTTGAATTGTTTTATTAGAGGCATGCAATAATGTTATCTTCCTTTTTGGAAAGAATCACCGACGTGGTTGCCGGGACTAAAAGAGCTGATTTCCCCTCTCTTTTGATTGTTTTGCAGGGAAAGCCAGAGCAGAGGTTTTGGCCATGAAGGCAAAGACAGCTGAATCTGCAAGCAAGAAAAATAATGCTGGTCTCATTGCTGCTGTACCACCTCCTCCATATATGAGCCCCGGAAAGAGTCATGTTGACGTTGCAACCCTGCAGTCAATGTTGAGACAAAAGGAACAGGAACTGGGAGTTTTACGTGAAGATAATAGCGCAAAGCAGAAGGAGCTACTCCATGCATTAGAATTGTTGCAAGGAGCACATAAACGTGAGGGTGAGTTGCGCTGCCAAGCCCAGAGTCTGGCAAATCAGTTAGACTTGGCCAGAGATGCCTTGCAGCAGAGTAATAACGACGTTGATACACTTCAGAAAGAGATAGAGGAACTAGCAGCAACTGGTAACGTAACTGTAGGAGATAAAGCTCAATCTGTCATGCTTGTACAGCTTGAAGCAGCAAGGTCGGCGCTTGCTGTAGCTCGAGAGGATGCGGAAGTATATAGAAATAAGGCAGCTACTTTTGAATCTGCTTTAAAAGCAAGTGAAGAAGAGAGCATTAGTATTCAAGAAAAGCTGGCATTTGTTCAACAGTATCTGACAAGCTTGGAGGAGGCAGAAAATGAGCAGGAGAGACGGGGTGGTGAGAACGGTCGACGGGCGGCACTAGGTTTGACCAAGACTGTGCTGTTTGCCAGGCTTGCTGTGCAAGGATTATCAATTGTATGTCAAGCATTTTCATCTTCGTAGAGATGATGATTGGAATATGCTGATTTCCCTGATATTGTATAGTAGCACCATTTATTGTCTTGTTTTTGAACATATTCAATTTTGTTTGTTAGTTTGCTTTGATGTCGTGTTTCTCTACATTCAGCATAGTTTAGTCTGACATTATATTGGCTTAGACTTAGACTTTACATAAATGATCCCTCGCAACATACCTTAAGAGTACTTGTAAGGTCGTTTTATCACTCAGGGCTCAAGCAGTACAACCTTTTAAAGTCTGCTGGGAGATGCAGGGTGAAGAGGCAGCGGTACCCAGTTTGAAATTCAGATGCTGTAATAAAGCTAATTTTGTCGCGCAGGGAGAGTAATGTTTTAAGTTGGTTGGTATCTAAAAATGTCTTGAGGTGACATCCACTGCGCTCGCAGAAGCTCTATATGCATTTTCAAGCCGAACAGATTTAATTTAATTTAATTCATGCAAACACAGCAGTCTGATACTTTCTTCAGCACAGCGTTATAGATTACGCAGATGGAATCTATGCACTTGTAGGTATATAGTATATCTATATTATAATCGACGGAGTTTAGAGTGATATATGTATTAAAAAAATATTACTTCATCTAATTAATTGATCGCAGGCTCCAGCATTGAACTCTTACCGAGGTTTAGATGGTTGTTTGGGATAGCACGTATACGAGTGAGATTTGTGGGCGAGAAAATAGCGGAGAAGGAAGCTACAGTATTCCAAAAATGCCATTTAGCTGATTGTGTGTGCCGCTGTGGCCGAGTGATTTCTCGCTGGTGGAAACTGAAACTGAAACTGAAACTGGCTATTTTGGCTGGTTCAGTGCAATTGAAGAGCTGATACTGCTTTTCAGGTTATGAGCGTAGACATTGTTGACGCTGGAGTACTTGAAAGTGTTGTCGCTCTACGAGAAATAGCCCCTAATGCAGTTTGCAGAGCGGTAGTGATCAGATTGAGGAATTGCCGGCCAATTTCTGAAATTAAGGTTGTTATATGGCTGGGCAGCTATTAATGCAGTTGGAAAGAAGGTAGTGAGTAAAGGTATGCAAAAAAACGTGCTGCAAAATGCTTGCTGGGTACAAACTGATGGCATTGTTTGTGATGGAAAACTTGCATTGTTTCCCGTCAATTTTTTGAGGGTGCTTGAGAAGGTTGAGATGGTCTTCCAGAGTTCATTATCGTTTGCTCGCTCTTGTATGGGTTTACATGGATTAGGATGAGATCTTCTGCGTTGAAATAATGGTAATGAGAGGTCGCGTATGGACTTGAACTTGAACTTGAACTTGTTACATAAGTGATCTCTCATGATTTCATATCATTTTATCACTCAGGGCTCTAGCAGTACAACCTCTCAAATTCTGCTACGGAGGTATGCAAGTTTCTTTGGCTTCATCAAGGGGGAAAAGGGCAGAGAAAATGAAGCTAAAAAGAGGAAGAAACCGCTCCGTTAATTGAGAACCCCTAGAAGCTACCCACCACACAGCTTCCACATCACTAAATCATCTATAAAATTAATCAAAACAAAACAAATAGACCACAATGGTCTAGTAATCACCCTTGAATTATGGGATCAAATAGAAAAAGGATTTGATGAAAACGATATTACCGCCTCGACAGCGGGTTGAGTTCTTGATGCAGTTCAAAACATTTCTTGCCAAACCTGGTAATTTGGGTTGGCTGCTGCATTGAGAACTCGTGTAAATTAGTTAGTGTGAAGTCTAAACAAGGAAAATCTGCCCTAATATCATCATAACTAGGACAGTGGAAAAACAAATGTTCGGCCGTCTCGACGGTTTTAACTTCTTTTTCAGCACATTGTTTGCATACTCTGTCTTCTTTTGCCAACTGATTCCATCTCCCTACTTCTTCCATCAGAAAATGAGATCCAGTCATTGCTTGTGTCATTGCTCGCCTGTCACTGACTGCAGACACTCCCAAGTAAGGAGCGGCTTCGTACTCCGGCAGCCCATTTCTGACTTCATGAACATATTTTTTAATTTTAGTTCCAGTCTCTGTCCGCACTCTATTCAAGTAGAATTCCTTCCACTTGATGCAAACATCATTCACATTTAGTTCGATAGGCTCCTCCAGAGGTAGTTGCACTTCAAATTTCTTAAAAGCACGCTGCAGCTGTGCTGCCCAAGACTGCTCAGCCATACATTTGGCACTGCCTTCAGCTGGGTTTGATGTCAATTGGCAATTAGCAATGAAAGCACGTTTTAAAATGCTATCAGCTGGTGCTTTGACTAGTCCATTATAGAATCTAGCTATCCTTTTGACCCAACGGAAAGCCAAGGGCCAGCGGCCGGTTTCTGCAAGAACAATGCAGCTAGCAGTGCTCTTCCTTACTCCTAATAACCACTTCAGAGCAAATAAATGAACACGTTCACAATCATTGCTTAAAGGATCATTGCATAGGAGCTCAGGAGCCCAGACCTCAGCGCCATAGCCAAGTACAGAGTCAACCATCACATCAAACAGTCTGAAATTAATCTCAAGTCCACCACCGAGTTGCAGCTCAGCCAGCCTTCTTCTGGAAATATGGTATGCTCTACGGCCATTATATGCTCTAGCAGGTACAGCATGTCTAGATAGCATCTGAGAGCAATGAAAAATAGTACCAAGATATTTAAATCTTTCCACTACCTCCACCACCTCGCCGCCAATTTTCAGCACAGCTGTTTTTGCTATATGTGGAGAATTGAGTCTGCTAAAAACCATCACTTTAGTTTTAGAAGCGTTAATAGTGAGGCCCCAGCGAGCAGAAAAGTCCTCCAGCAGTGCCATTTGCTTGCGGAGACCGTCAATCGACGTTGCCGCCTGCATCAAATCATCAGCATACATCAAGCTGCGAAGATCTTCTCCAGCTAAATTAGGGAAATCAAACTTGTCTGATTCATTGTGACGATACTGCAGCCAGGGTAGTTAAAAAGAAGCTATCCTTTGCAGCATGCATTTTGTACCGCTTTCAATACTACTTGAACACCCAATGGGTGACTTGCACAGGGACTTGATTGCTTGATTTTCGCTTGTTACTACTAGAATACGTGTAAATAGTTACTAGAACACCTACTTGGAAGTTGACTTGCACTTGGTGAAGTTCAGCTCACAAGGCTGCTCTTTACATTTTGGCACCTAACGCGCGGGCATTAACCTCCACACTATAAAAGGTCTACAGGTTCTGTGCAAGCAAACGAACTGTTATTTTGCTGTCCTAGGCGAAATTTCTGACTTCTATTTTGCATGCACTAAACTTTGACTTTTGTTGACTAGTACGAGAAAATGGATCCGATGGAACCTCAACTGTTGCAACTGTTGCAACAGCAGCAAGAACAAATAGCTCAGATGGCGGCTCAAATACAGCTGTTACAACAGCAGCCAATGGCAGCCGAGCCTGTAGCTGTACCTGTGAATGTACCGGAGAATGGAGACGATATCGATGCAAAGAGGCTTAGGCAGTTTTTGAAATTAAATCCAAAGAAATTTAGCGCTGAAGATAAGACAGATCCAGAGGATTGGGTTTATCAAATTGAAGTTCTCCTTCAAGCTGCTCAAATAACTGAAGAAGCAAGCAAGCTTAAGGTTATTCCTCATGTGCTGGAGAAAGCGGCTTTGGTTTGGTGGCGCTTTAGAGCAGAAGATGCTGGAGCAAAAGCAGTGACTAATTTTAGAGAGTTTAAAGAGGAATTAATTAGTCAGTATAGACAACAAGATCCTGCACGTATTGCGCGTGGAAAATTGAAACAATTAAGACAAACTGGAGCTGCCAGCACTTACGCTGATCAATTTTCTAAATTGAATTTACGCGCAAAAGTACCAGATGGAGAGAAACAGTATTGGTTTATGGAAGGTTTGAAGCAGGATTTAAGAACAAAAGTTGAAGTTAAGCACACCATGAAAGAATTTGAAAATTACGAGCATTTGGTGCGCTATACCATTGCTGAAGATAATGCTATGTTTCTCGCCGGCCGCAGCAACGGAAAGCGGAAGAATGGAAACAAGTGGTATGGTGGTCAGGCTAGTGGCAGTGGCAATGGCAATGGTCATGTTTCTCATTCTAATGATTCTGCACCAATGGAGGTCGATACCTACGAACATATACCTAAGATGACCCCTGCTATAAAGAAATGGTGTGATGACGAAGGGCGGTGTTATTTTTGCCGAAGAAAGGAGGGTCACATTGCAAAGAACTGCCCTAGAAAACCAGATAATTACAACCCAAACGAGAAGCGGCAGTGAGTGAAGAGGATGAAGTAGAAATTGAGGAAACCTCACTGCCAGTAGAAAGAGAAGAACTAGATAGAGTAGATTTAGATTTAGGTCCTTTGGTAGCTACGTGGAAGGACACCAAGTCAGCAAATTTATTAGTTACTAAAGGTAGAGTAGGATGTGCTGTAGCAAATACCTTGTTTGATACTGGAGCATCAGTAACTATAGCTTCAGGTAGATTTGTAGAGAAACACAAGTTTAAAACGAGAACGATTGAGCATGGACCCATTTTTCGCACTGCCGATGGTTGCAAACATCGTTGCGAGAAGATTATGGATACTGCTCGATTTACAGCTGGTCCCTATAAAGATACTCTTACCAATGTCTACGTTATCCCTGGAGATTGTCCATTTGATCTAATTCTTGGAAAACCTTGGTTTGATGAAAAGAATCCTGAGATTGACTTTCCCAACAACATTATAAAAATGCAGCACAACGGTGAGACGATAGTGTTCAGAGCTGATTACCATGAACAAAAAGTATTACGAGATGCTGGCATAATTTCTTCAGTGGAAATGTATGCTGAACTTGCCTCAGGAGGTTATATAAACATCTGCATGATGAAACCTGTCCCTGACGATTACGAGAATTACGAGTTCGACGAGAATGGCCATAAACTTGATAAAACCGGTTATGAAAAATACGCAGACGAGATACTTCGGGAATTTGTAGATGTTACAGATCCAGATATCCCATATCCAGTTGACAGAGAAGTAGAACATGAAATTGAGCTTGAGCCTGATGCTAAAGCTGTAGCGCAGCAAATGTACCGCCTGACGTTTGAAGAATTAGCTGAATTGAAGAAAACAATTATAGATTACTTGAATAAAGGCTTTATTAGACCTAGTAAATCACCTTTTGGCGCTCCAATATTGTTTGTACGCAAGAAAGGTGGAGCATTACGTATGTGTGTAGATTATAGAGGCTTAAATAGGATTACTAAGAAGAATCGCTGCCCGCTCCCGAGAATTGAAGATTTATTAGATCAGCTGGCGGGAGCTAAGTTCTTTACTAGCTTAGATCTTACCAGTGGATACCATCAAATCAAGATTAAAGAAGAAGACATAGAGAAGACTGCATTTAGAACACAGTTTGGGCATTTTGAATTTTTAGTGATGCCTTTTGGCTTGTGCAACGCACCCGCCACTTTCCAAACTTTAATGAATACTGTTTTTAGAGAAGAGATTAATCATTTTGTTTTAGTTTATTTAGATGATATTATGATTTTCTCCAAGACTTTTGAAGACCATCTAAGGCATGTACGCCATGTGTTTCTAAAATTAAGAAAGCAACATTTTTACGTTAATAAAGAAAAGTGTTCATTTTTCAAAACTAAAATTGCTTGGCTTGGCTACATTATCTCTGATCAAGGTATTGAAGTTGACCAAAGCAAGATTACAACAATTCTAGAATGGCCCGAGCCAAAGAATACTACAGATATTTTATCTTTTTTAGGTTTTACTGGATGGTATCGAAAATTTATTGAAAAATATTCCCACGTGGCAGCACCCATGACTGAATTATTAAAGAAAGAAGTTCCTTTTATTTGGGGTGCCCCACAGCAAGAAGCTTTTGAATTATTAAAGAAGAAATTGACTAATGCACCTGTTTTGATTTTACCTAGCCCTGATTTTCCTTTTCATATGTATACTGATGCTTCTGACTTTGCTTTTGGTGGTGTATTAATGCAAGACCAGGGCCAAGGTTTGAGACCGGTGGCCTACTCATCCAAGAAGCTGAGTGAAGCTGAGCGAAAATATACTATTTACGAGAAAGAAGCACTTTCCCAGATCCATCACTTGCAGCTTTGGCGTTGTTACTTGCAGGGCGCACCTAGAAGTACTGCTTATACCGATAATGCTGTCTTAAAAAATCTGCAGACTCAACCTCGACTGTCGCCCCGACAAGCCCGCTGGATGCTGGTACTACAAGAATATAATCTTTACGTAGAGTATATAGCTGGTAAAGCAAATGTGGTAGCAGATGCTTTATCTAGAAGACCTGATCTTGCTATGACTGTGGTTATTGCTCATCAGGATAGTGAATGGTTGTTAGAATTAAAAGAATCTTACGAGAAAAATGACGATGCCAAGAAAATTATTAAATTAATTCAAAATGGTACTAGTAGAAATTATGCATTTGACCATGGTTATATTGTACGTAGAACTCCTACACGTACTCAATTATATATCCCTGATGTAGGAACACTGCGACACGATCTGTTGATAGAGCACCATGACTCTCTTTAGCTGGGCATTTTGGCGCAGCAAAAACTGGCGCTCTGCTGTCCCGTCATTATTATTGGCCACAGCAGCTACGCGATGTGCGTGAATTTGTTCAAGCTTGTCAAGAATGTGGTAATTCTAAGAGTTCTAATCAGAAGAAGCCTGGTCTCTTAAAATCTTTGCCTATTCCTAAAAGAAGATTTGAAGTTATAACGATGGATTTTGTTACGAAGCTGCCGGAAGCTGACGGCTTTACTGCAATTATGATTATGGTGGACAAATTGACTAAAAGAGTCTTTTTAGCTCCCACAACTGATGCAGTAACTGCTGAAGAAGCTGCTACTATGTTCTTTGAGCACGTAATTAGAAACCAAGGAGTACCTTCAATTATTATTTCTGATCGCGGCACTCAATTTACGAGCGTCTTTTGGAAGTCGATGGTGGCACAACTTGGAATCAAGCACAAACTTAGTACTGCATACCATCCTCAAACAGATGGTCAATCGGAAATTACGGTTAGAATAGTTATAGATCTTTTGCGTACCTTGCATTATCAATACAAGAACTGGGTTAAAATTTTACCCGCTGTCGAATTTGCTATTAATAACAGCGTCAATGCTTCTACTGGAAAGACTCCCTTTTTCCTTTGCTATGGTGAAGAAGTTCCTACTCCCGCAAGTATTAACCTTCAATTTTAGCAAGGAATAATCCCAATCAACCTTCAGTGGATTTTGCTGAGCGAACTCAAGTTGCTGTTCAGCAGGCGCAGCGAGCGCTGGTGAAAGCACAGCAGCGACAGAAAACTTATCAGCATAAGTTTTCTGTCGCTGCTGTGCTTTCACCAGCGCTCGCTGCGCCTGCTGAACAGCAACTTGAGTTCGCTCAGCAAAATCCACTGAAGGTTGATTGGGATTATTCCTTGCTAAAAATTGAAGGTTAATACTTGCGGGAGTAGGAACTTCTTCACCATAGCAAAGGAAAAAGGGAGTCTTTCCAGTAGAAGCATTGACGCTGTTATTAATAGCAAATTCGACAGCGGGTAAAATTTTAACCCAGTTCTTGTATTGATAATGCAAGGTACGCAAAAGATCTATAACTATTCTAACCGTAATTTCCGATTGACCATCTGTTTGAGGATGGTATGCAGTACTAAGTTTGTGCTTGATTCCAAGTTGTGCCACCATCGACTTCCAAAAGACGCTCGTAAATTGAGTGCCGCGATCAGAAATAATAATTGAAGGTACTCCTTGGTTTCTAATTACGTGCTCAAAGAACATAGTAGCAGCTTCTTCAGCAGTTACTGCATCAGTTGTGGGAGCTAAAAAGACTCTTTTAGTCAATTTGTCCACCATAATCATAATTGCAGTAAAGCCGTCAGCTTCCGGCAGCTTCGTAACAAAATCCATCGTTATAACTTCAAATCTTCTTTTAGGAATAGGCAAAGATTTTAAGAGACCAGGCTTCTTCTGATTAGAACTCTTAGAATTACCACATTCTTGACAAGCTTGAACAAATTCACGCACATCGCGTAGCTGCTGTGGCCAATAATAATGACGGGACAGCAGAGCGCCAGTTTTTGCTGCGCCAAAATGCCCAGCTAAAAGAGAGTCATGGTGCTCTATCAACAGATCGTGTCGCAGTGTTCCTACATCAGGGATATATAATTGAGTACGTGTAGGAGTTCTACGTACAATATAACCATGGTCAAATGCATAATTTCTACTAGTACCATTTTGAATTAATTTAATAATTTTCTTGGCATCGTCATTTTTCTCGTAAGATTCTTTTAATTCTAACAACCATTCACTATCCTGATGAGCAATAACCACAGTCATAGCAAGATCAGGTCTTCTAGATAAAGCATCTGCTACCACATTTGCTTTACCAGCTATATACTCTACGTAAAGATTATATTCTTGTAGTACCAGCATCCAGCGGGCTTGTCGGGGCGACAGTCGAGGTTGAGTCTGCAGATTTTTTAAGACAGCATTATCGGTATAAGCAGTACTTCTAGGTGCGCCCTGCAAGTAACAACGCCAAAGCTGCAAGTGATGGATCTGGGAAAGTGCTTCTTTCTCGTAAATAGTATATTTTCGCTCAGCTTCACTCAGCTTCTTGGATGAGTAGGCCACCGGTCTCAAACCTTGGCCCTGGTCTTGCATTAATACACCACCAAAAGCAAAGTCAGAAGCATCAGTATACATATGAAAAGGAAAATCAGGGCTAGGTAAAATCAAAACAGGTGCATTAGTCAATTTCTTCTTTAATAATTCAAAAGCTTCTTGCTGTGGGGCACCCCAAATAAAAGGAACTTCTTTCTTTAATAATTCAGTCATGGGTGCTGCCACGTGGGAATATTTTTCAATAAATTTTCGATACCATCCAGTAAAACCTAAAAAAGATAAAATATCTGTAGTATTCTTTGGCTCGGGCCATTCTAGAATTGTTGTAATCTTGCTTTGGTCAACTTCAATTACCTTGATCAGAGATAATGTAGCCAAGCCAAGCAATTTTAGTTTGAAAAATGAACACTTTTCTTTATTAACGTAAAAATGTTGCTTTCTTAATTTTAGAAACACATGGCGTACATGCCTTAGATGGTCTTCAAAAGTCTTGGAGAAAATCATAATATCATCTAAATAAACTAAAACAAAATGATTAATCTCTTCTCTAAAAACAGTATTCATTAAAGTTTGGAAAGTGGCGGGTGCGTTGCACAAGCCAAAAGGCATCACTAAAAATTCAAAATGCCCAAACTGTGTTCTAAATGCAGTCTTCTCTATGTCTTCTTCTTTAATCTTGATTTGATGGTATCCACTGGTAAGATCTAAGCTAGTAAAGAACTTAGCTCCCGCCAGCTGATCTAATAAATCTTCAATTCTCGGGAGCGGGCAGCGATTCTTCTTAGTAATCCTATTTAAGCCTCTATAATCTACACACATACGTAATGCTCCACCTTTCTTGCGTACAAACAATATTGGAGCGCCAAAAGGTGATTTACTAGGTCTAATAAAGCCTTTATTCAAGTAATCTATAATTGTTTTCTTCAATTCAGCTAATTCTTCAAACGTCAGGCGGTACATTTGCTGCGCTACAGCTTTAGCATCAGGCTCAAGCTCAATTTCATGTTCTACTTCTCTGTCAACTGGATATGGGATATCTGGATCTGTAACATCTACAAATTCCCGAAGTATCTCGTCTGCGTATTTTTCATAACCGGTTTTATCAAGTTTATGGCCATTCTCGTCGAACTCGTAATTCTCGTAATCGTCAGGGACAGGTTTCATCATGCAGATGTTTATATAACCTCCTGAGGCAAGTTCAGCATACATTTCCACTGAAGAAATTATGCCAGCATCTCGTAATACTTTTTGTTCATGGTAATCAGCTCTGAACACTATCGTCTCACCGTTGTGCTGCATTTTTATAATGTTGTTGGGAAAGTCAATCTCAGGATTCTTTTCATCAAACCAAGGTTTTCCAAGAATTAGATCAAATGGACAATCTCCAGGGATAACGTAGACATTGGTAAGAGTATCTTTATAGGGACCAGCTGTAAATCGAGCAGTATCCATAATCTTCTCGCAACGATGTTTGCAACCATCGGCAGTGCGAAAAATGGGTCCATGCTCAATCGTTCTCGTTTTAAACTTGTGTTTCTCTACAAATCTACCTGAAGCTATAGTTACTGATGCTCCAGTATCAAACAAGGTATTTGCTACAGCACATCCTACTCTACCTTTAGTAACTAATAAATTTGCTGACTTGGTGTCCTTCCACGTAGCTACCAAAGGACCTAAATCTAAATCTACTCTATCTAGTTCTTCTCTTTCTACTGGCAGTGAGGTTTCCTCAATTTCTACTTCATCCTCTTCACTCACTGCCGCTTCTCGTTTGGGTTGTAATTATCTGGTTTTCTAGGGCAGTTCTTTGCAATGTGACCCTCCTTTCTTCGGCAAAAATAACACCGCCCTTCGTCATCACACCATTTCTTTATAGCAGGGGTCATCTTAGGTATATGTTCGTAGGTATCGACCTCCATTGGTGCAGAATCATTAGAATGAGAAACATGACCATTGCCATTGCCACTGCCACTAGCCTGACCACCATACCACTTGTTTCCATTCTTCCGCTTTCCGTTGCTGCGGCCGGCGAGAAACATAGCATTATCTTCAGCAATGGTATAGCGCACCAAATGCTCGTAATTTTCAAATTCTTTCATGGTGTGCTTAACTTCAACTTTTGTTCTTAAATCCTGCTTCAAACCTTCCATAAACCAATACTGTTTCTCTCCATCTGGTACTTTTGCGCGTAAATTCAATTTAGAAAATTGATCAGCGTAAGTGCTGGCAGCTCCAGTTTGTCTTAATTGTTTCAATTTTCCACGCGCAATACGTGCAGGATCTTGTTGTCTATACTGACTAATTAATTCCTCTTTAAACTCTCTAAAATTAGTCACTGCTTTTGCTCCAGCATCTTCTGCTCTAAAGCGCCACCAAACCAAAGCCGCTTTCTCCAGCACATGAGGAATAACCTTAAGCTTGCTTGCTTCTTCAGTTATTTGAGCAGCTTGAAGGAGAACTTCAATTTGATAAACCCAATCCTCTGGATCTGTCTTATCTTCAGCGCTAAATTTCTTTGGATTTAATTTCAAAAACTGCCTAAGCCTCTTTGCATCGATATCGTCTCCATTCTCCGGTACATTCACAGGTACAGCTACAGGCTCGGCTGCCATTGGCTGCTGTTGTAACAGCTGTATTTGAGCCGCCATCTGAGCTATTTGTTCTTGCTGCTGTTGCAACAGTTGCAACAGTTGAGGTTCCATCGGATCCATTTTCTCGTACTAGTCAACAAAAGTCAAAGTTTAGTGCATGCAAAATAGAAGTCAGAAATTTCGCCTAGGACAGCAAAATAACAGTTCGTTTGCTTGCACAGAACCTGTAGACCTTTTATAGTGTGGAGGTTAATGCCCGCGCGTTAGGTGCCAAAATGTAAAGAGCAGCCTTGTGAGCTGAACTTCACCAAGTGCAAGTCAACTTCCAAGTAGGTGTTCTAGTAACTATTTACACGTATTCTAGTAGTAACAAGCGAAAATCAAGCAATCAAGTCCCTGTGCAAGTCACCCATTGGGTGTTCAAGTAGTATTGAAAGCGGTACAAAATGCATGCTGCAAAGGATAGCTTCTTTTTAACTACCCTGGCTGCAGTATCGTCACAATGAATCAGACAAGTTTGATTTCCCTAATTTAGCTGGAGAAGATCTTCGCAGCTTGATGTATGCTGATGATTTGATGCAGGCGGCAACGTCGATTGACGGTCTCCGCAAGCAAATGGCACTGCTGGAGGACTTTTCTGCTCGCTGGGGCCTCACTATTAACGCTTCTAAAACTAAAGTGATGGTTTTTAGCAGACTCAATTCTCCACATATAGCAAAAACAGCTGTGCTGAAAATTGGCGGCGAGGTGGTGGAGGTAGTGGAAAGATTTAAATATCTTGGTACTATTTTTCATTGCTCTCAGATGCTATCTAGACATGCTGTACCTGCTAGAGCATATAATGGCCGTAGAGCATACCATATTTCCAGAAGAAGGCTGGCTGAGCTGCAACTCGGTGGTGGACTTGAGATTAATTTCAGACTGTTTGATGTGATGGTTGACTCTGTACTTGGCTATGGCGCTGAGGTCTGGGCTCCTGAGCTCCTATGCAATGATCCTTTAAGCAATGATTGTGAACGTGTTCATTTATTTGCTCTGAAGTGGTTATTAGGAGTAAGGAAGAGCACTGCTAGCTGCATTGTTCTTGCAGAAACCGGCCGCTGGCCCTTGGCTTTCCGTTGGGTCAAAAGGATAGCTAGATTCTATAATGGACTAGTCAAAGCACCAGCTGATAGCATTTTAAAACGTGCTTTCATTGCTAATTGCCAATTGACATCAAACCCAGCTGAAGGCAGTGCCAAATGTATGGCTGAGCAGTCTTGGGCAGCACAGCTGCAGCGTGCTTTTAAGAAATTTGAAGTGCAACTACCTCTGGAGGAGCCTATCGAACTAAATGTGAATGATGTTTGCATCAAGTGGAAGGAATTCTACTTGAATAGAGTGCGGACAGAGACTGGAACTAAAATTAAAAAATATGTTCATGAAGTCAGAAATGGGCTGCCGGAGTACGAAGCCGCTCCTTACTTGGGAGTGTCTGCAGTCAGTGACAGGCGAGCAATGACACAAGCAATGACTGGATCTCATTTTCTGATGGAAGAAGTAGGGAGATGGAATCAGTTGGCAAAAGAAGACAGAGTATGCAAACAATGTGCTGAAAAAGAAGTTAAAACCGTCGAGACGGCCGAACATTTGTTTTTCCACTGTCCTAGTTATGATGATATTAGGGCAGATTTTCCTTGTTTAGACTTCACACTAACTAATTTACACGAGTTCTCAATGCAGCAGCCAACCCAAATTACCAGGTTTGGCAAGAAATGTTTTGAACTGCATCAAGAACTCAACCCGCTGTCGAGGCGGTAATATCGTTTTCATCAAATCCTTTTTCTATTTGATCCCATAATTCAAGGGTGATTACTAGACCATTGTGGTCTATTTGTTTTGTTTTGATTAATTTTATAGATGATTTAGTGATGTGGAAGCTGTGTGGTGGGTAGCTTCTAGGGGTTCTCAATTAACGGAGCGGTTTCTTCCTCTTTTTAGCTTCATTTTCTCTGCCCTTTTCCCCCTTGATGAAGCCAAAGAAACTTGCATACCTCCGTAGCAGAATTTGAGAGGTTGTACTGCTAGAGCCCTGAGTGATAAAATGATATGAAATCATGAGAGATCACTTATGTAACAAGTTCAAGTTCAAGTTCAAGTCCATACGCGACCTCTCATTACCATTATTTCAACGCAGAAGATCTCATCCTAATCCATGTAAACCCATACAAGAGCGAGCAAACGATAATGAACTCTGGAAGACCATCTCAACCTTCTCAAGCACCCTCAAAAAATTGACGGGAAACAATGCAAGTTTTCCATCACAAACAATGCCATCAGTTTGTACCCAGCAAGCATTTTGCAGCACGTTTTTTTGCATACCTTTACTCACTACCTTCTTTCCAACTGCATTAATAGCTGCCCAGCCATATAACAACCTTAATTTCAGAAATTGGCCGGCAATTCCTCAATCTGATCACTACCGCTCTGCAAACTGCATTAGGGGCTATTTCTCGTAGAGCGACAACACTTTCAAGTACTCCAGCGTCAACAATGTCTACGCTCATAACCTGAAAAGCAGTATCAGCTCTTCAATTGCACTGAACCAGCCAAAATAGCCAGTTTCAGTTTCAGTTTCAGTTTCCACCAGCGAGAAATCACTCGGCCACAGCGGCACACACAATCAGCTAAATGGCATTTTTGGAATACTGTAGCTTCCTTCTCCGCTATTTTCTCGCCCACAAATCTCACTCGTATACGTGCTATCCCAAACAACCATCTAAACCTCGGTAAGAGTTCAATGCTGGAGCCTGCGATCAATTAATTAGATGAAGTAATATTTTTTTAATACATATATCACTCTAAACTCCGTCGATTATAATATAGATATACTATATACCTACAAGTGCATAGATTCCATCTGCGTAATCTATAACGCTGTGCTGAAGAAAGTATCAGACTGCTGTGTTTGCATGAATTAAATTAAATTAAATCTGTTCGGCTTGAAAATGCATATAGAGCTTCTGCGAGCGCAGTGGATGTCACCTCAAGACATTTTTAGATACCAACCAACTTAAAACATTACTCTCCCTGCGCGACAAAATTAGCTTTATTACAGCATCTGAATTTCAAACTGGGTACCGCTGCCTCTTCACCCTGCATCTCCCAGCAGACTTTAAAAGGTTGTACTGCTTGAGCCCTGAGTGATAAAACGACCTTACAAGTACTCTTAAGGTATGTTGCGAGGGATCATTTATGTAAAGTCTAAGTCTAAGCCAATATAATGTCAGACTAAACTATGCTGAATGTAGAGAAACACGACATCAAAGCAAACTAACAAACAAAATTGAATATGTTCAAAAACAAGACAATAAATGGTGCTACTATACAATATCAGGGAAATCAGCATATTCCAATCATCATCTCTACGAAGATGAAAATGCTTGACATACAATTGATAATCCTTGCACAGCAAGCCTGGCAAACAGCACAGTCTTGGTCAAACCTAGTGCCGCCCGTCGACCGTTCTCACCACCCCGTCTCTCCTGCTCATTTTCTGCCTCCTCCAAGCTTGTCAGATACTGTTGAACAAATGCCAGCTTTTCTTGAATACTAATGCTCTCTTCTTCACTTGCTTTTAAAGCAGATTCAAAAGTAGCTGCCTTATTTCTATATACTTCCGCATCCTCTCGAGCTACAGCAAGCGCCGACCTTGCTGCTTCAAGCTGTACAAGCATGACAGATTGAGCTTTATCTCCTACAGTTACGTTACCAGTTGCTGCTAGTTCCTCTATCTCTTTCTGAAGTGTATCAACGTCGTTATTACTCTGCTGCAAGGCATCTCTGGCCAAGTCTAACTGATTTGCCAGACTCTGGGCTTGGCAGCGCAACTCACCCTCACGTTTATGTGCTCCTTGCAACAATTCTAATGCATGGAGTAGCTCCTTCTGCTTTGCGCTATTATCTTCACGTAAAACTCCCAGTTCCTGTTCCTTTTGTCTCAACATTGACTGCAGGGTTGCAACGTCAACATGACTCTTTCCGGGGCTCATATATGGAGGAGGTGGTACAGCAGCAATGAGACCAGCATTATTTTTCTTGCTTGCAGATTCAGCTGTCTTTGCCTTCATGGCCAAAACCTCTGCTCTGGCTTTCCCTGCAAAACAATCAAAAGAGAGGGGAAATCAGCTCTTTTAGTCCCGGCAACCACGTCGGTGATTCTTTCCAAAAAGGAAGATAACATTATTGCATGCCTCTAATAAAACAATTCAACACATACCAGCCGCTACTTTGAGCATCGTCTCTCTGTCAGTCAAAGCTTGCTCTTGTCGCTCGAGCTTGGCTTTCAAATCTACCAGCTCATTATGGAGCGTCTGCACATTAGCAGCAGCTTCCGGATTTTCAGCGTGCAACGACTCTTCCATTTCTAAACGCTTCTGAAGATCTATTTTCTGTATTTCTAGGTCAAACACAAGCTTGCTCAGCTTAATGACTCTATCCTGCATTTTTAACAGACCTCAACCACCCTTGTTAAATATAAATCGCATTTAATTCACACGAAATTAAACATATTTACCTTCCATATTTGGCCAATATTTTTAGAAGTAGTTTTAACTTCATTACTGTCGCTATCAGGGATTTGGTTTGCTGATACGCTCCTTGAAGCCGAGACAATCTTTTGCATTATAACCGCCAATACTCGCTCAAATATGCGCTTGCGCACTTGAGCTATGCAAGAGCTTCTTTTAAATAAATTAATCGTCAAGTTTATTTAACTTAATTTGAACAAAGGCAATCCAGCTTGCCTAAAAGCAGCTTGCTTCAAATCCTCAACTGACTCACGCTATGCTGGGTTACTGAACATATATTCTTACAGTAAACAATTTTCAAGTAAAAGAACACGCAGATGGAGCACCATCTTTCCTAGGATCCGACACAGCTCTCAACATGCCCATCTCTGCTGCACTATTATTGGCCTCTTCACCAGCCAGGTCCGAGTCGGCCACTATCGCCTGCACCACTGCTCCCCAAGCACTTGGCAGCACCTGATGGCCACGTGCTGCTAAAGCATGTAGCGTAGAATTGTCATAATAGAATTCAACACCACCTGCAGTCCACGCTTCGCCGTATAATATATCTGGCACCAACTGGTGATGCACACGAGGCCCCGCCACAGCCGAAAAAACATCTTCACCGTATGCCAGCACACGTAATAATGTCTGCAGCACAGCAGAGATAATACGAGGCCCTCCAGATGCTCCAAGAACCATGTGTATTTTGCCTTCACGTTCTACGACCAGTGGACTCATGCTGCTAAATGGTTTCTTGCCAGGAACGATAAAATTGGACCGTGAAGGCGGAATCCCATACACATTAGGCTGGCCAGGAGTAGAGAAATCGTCCATTTGGTTATTTAATATAATTCCAGTGCTTTCAGACAATACTTTACTACCAAATCCAGTATTAACAGTACTTGTCAGAGCTACAGCCATTCTATCAGCATCAACGACGCTCATGTGAGACGTGCCATGATCGGTCGGGATAACCCCGCCCTTTAAAATATTCCATTTACCACCATAAATTGTTGTATTTAAGACTCCATCATCTAATATCGCATCACGCAAAGAATCAGCATACTCGGCAGACTGCATATCAGCCAGCAATTCTTTCAAATGTGGCACAAGAGAGGACTCGCCACTGCTGCTGCCTGGATCTCCCAATGACATACGTAATGCAAAAGCATGCTTCATAGCTTCTGCTGCACGATGGATACCTAACGATCCGCTACCTGCTAATGGAAGGTTATAACCACCTAAAACTAATAATGCAGTCATAATTGTAACTGCAGAACTAGGTGGCGGAGGTCCTACAATATCAACACCCAAAACATGAGTGCGCAGAGGTTCTTTAATTACTGCTTGAGCTGCATCTAAATCTTCAGTAGTAATGATACCTCCTGCGTTTTGGATATCTGAAGCAAATTGAGCAGCATATTTGCCTTTGTACAGGACATTAGGGCCCTCTTTTGCAACATCTCGCAGTAGCTGTGCTAGCTGTGGTCGCCGACAGCAGGTTTCATTCACTTGGGGAGCACGCCAAGCATTTTTGTGCACATCTTTGATAAGAAATATGTCACGTAGTCCAGGCTGTGCAGTAAAATTCGCCATTTCCAACGCAGACACCAAGTAGGGGTGAGCTTCAAAACCTAATTCTGCTACTATTGCAGAAGGTTCTACTAAACTGGACCAAGGCAAAACACCATGGCGAGAGTGCGCTAAATGCAATCCACGCAATTCTAGTGGTACAGCAGCTGCTAAACCACCAACCAATGCTGCTTTTGGTCTCCCTTTGAACATCGTTTCGGTAGCAGCTAAAGGAGCGACTTCGCGAGCATCGATTACTTCTGAAGTACCATTAGGCAGTCTAATCAGCATAATATGTCCACCACCAACTCCACTAGCCATAGGATTGTATATACCCTGGCATAATGCAGTAGCTACAGCACTATCGACTGCATTCCCACCATCTTGCAGCACAGTAGCGCCAATGTCAGAGCACCGGCCATGGTCGGCACTAACTATTCCATCTTGTGCAGCTACTTGACGAGGCCTACCTCTGTAATCATATTTGGCTTCAAAAGTACTGCTTACTGGGCCTTCAGGAGCAACAGTATCCCCTATTCCAGAAGCTGAACCATTGCTTCCGCAAGCTGCATTCATTATGGGAGCGGCCGTGGTGGCACCCAGCCAAAAGAACCCACCAGCAACAAGAACAGATATACCTGTGAATCATGGAAATACGCCATCATAATAAGAATCCATTAAATTGGCTTAAAGCGAAGAACACAGCACAAGTGAATAAAAGAGATCAAGAGACCTACCTGCCGCCAATAGAACGGTTCTAAGAACCTTTCGCAGCTGGTCACATTGAAGAGCTGATGAACTGCAAAGACAGAGATAGATAAAGAAATTGATCAGAAATTACTCTATTCTGTTAATACCGCTGCAACCAAACTATTCCTATATAAATTCAGAAATGAAAGAAATTTTTCTCACCTCCACCAATGAGGTGCGAGTGGGCCATCTAATTGGGACTCTTCGTCCACTGCTCCATGGAACAATGTCTTCCGTGTCATTTCCAGTTCTGCTGCACTTCCCCTAGCTGAATTAATGCGCATTTACTTTGCTATAGAAAATAACTTGAACTGATCTTTTCAGGGCATTTCTTTATTTGCAAAAGCGCTATGAGCGCGAGTGAAGGAACATGACAATGTATGGCAACAAAGTAAATGTGTGAAACAAAGAGAGGTAGGTATCAGATAAACAAGGGTGAGATATCTTAGTACTCACTTCCTTTAAGTGCATGCACGCTGTGGCACCAATGCACCCAAGCCAAGAGGAAATTTCAACACCCCATCATCGTGGGCTATTAGCGATTGAAGTGCGCAAAGGAATAGAAATATGTTGAGAAGCAGACGGGTCCGAGCTTGCTGGAGGCGCTAGAAAGCTACGCCTCCGTGGGATCATTGGCGTCCCGCTTGTGCTTCTACGCCGACCAGATATAGAGACTTTACGACGTGTTACTCTACGTCTTGCGGCCATATTGCCACCACTGCCTCCAATATCATCCAACGCAGCAAATGGACTCATGTGCAATTTACGTTTTGAGGGGCCTAGAGGTACACTAGAAATTTTCAAAGTCCTATCTAGTTGCCCAGCGCCAGCAACGCCACCTGCTGAATTTGGCAGTTGTTGTTGCAGCACAAAAGGTGATGGAGACACGATACGGCGTTGCCGCCTTCTCCTAGCTTGAAACTTTCGCGTTACTGGGGTTATTGTATGCACCATATCATCTTCTACAGCTGCTATAGCAGCAAGACGACCGGCTGGTTTTGGAGGACGAGCGGCAGTTTCGGGGGGCTCTTCAAACTCGCCATTTCTATTATTGCTGGGTATCATTTCCTGTTCCGCTAAAGCTGTTATTTGCTCTTGCGGTGGTCCTAGCGAAAAAAGGAAAAGTAATTTAGTGAGCCAGCCTTATAAACAAGGTTAGAACCGTGGTGGTTCCCGACAGTTATCAACGAATATTTACCTGCAACAGGTGCCATGTCAACTTGCAGCCGCTGTTGGCCATTGAAGCGACGACTAAGTTCTTCTATACTCAGGGGTGAGTCGTGCATGCTAAGGTTCTTTAAAAAAAAAACAGGATTAAAAGCCTTGCCAAGGGATCCAGGTTAATATCTAAGCATTACAGCACAGTTGCACGTTTTAGGCACTCAGATAAATCATAAATATTATCGAGTGGGTAAGAATGTTGGCACAAGGGGGTTAAATGATTTCTTGAAGGCGAATTAAACTCAACAGTCCCAACTGCAAATGTTAAATTCTTTGAGACAGTGTACAAATAAGCAGGCAGCAGGCTGTCTGGTCTGTTAATAAATCTATACATATTCTTGTATTTTGATCCATATTTGCACTTCAGACGCTGCACATCCCAACTAAATTTTCAACTTCTATCCCAATATTAGAAGCTGACGCCGAATTTCAGATTCAATGGAAATCAAAGCATTTTTCATTTACGCAGTATACTAATTTAGTTATATGTAGCTCATAGATGCAGCTAAATTGTCACCATTGTCGTCTTTACTTTTTGAATTATTATTTTGGACAGCCATGCATGCTCACTGCTTTTCTATTACCGGAAAGGCAGCCCAATTTCCTCATGAATTGAACTTTCAGTATTCACAAACATTGCAAAATCGGATTTTCAACACGCAAGTAGTAAAATTAAAACCTTTTAGAGCATGTCGGTATGCAGCCAACAATGGCGACACTGCTGCGTCACCCCTGCCACCTCCTCCAAACTTAAAAGGAAAGGCACCACGGAAGTTCTGGAATGCAGCATCGCTAGCGTTTCTCGGTGATAGCGTCTGGGAGGTACGAATATGCTTTTTAACTTCATATCGAGGTAGTATTTTTTCGACCGAATTTGGCAAGTACATATTACATTTTCTCGCATGAATTCATCCTACCTTTTACCTGTGCAGCTTTACATAAGACGGAAGAATTTTTACCCTCCAAGCAGAGTGTCAGATTATTATGCTATTGTAGTAAGCCAAGTACGAGCTGAAGCCCAGTCAGCTGCTTACAAGACTTTAGACAGCGGTGATTTTCTCACTAGTGAGGAGCGGGATGTGCTGCGGTGGGGTCGTAATGCTACAGGTACCTCTCCAAAGAGATTGAGTCAAGGCGGTATGACGAAACAAATATATAGAGAAGCAACTGCAATAGAATGCTTGGTAAGATTTCCTTTTATTCATTTTTCTTTTACCATCAACTTACTTTCTAACAAAAAGAGCCACAAACTCGTTCTCGTCTTTCTCCCCCTCTTCTTTTTCTTCAGGCTGGCTATCTTTACCTTACAGATGCTCTACGGTTGCATGAAGTAATGGCACATCTTGGGATTGAATCAACAGAAAACTAAACAATGGAAAGCACCAACAACTCTGGGTAAAATATTTGTGCATTCTCTAATATTAATATCATTTTTCAACCTGTAAAACTGTGCAATCTTCCTCTTTCAACTAAATTTTGCCTACTACCGACACGGCATCTTTGTCTTTTCAATTTATTTTTCAAGGCAGCATGGCAATAGGTGTTTGGCCACTATGGTGCATTCCAGCAGGAGTCTCACCAAAGAAGCCACTGCAACAGAGAAAAGGAAAACAGAAAATAAGTTGACAAAGATAAATTAATAAAAAATTCTAATAATCGAATCATCAAAACATAAACTCACTCCTGATCAATTGCTTGAGCCATTTTATCCAAAATATCTACAACACCTCCAGCTTCTCCTACCTGATCCAAATTACTGGGAAGGTGGCGCAGAGGAAGAGGGGTCACTCCAGGTCCAAGGCCTACAAGCTGCTGAGGATTTGAAGTAGCAAGAAGATGGCGACCAGGGGTAGGCAAAACTGCTGCGACGGCAGCCTGGTGTACTGCAGGAGGTGAAGTATTTGCTGAGGGTGCTTCAGAAGATTCGTTTCCATGTCCATGATGACCATTGTTTTGTTGCATAAAAAGCAGCTGGTGCTCGGCAGCAGTCATGGTTGGAATGTGGAGAGGTCTGCCATCGCTGATACGTTTGCGGCGTTTAAATGCAGGGGCAGCTAATAAAGCAGCTTCCATCAACACTGACTGTGTGTGCTGAGGTAATGCATCCAACATGCGAATAGCCTCACTGACAGGGACCCTTGGCACACCTGGCGGTAGTTCTGGGCACATACTTTCATCACGACCCCGTTTGGCACCAAATTCAGGGAGTTCTTCCCATTCTTCTTCATCATCCTCGTCGTCTTCGTCCCCAAGACTGGGCATATGGTCAGCGCTAATGCGTGCAGATCGCTTGGGCTGGGGCAAGTGACTAACCTGCTGGTGCTCATACTCCTCATCTTCTTCGTCAGGCTGGTTGGACAAAAGCCAGCTCAATGGATATGCATTCTTAATAAACTTGTTGTCCAGCTGTTGCATTGTATATTTGCGTTTCAAAGTGGAGTTCCAGTGGTTTTTCACAGCATTATCAGTTCGGCCAGGGAGCAGCTTAGCAATGACCGCCCATTTATTGCCAGCTTCTTTGTGAGCTGCTACGATGACAGCGTCCTCCCACTGAGAGAATGGACCTCTCTTAACATCGGGATTGAGCTGATTGCACCAGCGGAGGCGACAACTCTTTCCTGACCGACCTTTAATTCCACTTGCAATTACAGACCAGTTTTTGGCTCCATATTCCCGAATGAGTCTTTTCAACAACTCATCCTCCTGCACGTTGAAATTATATGGGTATTGTTGAGTTATTAGTTGCTCTGATACGCTGTAAAATGGAACCTTAAACGGCAGAGTCAGCTGAAATGCTGTAAGCTCGACGTTCTGAACCCGCTAAAAGCACAATAAACTTGCCTCCGGAGTCCAAGCACCTCTCTTATAGTCATCTTGATACTTTCCCATTGTCACGCTTGACTAAAATGCTGCTCGGGTGTATAATTATTAACAATTAAGTTGGGAGCAAGAGGTCTTCTGGGTATATAAAAGGCTCTCACGAGCGACAAAATATAGCTTTGATTATACAGTAAGTATTAAAAAATATTTAAGAGCTGCCAAGTTGGTGTTGAGAGTTGAAAATCTTAGGCAGATAGAGCAAATTTAAACGAATCCGGAGGAAAATTGTGTTGACGTTCACAGTGGCCTTGACCAGTTATTTTGAGCATTTTCTTTCTCCAAATGTACATCAAAATTGTGTGAAACTGCTGCAAACTCTCTCTTACTTTTGTTACTGCAACGTTGCTGCCTCCAAAAATAGCAGAACAACCTGCATCAATTGGAATTCCTAGAGAACATGTCAGGCACCACCACGGGGGCAGAGAAGCTGCTGCAGTCAGCTGTAGAGCAAGGAATTGAAGTGTGCTTTGCAAATCCAGGTTAGCGATCATGCCTTTGATTGGTTGATAATTTTTGCCTTTTTGTTCGATTCTGCATTTTGAGCGTCAACACGTGAGCTAAAATATATGCTATTTTTACGATACTATTCCTTTGAGATACAGGAACCTCTGAGATGCATTTCGTCTCTGCTATGGATACTGTATGGGGGGTCCGTGCGGTGCTTGGTCTCCATGAGACTGTGTGTAGTGGAGCGGCCGACGGCTACGGCCGTATGTCTAGAAAACCAGCACTCACTCTGCTCCATCTAGGGCCCGGTTTAGCCAATGCACTTGCCAACATGCATAATGCTCACCGTGCGAATACCCCAATGGTAAATGTGATTGGTGATATGGCCACATGGCATAAAGATGCAGATCCTTTGTTAAATATGGACATTCCTCGTTTAGCCGGCACCGTTTCTAATGTTGTTATTGAATGCAAAGATGGAGATGACTTGTCAGAAAAGATGGCACAGACATGCACAGCTGCGAAAGAGTTTACTACAGCAGGTGATTCACGAGTTGCTACTTTGATTGTACCCCATAGCCTCTCTTGGGAACGCACAGCAACCACTAAAAAACTGTCGCCAAGGACAGCGGCATTAAAAATGAATGGATCTGCCTCACCTGAATTCAGTCCTGCAGTTAAACATTTTCTCAATGGTTGTGCTGAATCTATCAAGCAATGTCCTCGAAATAAAGTAGCGCTGTATATTGGAGGCCAGGCTGCTCTGGCTGATAATGGAGCTCTCAAGGCTGCTGGCCAAACTGCCGCTGCGGTAGGTGCAGTGTTGCTCTGTGAAAATTCTTTTGCCAGATTGGACCGCGGTGAAGGACTACCTGCAGTTCAACGTCTTCCTTATTTCCCTCAAGATGCTGCTGCTGCTTTGGCAGCTTTCCAGGTGCTGGTTGTCGTGGATGCTCGTCGCCCCGTTGCTAACTTTGGATACGAGGGTGGCCCTTCTACTTTAATTAACCAGCCAGATAGTAATGTATGGGAACTTGATGCATCTGATGTTGATATACCTGAAGCACTTAAATATCTGAGTGCTGCTGTAGGTGGAGATGCAATTAAACCTTTGATTAATTGTCGAGGTATGGTTAGTCCTGCCTCCCGCCCTGCTCTGCCCAAAGGCAGATTAAATCCTACATCTTTGTGTCAGATCATTGCACATTTGCAACCTGAAAATGCAATTATCGTCGATGAGTCACTTACAAGTGGCAATGCATATTGGGAAGCGTCAAAAGGCTGTCCAAAATATTCTCATATGTGCCTCACTGGTGGTGCCATTGGATGTGGCCCTCCGTTGTCAGTTGGCGCAGCCATTGCCTGTCCTCAACGTGCTGTTATCAATTTTCAGGCTGACGGCAGTGCAATGTATAGCGCTCAGGCTCTCTGGACGCAGGCCAGAGAGAATCTCAACGTCATCACGATAATTTGCGCGAACAAGACTTACGCCATTCTCAAGGTAGAAATGGCCAAGCAGCGCATTTCACCAAGTAATGGACCTGCATCAAAGGCCCTGACTGACATTTCCAACCCTCCAATCGACTGGGTAAAGCTGGCTCAGGGTATGGGTGTGGCGGCAACACGGGCAGATACATGTGAACAGCTCGCAGAGCAACTCGCAGCAGCGCTGGATAGGCCAGGACCTTCGCTTATTGAAGCAGCATTGTGATGCGAAGATGGATCGGGCTTAAATTGTTGATTATGAAATTGAGCCATCTCGGAGGTCCTCTGTCATCAAGTTGAATGAATCTTTACGAGATTTGCAGAGCACGTCGCTCTTTGTTAATCTTGCGCAATTCTCTAACAATTCCTATATCAGCGTGCCTGGGCTATTCTTCTTGTTTCGTAAAGCCATTGCTTAACTTTAATACACCTTGCAAAGGTCCCCGTTAATACTTATATCCAAGTTTAAGCCGCACAATTTGTTATCACATCTCAAAAAAGTTTCGGTTCTTCAACCTAGATAAATAAACCTAATGACAGAGTTGTCTACTGAAGAAGAGTATAAGCTCAACAATTATTTTCACCACCGCCATGGCGGTGACGAAAGCGTAGAACACTGCGTTGGCAACTCATGCGACAATTTGATTGGCCTCGCAAAGCCTGGTCCGGCCCCGTATCTTGAGGTATGAACCTTGGGATTGTCTCAAACCAATATTGCTTTATGAATTAATCGTCGTTGCTTTGTATTTCTTTTGCAGCTCCCTGAGGTGCATCCTCAGCCTGTAGTGAACGTTGTGAAGCCCGCCCGCTCAGAAGTAGATAATAACGCAATCCCTATAGCAGCTCCACCCCACATCCAGCATGATCATCCCGTGTATGATCATTCAGCGGACGCTGAAGATTTTGCTCAAACAGAATATTATTCTGAGCTAAGGCGACGCAGCCTTGAAGGCCGAGCACCTCTACGCTTTCCTGAGTCAGGAGAGCATCCTATAGAAGAAAACTTGGCTTCAGAAGACTTTGACGTTGCTCTCTATTAGAATATCTGGTTTGAAGCGTTGTAAATAGGTGGATAAAGGCTTCCTAGTTCTTATAAACAAAAAATTGACAATACAATAGAAATATAATGAAATAAAACGTTAAACATAAACATAAAACAATCTGCATTTTTTAATTACAGGGAAAATATCATCCATCCTTGTCTTTATCTCGTAAAGATTGTAACAAATAATATTTTGGAAACATTATTTCAGCAAAATTCCGTCTCCAGCCTCTATTATAATGAGAATACGAAGGAGAGAGGCCATTTCCACTGCGAGTCGCCACTACAGCGCCTGCAGAACGCATTTCTTTAATTTTCCAAGATTCATTTGTTGTCATACCAATTTTTATTCTATATATTTGCAGACCAGTGAATCCTAATACAATCCAAAACGCCACACCTAGAAATACAGACATTGCTGCTCCCATAGAATACCTGCTTAAGACGAATTGAAACACAAGACCCCAATGATCACCTAAATAAACTTTATTTCTAGTACGTGGTTCAATCCATTCCTTACTCCAAGCACCTTTTTCTCGCATATCTGCTGCAATGAGATTTCCACCAAGCACCGCTCCATAGAGACACGCGGCAGCTGTCGAGAAAAGAAAGCATAAAAACCACCGTGTATTGTACAAACCCACTGCATTATTAATCCAAATGCACCAATGGTCAAACCGTGCTACACACGACTTAGTAGCGTTACAATGGTCAAACCGTGCTACACACGACTTAGTAGCGTTACAATGCTTTGAGCGACCTGGTTTTAACTGTATACATGTGCTGCAATGCTGTGGTGGTTCAGGAAATAGTATACCGTCTGGTGGATAAAGAGCCAGATGAGCATCTAAATTAGATTCATTTATCTTTCCAGGGTCACAATAGCAGACTAAAAAGAAGAAATAGAGCACTATCACCGCCGTCAAACCACCAGTATATCTACAGGAAAGTACAAAGAAAAGGTAATTTATCAAATTTACCGCCTTCTTCTTTACGCTTTCAATAATCTAAGAACTCACCTATGCCAGGTACTAAATCCGGGCGTATTCTCTAGCATTGGAAATATCTCGGTATGCACTCCCAAATAGCATCCTATAAACAGTATTCCAAAAAATACTTGGCCGATAGGGTTTGATCCTTGGCAGCAAGCGGCTTCAGTTGCCTCAAGGAAGGCATTCCCTCGCCTTCCACATACTCTATTAATTGCTTGTCTGCATTTAAAAAGTTAAATCTTTGATGCATCATTAAATTGTATTCATAGGACGGGTCCAAATAAGAACACAACCATCAGTATTTGTCCCCTGTCTTTCTCCCCGACTTACTCGAGAAAATCACACACACCATCTGTAAGCGCATAATGCCATCTTTCTACTACAGTTCCTTGAAAGTACTCATGTGATCCGATCAGTAGAATGCAAATGTAACCTAGGACGAATGACACCACAGCCAGAGACCACATTTCATTTTTTGCAATCTTGCCAGGATAATCTCCAACAAAATATTACGTCTCAAGACAAAGGTTGGCCGAATTTACACCAAGAGTATTCATTAGATAAGCTACCCAAGTACCTAAAATTGGGCAATGTAGAACCTGCCGCCGCTAAACTGACCTTTTAAAGTGCCACACGGTGTGTCTAAAGAAAGAACAGGAATCAGCTGGGCGTGGTTTGAAGAGTCTAGCGCTATATAGGCGGCATTGTGCACTCGTTTAGTCACACAATTGATCAATTAAAGATATATCTGAATCTAGTAACGTAGAGGTTAGCCCGCAAAAGTGACAGGTCAGGGTAGATCTGACAATCTCATTTGGTTATTCACAAGTTCTCCAAGGAGCAGAACATAGCCTCAAAGCGCGCTCAGTATATACGAAAAACGTATTAACGTCTCTTAAGCACTCAATAGTGTCTCTAAATACTGTTGTTCTGCACTAAATCTGCGTTGCATTAATTGCCCAACCCACTGTATTAAAAGCTTTGAGGAATGGGATTGTTCTCAAAGGGCGACAAATCAAAGGTAGAGTACTTATAAATGCACTGATTCGGCTGCTTTGATGTTAGTTTGAGGTTTGCTTACTTACATCTGCTGATTCGATTCTCACGAACCTATAATTTATTTATGCAGGGTGGCCTCTTTAAGCGTTTATTTACACCATCAGCAGAAGCTCAGAATATCGTTGCAGCTCAAAATGCTGTGATATCAGAATCTATCAAACAAGCAGGTGGTGGTGCAGCCAGCCCCCCTCCAGCAAAGCCAGCAGCGAAGCCAAGCAGCCCGGTGCCCGAACAGACCAAGAGCACTGATCCTGGTGCCCAGCGTTCTACCCCTCGTCTTGCCTGTGTTTCAAAGACTGACCCAGTTGTCAGCATTCGAGTGGATACTCGCCCTACATATGATTCATCACGCTTACGTGCTGCATTATCGAATCTACAGGGCGTAGTGAGAGGGCATGCGTTGATTGCTAGTGCTTCTTACGACGAGGCCCTTCTTTCGCAAACTACAGATTTTGTGTCTGATACAGTACGCTTGCAGCATGCATCTTATATTGCACTTGGTCACCATCAGAATGTAGTTGCTCTTTCCAATTTCTTTGTGGAAGTTGTCAATATGTTGGAAGCGAATGGACCCCGGTTGGAGCACAAGCATGCTGCTGTGCTGCGCCGTACCCATGTCTGCCTTAAGGAATCATGCGAGGTTGCAGAATCGTGCAATCATCCCGGTTGGCTTATGCGTATGGCAAAGGGAGAAACAATAAGCGAAGAACTCTCTCGCTTGCACAGCACCGCCTTAACTTTGCTGCGTGCTGGTGCCCTTGATACTGCCCCTCGCGCAAGTATCGACGGTAAAGTACGACACTTATCCGAGCCCAGCTATCCTAATTTGAGCAAAAGTGTTAGGAAAATGCTCACCATTATTGGTGAAGGTTCGATGGAGGCTGGTGTCAAATCCTTGCGTGATGATGAAGAAGCCCAGAAGCAGATGGCCAAGGTGGCAGATGTTCCGGTTGAAGCCATTCAACGTGAGGCCGACCTTGAACCATTTTTCACAGGAGATGCAGTCAAGATTGTTGACAATGGGGCCGCTCGTGATGCTGAGTTCACCAAGGTATTTTCTGAATATGTCACTACCTCTGTTGACGCGATTACAGCCGATGGATTTGAGAGATTGATGGCACATATGGGATTGTTGGATGGCATGGATACATACGCGAAGCCTTCTGCTGCACGTGCTGCATTAGTTGCTGCTGACAGTGACTATGATGGCGCCCTAAACTTCGACGAGTTCAGGGCATTCTACTCTCGCCATTCTGTCACAGCAGCACGCCTTCATCTGCGTATGACTGCTAGTTTAGAAGTTGAATCCAACGTACGTGAAGTATTTTTCGGTTTCAGTAACTTTGGCGCTTCTAAAACTGCACCTCGCGCTGGTGGCAACATTACTCCAAGGGCCAACATTACTCCCCGCGGAAAATCTGGTGATGTAGGAGCTGGATTTCTTAAAACTGGCATTGAAGGTGAGGTGGGTTTGGATTGCAGCCGTTTTGCTAAATTATGCCGTGAATGTGGTCTTCTTTCTTGGGGAATGACGTCTCAGCATGTCGATGTTGTCTACACAGCATCCAAGCCTCGCAGTGGTCGTCGCCTGGATTTTGACCACTTCGTTGCTGCACTTGCTTTGGTGGCTGATCGCCGTGGTCAGAGTCTTGATCAAGTTGCTAAATTGGTAGCTGATGCCCGTGGACCTGCGTATCGCTGCACAAAATCTGACTTTGTCAGTCTTCATGACGATCCCTCCAAGCTTATCGGCATCTCTGCTCGTGGTGGCCCTCATTCTGGCCCTGTTAATTTGGATTTAAGCGCTCTTGTAGCCCGAGCTTCTGAAAAACCTGCAGTATTACCAAAGGCATCTGGTGTAAAGCCCACCAAGGTCGAGCCTACCAAGCCACAATCACCCAAGCTGGCTACAGGCAGGAGAACAGCAGGCGCTGGACCTTTGACGCCTGGTCGAGGTGTTTCTTTACAGGCTGCTGAAGCCAAGGCAGCAGCAAAGGCTGCAGCTATGACATCTCCAAAAGGCCCTCATGCTGTTTTTGGTAGAACGTGCACTGCTCGTGCTGCTGAATTGGCTACTTCTCGTAACAAGAAGAAGAATGGAGCTGCGACCCCCACTCCTCCTCGTGTTGCTGTTGCTGCTGCAGCACCGGTGGTGACTGCATCTGCTCCTCAACAGGCCATGGATCCTATCTATAAAATATCAAAACAATTATTTGTAGAACCTGTAGTTGTAGTAGCAGCACCCTTTCCCGAACCTGCTGTTGAACCGCCTCCTTCTCCTCCCTGTATTTCTGTTGCCCCTTTTGTTAATGATGGCAATTCAAGCAATGGCACCGCTTCCCCTATTTCTGGTGTTGCTGCAGCTGCCTTTGAAGACCCGTTTAAGACTGAGTCGTCTGTTGCGATGGTATCTGTGAGCTCAGTTGCTATGAAGAGCTTGGGAGCTATGCCATCAGAGGTCCAAGAAGAAGAAGACAATCAGGAGCAGCAGGCAGAAGAGCAACCCATGGCAGTAACCCAGCAGCACCACAAGGAGCCTAACTCTCCCACTGATACATCTTGTTTGGCACGCAGTGATAGCACTGCAGCATTGGCTGCAATGTTTGCTTCTGATCCTATTGTTGCAGTTGATGATAACTCTACTGTTATTGTAGAGGGGACTGCCAATATCACGAGCGCTGTGGAAGAGGAAGAGCAATAAGCAGCCATAGATACAATGGCATCCGAGAAAGCAGATTGATGATGCAACTATTGTTGCTTAAGTGAAGCAACAGGTACTTACCTTCCCTTATTTATCTATTCTACTTTAAATACCTTTGCATTATTTTCTTCGTGTTACCGCCTTTTTTACTTTTGCCCTTTCCCCTTGTTACTTTTATATTATTTCGATCACCACTTCATCCAAATGTAATATTTGTGAATTATCCCTTGAGATCAACTCCACATTATCCTTTCTATCTGTCTCGGACGCAAAGTAGCGAGTTTATAAAGTATTGGGCCTAGTCATCGCTGTTGGCGGGTGTGCTACGCCTGCTGCGGTTCGAGTGAATTCGGTGTTGCTGCAACGCTATTAAAACCCCAAAACTTTGTCCAGAATCGATCATCTTTAACCAATTAAAATCTATTTCAATTATCTACAGTAATATTACTGATACTTTACGGCGAAGGATCGCCAAGTAAATAGCCTTCAACCCCGGCCAGCTTCAACATCGCTGATAAAAAAATCTGCGTCGACCAACAGCAATAACCATACAGGACTCTAAGCTGCATGGCACCCAGTGTACCTCATGATTATACCCCAGATTATTTCAGCATAGACCACGAAAACACAGTGCGTGACCAGGTGCCAATGGCTGGGACCTCTGTTGTGGCGCAGCCCCATTCACAGCCGCAAAATTCAGGACACGCAGCGTTTTTAAACCAATGGCAGCAATCAATTCAACCTAGATTAACCCAATTACTTGCTCAGCTTGGAAGTCACGAAGTCGCCAAGAGTTTGGCACTTGCTCAGGTAAATGTTTAATGTACCCCCTTCTTCTGATTTCTGAACACACAAGATTTCTGGCCCATTTCTCGGTTCTGATCATTGATTCCCTAATATACGCGTTCTTACATCTTTTTCGCTATCAAATTACAGATCATAACCTACTTGCCAGTGTTGACAGAAGGCAAACAGTTACTTAAAGCGGAAGCTTTGTGCCTTTTGGGCAACCCTGCTCTCCAAGATTTCCACGTAGCATGCTGTCACCAGGGATTACCCTTGACACAATTAGGCCCAATGGGCAAAGTTTGGGAAAGCGGTGTAGTTCAAGTTGTCCAGCACGCTGGCAATCTCCCTACTGATGCTCATCCATTAAATATATTACCACCGGAGCTTGCCACCGCTGCGATTGACGAGATAGTCTACCTCCCAGTGTACGATTCAGCCCCTGGTACTACCGTACAAGGTGTCGTAGCTGCACTTGAGTTGATGGTAAGTCCACGGAGTATGGATGTCATGGTTGTAGCCAACCTTATTAGCACTGTCGCTGAAACAATGGGGCAGCTCGGATTAGCACTCAGCAACCCTGTCCAGGCACAGCATACCAGTAATCAACCTTCAGATGGGAGAGGAATGGCACGGAAACGTGACCCTTATGATAGTGGTATGAAACAAGGATCTTCCTATGAAAACAATAACCACGCTTGGACTACTGGCACTTCTGTTCGCTCTTTTAATAGTGGTGGTGGTGGTATGGGTCAACGTACTATGTCTGTTCGTACTATGGGTGGCTTATCCAGGATGAATGAGTAGTATTACAAGTATTATAATCATAAAATTGAACATGATATATGGTGTGATATGGAAAGAACTGAATTAAATTTCACTTTGACACTTCTTTTAGACTTCCCTATTGATCAATCGATTGGTAGTTAGATGTTGGTTATTTGTCGTTTCCTTAAATAAACGGCAGAAATTTAGCTGATTTTAAGCGTAATATAGCATACCTTGTTATTACTCTTTCCTGAGCTTTTATTTATTCCAAAGAACAAATGAACAATGTACCTTTTCTGTTTTCAAATACGTTTCTTTCTGCTTGTGTTTGAATTACCGCACCCTTTGTCCGCAGCATTTTACTCTTCTTTTTGTTGCTGTTATACCTTTGCACGCATCTTTCTTCTCTCTGGCCGTGTTCCTTCTACACGTGCCATGATATACTCTACCTTTTATCTTTCAGCTTTTGTCAATTAATCTCTCTTTTCCCAGAAAGATGGTGCGTGGACAAGCAGAGGAAATTTGCTCTGCTCCCTAGTCCTCACATTTCCTTGTTTCTCTATCAAAAATATGATCCTAGAATTGCACTATAATCTCTCCCACACTTGAACAATACTACCCGAGTACCAATATCCTATCTTTCCTTGTAAAATAGCTTGAATACACACAGAAACATACAAAACCATAAATGAAACATATCAATCAACTATTTTGTTCAAGGCAAAAACTCGTTGGAAAATAAATTATCTGCCTGTAGAGATTCTCTAGGAACAACGTCGCCAACATCTCCAGATCTCAATCCATCTAAAGAGGTAGTATCTACCCCAGCATCACCACGAGTCTGAACCTTTGTGGTCAATAAACCATTAGTAGACAACCAGTCTAAAAATTTATTCCATCGATCACTGTCCATGTGACCCCACTTTTTGGTTGCTTCATTCAAGCATAAGCCAGCAACGACCTGGATACTACCTTTAAGCACCTCCAAATCCAAAGGCTCAGATAAATCAGGGTGCTCTTCAGCGACTGCTTTGGCCATGATCTCAGCTGCTTCTTCAGGATTAGCAACAGCAAATCTGTAGCCTTCCGCAGTAGCAGTCAACACTTTGGAAAGCTGGTCTTTCTTCTCAGAGATTGAATCAGGATGAGCGACAACCACGGGAGAGTAACCATAAGGAATACCATAATCTCCTAGCTTAAATACGTTTAATTCAACTCCTTTAAGCTTGGCTTCGACTCCTTCCCAGCCCATAAACACCCAAGTGGATTCCGCTTCTCCCTTTAAAACTGTTTCCCACAGACCAAGCATAGGGAGACCCAATTCTTGATACTCACCAGTTCCACCATCAGCTTTGATCATCTGCTGAACGATGCGTCCTTCATAACGGGCACCGTAGCTTGCATATCTTTTACCATCAAGTTTAGAAGGTCGGTCAATTCCGCTAGATTTTAAAGTGACAATAGCAGAATCATCACGTTGAAGTAGGGTAGCTACAGCCTTGATAGCAGGTTTGGGGGTAGAAGGAGGGCGTGTGTTAAAAGATATGACAGTTTCGGAAGGGGTGATTGCCAAGAGAGCTTCGCCACTCTCCACACGGGATGCCGGTGTGGCGGTGTAGTTGTCAGAGTGAGGGCTGATCAAGCTTACATCCAAGCCAGCAGCAGAGTACATGCCTTTTGCTTTAGCAACGTAGAACCCGACATGATTGCCTGCAGGAAAATTTAAAAGAATAAGATTAAAATGACAGAGAGACATTTGACTTTGTTTAAAGGTATTTAAAGGCCTCTGCTCACCATTGGGCTTCCAGTCCAATGCGATCTTGACAGCAGTCGACATGATTGCTGGATGAATTATAGATATGTCGGAAAATCTGCCGTCACTGTCACCTGTATTTTGTCAAGTTTCAAGCAGGCAGAATTTCGCCTTTCTTCCTCTGACGCGGTTCAAAAGACTTCTTATTGGACAAAAACTTATACCGAAGAACATTTCAAAACAGAGTAAATTCTATAGAGTCGAAGGCACCTGGCGAGGAACCTTGTAGACAAGAGAAAAGACAAGAGAATCGAGATTATATTATTTTTCAAAATACAAGACCCATTATTGTTCGGCATTATTTTTGGTTTTTCCTCTTTGATTAAACACCTGGATACCCATGGGAGGAAGCCTCTTGCTTGCAGTGCACTGCAAAAGGGGGGATCCAGTGGGTTTAAAAGATGCAGTGATTCACTATGTTGCCAACACCTATGGCCAACGGGTGTGTTTGCAAGATTTCTAATATTAGAGTTATTTTTAAGCATACCCATTTCGCACGAACACCACAAAATCTTGATTATTGACTTTTTCCCAACCTTCCTCTCGCAGTCGGCCGAAGATTGCAGCGACGATCTGACTGAGGTCGAGACGCTGAGAGCCCAGATCATCAATCAACCTAAAGCAACCCCTACTCTCCGTGCATCTCTCATCAAGTACTACAGCATTATCTCTGCTATGGAGTCACGATTCCCGATTTCCAACGCCTCTGATCACGTTAACGTCAAGTTTGAATGGTATGATGCATTTCACCCTACAAAAAGCTGTGAACAAGCTAATATTCACTTTGAAAAAGCAGCAATAGCATTCAATATAGCTGCTACGATCAGTCAATATGCCTTAGAATCTGATCGCAGAATTGAAGCTGGGTTGAATAATGCCATCAAGTTATTCCAAGAAGCAGCGGGAGCCTTTGCTCATTTGAGGGACCATGTCGCCTTAAAGGTTGATGTACCCAGGCCGATAGATCTCAGTCCAGAATGTGCTGCAATGTTGGAGAAGTTAATGCTTGCTCAAGCTCAAGAATGTGTTTTGGAAAAGGCTATTACTGGCAACAAGCAACCAGCTACACTAGCCCGTCTCGCAAAGCAAGTAGCTGTATTTTATGATGAAACATCTCGTTTGTTATCTTCAAAACCACTCTCAGATCATTTTGATCGATCGTGGCAAGCTCACGGCGCAGCAAAGAGCCTTCTTTTCCATCTTGAGGCAGATTTACAAAATGCAGCTCATCTCCGTAGTGAAGATTATTTGAGGGGAGTAGCTAATGAGATTGCCCAGTTGAAGGCAGCGAAAACTTCATTAGAAGCAGCAAAGAAAGAAGCAAAATCTGCGAGTAAGGAGCTTCAAGATAATGTAGCTGAAAAGGAAAAATATGTCACTGAGCGGTTGGCTGTGGCAGAAAAGGAAAACGCAATGGTGTATTTGCAACGCGTTCCTGCCGCTGCTGAATTGCCTGGCGTGGTCCCTGCGTGTCTGGTAAAATCATTGCCCTTGACGGATTTTGGCTCTACCTCTACAAGTGAGAAAATGTTCAAAGGTGTTGTTCCCGAAACAACAACAAGGGCTTTATCAAAGTATACAGATATGGTGGATTCTTTAATTAGAAAGCAAACTGACGCATTAGCAACAGCAAGTGATGATGCACGTATTAAACTAAGAGAATGGGAGTTGCCTGAAAGTTTAGCAGCGTTAGAGCCACATGGGAGTGTTGCCGCTCTGCCTGATGCTTTACGGCTTGATCTTGAAAAAGTTGAAGAATCCGGTGGATTACCTAATTTACATGATCTTCAAGAACAAATACGCAACTTACGTACTGTAGCCGAATCTGAGTTAATCGAAGCCGAGAATGAGCTTATTGCTGAGGCTACAGAAGATGAGAGTCTCCGTGCTCACTATGGACCTCGATGGACTAGGCCACCTTCCACACAGTTGACGAGTCATTTAACTGAGAGAATCAAAGGATATCGTGGTAATTTAACAGCTGCAGCTGAATCGGATGCGAAATTAGATATAAGACTCGCTGCAGAAGCTGCTGCTTTTGGTGCATTGGACCCTGCTGCTGCATCTGCGGGGCTGCCAAGACTACAAGCACCCATGCTGAGTGTAGATAATATGGAGCCTGCTGCTGCTGTTTCTGCTGTACGTGCTGGTTTAGATGGGTTGGCAACTTTATCATCACAGCGTGCAGCTCTGGAGCAAGCTCTTAAAGAAAGAAAGGCCTCTGACGATATATTAACAAAATTACTCGGTGGCAGTGGTGATGGTGATTTGGAATCTTTCTTCAAAACTGAGTTGGCAAAGTATGACGACTTAATTAAAGGAGTAGAAGAGAATGTTAAGAAACAACGTCAGTTATTAGAAGCTATGGCTGCAGCTAATTCTACTTTTAGAGAAACATATAATTTCGCAGATTGGAAGAGAGAGTGCGGTACAGCGTCTCAAGGCGTTCGTAGCACTGTCCGTACTTTTCATGAGATCTCTGGTAACTTGACTGAAGGTGTACGATTTTACACTTCGTTACAAGATGCTGTCGCTGCTGTGAAAGTACAGGTTGGCGATTATTGTATGCAAAGAAAGATTCAAAGAGATGAAAAGTTGTTGCAATTGAAAAATGCAGCAGCTGCACAGGAAAGTGCAGCACAGCAACAATTTGCTGCTATGAGTTTACAGCATCAACAACAACAACAACAACAGCAGCAGCAAGGAGGGTATGGAGGTGTTGTTGCACCACCGCCTTTTCCACCACAGCCACAGCAACAACAGCAATGGCCTGCACATTTTTTAGGAGGACCTCCTCCCGGTGGACCACCCCCACCCCCACCCCCACCTCAGCAGCAGAATGGTGCCCTACAGCAACAAGGCTATGGTCAATATCCAGGACATGTGCCTCCACCGCCTCCTGGGTATGGATCTGGACCTCCACAGCAGCAACCGCCACCCCAACCGCCGCAGCAAGGAAATAATAATCCCCTTAGTAACTTTTTTAGGTTTTGATAGCTCCGTAAATGATCGACAAATACCATGTCTTGGTTTCTATTTTTCTTTTGTAATGAACACTGCTGAAATATATATTATATACACGCAGAATAGACCATATGGAACAAGCAATAAAAAAAAGCAAATAAACGGTTCTAATTTCTTTCTTTCTCTCTCTCCACTTCTTCTACTTTTCCAACATCGGTCATTTGCAGCCCATGCTATGGATCATAACGCCCATTTGGGCCCACATTCTATTCTCAGCTTCATCAAATACAATCGAGGCAGCACTCTCTACAACACCGCCAGTACACTCGATCCCACGTTCAGCTGGAAGGCAATGCATAAACTTCGCTTGAGGTCCTGCTGCTGCCATCATTGCTTCATTGACTTGGAACCCTTGGAATTTCTGTTTACGGATTTCTGCTTCTTCTTTTTGACCCATGCTAGCCCATACATCAGTATATATAACATCTGCACCTTTGACTGCCTCCATAGGATCGTGTGACACAGTGATTGTAGATTGACCACCAGCACGGGCTAATTCAATTGTGTCGGCATCAGGTTCAAATCCTTGAGGGCAGGCACAAACGAAATCCATACGGAATTTGGCAGCCAATCTCAACCAAGAATGGACAATATTATTACCATCTCCAACATATACTATCTTTAAATCTTCATATCTACCCAAATGTTCTTTTGCAGTCATTATGTCTGCCATGATCTGACAAGGGTGGTTGTAGTCAGTGAGACCATTGATGACGGGAGAAGAAGAGTATTCAGCAAGGTCCATGATATCCTGGTGCGCAAATAAACGGGCCATGATCATGTCGTTGTAGCGGCATAAGACACGAGCAATGTCGTTTGTGGGTTCCCGCTTACCTAGTTGGATGTCGTTGGGGCCAAGATACAGAGCATGGCCACCGAGCTTGAAGAAACCCTGTCAAGTTTGGGAGATTTATGGGTTGGTTGATACTTAGTGAAGCAGAGGTGCAGTTTTGATTGTATAAATCTAGAAAATTTGGGAGTACCCTAGGGCGGGCCGTTTGTTTCAGGAATAATCATGGCGGAGCAAAAAGCAAAGCAAACTTACTGTTTCAAATGAGACACGAGTGCGCATACTGGGCTTTGTGAAGATCATTGCGAGAGATTTCCCTGCAAAGGGCTTGTAGGATTCATCACCAGCTTTCATTTTAGCCTTGACCTCGGCTGCAGTGTCCAACATGGCCAACAGCTGATCCTTGCTAAAGTCATCAATGTGCAAGAAGTGGTGACCGTTGGATGGAGGAGTAACGGTGGTACCATTCCAGGATTTTGCAGCAGCAGTTACAGCCATTCTGAAGGATTTGCGGGCTTGTCTAGAACAAAGTGGGATAGCCCTTGCCATGTGCATTTTATCCGCAACGATGGGTGTTTTGAGACCCTGCATAGTGGCTAATTCCTTCTATACGATGTAAAATTTTGTATTACAAAGTTTATAGCTTCTCAATCAATTCTAAATGAATTCTTCTTGGTGCCGAGGGCATTGAACCCATCTGCTGCTTCGCCCTAATCTTAAAGAGGGCTCTTCAATTTCATCTCATAACAGCCTGGTTTTATGATCAAAAGAACCATCGCGTCTAGAGCAAGCGCAATTGGCCAGTTACCTTATCTATATCGCTACGGCCTGCTGGCCCAATTGCTAGGATCGTTTTAGAGCCAGCCGCGACCTGGGTTCGGCCTGCGTCATGAACTGCAAATGTTGGTAACCCTGCCATCCTTGCTCTAGCTGCTAGCGCACTTAGTTCACTATTATCGTGAGCTTTAAGGCAGATTTTGGGTTGTCCACACTCTTCCCACTGTGCTAGAAGAATCTGCTTGCCTAGAGCATGCAATTCTTCAACTATACCGACCGCGCCGTGAGCGCATTGTGCCCCTGCAAGAGGGTGAACGAATTGGCGCTTTAGAAGTGATAAGAGATCAAAAATAGAAGACAATGTGCACGTTCGCGCTCTTACCTATCTTTCCTTTGCCCATCTTAAGGGAGTCATTAACAACCAAGACCAACTTCAATTCTTCCTGAGGAGGGGGCACGCGGCGACGTGGAGCCCGACGGGCAGGGCGGGGCGATTCTGCACCATCTTCGGTTGTCGCGCCGGCATCTAGCCACCAACGTAGTACGTAACCCCCTAGCATGAACAGCGCTCGAGTCACCCACTTATTCATAGGAGGGATAGGCCTCATCTTTCGATGATTTAAATGTGTCAAAAAATTCAAACTCAAATTGGTAGCGAGGCGAAGTCTAATGTCAGGAAAGGCACTCTTATCGTTTAAACAGCGTAAACCGGTTTCTCAAAATCTTCAAAATGAATCGCAATGACAGCAAACAAGCCTAGAAGGGCGGCTTAGCTGTGTCTTCCTACACACAAAAGTCTCGAGTTGTGAACAATAGCAGCATTATTTAAAAATGCATGTGCATATAAACTGACAAATTAAGTTGAATACAATGCAATTAGCGCAGCATACTCGATTTGTTGATAGTGATGATGAAGATATTTCAAAATCAGGGATGCAATTGGAGACCGCCCCTGCTGGATCTCCATATCAACTTTCATTAGCACCATCTACAAGATCTAACTTCTCTTTACTTTCTACAATCAGCACTGATTACGATCAGAAAGACCAATGCTATGTTTTACATCTTGCTCACTCTCCGGCCACTGGGATGGTGGCAGCTGCCTTGTCCAACAGACAAATAAAGCTATTTAATCTTAACGATGGGGGTCTACAGTTTACAGGTAGCATTTCCGGTCATACCGGAACCATCACATCTGCTCAATGCCCTTTAGAAGACGAGCCATACCTGCTACAGACGACTTCTGCCGACGGCTCAGTACGGGAATGGGACCTGCGTACTGGCCAAGCAGCTCGAGTATTCAATGCTGGAAACCAAGAAATATCGTGCTGTACAACAAATGGATCTCTACTAGCTGCAGGAGCACGTGATAACGTTCTCTTTTGGGATAGAGGCACTAGTAAACATATGTCTAGTTTTATAGATACTCATTTCCAAGATGTGACTCAAGTGAAATTTCACCCTATGACTCGCTCAGCATTTATTAGTGGCTCAGAAGATGGCCTTGTAGCTGTGTTTGATACATCTGGCGGTTTAGATGAAGATGAAGGTTTCAGAGCTGCACTTAACATAGATACCGCTGTAGCTAAAATTGGGTTTTATGGTGGAGGAGGGAAAGGGGATAAATTGTGGTGTTGTAGTGGAACAGAGACATTGCATTTGTGGGAATGGGCTGCAGCATGTGATGAAGAACTTCAAGGTGGGAATGGTCCTTTAGGTCAATCTCTAGATGCTAGAACAAAATTGGTTGGTTTACATGGGAGTATTGGGGGTAGCAAGAGTGATGGTGGTAGTAAGGGGCAGCAAGAGCAAGTTACTAATGCTGCAGATTATTTGATTCAATGCGAGTACGATTCAAATACTGATGAATTGGTAGTAATAGCAGGTAATAATACTGGATCTGCATCTGTCTTTCCAGTAGTACAGCCACCCAATGGAGCTACAGACATTAATTTAGATTTTAGACCTGCTGTATCAGCATTGGAAGGTGGTCATACCGATGTAGTGCGTTCTATAACTTGGTTGAATGGTACTGGACCTCTATGGGTCAGTGGAGGTGAGGATGCACGAATTTGTGTATGGAGCAGTGTGCCAGGGATGGTAGGTCCAACGCCGCAACCGAGCAGTGTATCTGGGGGGAGTAGTGGTGGAGATAGTGCTGCAAGACATCGTATGCAGCAAGCACATATGAGAAGAGCATCTCCATATTGAAACTAGTGATAAATTGACACAAGTGTAAATTACCTATGCAAAAGCCCATTTTAATCGGTTGAAACAGCCCATTTTATCAAATCAAAAAGCAGGAGCCATTCAATCGAGAGAGCAGGGGGATTAACCATTGAGAATCAACCTCGAGTTCATTTTACGTAAACAACCTCGATTCGCTCAACTCCTGCGCATAATAATTCTATAAATCATTTCACAGTCGGCTAATATAGCTGAACTGCGTATCGTTTGCAGCGTGAGGAAAAACCTTTGTTCAAATCCACTCACAATTTAAATTTTTACGTGCTACAGCCTTTTTTATCAGAAGTGCTGCGCTCTATCAGTTACAAATAATACCAAAGAATATTGAGAAACGTTGCAAAGACTGCTACAAGCCCCTGATCTCGAAGTCTACAAATTACCTTAAATTATGGCTTCCATTGAAGGATTAGACGTGAACACGCCATCTGGCATCGTCGCTATTGCGGAAAGTGTTACATACTACCTTAATCTTCGGCTCTCTGCGAAGGAAGCACACGTTGACGTGGTCATTCCTGCTGCAGTAGAGCAGATCGTGGAATTGGCCAGCAGCTTGCCTTTGCCCAGTACTCAAAACTGGGCTAGCCTTGCAGTAGGCAAGATGCCCAAGGAAGCCAAGGCGAAAGCAGCCAAGCCCGAAGGAGAAGGCGGTGCTGCTCGCTCCAGAGGCAAGTGGACTGACGCCAACAAAGAAGAGCTCGTCAAGATGGTTGAGGATGCAAGTTTCCGCACTGAAATTTTGGGCAGTGACGGCACTCACAACGGATTTCCCAATTGGTCTGCATTGGCACGTCGTTATGGATTCTCTGGTGTCGCTCCCGTTTACAGGCAGTACCAGGCTATCACTAATAAAGACCCTCCTGGCATCAAAGCCAAGCCGGCAAAAGAAGGCGGTGAAGGTGGAGAACCTGCTGCCAAAAAAGCTAAAAAGGAGACGAACGGCGCCGGTACTTCTAATATTGCTGCAGCTGTAGCTGTTGATGTAGCTGCAGATGGCTGGACTAAAGAGGCATGCGATCTTCTTGTCAAATTGGTGGAAGATGCTGCGTATCGTAAAGCTCAAACTGGAAAAAAGAAATTGAAGTGGTCTAAGATTGCTGAGAATATTGGAAAGCATAAAAAAGAGAGCAAGAAGAAGTATACACAGATTACTGGAAAAGAAGCACCTGAGAGTGATTAATCTATTTACTGACGAACTTTGTTGTTTTCCTTCGAAGATGGACACAAAGCGGCAGAAATTATCTGCCTTGGTGACACAACCATTTATGACTTTTGATGAGCTACAACCCTCCATCTCATGACAATCGGTACTTAATTGGCCTCTTTCTTTGGCATACTTCAATTGATTGACTGTAACATATAGATTATGAGCTCTAATTTAAATTAGCATCTTGGGCTCCAGGTTTTTTAAACTTGATTTCAAAACAAACTTCAAGAAACCTCTGCCTCCTTTACTTCATTATTGAATCTATTGTCATCATTATTCAGTAACAATTATTTCTACTACGCTCTCAACCTGCATATTATTGTTGGCTTCGGGTTTTAAACAGGGTTTTGTTCAAATTGCAAGCATTCAATATATTATTAGTGGAAGCTTATTTATGAAACTTATGGGGACGCAATAGTATCGAATGTATCGAAAACATATCATAGCACAGCTTCTGCTGCTATGTCTGCTAGTGGGCAGGTTGACACCGGAAGTTGCTGCACAGAACGAAGAAGACGGAATTAATCGCCCTCAAGCGTTAGGCATCTTGAAGAAAGTCACAGGCGTTGGAGACAAGGAAGTAATCAGTATTGTCAAGGACATAGACGAGGACGAGTTGGAAGAGGAAGAAGAGGACGGCCAAAAAGAGTCGATCGCTCATGTATGTTTGTTTAAAATACCCCCTTTTAATTGCTTTTCTTCCAGTGTTTGCTCGCCTGTTTAGCTCTTTAGTGGAAAATACCGATAGGTTACTCAATCCAATCTAACGCTGAATCCATTGCTCTTTGCAGATGCTAGACGAGGCCTTGAAGGAAGAATTCAGTCACGAGGAGGAGAAAAAAGCCTCTGTTGGCAAGCAGTATAACGAAACTGTCTCAGCCAATGAAGGAACTACAGAAACAGTTGTCATTATCAGTCAAAAGAAGGAAAAAGAGCGAGCAGCAAATCGCACAGCCGAGGCAGATGCAAATGCAGAAAGTAGTGAGAGCGGCAGTGGCGCTACCGCAGATGGCACTCACTCCTTTTCCAACAATAACGACAGCGATGAAACCCCTAGCGATTACGAAAATGAGGTCGATTATGATGACGACAGTAAATCCTCATTAAACCAAGAAACTGATGTAGATCGTATTATAGATAGTAAAGATAATGAATATGTTTTATCAAAACCAAATGAAGAAGGATCTATGGGTTTGACCCTGGACCCTCAATTTATTCGAGATTTAGGTGTACTAATTGGAGTATGTGCAGTAGGTGGATTAGCAATGGAAGCTGTCCGTCAACCTACTATTAATGGATATTTTCTAGCAGGATCAGCGGTAGGTCCAGGAGGATTGAAATGGATTAAAGAAATAGTACAAGTACAGAGTGTAGCTCAATTAGGTGTGGTTTTACTGCTTTTTATCATGGGTCTAGAACTCAATTTAGGTAAATTGCGTGCTGTGCGTGATGTGGCACTATTAGGTGGGTCATTACAAGTTGTGTTGATGAGTACGCTTGGTGGGGTTGCGGCTGCGGTGATTGGTGTGGGGACCTACCAAGGAGCTTTTGTGGGGGCTATGTTGGCAATGTCTTCAACATCAGTAGTCGTAAAATCTCTTCAAGATGCTCGGGCATCCAATACCCCTCATGCTCAGATAACTATAGGTACTTTAGTATTACAAGATTGTGTGGTCGGGTTATTATTTGCATTCATGCCTGTGTTGGCAAGTGCTGGGAGCGCAAGTGGCGGAGTGAGTTTACGTGAACTTGCTACAGTAGCAGGCCGTGTGATGGCAATGCTTGCAGTGACAGTAGCTGTCGCTGCACTTGCTGCAGCTACTTTTTTACCGATGCTTACTCGGCTGATCTCTAAATTTTCAAAGGAGACTTTTCTCATGACGATTATAGGGTTTTGCTTAGCTGCAAGTATGGCAACCACACGTGTCGGTGTCTCGGCAGAACTTGGTGCCTTCTTAGCTGGTGTTCTACTCTCTGTCACCGATCAACAAGAGACTATCATCACTGTTGTAGAACCAGTTGGGCATCTATTTTTAGCTTTGTTTATTGCATCAACTGGCCTAACTATTCCACCTGCGTTCATCGCTGAACATTTACTCGTGCTCGCTGCTGTCGTAGCTGTCGTAGTCACTGCAAAATCGCTCCTTATAGCTGGAGTTGTTTTTGCATTTAGATTCCCTTTAGACACCGCTCTTGCTGTCGGAATAAATTTAGCACAAATAGGAGAATTTGGATTTGTGCTACTTAGTATGGCGAATCAACATGGAATAATAGCAAGTGAAGTTTACTTGTTATTGATGGGCACGACAGCATTATCTCTGCTATTAACTCCATTTATGATTCAACTTAGTGTGAGATTACCAAAATCAAGTCGTGGCGGTGACCTTGGTATAGTACACTCACCATCTGGCGCTCAAGCGAGTTCGCAGAATGGGGGTGGGGCTGGTGGTGGTGGTAGTCATAATGGTAGTTTGAATGGTGGCAGTGGTGGTGATGATGTAGAGCAACCAAATAGTTTAATGGTGAGTTCTTCTTCTCAATTACCTTTCTTATCTACGAGATCAACTAGTTTGGGGGGAAAAGAGTCACCAGCAGCAGTGCCAGTATTCTCATCTTTTGATGTACATGGCAATGGTGCAGATGGAGACAATGGAGATGGCATGGGTGGGAATAGAAGAGGAGGGTGGCACATGTTACAACCTAGACGCCATTCTACGAAATAAATATAGATATAATCATAAAGCTTTTTCTCTTCTCTCGTTTCCTCGTTGCAGAAACGGCGTAGTAGTGGTAATTCATTCCCTGTAAGTCCTCGATCTCCTAGCTCTGAGGCTGTGTCTCTTGGTGGAATGGGTGGTACGACAACAACCCACCGCCAGACATATAGAGCGAATAGCATTGGTGGTATGAATGACGGCAAAGGGAATACCGCAGTGTAAATCGGTATATGCATTTTACATGAATAAAGTAGTATAATCTAATCAAATTTTGAATTAACAAAGAAATAAACAATTGAATACATTATTTAATGGTATATTGATTCTATGTCTAGTCTAATCTCTTTGTAAGGATGGTAGTAGCTTATAAAGTGAGTCGAGTGATATATAAAACAAAAAAAACAAAACCTAAAATGCCAACACGCTTTGCTGGTGATACTTCAAAAGAAAGTCTACAACGGGTCTGCCCTGGTTGAAATTAGAATGAGATCAATAAACAAAGCAAGCAGCGATCTAATCATAACTACACGTATAGGGAGTGTCTTAAGAAATGCTCTGGGAGTAAATCAAATTGAATGCCGAGGAGGTGGCCTCTGCCTCATGCAGTGCCTGTTGGCAAGGACTCAAGTGCTGATGCAGGAGCAATAGCATCCTCAAATCCTGACGTTTTCTACGCGAGAGGGCAGAACTGGCCGTTACTACCCCTGGTTTGGGGCACAAATTACTGAACCTCCATTGAAAGAATGCCTTTTGTACCTTGTTCAGTGTAGTAATCATGTGATTCTTGTGGGCCGCACGTGACAGTGCCGCTTTTTTCATTTCATATTTGAAGCCGCGAAGGACATTATCGTAAAAACATTTGGCTTCATTTACCCTAAAACTAACCCTAAGACCCCACCGCCTAGTGTTTCTCTGGAAAGTAAGTTGGCCGGCTCCCAACACCACCGTGCAAGCGGCCTGGAAGGATGTGCTGCCGCCGGCTGCTACTTACTTCCCTCAAACAACTGCCTAAATCGCTTTACATTGACATACAAACCCAATTAGCTGCTGATACTTGACAAATCGGATGTTTAGAAGTTACAAATGTGTAAATTATTCAAAAGCAACAACTTCTGCTTAAATTGAAACAAATGTTAACGAAAAAGAGGGTAAAATTGCATTTTTTTTATTGGGCTCATTGCATAGTTCGCAGGAAAATTTGAGCCTGCAGAAGCGAGAAAGGGGGATACTCAACAATCACAGACAAAAAAAGTATGTACAGATATGGAGGGAGGTAGATTGATTAGAAATGAATTTAAAAGAGAGATTTTAGATGTTTATTTTTTTGACGGAAGATGCACCACTCAAAGGAAGAGAGCGCAGTTTTGATTTATAAAGAGAGATTTGAAAAGAGAAATAGAATTCCTAAAAGTTTTAGTTTTATTTCTGTTCTAAGGGGAAACACTGCGTTTAATCGATCCAGCAAGAGATCTCAGCAATCCTACGGCCCAGCCGCCAACGTCACTGCCGGCAGCAGCAGCATCTTCTTGGTCTTCTAATTCTACCTGAGAGACGTTATTATTGCCATTGCCAGTGATGTATCCCCCGATTGCAGATATGGTATTAGAACCAATCTCAACAACCTGATGACAAGGGAATGCCTGCTCTTGTTTAATATTATACTGCCTAGTGTAGTACTGCTGCATCGTAGGATCTTGATGGTACTGATGAATGTTTTGCCCATTACTGTAGAGATTATTAGTGTTATGTACCATTGAAAGGAATGGTACAGTAGCTGATTGATCTACCATTGCTGGTTGTGCAGAGGCTGAAGTCAGTTCCCAAACTGCAGCAGCGTGCGTTGGCATCGGAGGCGACGACCATGGAGCTGTGGTTGCCATTGCTAAATCTGCACTTCCTCTGGTGCTCATAGAGGCGATAGAGGTGCTAGATGAATCGGAACCAGCAGATAATGGGTCCATAGATGCTAAGGGAGGAGTAATAGTACCCAATAACGTTGCTGGAGTCAAGCCTGAGTTACCACTAAAACTAGTGTGGAGCTGGTGCTGCTGCTGGTGTTGAAATTGCTGACAGGTGTTGTTATTCTGCTGCAAAACGATGCCAGGGTAGACTCTGGGTGGGGATGCAGTAGGAGAGGGGCTGTTACGAGCAATGAAATGACCTGCTGGTAAGAAACTAGTAGTAACAGCAACACCATTATTACTGCCTCCACCTTGTATCGTGCATCGGCGTTTTGGGTCCAAGGCCATGCCACAGGTAGTAATACTGCTACCACTGGACCGTCTAGAAATTAACATATTTTCAGTACAATCATCAGGATGGGTCCAGGTAGCGCGTGAGGGACTCGTAGGTGTCTCAATAACACGTTTAATTGCAGCAGCTGCTGCAGCAGCCGCAGCAGCAGAGGCGACCGCAGAGGGCCGAGGTGCAGGTGCTACCACTATAGCTGGTTTTGTGGTCAATTGAACCACCTTGTCACCTAAATAATGTACTGAAGAATCGTTTTGATTCACGTTTGTGTAAATGGCAGGTACTAGGACAGCTAAAGGGCCTTGCCTACGGCGATTGAGCAGCATAGATTGCTGGGTATGCACTTCCCGAGGGCCTCTAAAGCTGATCCCAGCTTGCTGTGGGAATTTCTGTGCATAGCGCAGCTGTCGAGCGCGTAAGTGGTAGTACACTTGAGGGGAATGGATACCTCCTGGCCACCATTCAGCAACAGAAGAGTCTGAAGATCTGGAAGAAATAGATAAAAGGGGAGGAGCGGTGAGCAAAGAGAGAATAAAACAGAAGTACTTTCTTAAATTTTCTAGTATAATCAGTTGCGAGTTTTATCTTACTTTACCGAAGTACTATGGCAATGATGTTGGAGCCCAGAGCATGTAATGCAATGCTGGCATCCACGGCGTCTCTGAACACGGGGAGCGGGAACAGGGGCCGCAATCGCAGTATTTGAAGTTCCTTGAGAGCCAACGGAACTAATCTGAGATGATCCATTTGAGTTTAATGATTGCTCAGCAGCTCCAATAGCGGCGCTAAATGTATTATTTTGACAGTTATTCACCCGGCTGTCTACTCCCAGACAATGCGGATGCGATAATATAAAATTTTGAGTCGTCGCCATTCTGTAGGGAGCAAGCAAGTTTACCAATCAGGTGTACAGCCACTAAGAGATACAAAGCAGTGCAGGACTGAGCAAAATGTCTAAGAATTTCCTATAACTATACGCGGCAAAGAAGTGTCATCCGCGCCCCATCGATTCAAAGGGCACCCACCTTAGGCAAAGGCCCAAGCTTTTCTCTCGCAGATCATTAGAATGAGATGAGCAATGAAGCGATCACAGATTAGAGCATAGGGACTTGGGTATTGTCGGGCTCAAGAACTTTTTAAACACAAACGTCGGAGAAACGTGAACTCTTGGATGAGTAAATGTTGGGGTCTAGAATAGGTATTGGCAATTTGGGGGTGATTAATGAATTAAACGTCTATTATAGAATTGGCGTAGAGCAATTACAACGCCGAAGAACTACTTAAGTGCACTGAACTCTGATCAATAAACAAACATATTTGGAGAGCTTCTTTCTTGGTTCATTTGAGGCTTAATCTGGACTGCCATTTTTGTCCAAATTAATTTTTCGCTTATCATACAGAATGAGCTTCTCTAGGAGAAAACACTTACTGAAGATTGACGCAGCAAGCTGCGTGGGTTTGTAATATATTCTTTATTCGACTGAATCTCTAATCCAAAACTCGCGCTAGCATAGAGGAGATAGTGGGCAAAATAGAAAAATGGGATGCAGACAGCAGGTATAGTGTTTTACGTACCTACAGAGGGGCTTGGGAAGAGGTGAGGACTGATTCCAGGTTAGTTAGCACGAGTTTTGATTAGTAGACCATCGTAGGAGGAACTCGGCTGTGTATAGGTGCTGCAGGGTTGTCGTCGAAGGTGCTATTGGGTGCTCCCAGTCAGCAGCACAGCACACTTTTCAGGGTGCTAAGGTTGTCAGAGCAAAAATAAACGCAAAATGCGAAAAAGATATAGATAAAAATGTAAGAAATCTAAGAACAAACTTTTTATTGTTAGGAAAAGGGGTGAAGTGTGGGGAAGGGATCAAAATAAGAAAAAAGTATTTTCGATCAAAGATGTGTTTGAAAAATTAGCAGAAAGAAGAGAGATTAAGTGAATGGGATTGATAGCTTGAGAAATGGAGAGACGATGTTGTAGAATGAAGTGGAGAAAAGTTAGTATCGCCGGAAATTGGCGTTTAGTGGAAATATTGTGGTGTTAGTGGAAGGAAAATTCTGCTGCCGCTGTCGGTTTTTTTGAAAAGCTTGCTGTGTAGAATCCAATTGACGGACTCTTTTACAAATTAAGAGTTTCATTTTAAGCGACAGTCCCGTAGCCACCACTACCACCTGCATTACTAGTAACAGGTGTCAGCAATGCATAATCTCTATCTACCCACGATTCTACATCCCTTAGAAAACAACCATACGCCACAGCCTCTAATACTGCCCTCCTTTGTGTCCCAACAGTCATATCAACAACCTCAACATTATTCTCAGCGACAGCTTGTTGCACCCTTTGCATCAACTCTTCAACACTGGATGCATCTTGCCCAATAACTTCCTGCATTTGAGATTGTAAGGCCTTGACGTCACCAAATAGTGCCTTTGTTTGACGCTCAACAAGAGTCGAGCCTTCAGTAGTAACGAGACGAGCAGTCGCCATCATAGTTTCTTGGTCGAATGATTCAACGTATTGACGTAACGCACCACGCTTTTTCTTTACGATAGAACTTGAAGTGTTATCTGCCTCCAATGGGGGTGGCGTCTCCGGAGTAGGTGGTGGTGCATCAGGATCTAAAGGAGAATCTACCTCATCTGCCATAGCAAAGAGCCTTTCCAACCGTGCCACTGCATCTTCAGGACTCTCCGGCACCATACCAATTTGTTTTGCAAGCTGGAATCGAGAATCAACGCGACGAAGGAAATATCCAAACATGATTGATGCTGCATACACTTGAGCGGCTTGTAATTTACTCATCTTAATACGAGTATCAGCAAGAGCCATAGAAGCAGGGCCAAGGATTGATAATACGTGTTCTTTTACCATATCCAAAGCTTCTTTCGTATGCACACCTTCGGTCAAAGATTTCAAAGCAGCAAGACTCTCAGGAATTGGCGAGATGTTGGGTAGAAGATCAACACCTAGAGCTTGGAATTTTTCTAAGATGCACACATACATTAAATCTTCAATTGCAACTGCTTCTTCCATACGGCGAACCTCCTCCATGCGTTTAGAAAGAACCAAGTCAAGGGGCTCAGAAGAGGAGGCTTCGCTGTCAGAGGAGGAAGAGGATGCAGCGGCATCGGCAGCGGCTTCTCGCGTTTCTTTGATTCTTTGGAACTCGGATTCAACTGCAGCACGGAATAAGTGGGGCTGCATTTCAAGGTAGTATGCGGCCATTTCACCAACTGGGGAGTTGAGCTTCGAAGGAGCCTGAGAAGAATATAAAGTGCGGCGGAAAAGGGACCGGGTGAGACACACAATCACAAATGTGAGGTTGTTCAACAATATTTTTCAGACAACACGAACAATGCGCGATTTAGATCTAGTGACAATCATTGTAGAAAGCTTACCAAAGCAAATTTAGGCTTGTCGTTATCTCCAGAGGCAGCGCTGTTTCCCTGGGCTACGACATTTTGCTTCAGTGGACGTCCAGATCTGGCAGAACGAGCAGAAGCTGGGTGGCTTCCGAAACTATGGTGCCTTCTTGCTGTAAGGTTTACGGCGGAGCCAATGTTTGCGGCGTGAAGGGGATTGCATGTCGCTGTGAAAAAGGGAGGCATCGCACCAACGGATTGACCACAGCGCACCTTACAAGCGATCTATAAAATTGTCTATAGAAGATGGAATGTCACTTGAAGGCATTTATATGAAAAGAAAATAAGTTTTGAGTGAACTGTCTCGGAGACCTTCTAGAGAGCTGAACAACCAGCAGCGCTTAGCTCAGAGGTGGTGCATTGTGATGCCAAAGCAGGGCAATCTACAGGGCACATTTGACCCCAGGATGACAATGCAACTGGAATACAGACTGAAGGAAGAGGAAACCACATCCCAGAGCAGCTTCCTCATTGCCCTTCCTGCCACCGCCCTTCCCTGGCTTTTGACACTGAGGTTACACATATAACAAGTCGATAAAGATAATGCAGGCAAGAAAATATTAAATAATAAGCAAGGAAATAGATACGATCACACTACTTTAATAAATGTAACAAAATAGTCAAAGCAAACTATTAATAATTAATGAGTTAGAAGGGCGATTCTACTGACGACGCCCTGCCGATGGTCATATATTTTTCGGACTACTTTTTTTACGAAACACACCCATACATCCACATCCATATCAGCCGTCAGGACAGTTAATTGCCCCTGTATACCCAGTACCAGCCTCGGCAGGACGATGCAAGTTCTCTAATTGCATATCGTTATTACTTCCATTATGTAGTATGGCTGCCTGTGCTTGATTCTTTCCTTGTTCAGATTGCATTTGATGCACAGCGGTTAAATGATTAAGCACTTGCTCTTCAAAACTACGTCGAGCTGCATCCTGCGCCTCCAATATACTTTCCATTTGAATCATTTGCTGACTCATACTTTCCACCTCGCTTCTCAATCTCATAATTTCATTCTTATCTTCTCTTGATCGATTTTCTGCGTCAATCAGTTTATTTCTAAGAAACAAAATACTGTCGGCATGCCGTGTCAATGTCCCTGAATGCTCACTTATAGCTCTCTGCATCATGAAGACGAGATTTTTCCATTCGATTCGCATTGATTGGATTGCGTTATTGGTAGCTACACTGGCGGTGGTTAATTTCAAAATTTCACCGTCTTTCGTTTGAAAAGTGGCATCAAGGGTGCTAACGCGGTGTTGAAGATCAGCATACAAGGAAGAAAGCATGGCAATTGCCTCAGGTAGGTCTTCAATGAACTTCGAGTTGTTAGTATCAAGGCAGGTGGTGGGGTTCTGATTGCCATTTAATGCAGTCTTAGCACTGCCACTGGTTCTGGTTCCGGGAGTTGGGGATGTAGACACCGGTGAATGATTCGTGCGGTGATGATGGTGGCGGTGGTGGTAATTGTGGTTGTTATGGCGAGTATTCGCTACTGAAAAAGCTGAATCCGTGATACATGTGTGGAAAGGAGCGGCAGGAGGAAGAGGAGATCGTTTGTTTTTAGGAGGGCGGGCAGGCGGAGGCGCCATCCGTCCAATAGGAGGAATAGGCATCGTTTCCAATTCTTGCTGATGTTCTTGATTAGAATTCAGCCTCATAGAGGTGGTGACCGTGTTTAGAGCTTCGTAGATCATTTTTTCATCGCGAGCCTCTGAAGTAGGCTGTGAAGAAAAGTTGACAGGGAAAGAAAATGAAGGAAGACGCTCCTCGGTGGCGGCAGAGGCAGAGGTTAGAGAAGAGGGAATTTGTGTAGCTTCAAGAAAGCCACGTCCCTGCTCGACGTTGCGCCTGTAAGATGTGTACTCTACTTCTTTCTTCTTGCGTTTGGCAGCTTGCTGATGCAGATAAAGAGGAGAGGCAGGTGAGAACAATAAGATGGGAGGCCGAGAAAATCGAAAATCAGAGGTGTTGCAGTTTTGCCCCAAAATGACTCACCAAGGGTTCAGAGGCGGCAGTCGTCTCAGAATTTTTAGCTAGTACTTGATTCCTTATTTCCTCTCTCATGAGGAATAAATAGCGAAAGAAGAGGTCGAAAAAAGAAGTCGACCCAAAGAAGCTTTGCAGGCCCTGCAGGGCAAGCTACTATAAAAGATGTTTAGGGGAGGCCGTGCTCAAGGGCTGCTCGGTATATCTAAAAATGAGACTGAATAAGCGGGCGAGCTAAACCGAGGTATGTTTGTCCTTTCGCAAACGATGGTTCCTCTGCCTTACACCTAGGAAGAAGCTAGCTGTCCCAACCCCCATTTCGACAACAGCAATTATTTTAATTAAAGAAGGCTGTAATGCATTTCTTTTGCAACTAAGATTTTAAAGTTACACATTCAAATCAAACATTTTTACTGGGAATGAAGCTCGCGACACAAACAGGGTCGCCGCTGTTTCCACACTAGAGAGCAAAAAGAGAAAAGAAAAACCCAGAGATACCTGCCTCGTACACTACTTAGTAAAATATCACAGAAAGTATGCATTGCCTTATTTATGGCTTAAAAAGTACATGGCAGTCACTGGATCTCCTAGGCCATACTGCTTTGCAAATTGGCGGGTATTGAAATTCTTCCTCCCATCTTTCTGACCACCTGAAGGGTCCTCCACTTCTAAAGGCTCTTGATTAGGTTGTTCAAACAACAAAAATGCATAGCGATGCGTGCCAATGGGCGGCGCAGGACCCCTGCATTTTAAGAACATGGAAAATTTATCAGAGCCAGAGAGGAGCCAGGAAAAGATTTAGAAAGAAATCCAACAGAAAAGTCTCGACTTACATATAAGGAGTGATCTCTGTGCCCTTTGCCGCCTCTCCGCCATCTGCTCCAGGAATATTGACGACAATCCAATGCAGCCACTCTCTAAACACAGGCTTTGCAGGATCGGGAGGGTCAGGGTCAGACATAACAATTGTATAAAGTCTATTATCGACGGTGCCAGTGAGATGCACAGCAGGGGTAGAGTGAGCCTGAATTTAAATAGATATAGGTAAATCAAAGAGGACATACTCCTTTAGGTAAGTATTTTTATTCTTAAAGTATAATTTAATGCAGAAAGAGCCATATATTAAAATTTTGAAACTCTCCCTTACATGGTCGGGTCTCAAGGTGACACCATTTTCAACATGGTCGTATTTATACTTGATATCCATCTTAATCTTAGTCTTCTTGACATGATCTACCACATCAGGGATAATCTTGCTTGATTCTAAAGTCATGCTGCAATGAAGAAGGAAGGAGAGGGCACAAAGCAGGGGCCGTAATATTTTCAAAAAAAAACAAAGTTTTCAAAATTGTGGGGCAAGAACAGAAAATCAACGCAACATACCTTATAATGTGACTTTTTCCAATGCAGTTTGACCTAAGGCAGGGTCGCAGCTTGGGCTGAAGAGCCGGGTAGAGGATAGATGCTGTAGATGTTTCAAGTGAACGAGCCCAGAGAGATTTGGCTGTATTTATAAATATTGGTCTATTAATTGCCTGTAACAAGGCCATATACTTTTGTTGATAGGTTCAATAATGCCGAAATAACCTCGATTTCGGTGTATTTAGCGGCCAAAGCGTCCACGTTGGACAGGCCGCTCAGCGGCTGGCAGTCAAATGCTGTGCTTTGCTTACTGGGGAGGGGGCGGCGAATGCAACAGTATTGATAGCCCCTTCGCCCTCAATCCTGACGTATAATCAATTACCATTGCATTTCAGAAGCCATCAGCGTCCCAAAGGCATTTATAGAGCTGCAATTGTGGTAATATAAATGATTTCTGCAATAGCATGGATTCCCAAGGGAGCCGCCAAGGCAGTGCCTGAACAAGCCGAAATTGATGAAGATGATGCTGAAGCAATGCTAGCTGCAGCTGATGCTGAGGCTCAAGGAGCAAGTGAGGTAAGATTAAGCGTTGAAAAGTTTTAAAAATGCATTATTCAATATGCTTTTCTCAAAAACACAGCACCGCACTTATGCCACATGCATATAAAACAATTATGAATTCTCTTACAACCGCATCTTAACGCATGCAGGACGAGATCGGGTCAGATAGTGAGCCTGAATCCGATGAAAACTCCACAGACTCTGAAATGGATGATGAGGCTGCTGTAGCCAAGGCTAGATCATTCGCTGCAGCTGTTAAGAGCACATCTAAGAGCGCAGCAGCTGCAGGGGGTGATTCCCTTGCTGCAGCCATGGCAGAATTGGATATGGAGAATTACGATAATGACGATGATCAAGACTTACCTGCTCGGAGACTTTTAGGCTCTGGAAACCCAGGAATGGCATATCATCGCAACCCTAAAGATGACCCATATCTTCGAAATAGTGGAGCCAATCATTCAGATAGCGATGATAGTGAAGAAGAAGACTTACGCATCCGGGATGATGATTTGTTAATCTTAGCTGCACGTAATGATGAAGACGTAAGTCATTTGGAAATGTGGGTTTATGAAGAAGCAGATGAACGCGGAGAAGGTAATTTGTACGTCCATCATGCTATATTACTCCCTGCATTTCCACTAGCACTGGCGTGGATGGATGTCGACCCTAGTGGGAGAAGTAGCAGGGGCAATTTCGCAGCAGTAGGATCATTTGAACCAGGAATTGAGATTTGGAATATGGATGTGTTGGATGCAGTTGAACCAGTGGCTACTTTGGGAGGAGCAGATTACGAGGCAGCACGTGCTCTAGCTCAAGAAGCCGTAGCAGCAGAAGAGAGTGGTAAGAAGGACAACAAGAAGAAAAAAAAGAAAAAAAAGAAAGCTGATGCGCAACTTCCACAAATCCCAGTTCGCCCTGGCAGCCATGAAGATGCTGTTTTAGGCTTATCTTGGAATAGAGAATTTAGAAATGTCTTGGCATCTTGTTCCGCCGACACAACTGTGAAAATTTGGGATGTAGCTGAATGCAAGCTATCTCACACTTTGACATACCATACAAACAAAGTACAAGCTGTAGCATGGAACCCAGCAGAAGGTCAAATATTACTTTCAGGTGGTTTTGATCAGCGGGTCTGCATGGCTGATATGAGAACACCAGGTGGAGAGCCAGCTTCCTGGGACCTTCCTGCTGATGTAGAAGCTCTTGCATGGGATCCACACAACCCTACATGCTTTGCAGTCTCTTCCGAGAATGGCGAAGTGCTGTTTTATGACGCTCGTGGTGGTGCTGGGTCAAAGCCGATGATGCAATTAGCGGCGCATAGTAAAGCAACGTCTGCTTTGTCGTTTAATCCTGCAGTGAAAGGGATGATCTTGACTGCATCTACAGATAAGAAAATAAAGCTATGGGGTCTAGATATTGGATCTGGTACTGCACCTGAATTACTTGCATCTGAAGATCTTAAAATCGGTGCGATATTTAGTGCTTCATTTTGTAGAGATGCACCCATGGTATTGGCTGCAGGTGGAGCAAAAGGGGCTGTTGCCGTCTGGGATACGACGAATAAAGAAGCAGTTAATGCATGGGTGGAGAAACAACAACAGGCTTAATTGAAATTCTGAATACCTTTGTTCTTCCCTTCTCTCTCTTGAGAGGCTTATTTTTATTGAATGCATTCAGAATTCTGTAACAGATAGATGAATACGGAGGATAGTAATTAAACATTTGAAATTTGTATTATATTAAAAAATGCTGATTAATCTGGGTGCTGGCTTCCACCACCACCACCACCACCACCACCACCACCGCCAGTTACTTCTTTCATTATTTGTTCCCAGCTTTTTTTGATTGTAGTTCCCATATAAGATGCATTTTGTGCCATTTTAGCTACTATCTTCTTAGAAATTCTATCAAATCTAGTTTTAAATTGATCCCAATCCATTTCTGAAGGGACTTGACCATCACCGCCAGGCATACCGGGAACTGCGACAAAAGGGAGCAAAATGATTAAAAACAAGGCTACTTCCTTTAAATGGTGAATTTATTGAGTAACAAATAGCAAAACTACACCAAATTATTATTCTTCTAATAAGAATAAGTCTCTAAAACTTACAATAAGATCGACCTGGTCGATGTTTGCTGTCAATACCAGTAGATGTTGGTTCTCCGCTCTGTGGAGTTGAACCTCTAGAAGAATTGCTTGCTCCACGCACCCCTGGCCCTTCAGTTAATAGCTCAGGTCTACCACTAATAGCTGCAGATGACACAATTTCGAGGCCTTCACAATAAGGGAGCGAAACAGGATCTGTTGGATTGGTTCGTCGTCTGGCCGCTCTTTTCAATTCTTCGTCATCCCATGCTGCGTACCCTAGGCAAGCGTATTTAAATTCTCCTCCTGGGATCGACTCTGAAGTGAGCTGCGAAGGCTCGTCATCAGGGCGGAGACGTTTAGCAAAGCCACCACACACTGGACTTTTTAATTTGTCGTAGCGATTGGATGATAAATAAAGAATTCCCAGACAACATTTCGGCCTGCGTCAAAAATGGGGCAGCGCAGTGAGTATAATATGGTGTTGGGTCTGAAATTAATGCGGGTGAAAGGAAGGGAAAGCAAATTTATTGTCGAAATGAATCTATGAAAACGCACTTATTTGGCTGAGCTGAGCCCTGAGGGCTAGTTGATTCCTCCATCTTCAACTATTTCATCATTTTATTGGGAATTAAGTACAAACACTGCCTTTGTGAGGAGCTCAACTTAAGGTTTTGTTAAAATTTTGTGAGCTTCAACCACTGCTTGGCGCCAAGTTGCGTCCTGCTGTCCGAGTGAACATGTTGAGTTCTGGTTACAGGTTATCTTTTACAAAGATTCAAGTCATGGTGTTCTTTTTCAGATACTGGCGTGGCTTCTGGACTCATTGAAGGAAACATATTCAGTATTTTATTCTCAGCGTCTTTCTCCGCCTCCTCTTTTGGTACGAGTTCCCCTATCATATATGGCTGCATTCTCTGGATAGCATGCTGGCTGTGAATCTCCAAGAACTCTTCTGTGCATTCAGTTCCTGCATTATGCGATTGATTAGAAGAGTTAATTATCTTCGTGTTCTGCAACTCCCAAGGTGGCATCAACGCCAATTTGAACTTTGATTTGTTTTTATTCCGATTCACTTACCTAGGCATCGCAGAATTGCCATCAGCTCAGAAACAGCACATCCGCATTTCCATCCCGCATGCCTCTTGACGTGTTCAGTTATGTCATAGACAGCTCCTTGCACCGAAATCCACGCTTTTTCAGGAGTTGAATGGAGGGCAAGATCTTCTAGGGTAATCTTTCTCAGCTTCCCTTGCTTCTTCAGTCGCTCCCACACTAGTTCCTTGAGTGATACTGTCATTATTATGCGAATGTATCAATACAACTGAGGATATGTGGATAGAGATGCACCTTTTCCTTCAAGCTTGACTTCGCTCAGAGAGAAGAGTGAATGGGGCCTCCGAAGAATAATATACAAATCAGACGCTGTTATCCAGCCAAATATTTCTTGCAAATTGCTTTAAAAAATTTAAGGAACCAATGGCCGATGACTGCCTCATTCGCGTCCTTCATCTTCCTCTCAGGATGTCTCTCGGCGATGGCAGTTGTGAGCTCTATTAGAATGTGCAGTGCGGAGATGATAGCGGCTAGAAGACAGCTAAATAAGTCTTCCAAATGGAGAGGAAACGCCCTAGATGCAGAAAAGCATGAATATCCTCTGTCGAGGCTCTTTTGAAGATCACTTGTCCAATCTTTGTAAAATCTACTCGGATTTCTGTATTCTGATACTCTACTCGCTTTTTCGTGTAATATATTTGATTTCACTATGTCCTAGGACTTTTGTCAGGCTGATGAAACATCACAGAAGAAGTTGCTTGTCCAGCAGCAGTCTTTGGGCCCAGAACCTTTGCTGCGTTGGCAAGTCGGTTTAGCACCTTCTAACCCAATAACAAAGTTATACAAATAATTAAGAATATATCGTATTATACACCTCGGCGCAAACCTTGGTGCTGCCGGGCACTTGCTCTCAACCTTTTGATTAATTTATTCTGCCTTTAGACTCTGAACAGATTTGGGTTTCGTGCTTAACATTTTATTCGTCACAACACATGTCACCTTCAAATAAACTCCTTGTATTGAACTCTGGGAGCTCCTCTCTCAAGTTCAAACTTTATCAAGTAGCTTCGGGTGGCGGTCTTACATCCTTAGCGTCAGGGCTCTGTGAACGCATAGGAGATACCTTAAAATCGAGCATCAAGGTACAGAATAAAACTTCAAATGTTTCTAATTACGCAATAATATAGTTGCTTTCTAATGTGTATATTTCTTCTTCTCCATTGTTTCCAGGCTACAGTGACTGAGGGCACAAGTACCAGCAGCCCGCCTCACCCCTCCGTCACTAGAACCCCTTTTCCTGATCACACCACAGCATTAAACGTCGTTTCAGAGTTTCTCAAGGACCATTTTCATCCAGAGTTTGCTGCAGATGTGCGTGCTGTAGGGCATAGAGTCGTTCATGGTCTCACAATTAGTGAATCAGTCCTCATCACGTAAGCAGGCAGTGTGTTCTCTTATTAATTAAAACCCAGTTTGTTTCTAATTTTACTTTTTCTAGCATTTTGCAGCGACCAAGTCCGTAAGACAATAGACGCTGCATCTAGTCTAGCCCCCATTCATAACCCTGCAAATCTTCAAGGCATCGCCGCAGCCACAAAAATATTCCCCGCTGCAGCACAAGTCGCTGTGTTCGACACAGCATTTCACCAAACTATGACCCCAGATGCATTTATGTATGCTTTACCGTACGAGTTGTATACAGATCGTCACGTTAGGCGTTATGGCTTCCATGGCACTTCGTATAGATATCTCACCCAAAGAACTGCAGCTGCATTACACAAGCACCCTAGTGAAATTAACGCTATAATGTGTCATTTAGGTGCTGGGTCGTCGATGTGTGCTGTCCAGGGTGGTATTTCGGTTGATACGACAATGGGTATGACCCCTTTAGAAGGTTTAATGATGGGCAGCCGGTGTGGAGATGTGGATCCTGCACTACCATTGTGGTTGCAAGACGCAGCAGGAATGACGTTTGACGAGGTGGACACGTTATTAAATAAGAAAAGTGGGTTTTTGGGTCTAGCAGGGAATGTAGATCTGAGATCTGTGATGGAAAGTGCACGGCATGGGGATGAAAAAGCTGATCTGGCGGTTGCTGTTTTCATCAGAAGAGTTAGAAAATATCTCGGTGCATATTGGATGCATTTGAATGGAGATGTAGATGCAGTGGTATTCTCAGCAGGGATTGGGGAGAATAGCCCTGAGCTGAGAAGAAGAATCTGTGGTGGAATGCGTTGGGCAGGTGTAGACATTGACGACAATAAAAACGAAAGGGCAGTTGGGTCTACGGAAACAGTAGAAATACAATCTGAAGTTTCAAAGGTGAAAGTGTTAGTGATTCCTACTGATGAAGAGTTGTCAATCGCGGAGCAGACTATGGAAGTCGTCGCTATGCAGGAAAGAGCGACGGTGGCGGGAGCGACAGCGTGAGTTAAAAATTGTTAAGTTGCATTAGATGTAAGATTTCGTGTAAGAAATCTCGAAAGGTATCTCGATTAGGGGTAAAAGGAACATCTCAGCTGGTAAGAAAAGCCGTCGATAGTGCCGGAAAAAGGCAGTGGTTTGGCTGCCAGTTTGAATGTGGGAGGAGAGTCCAAAAGGGAATATTTTCAGCATATAACGAGATGTGGGGTTATGATGATTTTTTAAAGAAGAATCTTCTATTAAATAGAATCTATTTCATGTTTTGATAGTGTACTTGGGAGGCAATTAAATTGCCATCCATCCATCTAGGACCAATGTTCTATGATCATCGTTGAAAAAAGTAAGGATCAATTAGTCATTGGAACGTTTTTACCTCTATTTGCTTTTATTTTGACATTTTGGACATTATTGTCGCGCATGGATGCAATCAGACAGTGCACGTTGCCCAATTTTAGTTGCTGGATCCTAGATAGAGGTGTTGAGAGCCCTCAAGGTTTCAATGGGATCCCCTGAACAACCGAAAGCAACTGAGCAAGACGTCCCTTTGCCGGACTTGGAGTTCTGGCCCCAGCTGGATTTTGACCCGGAGCTCATGCAGGGTTTAGATTGGCTAGAAAACCCGTCCCCAGGGTTGCATCACCCTGCCCACCAGCATTTCGCCGCCCATGAACACCCCACGAATCCATCACCTCATGCAACAGTAGGTGGTGGTGGTGGTGGTGGATTAGACCAGGCTGCGTTTATTCATAGTCATACTGGAGCTGGTGCTTCAGCAACTGCGCCAATTTCATTACCACCACAAGCACTCGAGCTTGCTGGACAGGCAACACATCTCGCATCGTCGCCAGTCAGCCCAGTGGCACTAGATGCTTTAGGACATATGCACGGCAATCTCTTTGCAGATGTCCCTGGTGGAGCACATATAATTAATCAATTGGTGCATACTGACGATCTTTCAGCTCAGAATTTAGACCATCTCCGACAATTTGAACAACTGGTTGGTGGTGGTGGTGGTGGTGGTGGTGGTGGTGCTGCTGCTGGTCGGTTTCAGCGGCAGCCATCTTCTCAAGGAGGTGGTGAATCTGGTATGAGCGGTGGTGGTATGGGTGGTGCTGGTGGTGGAAAACCTCGATTACGATGGACACCAGAACTGCATCATCGTTTTGTGCTAGCAGTCAATCAACTTGGCGGCCCTGAAAAAGCGACGCCCAAGGGAGTTTTGAAATTGATGAGGGTAGATGGCCTGACAATATTTCATATCAAGAGTCATTTACAAAAATATAGGCTGAATATAAAACTGCCGTTTGGACAGCAAAGTGATGGCGATGGAGAAGGAGATATATTGTTTGCACAGAATCCTCAGCAACAACGACTTCTAGATAATTCTGTTGCTGGCGGTGGAGGTGGGGGAAGCGGGAGCGGAGGTGAAGATAAGTCTAGAAGAAGAAAGAGAAGAGGTCGTTCAAAGAGCTCAGCCTCTTTAGATGAAGATGCGTTAGAAGATATTGGACTGTTACCTTCTGGAGTAGTAGGAGCACCGCCAGGACCAACAGCAGGGGGACGAGATGGTAGCGCCGGTGCAGAGGGCAATGGTGCTGAAGGAGAAGTAGTCCATCAACGCCAATTAGAACAAGCTCTATTACTTCAAATGGAGATGCAAAAGAGACTTCATGAACAATTAGAAGCTCAGCGACAGCTACAACTAAATCTAGAACAGCATGGAAGGTATATTTCTTCTTTATTAGAGAAATCGAATTTGAAAAATCAGTTGACAAGTAGCATCCTTGGCGGTGGTACCGGCATGGAAACTGGTATTGAAGCTGGTGCTGGTGGGGTGACATCTCTACAGCAACAACCTGCAGTAACATCACGGATGATAGCCATTGATACGATACATATTCAGCAGCAGCAGCTTGTGAGCTCTGGGGCTACAGCAACACACCTTGAGGCGGCTGGGATGCCAGGTACATTGCCATCAACTTCTGTTCCTCTTCCTGTTCTTGCTCCTGCCAGGAATGTCCGCCCTGAAGACACAGAAGAAGCTTCCAAACGACAAGATGTTTATTAACCAATAAGCAAGCAATTATATAAACTTAAATGCGGGAAGATATATATGTACACGAGGCATAGGTTTTTCTGCTTGCTTTCCTCCCCAACTCCCACCTTTTCTTAACAGAGTTTCATACTTCTTTTCTTTTTCTACGCCCCCCTTTATTAATAATTAGAGGAAAAATAACGACACTAAACCTGTACTCCAGTTCCTCAATTGCTTTTCTTTGATAGCACGGAAAGTTGTGTCCTTTGCCTCTTCCTCCTTTTTTGTACGCACTTGTCTTTTCCACCTGGCCACTCAAGCTTGTTCTTTTTCGTATTGCTCAAATATTTCTATTTCCTTTTTATTACTTTCACGGGCTATTCTCCTTTTCAATCCTCTGTAATGAATGCCATCATGCCAATCACACTTCACTGACAGGCCTCAAAGCAGGCTGCTTCGGCGTACCTCAAATTAGAGAGACTTGTTTGGAACTATTAATGATGGATCTGATTCTCGCGCTTGATAATTTTCTAGTTATTCCCAATCTATATAACATAGATACTTAGCAGCGTTTTCAAGGTCTCAATTGGAGCAAAGATAAACTCAAAGTTTTGTGAAAGTGATCGCATAATTTAAGAATAAAACAAATTATTTGATGATCTGGCCTTAAAACTGGTGTAATGCTTCGTAGACACGTAATCAATGCTGTTCAGCTTGGGTTGAGGTAAGAAGCCTTGTCACTATTTCTCGTCATGATGGTTAGCAATATCACTCATTGCTTAACATTTTCTATTATTTACCTTGTGCAACCTCTTTCGGTTCTTAGATGCAGACCCGCTGGACATGAACTTCCCATTTCAAATGCGGGATTAGATTTACGACCGTTCTGGCTCCCTTCGCGTGTCTTTGCTCTTCGTTCGATCGCTTCCGCTGCCACAAGCGGAGGTGCTGGCGCCGGTTCCCAATCAGACTCTGTTTTCATCACCAATGTCTCTGGTTTGAAAGGCAATTCCCCTATTTTAATAGGTCTAATGGATTATTTCCAACGCCACATCCCTTCTGTTGGCTTTTTCATGCCTGTTGGGTCAGATCCATTACCGCACTCTACCTTTGACGCTCAACAAGACTTTGGTGTCCCCAAGCACGTTGCCTTATTAAAGAAACATTTCAATCTTTCTGACGACCCGCGATCAATGTATGGTGTCCCTCAAGAAGAAGCGCAAGCTCTCCTTGCAGCTGGAAGAACTGGAGAATTGATGGACAGGACCTGGTCGGCATTTAGTCAATACAAGAAAGGCAAAGAGCTGGTTATAATAGAAGGAGCTACATTAGAAGGTGTTGCAAATCAATTAGAACTGAATGGTAGATTTGCTGCTGAAATGAATTCTCCAGTGCTGATGGTATTAGATTTCCATAGAGACGAGCACACCACAGCAGCTGATGTCTTTAATAGAGCATTGATAGCTCGTGGAGATTTACTCGCTGAACATGCTGATGTCCTTGGTGTCGTACTCAACAAGGTTCCTGCAGCGACGCATGCTTTGATCACTTCACAGCTAGGTAGAAAGTTGGCTGCCGCTGAGCTGCCTTTTGCTGGCGGTATTCCGGGTGACCCCATTATAGGCACAGCACGATTAAATGAGATCGCAGCAGGCATTGGTGTACGTTTGTTGTATGGAGATCCTGATGATTTAGATGTAGATGTCTCTGAAGTGATGATTTGTTCTCAAGATGTATCGAGATTTTTAGAAAAAATGGAATTTTTAGATAGAAAGAAACGCCATTTAGGTCAGGGACACGTCCGACCACTTGTTTTGACCACAAAAGACCGCGCAGATATGTTATTATCACTAGCTGCGGCTCATCAATGTGGAACTGGCCATAATATTGCTGGCTTAATGCTCTGTGATGCCCACTTGACGGAGATGGGTTCACAAACTGATCGAATCTTAAGATCATTTTCAGATCACTTATTTCCAGTAATGGAGGTAGATATGGGTTTATACGAAACTGCACGACAGGTAGCAACCATTAATCCAGGGATATTACCAGACTCTGCTTCTAAAATAAAACATGCCGGTGATTTGTTTACTCAGTATATAGACGCTAATGTCATTGCCTCTCAATTGGCTCTACCAAAGCAAGCGAAACTTACACCCAAGAACTTTATTCACCGTATGCATGAGATATGCAAAGCAGATAAACAGCATATTGTCCTTCCTGAAGCTACAGATCGGCGGGTGCTTGCAGCTGCGTGTGAAGCTAGTTCCAGGGGTATAGCTCGTATAACGCTGTTAGGATCTCCTGATGAAGTGACTGCTGCTGCACGGAAATTCAACGTCGACGTCTCAAAGTGCAATATTTTAGACTATATGAACTGTCCACAAAGAGAGCATTACGCCATCACGTTGGCCGCCGCTCGGGCGAGTAAAGGAGTCACCCATGACCACGCTTTAGATTTCCTTACAGATATGAATATGTTTGGAACAATGATGGTTCGTGAAGGTGATGCTGATGGAATGGTCTCTGGAGCCATGTGTACTACTGCAGCTACCATTCGTCCGGCTCTACAAGTATTGAAAACACCTCAAAAGACACTCGTCTCTTCGATTTTCTTCATGTGTTTGCCTGATAGAGTGCTTGTGTATGGTGACTGTGCTGTCAACGTGGAGCCATCAGCTCCCGAGCTCGCCGAAATTGCTATTGTTTCTGCAGACACCGCCGCTGCATTTGGTATTCAACCCCGTGTTGCTATGCTATCGTATTCAACGCTAGGCTCAGGCAGTGGTCCTCAAGTCGATAAAGTGATAGAAGCTACTAAATTAGCAAAAGAACGACGCCCAGATTTAATGATTGAAGGCCCCATTCAATACGATGCTGCTGTAGACCCAGCTATTGCCGCTCAGAAAATTAAAGGAGAAAATCCAGTGGCTGGCCACGCTACCGTCTGCATTTTCCCTGATTTGAACACTGGTAATAATACATATAAAGCTGTGCAGCAGAGTACGGGGGCCGTGGCTGTGGGACCATTGATGCAAGGATTAGCGAAACCTGTGAATGATTTAAGTAGAGGGTGTACTGTGGTTGACATTGTGAATACGATTGCCTGCACTGCAGTCCAAGCGATAGGCGCTAAAAGGAAAGAAACTGCCTCTCGTGGTGGTAGCGATAGTACTTCAAGTACAGGGGTAGTGAATGGCGAAGAAAGAGTGGCAAGGACAGCTTGAAGTTGTATATTTCTATTTGATAAACGAATACATTTTGTTCTTTGCTTTTTGTGTCAATAAAGCTAGCCTTGGTCAGCAAAGTCAGCAGAGTTGGCGTGATTCAGTGCGTACTTGAAAGAATCAACGAACCACGCTTTGAGGTGTGAAGAGGGTTTATTAGGCCTCAAAATTATGATGTGGTGCAAAATTTTTACATATTAGGAAGGGTTCTAATTCTATCTATATAGGCTATTTTCAATAGCTCGTTGCTGCAACGGAGGCGATCGTATAAAGAAAATTGCTGATTTCCATTGCAGCAACACAGCAGGGCAGGCAGGCATTATAAAAATTTGTAAAATATTTATCGTAGTTTCTAATTTAAATGTTTACTGAGGGGTGTAGAGACCAGCTGAGATCAAAACATTTCTGCGGGCTTTAGCGAGACGAGCTTTACGTCTAGCAGCAGTGTTGCGGTGGAGAATCCCCTTTACAACAGCTTTATCAAGCACCTGGTAGGCCTCAGAGATCATTGAAGAAACAGGGGCGAGGTCGGCCTCGGTTGCGGGAGGGGTACCCTTGTATGCATCCAAAGCAGTGAGTACCTTCTTCATGCGGGTAGCAATCTCGCTCTTGCGGGATTTGTTGTATACACGGTTCCTCTCGGCGGTGCGCTCTCTCTTTAAAGAGTTTTGCTTTGCCTCGACGGTGAAGACAGCTGCGGTAACTACGCTAGTGCGTGCTGGGGCAGCTGTACATATAGAAATGAAGTAATGTTATAGTTAGTACAAACTATGGAAATTTAAATCAAGGTTTAGATGGGGCAATGAGCGGGGAATTGGAGGACCTTGCCGCAAGCCATCCCGAGAATTATCGACTAATGAAGAGCGTAAAATTAATTGAGCGGCTAACTTACCAACAATTTGCTGTCCGCCTACAGATGCCTTGAAGCTTAATGCGGGCTGAGGCCTAGCGGATATCCGCATGCTGCTGAGAGAAGAAACCAAGGATGCCTGCATGTTTGCGTGTATTCTCTATCAAATTCCTTTAATCTCCAAGTTCTAGGTTCAAAAATATATACTAGTGCAATCTAATTTGATTTATCTTTAAATGCTCCATGGTAGATACAGGGATGGTAAAAAATTGGAGGCAAACATTGAGAGCTCGCCAGGATCAAGTAATTTCACTCCACTCTTGAATTGCTGTTCGCCTGGCAGTGAGAATAGTTTGAAACAAAAGCAGCATATAGAAACTCAGTCATGTGAAACCCAAGGGAGACCATGCATACCCTAGATGAGATAATAGAATATGCTGAATCAAGTTGTCTAAGCAATTTTTATCTTATACACCAGCCGGCCGGCGGGTCTGGGCGGCAGCTCATATATTGAGTTAAAGTTCCTTATTCAGCTTTAAATAGCATCAGGTCTTACCAAATATTCCGTCTACCGATGCATTGCTTCATTTAAATGGTATACGCAGTCTAGAAGAGAATAGCTTAAAACTTACAGACCCGCAAAAGTAGCCGCCCACTGCTTCTGGCGCCCCCTGAGAAATAGCTCTTATCAGTTCACACCCTGCGCCTCTGCCAATGCATATACCTGAACTGCACGCATATATAGTATTGCTTTTTTACTAAACTATGTAGGGAAGAACGCGTGAATTCTTACGAGCAAAGGTCAACCCGAAATCGAAAAAAAAACTGGAGGCAAGCTGTTACTAGCAAAAACCTGAAGCTGAGCTTTGCTTTTACAATTACAGCGACTCCGCCTATTTACTCTACACGCAAGCATGCCCTTAACACGTACATTTCGCCCTACCAAAATATTCTGAACACTCACTCTTCCCTTTCTTTTTTACAAGCCGACCACATCAACCAGGTGTATTCAAACTGTTCTCTTTTGCTCTTCACAGATACCTCTAACCTTTTACTGAATAAAATAGACAAAAACAATTGTCTAGACCTAAAATAAGGGCCGAATGCCGCCTTTTTGGCTAATAAATGAATATGTTTTCGAATAAATCAAATGGCTTTTGTGGGAAGTTGGGTTCAAGCCGCTGCCGCCGCCGCCACTTGAATACTGTGTTTTCTGAAATCAATGAAATAACATATATTCAGACACCATGACCACCATGTTAAGATTTAAAAAATATAATGTACATAACCAACTAGTGCGTTTTATCTAATATGCGGTAGGGTAAAGAAGGTTTTTAGTCAGGAGGCTGAACACCTGCAACACCCGTGCCGCCATTAGTACTGGGTCATAGTTGCAGGAAATTAGTTAAATTGAAAATCTGGGCATCTCAATGTACTGATATAACTGCAAGCCATCGTATTTCCTCAGCATTCACGGAATAAAATGGTTTTGAAAATTGCAGTAATTGTAGTGAGATGGCTAGACACAGGCGTCGCTGCTCTCACCTAAAAGAGCTGTATAAAGCCTCCAAATTCCGCACATTGCCCTCAATTTAAATTCTTTGCTATCATTGGATAAAGACAGATGTTGTAAGACCACGCACGCAGTGTCGCATTACCTTTTCAACATAAATTATCTTAATATTATCATTTTAGTGTTGTTGTAGTTCTTCCAATTTATACAAAAGAACTGCCATTTCAGCACATATAGCCTATTTAGTATACTCTCATACACAGAAATTGCAAGATTAAGATGGCAATGCTCTTAAATCAGGGCTTAAAATCAGCTAACGTTGGCATGGTGGGAGGAACACCATGCAGGGGTTCTCGCGGCAGGAAGGCATTCAAAGTTCAGGCTACCAGCTGGGTAAGCACCTTTCTTTTGCGTCTCCTAGAAGACCTTGGCGGCAATGCGCATCTCTTGCTCTCTTAATTTTAACACACCATGTTTACTCGCCCGCCGCTCAATCCTTTCTTTTTAACCTCTGCAGGACCCTGAAGGCATGTTCAAAACCCCTCCTCAGTCAGGTCTCATCGACCGCAAACTCATGGGTGACCGTGTTGCCAGCGACCAAGAATATAAAACTCAGGTAGCTACTTTTATCCAACAACAGAAAGATGATCGCCAACAACGCAGAGATGACCGCACCCCTCCCACAGACCCTCACGATCTCGTTGAATATTTCTTGTCTATGGAGACTGAAGATATGGAATATGAGTGTGCTCGATGCAGACCCTTAATGAGTAAGGAATTCTTCGCTGTTATTGATAAACTGGCTGGTGTCGAGCGATTGTCAACAGCGCCAGATGAAGACCGTTTGGCTGAACTTGATGCTCTTCGCGAGTATTTAACCTCTGTTGTTGAGGCTGTGGATAACGCTACTAAAGCTGTTGCTGCTGCACCTGCGAGATTTAAAAAATTAATGATGTCTACAGATAAAAAAGCTACTTTATTAGAGATGGCCGGTGCCGGTGAAATTGATCAGCCATTGATGGACTTGATGGATCAGAATATTGAGGGAGCAAAAGCAGCTGGACAGGAAGAGGCAGCTGAGTTTATGACAAAGGTGCAGGCAGCTGCACGCAGGTTCTTAGTGGTTGTTTAAATAAATAAACTAGATGTTTGCTTTTTCGTTGTTTTTCTTTTGGCCAGTTCGACACCAGTCGGTTAGTGGGTTATGTTTTCAGTTAGATACTTGTAGATATTTAGAAGGTTGATTTTGATTGAAAGGTAGTGTACTGAAATAGTATCATCGAAATAAAGTAATAACTGTATACAGGCAATTAGTTATGATAGTTACAAGCGAGTCCATTGATAGAAATCACGCAGAGTGATCACTTGCCCCTGCTATCCCCACTACTACTGCTATGTCCTTTCGATCTCTCTCTATATTCTTTTCCAGTTGCTTTACCACTCGCATAATACTTCTCAGCCTCTGGATCCTTCACTTCAGCACCATCACCGCCACCACCGCCACCGCTGTGGTTCCTACAGTCATCTTTTCCACTAGCCCGACCTTTTACCTTACGTCGCTGGCGTTCACCTTCACTTTCACTGCTAGATGATCCGGAACTAGATCCTGGATCACTGCTACCGCTAGAAGAGCTCGGAGTTTCACTGCTGGAAGAATCAGAGCCAGATGAAGAAGAAGAAGAAGAAGAAGAGTCTGAAGAGGAGGATATGCCACTGGTACTAGTTGTACTGGTATTACTGGTATCACTATCACTCCCGCTAGATGATGAAGAGGAGGAACTTGAAGAAGAACTAGAGGAGCGCCGGCGTTTTCTTTTGCCCTTCTTTTCAGGCACTGTCAATGCTAAAGCTGCTTGTGCTGCTGTTCCGGATTTCTTCAACTCGGATTTGCTACGGAGGTCTGCAGGAATTTCTGAGGGATCTAAAAACCTGTTCTTCGCCTGCAAGAAGAAATCAGATTACTCAGAATGGCAATAAAATATGGTCAGAAATATGGGGCATGGTGAATTTTTAAATTTAGACCAGCTTTGAACAGAATTTCGACGCTCAATATACCTTTGGATCCTTCATTTGTTGTGTGCGAGTTGGTCTAGACACATATACCTTCTTATTCTTACATTCATGTGTCCAGTGACCCTGTTGAAGGCAGTTCTGACAAAAGGCGGAGCCCCCGCCCTGATTTCCACCGCCCCCTGCGCCACGCTGAACATTGAAAAGGAAATTTTATAGGCAAATTGCTCATGTCAATAGGCTGTTACAACACGAAAATTCATGTCTAAAGCTTTGATTGTTGAGCTTCTTTACTTACATGTAAACCATGCCTTCCTGCAAATTGGGATGCTCCAGTTCCTAAGATACCCATCGGAGCGTTCTAATGCTAGCTGTGTAAATTTGGAAATATCGCTATAACTTTTAAATGTCTTCTCTTTGACAAAAAGCAAAAATTTAGCTTCGGCCAAAAATTCGAGTGCAAGAAAGCGATCTTAGATTTCGGCTTTTTTTCACGCTCAATCGCTGTGATGCAGTGAAATATATTAAATCTACACTATTATCAAGTATCGCAGGATAGCACATTGTCCGTAATCATGGTTACATGCGTCAGAAATCACATTGCTCAACCAGTAGTTCGAGCTAGCTGCACTAATTCTCGCTCAAATAGAATCGCCCTTCGGCTATTTGTAGCATATAGCAAAGATTTCCGCCCAAGTGCCCCACCAATTGCATGCCAGTCTGTTCAGCGTGCCGCTGCGATCACTTGCGCTGCCGCTCAGGTATGCCCATCGACTTCATAGTTTCTTATATAGAAGCTTCTTAAAATTACATTTACTCCAACACTATAATCCCATACTAACTCTGCTCTGCAGGCTTCTGATGCCACAAGTATACCTGAAAACAGTGTGAGCTTGGTCTTGTTGGCAGGCGGTGTTGGCAAGCGGATGGGTGCTGCCATCCCAAAACAGTATTTGGAGCTGCGGGGCAAACCTATTGCTACCTATAGTATGGCCATGTTTGCAGGAATGCCTACTGTAGGTGAAATTGTGGTTGTTTGTGAACCTGAGTGGAGAGAAGTTTTCGAAAAATGTTACGCAGGACTAACACGCAAGCCTCCGTTAAAATTCGCTCGTCCTGGTGCGGAGAGGCAAGATAGTGTATTCAATGGGTTGCAGGAAATTAGCCAAAGCGCAGCATTAGTCGCTGTGCACGATTCTGCTCGCCCACTAATTACCGCTAAAGACGCCACTGCCTGCTTTGTTGATGCGATGCGAGTAGGAGCTGCTGTACTTGGAGTCCCGGTAAAGCCTACAATCAAGGAAGTAGATGCCGAAAAGAAGGTTGTCAAAACTTTAAAAAGAGCACTGCTGTGGGAAGTTCAAACGCCGCAGGTCATCCGACCAGAGCTTCTCCAGGCTGGTTTTGAGCTAGTAGCAAAGGAAAATTTGGAAGTAACTGATGATGTATCTATTGTAGAGGCATTGGGAGAGCCTGTGCTGATTACATCAGGAGCGTACACAAACATCAAAGTGACTACTCCAGACGACATGTCGATCGCTGAGAGATTTTTAGATGAGGCTCAAATTGCTTGATTTTTTATATTTATGTTGTAACTTGCAGCTATTTATATTATAATGTAACATCATTTGAAGTTCGGGGGAGCAATGAATTAATAGCGCTAGGTTTCCAATAGTATACATTATACAGTTCGGAGCTCCTCGAAAAGTTGAAGCTGCGCAAGTCCAAGTTGGCGGTAAACGCGTAAAAGCCGCGTGTAGCTAATATAGCTGCATATTATAGTTAGATTTTAGGAATACTCACTATAGAGTAACCTGCTCCCACTGGAAAAGTGGCGTTGATACTTAATTTTTGCAATTTTTGGGGGGCAGTTAAAAATCTCAACATGAAGTTTACGCTCTGCTAACCTTTATGCTTGTCGATGCATGTTTAAATTCATTAACAGCACCACCGCTAATGAGGCGTAAAAAGAGGAAAATGGCGCTCTTCTCAACTGTAAGTGCCCTTCAAAACCACCGATCGCAGTGCAAAAGCTCAACCGCTTCTTCCTTTATCATGCTCATTGCTCTCCAAATGTGTTTCCTGTTTGCAGTATAGTACACGATCTTTAAAAGTACAGGGCTGGCAGATTCCAGTAATGCTGTTTTTGCCAGTTCTCCTGCTTCTTAGTCTCTACTCATCCCATTGGAGAGGGCACTCTGGCCCTGAACAAGCTGTCATTCACCAAGTACTCACAGAAAGTATCACGAGGACCAATGAAGGCAGTGCAACCACCACAACAGTCCGACAGGAACAGCGCAGCGTAGCACACGTCACTACAAAAGGCGGTGCTGGCAGCAACAGTGACGGTGGAAGCTCCCTCAAAGACTGGCTTTCGGGCACTATCAACCCCCGCACTGGTGATGCTGCTGCAGGTGACGAAGATGGACCATCTCAAGTAATTTCCAAAGCTGTGGTTCAAGTCTCTGCCTCCGGCACAGGTTTAATGAATAAATTCTACTTCCGCTTTGATAATGTCCAGCTTAGTCGTGATAAAATTACAGTGTTCTACGATCCAGACACATTTACACCACCAACAGAAGAACTCTGGATAGATATTATCTCTGGTAATACAACCACACCCCAGCTACCTACCATGATTGTCCTTAAAGGCGATTTACACAACACTCAATGGTTTTATTTGCCTGTCGAGTACTTGCCTGCTACGGAGCATCAACCTAAATGCGCTTCCTGGATCAATCCCATGGCGTACTTACTTCAAGTACGATACTCCTATAATATCTGGCATACATGGAATGAAGGAATAATGGGTATTTTCCAAACTCTACGCGAGTTGGGTCAACTTCCCATGGCGTCTGTTGGACCTAATGGCAAACTAGAAGAAATTACAGATGGTATGGGAGAAGACTGCGCTTTTGTATATGATCATTTACAAGAAAAAGTTGTCCCAGAACCACATTGTGCTCCTAGAACGGGCTTGTTAGAACGCACGAAATGCGACCCCAAGACAGAACTTTGGTGTAAACCTGGTGCTGTGGTCAGTGCCCGTCGTGCGGGAGGCGGTCCTGTTATTGTGCCCTATACAGCATCCTCTGTGATGAATGTATGGGCGCATTTATATAGCTCCATGACCCAGGATGTCAGAGACTGGTCTGAAGTAGAAGGTTCTTGTTTTCGTAGTTTAGTTGTGGGCAAATCGTCAACACTAAATTTCTATCAAGCGATCAATACAACAGAACCTGATCCAGAAGCTTTAATTAAATATCCACGCGTAGATAACTTGGAGGCACGTGTTGAAGCTATGGCTGTGTTTAAACAGTTTGTTCACTCTGCTCAAAAGGAATATGTAGAAGCTGAAGAAGCAAAAGGAGCAGCACCTTGGGAAGGATATCGTTCTCGTGCTTTAGAACGTCTCCGTGGTGGCGTAGGCCCTGAAAATTTAAGTGAAGGTGTTTTAGATGGCATAAATGCTCGAGAAGTTCCTGGAATGCTACGAGAAGAGAGACACGAGCTACGTGAAAGATGGAAGATGCATGATCAGTTGGTAGAAAAAGCAGTACAACGATATATGGAGCGGTACGGCGGTGCATCTGAAGCACGTGGTGCTGCTGTTAGTGAAGGGAGGCAACATATTGATGATTATGAAGACGATTATGAAGGTGTAGCCGCACAAAAAGTGAAGCAACATGAAGATAGATTGGCTGGGGGTGCTGCTATGGATGGTGGTGGTGAATTGACAGCCACAAAAAAGAACTTGAAAAAGAGCTTGTTGCGTAAAAGTAGAAGTCTACTTAGTAGTAGCACTGCTATTGGCCGGTCTAAAAAGAATTCTCATGTTGGTTCATTACTTTCCAGGCGTTCTCTCGTTGACAAAAACTCTGCTTCAACAAAAAAGTGGTTTGACAAGGCAGCAGTCTACCGCCACGAAACCCCTCGTCCTGTGGTCACCTACATGTCTCGTAATTTCTTCTCCCGTGGTGTCCTTAACGAAGGTGATATTCTTGCATATATTCTAGCCAGATACAATGTGACCCTCAGGGTTACGACCTTTGAAGAACCATTACATCTGGTAATGGATTCGCTTAGTACGACCGACGTTATGTTTGGCATGCATGGTGCTGGATGGACCAACGGTTTATTTGTTAAGCGTGGTGCTACTACAATGCAATTGTTCCCCTATGGTTGGCGTCTCCCTGATAAAACAACTCTCCGTGGTTACAATTATAGAGAAATCGTTTTAGCATCAGAATGTCCATATGACGAATGGGTCAATCCAGTCCGTGAGAATGCATTTTTCAGGAGAAGTGATTATTCAAAGAAGAGTGGATGGAATGTGACCTATAGCCTCCATCCTGAACCAGATATGCCATTGCCTGAAGATGGATGGCCTGGAAATTTATGGATTGTAAGTTGCTTTTTTGTTAAAAATTTCAATGAAAAGTGTTTTGAAATAATTTGTTTAGGGTGTGTGAAGGGAGTAGTATCATTAAGGAGTTGTTTGTTTATTAAGGTGTTTATCAAGTGGAGAAAAAGAAGGAGAAAGAGAGACCACAACTTTTTTAATTACTTTGGAATCAAAGTTTTAGTTTTCGCCCACATTTTGTTCTTTCTATCATTTAATAGAGTACTAACTAACCTTTCTAATTTCTGTTCTCCCCCATTGTTGCAGTATCAAAATACCTATGTGGATATGAATGTGTTTGGTCCTGAAATCGATAGACTCATGGAAAAGGCAGGTATCTCACCTATGCATGGAATTTAGAAAATATTAACCTTTAAATTTTTAGTTCAGGTCTACCGTCGATCGATATATATATGGACTTATGTTCAAAAATATAGAATTTTAGAGTTTTAAATTCTGAAACTTTGCGAACTGTCAAACAAAGATAGAGTATTTTACGATTCTTTGAGTCCAGTCTACGTTATTTAGTATTATTCTGGGGTCTACCTTGCCTTCATTTTCTCTTTTTAAATACGATACTATTTTCTCTCCACTTACGCAAGTATACCCACTTTATGCCCCTTCTCGTTTTCATTTTTCTGCTATTCCCTCTCTTATTACCTTCCCTTCCATTATCCAGTAGCAGCATCGACTCCCCAGTCCTCCATTTCCTCGTTCTTTCTTGGAAAGTTTCGAGAAGGGGGCTCTTTTGCTTCTTCCTTGTTCTTTTTCCCATCGAGTACTTGATACGTTATAATTACAATTTTCTCTTTGTAAATTCATCAGAAGTAGATGTAGTATATTGAAAATTTATCGTTATTCCCCATCAGAACACTATCGATGTGAAAACTTGAAATTCTTAAGATTAAAATCCTGGCAACTCGGCAAGATCCAAGATCCCAGCAGGCAACGCAGCAACATCTCTCAACAATGCCAACCTGCATTGCCTCTTTGCTTCGTCATCACACATCACAAATACCTTTTCAAAATACCCATCTAAAGGCACAATCAGCGCTTCAGCTGCAGTTAAAAACTCTCCAACAGACATATCCTCAGTCACTGCCTGTGCTACTTTAGTATAAGCAGCAAATAGGGCCTCCTCTTCTGGGATTTCAAACAACTCCGGTTTAGGTGTCCATTTTGAGTTAATATCTTTACCACGTGTTATACGAACAGGGCGGGCCATTGCAGCCATCACTTGGTGTAATCTGCCAGCTTCACCCGAGCTCATTTCTTGACTAATTTCCCTAGCGGTAGCTGCAGCCAATGCAGGATCTGCACCTCGTTCAGCCAATGCAGCACGTACAGCTTCAATGGATACCCCAGCATCAACTAATAATTGCTCTAGACGACGTTGAATAAAGTCCAAAACAGCGTTTCTGGCTTCTACAGCAACAGGAATTGGCTGAGCATCTGCTGCGACGTCAACAGCAGTTGGCAAATCAACTCGTATACCAGCACCTGTAATTACTTGTAACAAGCCTACTGCCGCACGACGTAACCCATATGGATCTGCAGTTGCCGTAGGGGCACATCCAGCTGCGAACAAGCCTACTAAAGAATCCAATTTGTCTGCCATAGATACCAAGACACCTGCGGGACTCTCTGGTAATTCATCACCTGCATTTCTAGGAAGGACCGATTCCAAGATAGCTGTAGCTACAGCAGGATCTTGTCCTTCACGCAAAGCGTAGTGACGACCCATGACTCCAGCTAATGCAGTCATTTCAGTGACCATGGAAGTAGCCAGATCTGCTTTACACAAATGAGCTGCAAGTGTGGCGGTAGAGGTGGCAGCAAGATCGATATCGAGACCTGTCGCTTCAGATAACGGAGCAATAATAGCTTCTATACGTTCAGACTTGTCAAGCATACTGCCCAACTCTTTTTGGAACATGGTACCTGCTAATTTCGGCCGTACGTCCTCTAAACGTTTCTCGACATCACCAGAATAGAAAAACTGGGCATCTTCAAACCGAGCACGCAACACAGCTTCATTCCCAGCTCTGACAGCATCAACATCAACAGCACCATTCGCCACAGTAACGAAATGAGGCATCAATTCATCACTCTGTGGTTTATACACAGGGAAATATCTCTGATGCTTTCTCATCACCATAACCAATACTTCCCTAGGTAACTTTAAAAAATCAGAATCGAATGTGCCTAGAACAACAGTTGGACTTTCTACCAAATTAGAAACTTCATTAAGCAAGTCGCCTTTACAACCATCAGGTACAACACCACCTACACCATGAGCAGCTGCTTGAACATCTGTCCATACATCTTCACGACGTTGATTGACACCAAGAGTAATACGTCCTTGGTTCAAGACGTGTAAATAAGTATCAGCGCTGGGCACGATATGCTCTGGTTCAGGGTCAGTGCGTAATAAACGAGTCGTCGCACCAGAAGCAAGACCAGCAAACGATAAAGGTACAATAGCAGAGCCGTGTAAGGCTAAAACCCACCTCAAAGGACGACTATATGCTGCACTTCCTCTCCATCTCATGGATTTTCTGAAATTTAGACCCGCTAATAAACCTGGTAATTCTTCAGAAAGGACATCTGATGCTGATTTTCCTTCCTCTTTGACCTCTGCCCAGACATATTCGACTCCTTTTGCATCAGATTCTGTATAGCAATCTTCAACAGTGAGTCCAGATTTTTTGCAAAAACCGAGAAGTGCAGGAGTTGGGGCGCCGGCACCATCATAGGCCACTTTGGCTGGAGGGCCACGCACAGCTTCAGCAGAATTAGATTGACGAGGCGTTAGCTCATGTACAATCACAGCCAAACGACGAGGGGTCCCTTCAATAGTAACTCCACCATGGCCTAATCTTAATTTATCCAAGAGAGCAGGAAATTTATTTTTTAGCTGCTCTAAAGCGGACTCGACATCATCTGGAGGCAATTCTTCACTGCCTAATTCAAGAACAAAAGTATCAGGTTCGCTCGGTAAGGAATTAGGAGTAACTGCAGCCAATACAGGAGGTAATGGAGGAGCTACGGTGCCCATCGGGTGGCCTTGTTCTTCTCGACGCGTCAGCCATAAAGAAGTGATTTCTCTGGCTAAAGAACGCAACACAGCAAAGCAGTTTGCACGTTCCGTCACACCAACAGCACCACGTGCATCCATAATATTAAACGTATGAGATAATTTCAACAAATGATCATAGGCAGGTACTGGTAAGCGTTTTTCCAATAACCTTCTCGCTTCTGTTTCGTAAAGAGCAAATCGAGCACGCTGCCCCTCAATATCGGCTTCATCTAAATTGTAAACACTCATTTCATACTCATTTTGTAAAAACATTTCACCATAAGAGACTCCACTGGGTGCGTATTTAATATCTTTAAAATGATCGACGCCTTGGAGTGACATGATGATACGCTCAAGACCATAGGTGATTTCTACAGCAGGAATTTCTAATGGTTTGCCACCAGCTTGTTGGAAATAGGTGAATTGGGTTACTTCCATGCCATCAAGCCACACTTCCCAACCAAGGCCCCAGGCGCCGAGGACAGGAGACTCCCAATTGTCTTCCACAAAACGGACATCATGGGCTTTGGTGTCAATTCCCAGCGCTTCAAGAGATTTCAGGTACAGTTCTTGGGGATTACCAGGGTCTGGTTTGAGAATAACTTGGAATTGGGTGTGGCGTTGAACGCGATTGGGATTGTCACCGTAACGGGAGTCATCTGGACGAATAGAGGGTTCGGCATAGGCAACATTCCAAGGCTCAGGACCCAAGACACGCAAAAACGTAGCAGGATTCATAGTGCCTGCACCAACTTCGGTGTTGTGGGGCAGCCAGACGGCACAGCCGACAGACGCCCAGTATTCTTGCAACCTTGCGATGGCCTCTTGAAAAGAAGGGGCATTGGGGTTGGGGGTAGGGGATGATGTAGATGAACTGCTAGGTGACGTCTTTGATGGTTCAACTGCAGCAGCATTGGTTCGTAGGCTTCGGGAATAGGGGGTGCCCATGCACTGTAAAGGATCATAAGCTCCTAAGACATGCACATTGGGTATTTTCCTAAATCTCTGAGATCCACAAATTCTTCTGACTGCATTAGCATTGAAGCTTCGTAAAAGCGGGAGCCCCCGAGTCAGTAGGGCGGACTTACACATGAGAGACATGCTGCTTTTCGCTTCGCTCATTCCCCTCTCCTCAGCTTTGATCTGGAGGCTGAAGGCCAGAAATAAAATAGTGCAATTAGATAGATGGAACTATATGCGATAGAAGGCAATGTATGGTGCGGGATGCATACACTAACCCTGCTATGGCTCCTGTGGAGTCGCGGAGGGCGAGAACGCACGAAGAGAGGTCTTTATTTGATTGAACTTGATAGTCTATATTACAGCAAAAGAGCAACAAGGGCGGATAATCTAAATTCTAAATGGTGTACCCATTATGTTCGTTATCTAATATGCTACGCAACTGAGTCTTATATTTAAACGGTGTACCTGGCGTCATTGGACTCTCTGTTGCTCCTTCTTCTCCTTCCTTGGCCCTGGGCTTTATCTCAAGCTTCTCCATCTTTTTAGTTCCACCTGGCAGGTACGCTCTACGAGAGTCTCGAGCTGCAAACAAGAAGAATCAATGTAAATAGCGTCGGAAAAAATAGCAATTAGAAAAATAGCTTTCTCGGGGGGAAATTCAAAATCCGGCCCGCACTTACTGTAATATTTAATATCATAGACATGCTCAGGTTCAGCCTGAGGGATAATCACACGTACAGGTTGTGATCTGCAGTAAGAACACATGAATTTAACTAAGAAATGATCTGCATAACAAGAAGAGTGAGAGGAGGAAAAAGAGGATCGACTTACGACGGGGCGTGCACTCTATAGTCAGTAGCCTGAGGGAGGTGGGACATGTATTCAGGGTGCGATGTAGGACCAGTGATCTGCATGGCGTAAGCAATGTGCCATTAATGGATATGTTGGAAGAAAAAGGGAGGAAACAGTGCAGGTCTTGCAATTTAATTATTGCTTACCCTCCATGGTGCCTTGATTCCAATGCCGCGAAGAGCCGCAGCAATCTTTCCGCCTAGTGAAGATGCTTTTGACATTATCTAGACTATATTTACGTGCCTCCTGCTTGATTTCTTAAGACGCAGAAAAAAACCCTTTGCCGATGTAAAGAACAATAACGTGAACAAACTCTAAAAAGTTGTTCCCAGAAACTGTACCTAGATGTCTTTGTAATGGTATGATTATTATCAAATGGATTCCGATCTGCAGCGTGTTTGTTCATGTGCCCAAAACCAAACTTTTTCAACGTGGACCCAGGACTGCAAATAAATTCTCTGCATCCTCTACTCAACACGTCATAGAATTTATAGGATCAAATCATAAATTCAATTAGATTGAGCTACCCTTCTGTCTTCGCATTAAAGCACTAGTCTAATCTTTACGCATTTGAAAATCTTCTTGGTTGAAAGATCAACGCCTGCTTCACAATGGTTAGTCTAGCAGACCTCCCGTCGAACTCACAAATAAAACTGTATAGCCGATTTCATTGCTGATCCCCTTCATGCTTTGCTGCTCGCAGGGATTATGGATGTCTAGATTGATGTCTTTATTTGGGGACAAGGAAGCTAGAATCCTCGTATTAGGATTAGATAATGCAGGAAAAACTACTATTTTATGTGAGTCAAATAATTCAACATGCTGATCCGTAATATCCTGAAGGGACACTAGCTTGCCATAATAATTTTTCTCAAAAAAAAAATCACCGCTCTCCCGCCAACTGATAATCTCTTTCTTCTTTTAATCAAATCTGCAGACCGTTTACACGTTGGAGAAGTCGTTCAAACCATCCCAAGTACGTAAAATTATCAATCAGTCAACCTTTAGTTTATTTTAAAAATAATAATGCTGCTCATCTCTAAAAAACAAGAAAACTTTTCACCATTTGCCGTTGTTCTCACTTTTATTACTATTATTATTTTTTTCCCTCTTTCTACAGCTATTGGATTCAATGTAGAGACCGTAACGTATAAAAACATCAAATTCCAGGTCTGGGATTTAGGTGGTCAGACCTCTATCCGTCCATATTGGCGGTGTTACTACCCCAACACACAAGCAATCATCTATGTCGTCGATTCATGTGATGCCGATAGACTGCCGACAAGTAGGGAAGAGTTCCAAGCTATTTTGGAAGAAGAAGAACTCAAGGATGCAGCTATTCTTGTATATGCAAATAAACAGGATCTTCCAGGGGCGTTGAGTGATTCTGCAGTAGCAGAGGGGTTGGGTCTGTCGAGTATTAAAAACAGAGACTGGTCGATATTCAAAACGAGTGCGATTAAAGGGGAAGGGCTGTTTGAAGGGCTGGATTGGCTTAGTAATACAATCAAGAGCAAACGATAGTTGAGAGAGAGCTCCTTTTGTTTTTTTCATATTAATGCTTATTCTGATAACTTGATGCCCCAATTTTAGCTTCTTTGCTTCTTTCTATCTCTTATTTCTTCTCCTTCATTTCTCTAGTATTGAGTTGCGTAGTAAGACTGTTTTACAAACTTTAGTAATAAGAGGTAGTACCATATATTATTCAAGACAAGGGAGCACGTGAAAACTCAGATATATTACTACTGCAGCTGCAGCATTATCTTAATCTTTTATCGCACGTTGGGGAAAAGAGAGAGAAAGAGAAAAGAAAGAGAACGAAAGGGCGACAAGGGGGTAAGAAAACATGAAACTATTCAACTATTTTATTATTATTAGTATGGTACTACTAGCGTCAAGTATAGTAATAGACAGAGCAGTCAGACAAAAGGAACGTAGATATTATTTATATGGCCAGTACCTAGCAGAGGAATACATATATTAATATACAGAGGGGACATAAGGCATCATTTATTGGTTACTATCCTGTTTGTTCGGGTGCAGGGGAGGAGAGAGAGAAAGAGAGAAAGAAAAAGAAGCAGAAAAAACGACGGAAGAAGGGAGGGTTCATTTTCTAGTAATCATTTGGTTAAAAATCAACCAGCTGGTAGTAAACTAGTATTTTGCTACAATTTTGTAGTAAGTATCCATCAATTGGTGAATCTATATGTTGCTATTCTTATGAATTGAAGTCTTAATCGGCGAAACAAAATTGCCATGCCCGTCAGCAGCCAAACTGGTTAAAGTATTAACACGAGGAATTACCTTCTTTCTACGGCGTTTGGACTGCACAACAGCATCATTCTGAGTGGGGCTATGGGTACCTCCTCCATGAGCTGCTGGAGCGTGTAAAGGAGAGGCCGCAGCTACCACCATGGCTTCAACCTGAGCGGCAACTTGTGTTAAGTGGTGTTTAAGAGACATAACTTCTTCTTCAGCTTTGTTGGCCCTATTCTCTGCGTTTTCGCATTTCTCTTGGACCTGACGAAGAGATGTAGTTGTTTTATATGCCCATTCGTGCATAGAGCTGATTATCTGCACGTGGCGGGCGCTCTCTGCTTCAGCAGCTGCCAAGCGGAGTTGGAGAAAATTAACATCGACTACCTGCTCCTGTTGGTGGTCTTGATATTCTCCGACACCGTCGTTACCAATGCCGGATGCGGTAGCCTTGTTGTTGTTTGCACTAGGCATATGCATTCGGTTGTAGTCGTCTTCATCTAATACTATGGGTGCAGCAGCACTGGCAAGAGCGCCATTGGTGGCAGTGGCAGTGACGTTTTGTTGCAACGCCACAGATTTGTGTGGGAGAGTGGTTTTTGGAAGTTTTGGTGCTCCATAATAGTTTCCATCTTCAAATGGAGACCGTCTATTCGCGGTGCTATCTGCTGTATTTGTCATTTCAACCTACAGAAACAGATTTAAATCGTGTTGGTGATTTCCATATTTTTGAATCGACCGCCCTCCTCTAAACCCAAGTTTTCGGGACGTTACTCAAGGTCCAAAAGCTTTATACTATTTTAGACATGGGTTGGAAGAGGGCCAATGCGCGTCAAAACTGTGTGTGCTTACCTTTTACTTCTTGTCTACCACATTCAAATCGTCGATCATTTCAAGCTGCTAGTGTTTCAAGCACGTTTTCTGTCTTAGAATATGTTTAAAACACAATGTTATATATAGAACTGTGATTTATATTTGAAAATAGTTGGGCTGTGAGGAACAAACATACCCTACCATACAGATTCAGTCAATCTTCCTTTGAATTGAAGAAACTTTCAAGTAATATAGAACACCAAGAGCTTACCAAGAACTTTTTAATATCGTAGCGGTATCCATTAAGCGTCGATTTTGCATAAGAAAGACACTTGGTCTTTGCCATTTGCAACCGCTCGGGACGTGGTAAACTGCAAAATCGAAAACACGTCAATTCGGCATTATTTTTCACGCCGTACTGGGTTTTGCGGAAGGTGGAAATTTGTGCAGAAGCAGATTGCCACAAAAAAGCAGCAATGCATTCTCTTGCACCCTTGTTCACTGTAAAATTACAGATAACAGCAAAAAAGCGCCGGTGAAGGCTGCGGGAATCCGCGGTGCTGCATTTTATCCTGCACTTTTTTGCGGCGTTGCAGAGAACCGCCAAAAATCACAGAATACCGCAAGCGAAAGAAGGAGTGCCATGCTGCGCTGCTACAGAATCGGCGCTTATAAAGAAATATAAACATAAATTCCTTATAATTCAGGAATTACGAGGCAAGAACCTCATATTCGAGGTCTCCGTCAAAAAGTAGGCGGTAGTCATCCTTAGAGCCGGGCAGGAGAAGCGGCGGGCTGCAGCACTTTTTGGAAAAAGTCCAAACTGCCTCGATAGCCGATAGTAAGAGTATCAGGGTACAACGTGAACTCATTTGGGGCGGAGAGCGGGCGGAGAGGGTGTAGAGGTGCCAACTACTGCCCGAGCAAAGCTGGGCCCGCGATCGATTTGTGAATCACCGCGCATGCCTCTCCCGCCTCTCCCTTTTGGGAAACAAAAGTTTGATTTTAGCAACTTTGGCGAGGTTCAGGCGAGACAAGGTTTCCCGTCCGTTTGTCGCCAACCTCTTTTGTTTCCCTGGCATTTCCGCGAAGAAAAAACTTTAGGGTTCTAGGAAACCCTAAAATCTCCTCACCGAGGTCGGCTCAGCTCAGAGGCCGCTCAGCTTTGAGATAGTGAGCCCTTTGAAGATCATATCATTCAATATCCGAGTAAATGCACCATCGCTTATTGCTCCATTATTTTAGTGAGTCAATATGGCCAGCGAGTTTGACTTTCAAGCCGAGATTTAAGTTGCACGTGCACCCAGCTGCATCAGGTGCCATAGAAATATTTGTTCATTTATTGAATATGGGCTGTCTAGACTTCTGTGTTGTGTCTGCCGACCACTTCATCCCTGCATACCAAAGATGGGAAACCCATCCAGCACGGCAGGACTGGGAACCCATCAAAGATCTTGGCTCAGGCTCCTTTTCTCAAGTAGTCTTGGCAAGGCACATAATCACTGGAGCTCTGGCTGCTCTTAAAGTCGTATTCCTTGACAATCCGGAGCTTGATCCTGAAACTGAGGCTATGCTTGCTCAAGAAGGTGACCTCTTGCTCCATCTTAGCCATCCTAGCCTTGTTTCGTGCTCTCAAGTAATTAAATCCCCCAGTGCGCACGTCCTAGTCCTTGAATTTTTAAGGGGGTGCTGTGTTCTTGACGGGCTCTGCCGTATTAGCGAAGCCTACACCGAACGAGATGCATGGAGTGTCTTCCACCAGCTTGCTTCTGCTGTTGCCTACTTACATTCTCGCTCAGTGATTCACAGAGATTTAAAGCCAGAAAATCTTGTCTACACTGAGAAATTTGCCAAACCACTAGCAGGAATCACGATGGAAGAAAGAGAGAAACAAGAGCCTCCGATAGTCAAAGTAGTAGATCTCGGCATGGCATGGAGATATGACCCAAATATCAGTGAGCGGGGCGTTTTGGGTAGTGCAGGCTTTGTTGCACCTGAAATTATCAAAGGAGGTATTCATACACCTGCAATGGATGTCTTCTCTATGGGTGTGTTACTATTTATCATGCTTGTAGGCAGGAAACCATTCAATATTGAAGATAGTGAGAAATTAAGGTACGCCAAGATGGGTTTAGCGGCAGCACCTGGATTACGAGACCCTCGTTGGTTGGACTTATCTCCAGATGCAAAGCATTTACTTATGGGTATGCTGACGTTCGATCCTGAAAGGAGATTAACTGCTGCACAGGTATTAGAGCATGAATGGGTGACTACAAAAGGCGGTCGGGTGTTACGCATGTTGGGTATGGATGTCGCTCTCGGTGCTGCCACAGTTGCAGAGATGCGAAGACTCAAATTTTTATGCAATGGCGTTGTAGCTATGCGACGAGTTGCATTTTCTGTGGAAGAACAGAACCAAAGCAGAAAAAATAAGAAAAACAAGCAAAAACAGCAAATGTCTTCTCAAAATTCTGCCCCTGCTGGTGGTGTTGCGGCAAAGGCGGTGGAGGTGGGTTCTTGCAGAGAACATGCATATTATTTAGATAATTTACGCCGTATGCAAAGACGTGAATCGAGTGTACGAAATGGAGGTAATCGTAGTTTCCGCGGTATTGCCCGTACTATTACGGCTGCGTCATACCGTCACATTCATGATACAGGAGGTTCTGTCCATTGTGGCGAAGAAGCAGTACCTAAAGCTAGTACTGGAATGAGGAGATCAGGTACTGCCCTGTTACTGAGTGAAGTTTTATCGCCTGCACCTGAGTTTGGCAGTATTCATGGTGGGTCTGTGAGGAGCTCTGGAGGCGGGGGCAGTTATCACAACAGCGGCAACTCTGCAGCTGCCAGTGGAATGTCTCGGTCCACTTCTGGACTGTTTTTATTAGGTGCTTCATTACGGCAATATATGGATGTATCAATTCATGGTGCCAGCAGTGGAAATAGCGCTGCGAAACTGCTCTCAAATGCAACTGTAGCTCCTGAAGGCGACAAGCAACCGCCGCCGCCGCCGCCAGCAGCAGTAACATTATTAGCTCCTAAAGATGTAGGCAAAACTACATCAGTACCCGCATCTATCCCGCTGGCCTCTCCTCCAACAATACGAACAATTGTTGTGAAGAAAAGAGGTAGTTTCGATACACCCTTGACACCAACGAGCCTTCATTATGGAAATAACAACAACAACACCGTAAATGTACGGAGCGGGACATCAACTTCGACAGATGAAGAATATTTGAAAATAATTCAAGCACGTGCTACAGCTAATGATAGTGGGCTTGGAAAGGAACTTTATGGTGGAAGTAGAAATAGTCTTGATACCTCCTCATCTCCTACGAAGAGCAATAGAAGTGGTAGTGCTGGAAGGAGAGTACATTCAGTGAAACCGCTGTCAGAGTAGATTTTAGTTTTTTTTTATGTTTTCAGTATATTTTCTTTTTTCTTTCGGAACAAATTTGAACGTTGCGTGCAGTATATATCCCAGTTTTTGGAATGAATAGGTGCCGTTTTTCTCTAGTAACATACCCTGTGTAAATTAGCAAGTTTTCTGCTGACTCGAGAAGAAGAACACTTCCGAAGTTTGTTCCTATTTTCTTCTTTTGGAACGTATAGAGGCACAATTTGCTCTAAATTACAGCCAAGTGATATGTAATATCGAAAATAGAAGAAAATCCAGCAATTTAACACAAAATAGCGATTAAAAATGGGCAACCAAAACAGAAAAATAAAATAAAAGAACCCCAACAGGTAACTTGAGGGATCGTGAGAAGCCACCACCGCGGCTTCAGGGCACCCCTATGTAGGAGAGTAAGAGAGGGGTTAGCCTATCCCAGTAGGCAAAAGGAGATTTGTACGGAGCAGCTACCCGGCAACCGAAATATTTTGGGTGCCCACCTTCAACTTGGCAAGTAGCTAGGAGAGCTTCGTCGAGTCGAAGTTTGAAGCGCGAAGGGCGGCAGAAAAAAACGCTCTAGAAACGTGATGAATTTTGAAATTGCACTGAATGGAGGAGTGGTGCTTTTCGATAGATACTTTACTATTTCAAAGCCGCTTCAACAGAGGGTGCGCACGCATCCTTTAATCTGAGGCGTGATGGCTTCCGATGATGTGTGTTTAGTCTGCACTGAGCCACTCCAGTTCACAGCGTATGGTCCTTGTGGACATAATGAGACATGTTCCAAATGCGTATCTCGTCTGCGCTCTGTGTTGAAGGACTCTCGCTGTGCTTATTGCCAGCAACAGCAACCGGCGGTTTTTGTGACACGCTCGGCAGGCTCGTTTACACAACAGCTAGCACCAGAAGCATTTGAGCAATTAGATGTATGTAGCAGTGGTGAAACAATTAGCACACTGGGTTTCTCAGTGCCCAATCTGGCCTTTTGAATGCTGGAAATCTGAGTTTACATTATTCTAGAACCAACCGCCTTCTTCCGTTTTATTTTTAATGTTATTTTCTTCTTACTCTGCAGGCTCGGGCTAAAGCTGGAGAACTATATTACCTCGACAGTGCTCAGGCGTATTTTGACGATGCTTCTCATTATGAAGAACTCCGCGCTCTGTGCAGTTTCACTCACCCTTTAGGTGGCTCTGACCGTGTTTTCTCTTCATTACGCACACTGAAACATCACCTCCAGACAACCCATAAACGTTCCTTTTGCGAGATCTGTTTAGAAGGCCGTAAAGTCTTCCTTGCTGAACAAATTGCATATACAAAATCTGAGCTTGATAGACACATGAAACAAGGAGACCTCGATGGCGCAATGGCAGAATCAGGATTTAAAGGGCACCCCGAGTGTCGGTTTTGTAAAAAAAGACATTATGGTGAAAATGAGCTATACCAACACATGCACACTACCCATGAAGAGTGTTTTATATGTAGAAGAGGCGCTCCACATCGTCATGTGTATTATAGGGATTACCCAGACCTGGAGAATCATTTTAGGCAAGGACATTACCCTTGTGAACACCCGAGGTGTTTAGAACAGAAATTCATTGTGTTTGCTACTGAGCAAGAGCTGAGAACGCATACTGCACGTGAACATGGTCAAACGCTTACCAAACAAGAAAGAAAACAAGCGTTAACTGTGCCTGTAGCATTTAATTATAGACGACCAGGAGAACAAGGAGAGGGGCTGCCGGGGTCAACCAGTGCGACCAATTTAGCAGCAGTAGCAGCTTCGGGACAAAGAACTGTAGTTATAGGTGGCGCAGCGAGTGTACCGAGTCAGTTATCTGGTGGACAGCAAAATAATAGAAGAGGAGGAGGAAGAGGAAGTAGACCTAATGTAGCAGCAATAGAGCACCAGCAGCAGATTGCAGCAGCGATGGCAGCCTCGACCTCGGGTGCTGCTGCTGGTGCTGCCACTGATGCTCATTATAGAAATTCTTCTTCACAACCAGAGAGCGCAGGAGGCGCTGCATCTATTGGGGAGCCTTCAATGGCACATTTGTCTTTACGAGAGTCTGAATTTCCTTCGTTTGTAGCGCCTAGTGCTGGTCCAGCTGTGGGCGGTCGGTGGGTAGCTGGTGGTGGTGGTCCAGGATCTCAGTCTGCAATTAATTCGCTGCAAGATTTCCCGGCCTTACCTGGACAATCCAAATCAGCAAAAAGAAGATCTGCAAAGAAGAAAACAGCAGCAGAAGTTCTTGGGGGAGGTGGCTCTGTTCGTGTGCTACAAAGCGGTACCTGTGGAGCAAGCGGGAGCGGTACGAGTGGACTCTCTAGACAAGAGCATTTCCCTGCTCTAGGTGCCGATGCAGTACCTTTAACACGAGATACGCTTGAAGATGAGTTTCAACCTGTAGTACGGCGTAATCGAGGTCCATTACCTCGACCACCGTCGTCCCAAGAGATCGCAGAGCCAGCACCGCTTGGACCAACTGTGGCACAGGCAGCAGCTGCAGCTGCAGCAGCACGAGGTCAAAAAAATAAGAATAAAAAGCAGTTGCCTCCTCTTCCTGGTCTTCCAGGAGCAGCAGCAGCAGCAGGGGATTCCAGTACTACTGTGCCAGACCCAAATACCAGTAATGGTCGTAGAAAAAGTGGTATTGATGACGACGCTTCTTCTTCCTCTTCTGCCTCTTTTGGAGGTATTTCCAGTGCTCTCCGTGCTGCAAATCGTGAACTCGTTGCTAAAATTAAAGCCCGGCTTGGCTCAGACGAAGTCAAATTTTCAGAATTTAAAAGTAAAAGTGCCGCCTGGGTTAAAGGAGAAATTACCTCAAAGGCTTATCACAGTGCAGTCTCTTCTCTTGGCTTGGTTTCTGTGGTACCTGAACTAGCATCTACATGTCCTGATGCGAGTAAAAGAGATGAATTACTCGCTGTTCATACTTCGGCCTTTGCTGCTCGACCTTCGCCTAGTAATCAACAACAAACAAGTTGGATGCCGCCTGAAGCAGCTGCAGCTGGCGCTGCACACGCGGCTAAGAATAGTAGCTGGTCTTGTGCTACGTGTACGTTAGTTAACGCGCCTGCTGCGGTTATTTGCGAAGCATGCGGGAATAGAAAAGCACTTCCTGGCGATGCCCCCAGTCAATGGGCTGGTGGTAGTGGTGGTGCTGGTGGTGGTGGTGGTAGCAGTAAGCCTTCTAGTGCAGTTGAATTGTTCCCTGCGTTACCTCAAGCCCCAAAAGCAGCAGCACCTTCTTCCAGCAAGACAGCGGGGCCTTCGAGTTCAAAAACTGAAAGTGGTGCTAGTGGTAAAAAGAGTAAACAATCATTATCTGATTTCTATCAAAATACCAAAGTACACCCTCAGAATGTGTGGAGAAATCCTGCTTTGAAAGGGCAATGGGCCTCAGATGGAGCTGGAAAGATGGCTGGAGAAGAAAGAGCACTGAACGATGCGTGGAGTAAAAAATAATTAAAAATAGATGAATATATTTTGTAAAGGAGCTTTAATTAGAGCAAAAGCAAATTTAAATGTAACTTTGATGCTGTTGATTGTTTCTCATGGATTTTTTATGGCGATGCACTGCACAAAGACTTCTCGGTGACTCGACGGAGTAAATCGGCGAGAAAAAAAACTGTGGTATGGCGGTCCAGCAAAATTTTGGAGGAAGAAAGGAAATATTTGGGATTTGGAGTGAAAGTTCAAAAGAGAGATCCTTTGCAACCCTCGCAGCACAGCTGATATATTATTTAGATTCTAAACATTGTAAATAGCCTGCGATCCGGTGTTTTAAAGACGCAAAGGCAACCTTGACAAGGACAGTAAATTTGAAATTTCAAAGTAATCTTAAGTCGAAATAAGAGTTTCGGGCGACAGGAAATACATTGATTTAGTCCAAAAGTATAATATTACACCAATTCTGGCATGACAACCATGGATGGCAGCCCTTTGAGGAACGATGTCGATGATTTTGATTCCTTGGGTGTAATTAATGCGTTGGAACGCACCTGTGAGCTGGAATCCAAGCTGCGTCAAGCCATCCAACAAACTCATCCACTCACTACGACCCTTGATTGGGACTTTAATGCTGCGGATAGGGAACGTGAGGCCTTGTTGGCAATCAGGTGAGTTGCTGGGCACCAATCTTGTTTTAAATTTCTAACGTTCTCTAAATTTTTAAGAGCAAACCTTCACTTCATACGTAATATCAACCCCTTGACTCTCTAAAAACTGCAGTGCACAATTGGAATATATGGAGGATAAGCTCCGCGAGTACCGATTCCTCAAACAGTCCACTTCCGAGCAGAAAGCCGTTTTACTTGGCCAGCTTGATGGCGTTCGCAGGGAGCTGTTAGAGGTCCTTGCCTCCAGTGCTCCTCGCATCATGTTTGCCAAAGAAATCGTCCGCGAAGTCCTCAACTTTGCCTCCGCTGGAGATGATACCCCACGCAGCGGGGCATCCCCATCACAGCCATCCTCCCGTTTTCCTTCTTCTAGAGAGAAAGGTAGTCGCGACAATCGCAACGCTGCCCCCGTTGCTGAATCTTCTCTATTCAGCCTTATGAGCGGATCCCCTAAACCTTCCCTCCCTTCTGGACAACCTTCTTACGGAAGCCTCCATGAAAACGACCTTTGGGATGGCAGCAATCAACACAACCGCCACCGCATTGGTAGTAGTAAACAAGTGACAGGCCCTAATGGCAATGACGATCTCGCCATGCCTGTTCCTGGTGCTACATCTACTGCTTCTCGATCTCGTGGTATCCATTCCACCACTACTACTTCTACTTCTACTGCTGCTGCACATCAACAACATGAATCTATGAAGGACCGGTCCCGGAGGTACGGCTCTTCTTGTACTTCTACTGTGAGCCATCATCACATCACTGATGAAGATATCTATGGCCCTGCCCCTATCATAGGTGGTGGTGGTGGTGGTAAGAATATTACGACGAGAATTTCTTCCCCTGGCGGCACTGTTCCTGCATCCCTTCCTAGTGGAGACAGTGGACAGAAGGCTCCTGCCACTGGTGCCAGTGGATCTTCTGCTGCGAATAACGATGCACATATACCTGGGGGTATGTTGAAAATTCGAGAGATGCTCTCCCGTGCTGAAAAAGGTCTCTCCGCTGTGGCAGAAACAAAAGAACAAAGGCGAGCGCCTCCAAGGATCCTTGGCAATGAAAATAACGGAAATGACCTCCGTGGACACGGAACTGAAGATTGGGATGGAATTTCCCCTAGTGGATACAACACGCCACCCCCTGAATTTGATTCAGAGCAGGTGACAATCGATGGTGCGAAGCCTTGGGTACCTCGTGGTGGTGCTGGGGGTGGTGCTGGTCATCCTGGGTACTCTCCTGCTGTGTCCAACAAGTCATATTCTGTCCGTGATTGGACAATAAAAGCTGAACCTCATTCTGCTTCCCAATTCACCCCTCGAAGCACCGCTGGTGGTCCTTCCACTGAGGGTGGAGATGCTAGCTCCACTCATGGTGGGGGTGGGGGTGGTGGTGGTGGGGGTGGTGTCGCCCCCGGCTTGCCTGGCCTAGTTGGCAAATTAGCTGGATTTGCATTTGTATTGGGGAGTATTGCTGCTGCTACAATGGCTGCAACTGGTACTTTGCCTGGATCGCATAGCAAAACCGACACTAACAACAGCGGCACACGTCGTAGAAACAGAGAAACTCCTCGATCCTCAAACCAGCGTCAAGGCGCAACCAGTAACAGTGTCAGAAGAGTAAGCTCTGGCCAAGGCGCTGCTGATTTGCCTCCTTGGAGGGATGGAAATAGCAATGGTTCTACGTACGCTTCTTCTGGAGGAGCAGGGGCACGCCGTAAAGCGAGCTCTGGGAGGACAAGCAAAACAACCGGTACCAGTCGAGGTGGATCTAATCATCAACAAGGTCCTGTGATGCACGTGCACCAACCACCGTCTTCTGGTTCATTCCCTGCGGTCACTCCCCCCGATGTTACCGCGGCTATGGGCTAAGATAGATTACTGGAAATATTGGTATTATGGGATATTCTAAGAAAAGTCGAGTGAGCCTATTCATGGTTCTCCTCTAAAGAAATAGTATGATCTGATGTAAAGAATAATTTCTGACTTTCTTTTTAGATTTGTTTCCGTCCGACAATTACTTTGATTCGTTAAATAGTATTTATCTTTGTTGCTAAACCCAATATAATGTCTACGTCAATTTTACCTGCGTTATTCCTCGCACCCACATTTATCTTCAACCCGGCACCGTCATCGAAAAGATGTACACCCCCCCCCATTTGTGAGATCTCTTTTCTCTTGCCCTGCCCTCTCTTACCCTGCTGATACGACACCTTCTATTCGTACTCTACTCTAACCAATGTTTGTTTTCCTTCTTTATTTCACCTTATTTTGTAAGACACGACAGTAAAAACACCAATAGAATTTTCACTTGATGCCAGTTTTAAAAATTTGAATTAAATTAGCAAATGCAGATGATTTAAATTAACATAACAGAGCTCTCTATCTCTCTAACAACTTTTCTTCTTCATCACGTGTTTTTCATTTTCTTCTTCTGAACCACACCAGCTGCAGCTGCGGAGTTATCATCTTCGCCGTAATCACTCGCCTCTGTCTCATCTCTCCTTGTACGAGTGTCCGCCAACATCTTTTCTAATTGTTTCCTTAATCTTTTCGCTGCCCCAGTCCTCTTTTTTACCATTATATCAACTATTTCATCATACGTAGGAGGTATTACTACTCGACCATCACCGTCAGCAGCGGTGTGCCGAGCAGTAGCCAATTCTCTTTTTACTGCATCTTCCCAACTATCAGGGATCAATTCGTCATCTCCATCGGGATCTCCATCACTGCCCTCTGTAGACCCTAACCTACTACCTATGTACCCACTCGACTGTACAAATTCCAACTCTACAGGACCTGGGCGGTACAATGATACAAACATTTTCATTAATTCTGGGTGAGAGTCGTACTGTGTGATAACTGACGGGATGGGACCCTGATGATCTGGTTCTGCGAGTAATTCAGCTGCTGCACGTGACCCAGATCTATGAATGATGCCATACCCATCCATTATGGCGGGAAAACCAAAACTAGCTCCAAATACTGGAGCATGCATGTCTTTATAACTTGCAATGCTAAAAGCGAAATCTAAATTTAAGGGATCTTTGCCAATATCGTACACAGAATGTGCTAACGCTGCAATATCTGGGCGATTATTACGTAAGCATTTAAATCGTACACGTGTATCTAAGATATCAGCAAGAAGTCGTACATATTGTAAAATGGCATCTCTTCGACCAAACACAGCATCAGCGGAAAGGACCGGTTGCTCACCTAAGGAAGCAACCCCTGGTGTACCGTAACAGTCATTTACAGAGGCCAACGTAGGTTCGTGTTGTTGGACTTGGACTCCACCAAGCTGAGCACCACCTTCTTCGCTTACTAAAACCTTGCCTGTTGCAATTGCTGCTCTGACCTCCCCGTTTGCAAAAGGGTCATCTTGTAGAGCGATATTTTCTACAGCGCCTAAGATGGCGACACCTTTTGAGATATCGCCTGCTTTTTGTTCTAGATAGAGTAAATAATGCTGCAGGGCCGAGAGGGGGATACGGCCAGGTTGCCTAACGTCTTCCTTGTCGGTCGGGTCATCAATTATCGGTGGAGGGTTGAAAGCAATAGCCTCAACACCCACCCTAGCGTATAGTTCAGCAACGCGTCTACGTGCCATAAGGTCGGGATGTGTGAAAATAATAAGTTTCGTCCTAGGGGAACGAGTCGCCCAGGAATGAACAAAAATAGCAAGACGTTGGATGTTGATACTGTTGTACGCATATGCTAGAGCGATATTTCCTGTAGCAGATGGAGCCGTTATGAGATCTCCGTAGGCATTTATAGTGGTTTCTTCAGGGATGGGGGTGTGAGTGCTACGGGGGAAGATCATAAGAAGAACTGCCGCTGCAAAGCCAAAGACGGTAAATAATGTGAGGAGACGTGTGGGCCGACGGGGACCCCGGCGGCCCCCTGGACCAAATGGACGATCTTTATATAGAGGCATGCTGCACTGGATGGGCGATGGCAGGTCTTTGCATCAATTGCAAGACAATTACTGAGCCAAATTGCTTGGAGACTTTAAATGGGGAGCGGGAAGGGTCCTAAAGTGCACAGAAAAGGTCGTGGGCAGAAAGCACGCTATTTACTAGTAGTAGGATTGTTCCAAGCAGCTAGAATTTACTTCTTAAACCTCATCGTGTTTGGGATCCGATAAAGATTTTTTTTCATTAATTTGCAATGAAAAGCGTCAATTGGTAGCACTAACTGCGACAGTGTTATCACCAATGGTCTCCAATTTGCGATTATGTACGTATTTGTTTTACCTATGCCGTTTGTTGGACTAATTCTCGTGTTAAATTAAAGAAAACTCAAATTTTTGCAAAAATATTCTTAGTATTGAGGGGAGAGGGGCATACTATAGATTGGGAACAGCCAGCGTTGCTCAGCAAATATTTCTAGGGTAAGTTTTATTTCTTGATCTGTTGTTTTCTCGCTCTCAATTTTTACTTGCACCTGTGTATTTCAGAAATCCAAAATAAACAGCACCCTCAAGGCTCACACCTCATTCTAATAATATATTCATGCACTCTTGGATACGTCTAGTAGTAACAGCATCATTGACAAGCTCTGCTGTGCTACCCAAGTGGCATGCTAGAGCTCAAACCATCCCGAATCGAACTCCGACCAGAGGACAAAGAAGAGGTAAAAACTATCTCCCTTGGCAGCTGGTGGTATAGGAATTTCTTCCAGTCCCTGCTCAGATATTTTCACGCCTCCTTCCCATTATTTTTTCCTTTTTCAGTACGAGACGATCAAGGCGGAGCGAGCCGCCCAGCAACAATCAACTACACCTTCTTGGCAACAACAAGGACCTTCCACCAAAAAACCTACCGCAGCACAGCGGATTGGTCTCACTCAACTCGGCCGAGGGCAGCAGTAAATAATAACAACGAAGAAAATAGAAAAATGAGTCCGACACCAGCGGGAGCTGATGACAAAATCACCGCTGCTGTTGAAGATCACGGCCTCTCAGGTACAGAAGTAGAAATTAAACTGCGCATTCCTGACTCTGCATCATATGATGCATTAGCACAAGCACTCATTCCATGCTTTAAGCAAGCACACGAACAAGAAAATTGGTTTTTCGATGGAGCAGGCAAAGAATTATCAAATAAACGTGTTGTTCTTCGCCTTCGATTCTACGATATTGACCGTAAAGCACTGCTTACCTGCAAAGGGAAACAAGTTTTGGAAGGTGGGGTCGGTACTGCTCCTGAAGAAGAAGAAACCATTGACCCTAAAGTCGCACGTGGATACCTCGCTGACCCTCAAGCCCTTTTGGAGTCCTCATCGCCGTTGATCACAAAATTGAAAAGTCAATATGGACTTAAGAAAGGGTTGACCTTGCTCGGTGGATTTCAAAATTTAAGAAAAGAGTATTCCTGGCGTGGTAATTTGTTAGAATTAGATCAAACCAGCTACCCTTGGGGTACTTTGCACGAGCTGGAGTGTGAGACGACCACCCCACAAAAATTAAAATTGGAATTGGAGAGCTTGTTAGATACTTATGGAGTTGCTTATAGCGATTCTACAAAGAGTAAATTTGCTAATTTTGTAGATAAAACGTTGGAATAACTTTATGTATATAATGGATTGATTGATTGCGTGTTTACTTGGACTTTGTAACAAATAGACTGGTAGATAGTAGAGAAGAAATGCAAATAGTAGTTTTTGATAGAAAGTAGGAAGGGGAATTTTCCTCTTCTGATAGGAAAGTAAAGTAAGTAAAGGTTTGATTTAGCGAGTATCAACATATTGCAGAGAGAGAACAGAAAAATGTTTGTTAAAAAAAAAAGAGTATATGTCTACTCGTCTCATTTTCTACTCCCCTTCCAGGGTCTCTGTGTAAGAGCTATCTGCAGCTGCAGCAATTTCTTCTTGCAATTTCCTTACAGCTTTCGCAGCAGGCCCTTCCGCGTCATCATCTTCCCCTGAAGCTACAATAGGCACACCAACGCTTCCAGCTCCATTGCCGACTCCAAGCCCGCTTGCATCAGCAGTTGCCACGGCACTCCCACCAACATCAGTGTCCCTACTCTCACCATCTGAGCTACTTGTCGAACCACTCATAGATCCTCCACTCCCCCCACTTCTCAACTGCGCTTCAGCAACAGCCTTGGCTGCCGCTTTCTTAAACTCCAACTCGTCACTTTCAGCTTCGGCGGCTGCTTGTGCTTCCTGAAGCTGCTTTGTCAGTTGCTCGTACTTCACCATGAGATCTTGCCTTCTACTTGTAAATTGAGAAGGGAAGAAACCAGGAAAGTATCTTTGAATGAACCCAAAGATAAGGACGTGACCCACGGGTGTCAATGGTAATATCAAAATTATAGCAAAGGGGATGAATGTTAATAAATCTCGAGCTGTGCGTCGGAGGGCTGCAACTTCTCTGGGTTTCAACGTGCCACCAAGTAAGGCTCTCCAAAACAATCTCCCTGCCGCCCCAGCATCTGAACCTAATAACCTCACACCGCGGGTACCGAAATTAATGGCTTCGGTTGTAGTACTGATTGCTTGACGTATCTGCATCTGCAATTTACTGAGAGACAAGCCTGATCCCCCAAAAACAGTTGTGTCTCCAACGCCAAGACGTAATCGTAAATCAGGAATTTCTGTAGCTAGCGCAGCAATATCACCATCATCGATGTATAAAGAACCACCAGATTCAACTTCAGAGGCCATGGCGGCTAATTCAGCGTCCAATTGACGGAATTCAGCAGCAAGCAAGGCAACCTCGTCAGTACTGCCTCGACGGGAAAGAGCCAATGCAACAGAGCTGCCTATTGAAGAAGAAGACGATGATACTGACCCTTCTTGTTGTTGTGCTGCTGCTGCAGCTGATGGGTCACCTAGAATATCAACAACTTCCCCTTCTAAGCATCCGTAAATATACTCCATCTCTAATTGTAAAGTACGCACAGCCAATGCTCGAGAGACAGCAGCAACCTCGTTATCCATTTGTCGGAGCTCAGCGGCCATACGAGCACGTCCTTGAATACCCGCCTTCCGTAACCTGGTTTCACGAGCTTTACTTGCTTCCTGTAGCTTCTTTTCCAACTCCTCAATCTCACCATGCAAAGCATCCACAGCAGCGGCCCGGTCAGATTCTAAAGTGGAGGGTAATGGCAATCCAGAAGGTGCAGCAGAGGAGGCACCGTCGTATGCTGATCCATTTAATCGATCCCATAATCCACGAGCCCAGGTAGCACTTTTCTGTACACCTTGAATAAGACCTTCAGGCGACGTTTCTCGTACCCTTGCAACAGCAGGCTGTAATCGCCTGGCTAAAAATCTTTCTGCAACACGTTCTGCTTCACCGAGACGTTCTCCAAGTCCACGACGAGCTTCAGCTGCTAAATAATACCCACCTTCGGGGGCACCATCGCCGTCACCGATTGACTCCAATGCTGGCGGTAACCCTAAAGCACGAAATCGAGCATTTCTGGCATCTAACGCTGCTTGAGCGACTGAAATAGACGAGAATGGAAGTTCTGTGATCTCTTTAGATACACGATCCATTAATTGTGAATAGACTTCTTTAACTCGTTTTTGAATTTGGTGTTCGACCTCCGATGGGTCTATTGATGAAGAATTTTTAGGATTAACAAATAAAAGACCATAACGTTCAGGCTGAGATTTCAACGCTTTGAGGCCTAGACGTAACTCTTCTGCTGTTAATTCCATCTCTGCTAGGAGAACAACTGCTTCTTCGATGCGTTCTTCAAGTTGGGCTTGAAGCTGTGCGTCAGCTGCAGCAGCGGCGGCAGCCAAATCCATTGATGCGGCATTTTCTGAATCTAATTCATTATCAGCTTTCGAAGTAGAAGGGAACTCTTCGGGGGGTTGGTATACAGGTGATGGGAGCTGTAATAGAGGCTCTGCGCGTAATAAATTGCGGTATAGCTTACGGAGCAACAAAGCCGATTGCAATCGAGCAGACCGACGTGCTGCTTTGGCTGTGGTATCAGAAATAGTATTTGCCGTGCTGTATGCATCTAATGCGTTTGAAGAGCCAGATGGAGAGTCCAAGGCACCACCACCGCTGCTAGAAGAGGCAGCAGAGCGAATAAAACTATGCCGACGTGTTGTGAAATCTAATTGCAGGCTTTGATTTCTCCGAGAAAAGTTTGAGAGAAGACTTTTTCTTCTAACGGACCTGTGCATTGAGGTGCTTATTATTACGTGAATATAAGATGAGGGCGATGCAGTATGATAAATAATATATATAGCAATAAACTCACCTGCATGGTAACTGCCAAGGCCCAACTTTGAAGGCAGGATGGCGATATAAGGGCATATAGCCGGCCACAACAATAATGCCCAATTCCCTCATGATGTGCACCCACTAAAATAATGCTGCAACGATTATCTGGTCACTTGTTTTTGAATTTCGACAGATTTTAAACACCAACTTTTGTCTCAACACGTTACTTGCGACCGCGATTTCCAGACTGCATATGTCGGGGATGTATAAAGTTTCAAACAAGATTGAAAGCCAGCGCGAAATTCAGATTACTCTTCTCTCCGTGGTGCGAAAAGCTTCAAAGTCGAAAGTAAAGAAAGGCTGGAGGGAAACAGTTTTTTTCCTCTTGGGAAAAGCTGGGAAACTCGAGTTTCCCAGTGAATGAATTTGTATACCCCTGAGGAAACTCTATGCCGCGCGGGGAAACTGCGGTAGGCGACCTTGCTGTTTCCCAGAATCGGATCAAGCTGCTGATCATGGATAAAAATAAACTGTGGGGTTTTCCTCCTCACAGCCCCTCACGGACCCCGTGTATATTTTATATATCCCGCAGTATCTATATCAGGCTTGTCACATCCCTTTCAGCGCGAGAATTCACCTGCAGCAGGGGCAGCTGCCGGCGATCACTTTTCCGGCGGATCTAGTAAACCAACTGTTGGAGGATTGTCCTTGGTGCGCGAACTACTCGTCAGCCTGATCTACCGGAGAGATGACAATGCACAACCTACTGGAGAGATGCCAATGCACAAACACCGGGTGGACCTCCGAGAGATACTCCTCGATCTGCTCCGGCGGCATATCAATATCTCCGTGCCAAATATCGTGCTATTTTTAAAAATAATCAAGAAATGATACTCTCGTCTTCTACTGCTCTATTGTATGGTTGTTACTGCGTGCAGATGACGTTCGTAAGAAAGAGGAGGATATTCGGACGAAAAAGGGGTGGAGGCTATAGCTTCGACTTTTTCTCCGAGACTCTCTTCGCCAATGGGCTCGAGCGTGCTCAGGAGAAATAACAAGTAGATAATAACTATACACGATGGTCGAAAACGCAGTGTTTTAATGATTTTACAAAGGGCAATGCTGGTCTAAAAAGGCATATAAAATTTGGCAGGTAAAACATGTTGCAATACACCTGGGCATATTAAAGAAGGTCACTGGGAGGAGAATGCCCCCTCTCCCTGCCATCTGAAAGCGGTACATGCTGTAGCTGGCCATCGTGGAGGTCCGCAACGCAGCTTTGACTGTTCTAGCTACCCTGTGGGGTTCCCTTCGTCCATGGCGGTGGCCTGGCGACGGCGGGGCGACGGCGGTTATCAGATGAAGGGTATCTATCTCCTGATAAGGGTGGGCAGCAGCAGCAGCAGCAGCTAACTGACGAAGCTGAGAGGATCGCCGATCAAGGATCACTGATATCAAAGATCATTCGTTATTTTTAAACTTTTCGTGCTCCATGGCACCAGGGAGTAGCAGGAGAGATTAAAATAGGCCTGCGGGCGTCCCTCTGGGGATAGTGAATCAAGCTTTTTGATCTGAAGGAAGGAAACAAGATACTTAAAGTTTTTCTCTGCTGAAAATAGGGTTGGGGGTAACCAGTTTTTAGAGCTAGTTATGGTTAGTTCTCGTTATGTTACTAACAATTTCAATAACCAGATAACCAGCACGCTAACCACTATAACCTGCCTGGGGGATCTTTCACAGATGCAAGATTAAATCAAGTAGACTGCAACAGTTCCTTAAGATAGCGACCAAAGCGGCGTAAAGCACTGCAGATAATCAACTATAGATGCAATAAATAAATGTAAATGTATTAAATAACCAGGAGCAAGTTTCTCCACCTCCCCATTTTCAAATTGATCATCGATCCCCACTTCGGCTGCCATTAAGAAAAGGCCGGTAGTGTCCCTTGTAGAGGTTATTAACCAGCGTGGCCACAGGTTATGGTTATTTATATTAGTTATTTAACCGGTAACTAACCAATAACCACAGGTTATCACCCCAAGCCTAGCTGAAAACTTAACTCACCTCTCCGGCGTCCTTTAAGTTAATTATTCTTAAAGTAAAACACTATTTAAAAATATTAAAACTGCATAAAACCTTGGCGAAGTTTTATTGCCTCCAAAGAGATCGCTTCTAGAATTAATAAGTAATTAGCTTTAGACTTTGAGGCAAAAGCTTAGCTCTGACTCTTGGTGCAAAAGTAGGTTTGTTGTTATATTCTTGGAGCCCTGCAAGCCCAGAGCGGAGTACCTGAAAGCTCATCTGCACACTCCACATTTGTGGGCCGGGGCAGATTCCAAACACGACTCACGGATGTCTAGCTAATGTTAATGTTTTTCTTTCGCAGATAACATGGTGCGAGGAGCTTCGAGTAGGCTTGGACATTTAACCAAGCGCGCTGGTGCACGTGCGACTGTTAGCTCTGCACAAACAGATCCTTTGTCGAGGGCGGCATTTAAATTCATGGCGGATACGGCCAAGGCAAGTACGGAGGAGCGACATAGGGTTGATACAAAGCTTGAGGATCAACGCCAGTCTGTCGATGACAGGTTCCAACGTATCCTAGAAAGATTTTCAAGCTCGCAGAACAGCTTGAGAACTGACTTCTCAAGCTTGAGAACTGACTCTCAAGCATGAGAACTGACGTACATGCTGTAGATAAAAAGGTAATATATATCTCAGGAGGTACTGGTCTTTTGGTCGTATTAGTTACATTAGCTGGGGTTGCAAGTAAGTTTGGTCTCTTCGGGGGCTCCTAAATCTACTGCACCGGTCGTAGCTATATCCATTGAAGTGGTGGCCTCAACTACGGATCCGTGCTGATGTTTTTTGGTAATTTCTTTGTTTAGGTTTGGTCTTATTTCGCCAACTAGATACCTTAATTTCTGATTAGAAGTGTATGTACCCGTTTAAACTTGTCTTTTTTAGTTTGTAATAAAGTACCACCTGTCAATTTCATAAATTAATCAAGCAACAAAAAATACACTGCCGTCGACGCAACAATAAAAACAAGAAACAGTAGCAGTAATTAAAATACGCGTTCTCCTCTTTTTTACAGACAGTTTTCAACATTATTTACAGATGCTGGTCTTCTACAGGGATATGGGCAATGGAATGGAGCATCATCTGAAGCCTGCTGGAGTAGTGGCGGACTGGAAAAGCGGCGGTATCAACAAAGGCGCTGGAGAGCGGCGGTGCCGCACCCCGGCAGCATGGCCTGGCCTCTCAGCGCACATTCCACGTGCTTGCATATAACCCAGCTTTCCAGCTTCCTCGCTCAGATGCACCCGAAGCTCCCCTTCTTGAGCTCCTCGTAGCAGTCAGCTCATCGCTGTTTCTGGCTGATCGATCAAAAAGTCCACTGCACCTGCGAGACAATGACAGTGGTTGGCGTTTTCGAAAATGGATATAAAGATGTAAGATCTATAAGATGCATATGATTGTATTCCTCGTGGCTCCTGATATTCTATATTACTAACTTCTGCTCTAAGACGGGGATGGATGATCATATCACATTTTTGCAAATGGGCAGCAGAGCAGGAAGATGCTGCAGATGCTGGAAAATTTTCTCCCCCGTGGGAAATAAAAACAAGGTTTTCCAGCTGTTTCTTAACACAGAGTGAGGGAAATATTTTGTTTCCCTGCCAGGTGGGGGCTTTTCCGCAAAGAAAGTCCTGAGCCTGGAGTTTAGGGCTGGGGCCGTAGGGAATAGGGCAGTTGTAGGCTAGAGCCCTAGATAGGCTAGAACTACTTTATTGTGCATAAACTGCCCTATTTTGAAGCCCGCTAGGGCGCTAGGGCGTATAGGGTTGCTAGTCCCTAGAGAGGAGCTGGGCCAGTGGTGAAGAAAAGCTGGAAAATTAGAAAGTTTCTAGAAACTCAATTTAAATTTAAATTTGCTTGCTTTACCATCAACCATTCAGAGTGTAAAACACATTTACAGCTATCTACCAATAGCAGCTGGCTTTAAGCCAAATCTACGTTTTCGCCTACTCGATCTGATCTGTTAAAATGTTGCCAGGTCAATCCATTGAAGGAAGCCCTGAGCCCGAGATGGTTCAGCCAACCCCTGAATAGCTTCAGCTACATTATGATCTTGTTAAAGATTACGACAGGGCCATCGCTGCCATCAAGCGGGCTCCGCCAACATGAATCTGATTGATTGAATTTGAATCAGCAACCCTATTCCAGCCCTATCTAGCCCTATATATGCCATAATTTACTCTGTGTAAAGTGCACTTTCTTTTAAGATGCTCTAGGGCTGAATTAATAGGGCAAAATATCCCTAGAGCCCTACATATCCCTAGAACTGCCCTATCATAGAAAGGGTGAAATAGTATTTCACCCTTTCTATAGCCCTATAGCCCCAGCCCTACTGGAGTTTGAGAGGCAATTTAGGCCCTAAGATCAAATGGAGTCATCTCTATAACAAAGCTTAAGCACCCGAGATGAATCAACACCTGGGGAGAAAATAACAAGAGTCATCCGCAGCAGGAAGCAATCCGCCCAACGAAGTTGGAGAGGAGATTTTTGCCTAGAACTTGTATTTTCTTTGTTTCTACATCAGGGAATATTTCCTGCTGCGGAAGGAACTCTCGGTGCCATCAAAGACGCATTTACGAAGTTGTTCGTAAGCCCGTTTCTTTGCATTGGTCCTCTTCTCAGCGTCAGGCACCGCCGTATACATGGCTGCCTGGACTTGAAGACGCCACTCTCCAGCTTGCGTCTTACATTCGTTGACAGCTGCAAGAACGGCCTTGATTTCGGCCGAGTTCGCGTCTATTCTCTTAAAGAGTTCATACTTTACTTCTTTCTGCTGCTGCCCCGGCACCACCCAATTAAACGTTGTGAGGTCGTAGGCAATAAAAATGCCATCAGCACTGGAAACAATCACAGATAATAATGGAGTCAGTGCACACCTCTCTCTCTCTCTTGAATTAAAATCGGCCGCTCTTCAACTGAATTCAAGTTGTGCTGTTGATGAATGGCGTCTAGCGTTGTGCCATACTTCATAGCTTTGGGGGTGTCTCTTGTATTTGTTTTGAGTACATGCGCAACGAGAGCACATCGTCCTCAATCATAGGAAGCAGAAATTTCGCCAGTCCGATATGTAGAATATTTCATCTTCTGGGTTTTTCCAAGGAACTTTGGAAGTTCTTTTCGGCGCATCTACGAATGTCCACTATATATGCTGCCCTCCGCTCCACCACCACCTCAATCATTCCCGCTCACCCAACATTACAACGACTCTTCCTTGGGGACCAAGGTCACCAAGGCACCCTAGCCATCGCCCTAAAAAAGATGCTGGCAGCGGTGCTGCGGCAATGAAAATGCCGGAAATTCACGATTTTACGAAAATAATGCCTTATTTTTTTCAAATTTGTGCGCAGATCTGTAAAATAAATGTAAACAACAGGTACTAACGCAGACTCAGAAGTTTCTCCGAGGGAAAAAATGCCGGAAAAGGCAACGCTCAGGGCAAAACTGCCGGCAATTGAAGTTGGAAAATGCCCGATTTTGGCCAAAACGGAAGAAAAATGCCAAAAAAAAAATGCCGGACTCAAAACCTTAATCGAGGCCCTGGTCGGGCTGATAGAGTATTTTCTCGATATAAAGTTCACTCAGCAGAAACACCATTGAGTTCATCAAGGCGGTTTGATTCCATCCTTAAGACTCAATTCTTGAAGTGATCATCCTTCCGTTTTGCATAGACGACCTCCTCTGCAAGCTAGTAAAACAGGCAGATGACTACGCCAGCGCGTAAGCGGCTGGCAAGAGACTTTAAGCGTGCGTTCGTATTATAATCAGCACATCATCATAAAGATTTTACTGAAACGTCTATTGATTTGCTAAATCAATTGCCTATGCACCGCTCACTCATCCTCTTTTCCCCCTCAAATTGCAGGTCTGCAAACAGATCCTCCCGAAGGTGTTAACGCATGCCCCCGAGAAGACTGTTTCATGAACTGGAATGCTGTCATTTTTGGTCCAGAAGGTACAATTTGGGATGGCGGGATCTTCCGCTTGTCTATGGAATTTTCTGAAGATTATCCAAATAAAGCACCAGTAGTGAAATTTTTAACCCAGCTATTTCACCCTAATGGTACGTTTCCTACCCTCTGATGTCTCTCCAGATATATTTATAGCTTAAGAACTCTTAATACTATCCAATTACTTATACTAAAAAAATCATTTTCTTTTCATAGTATATGCTGACGGGGCTATCTGTCTCGATATTCTACAAAATCAATGGAGTCCAATATATGACGCCGCTGCTATCTTAACCTCAATACAATCTTTACTATCTGACCCCAATCCAAGTAGTCCAGCTAACTCTGAGGCTGCAAAGTTGTTTGTAGAGGATCGTCGGGAGTATAATAGACGAGTCAAAGAGGCAGTAGAAGCAACGTGGAAAGATGATGGAGAAGGCGAATCTGGTAGTGGAGATGATGTAGAGGAAGAATTAGACGAAGATGGTATAATTTAGTGATCATAGTGCATTAGATACTTGACTTTACAGTAGGCAGCTATCATCATATGCGAAAATTAAATTTGAGCCCAGAAATATTTAACAAAAAATTAAATACTAATGAGCTTTTTAAGCTTTCTAAACTTCCTTGCACTTGAAAGATCTAGCAACTGATAATAACCTTTCAGGATCCTTTTCAAACACTTTATTACTCGTTTGTAATCTCCATGAATACAGCCTTTTATTAGCAACACCAAGCACCGTTAAAAATCTCCGATCCCATTCTAATTCAATTCCCTGGTCAATTTCAGTCTGTGTAACGGCCAATTGGTTACGGGAAGCGTACGATTTGACCCTGGTTTGAATATCATAATACTGGAGTCCATCGTCACCGGTGCGCGCTACTGCAGAGACGACTTCACCTTCTCTTTTCACACCAAGACGGGTTGACATAAATTCTCCCAGAAATTGATCTAAATTCTTAATTGCAGCAGTTTCTGGAGATCCCAAGTCTGTAACAGACTCGAATTTTGAAGATGAAGGGGATGAGACATCTACAAATAAATTTTCTTCAGCGTTGAAAGGGTTCCTGAAAAAGACATCATTTCCAGAGGTAGTGACAGGAAGCCAGTCTTCAGGGTAGAAGAAAGAATAGCCATCTAATTTGTCTTGATGGAGGCGGAGACCAGGTGGGGGTGGGGTGAAGGCACCAGCGCGGAAAGCAGGTGCCAGAGCTAGTAAACTTGGGGCAGCCACCAAGAGTGCACGGCGGGAGAACGCCCATGGAGCAGCATGTGTTGTTGTATTCCTGGAGGGAGAGCTTTTGGGAGCATTTTTGTTGCTGGGATGTGCTGCTACGACTACTATCGAACAATTAAAACGGCATGTGCTGCTAATTTCTCTATTCAGCCTAGAGCCTACTGGTGATCTTTGTGTGATGGAAGTGGCCAACATTGTCATTAAATGCGGCAAAAGGAAGAGAAAACGAAATGAGAAGTTTCAGGAGTTACTGAATCTAGGAGTATATTTGCAATTTGATTTGAATGGAGTATGCAGTGTCTTAAGATATTTGTGACTTTGACAGCCAACTCAAACTTTCTTAAACCTCAGCTGCTGTTGAGTAAACCCATGTTAAAAATAGCGGCCATAGCATTCGCCTTATTGCTATTTCATAAATATTGCATTCACAATAGAAGCCGCCAGTTCATTGCAGGCGTTGACTTGTGATCACATATAAACTGCCAAGCAATTCAAACTGAAGTCCAAAGTTCAATTTGCCCGTTTATTGAGCACCATCGCAATGACTACCAAGGAACAACTCAAAACCAAAGTCTGCATCATTGGAAGTGGCCCTGCTGGCCACACTGCTGCTATTTATGCTGCACGCGCCGGTAAGTAGATTGTTTGGCTCTTGTTTGATGGCCAGCACAGTTTCTAGTCTCGCTTACTTAAGTTTTACTGGCTTCTTTGTCGCTACATTTACTCTTTCATAAATACCCGCTGTCTTTTGTATACTGAACATCCTTTTGTACGCTACCGCATACAGAGCTCAAGCCTGTCATGCTTGAAGGTTGGATGGCCAATGGGATTGCCGCTGGCGGACAGTTGACCACTACCACTGACGTCGAAAATTTCCCTGGTTTCCCTGACGGTATCATGGGAGGCGAGATTTGCGAGAAATTCCGTGCTCAGAGCGAACGTTTCGGCACCCAGATCTTCTCAGAGACAGTCACCAAAGTTGATCTCTCTTCTCGTCCATTTAAAATCACTACTGACGAGAAAGACGTCGTTGCCGATACTATTATTATCGCTACCGGTGCTGTGGCTCGTCGTCTTACGTTTCCTGGATCTGATGAAGATACTGGCTTCTGGAATAAGGGTATCTCTGCCTGTGCTGTCTGCGATGGAGCTGCCCCAATGTTCCGCAACAATCCCATTGCTGTGATTGGTGGAGGTGACTCTGCAATGGAGGAAGCCATGTTTTTAACTAAATATGGATCTAAAGTCTACGTTATTCATCGTCGTGATGAGCTCCGTGCTTCTAAAATCATGCAAGCACGTGCTCTCGCTCACCCTAAGATCGAATTCCTCTGGAGCTCAGCTGTGGATGAAGCATATGGCAACGCGAAAGGGCAGCTCGGAGGTTTAAAGGTAAAGAGCTTAAAAACTGGTGAAATCACTGATATCCCTGTCTCTGGCCTGTTCTTTGCTATTGGACATGAACCTGCTACTAAATTTTTGGACGGTCAGTTGGAGTTGGACGAAGATTTGTACATCAAGACCACCCCTGGTGGTACCGCTACCTCTGTTGTAGGTGTGTATGCAGCTGGTGATGTGCAAGATAAAAAGTGGAGGCAAGCTATTACTGCTGCTGGGTCTGGATGCATGGCTGCATTGGAGGTGGAAAAGTTCTTAGAGGCTGAAGAGTCTGCTGTGCCTGCTGAGAACGGCGAAGCTGCCACTGCTGCTCATTGACTTGGTGGTAATGAAGAAGGAAAGGAAGAGGAAGTGAATACCTCTACGACGATAAAGAGTCGAATATGATGCAGTTATTTAATTTAATTAGGAACAACTAACTATCTAACTAAACTGATTAAAATTAAATTAACTGATCATACCGGGGTGGCAGTTTGAGCCCTTCAGTTCTTTTAGATTTAGTTTTCTTTTTTTGAAATCTCCCTGGATTCTTTTATGTAATATTTTCTTAGATACACGTGTTACATATATAGAGGCAGTTACTTCTTGCTTTTGTTTATTTTTTCCCTCTTGCCGCCGCTTCTCTTTTTTTATGTTGATCCAACAGCTGTCCCATCGAAGCAGCCACCCAGTCTTTCCCTCTTTCTCCACCCATTTGAGCCCATAACCTCTGTCGAGCAGAATCCACAGCACACGATACCAATCCAAAGCCATATACTTGTAAACCTTCATAAACTCGACCTGGCTTGGGTAGAAAATCGATCCCAGAATCAACAGCAAAGTCTTCAACAAGTGCCTTTAGAGGACGTTCTTCAAGGAAAGAAGCAGGTGCTTGGTGCTCTTGTTGTTCATATGCCTCTTTAGTGTGGTGGTTTGTATGTCCATAGGCATGTTCGTATGAAGGGTGCTGTAACTCTTCTTTAGTTTTAGCAGTGCCAGTGCCAGTGCCAAGACTAGTGGGTATTGAGGGTGGTGCCGTCCATGTTGTTGGTAAGGGTAATCCTTGTCCTGCAGTGTTAATAGCGTCTAATGCTGCATTCATAGCAGCCTTTATGGTTTTCGATTCAAGCACTCTTTCAGGGAAGAGTGCTTTCCATTGTAAATACCACCTGGTGACGTCATCAAGATTTAATTCTAAAGTACTAGTAGTCGTACTAGAAAGCCAATGGCGCAGAGCAGCATGCCATTTGGGGAAGAACCGAGCGATTAATAATTTTGACATTTGATTCCGTGGCATCAATTCCGCCCAGTCCATAACCCATAAAAACGGCTCCAAATCTTGTGCAGCAGGATTAACTTGAAATTCTACCATGGCATCTTCTAATTTAGGAATGACGGCACGGCAGAGTAATGCCTCCCACTCGCGCTCGCCAAACACAGATTTCCAGGGTGCAAGCAACATACGTGCAGACTCATCTGCAGGGTGCCATTGCTCCAAAGCAGTTTTAAACTTAAAACGTACTGTTGGCCAAAGTTCCGATAGTTGACTACCGAGCCAAGGCAACCAAGGATGTATCCATGTATGCAGAGCAATTGGATCAGATGTCGGATCCCATGCGTCCACAGCAGTCTTTAATTTTGGTAATACTAAGTGCTGCATAATATAATTAAAGGCAGGTAATGGCAGTACTTTTTCCCACACATCAATAAACTTTTCCAGAACTGTTGCATCACGTGGATCCCATGTGCCTACCAAATCGCGACGTAATGGGGGCAATAAGATTTCGCATATAAGGCGCAAGTATGGGTCAGATGATGCAGCTAAAGACAATACATCAGCGGAAGGTAGTAATGCAGAATGACTATTGCTATGGCGGCGGTGATTTTCTTCTTCCAAGAGAGGCTTCCATTGAGATATTTGAAGAACTATAGCCTCAGACTCAGCTAATGGAGACCATCCACCTTGTGTTTTGCCTATAAATAAAGGCAGTACACACCCTAAAGCAGCCGCAGAGATCTTATACAACTGGTATTCAACAGGATACGTTGTTTTTAAGGAAGAAAACGTTGCAAACGCTTGCTCTATATTCAAAGTTTCACTCCTTTGAACCGCTTCGACTGCTTCCAACACAGCTTGAACTCGTGTCATGGCATCTACAGCTTCTTTTGCTTCTATTTCCAGTCTATTTTTTTCTCTTTCCAAAATTAATTGTGTATCTTTGCCTTGACGTAGCTTGCCATCAAGTAACTGAATGTCTGTCTCGGCCAGCTCAACCAACAATTTCATATTATGACGCAATTCCGGCATAGGAATAACACCAGCTTTAGTAACTCCGTCTTCGCCCATGACAGCATCAACGTCGTCTTCATCGCCAATATCAGTGACATTTAAATTTTCTAAATTAGTCAATACCCGAGTTTGAGGTCCTCGCATGTCCACGATAACAGTGGTTGGCTTGTTGGAAATAGTTGATGGTTTCACAGGTCTAAAACCGTCGTCTCCTTCCTCTTCGTCGAGTAAAAGCTCATCTGCGGTACGGAAAGTACGTTTCACACGTCCTTCAGCCATTTTTTTACGCCACAATCCACCTTCAACTCGAAAATTTGCCTTTTTATCAATAGCGCCACCACCGCCTTTTCTATCTTGCTGTCTTTTCTTTAATTCCTTTTGTTCTTCTTTCTTTTCTACTTTCGTTTCTTCAGGTGCTAATTTAGGCTCTCGTCTATCTCCAAAGCCCATACCCATACCCTTTGGCCGCAATTTCGCTTCCAATGGCTTTGCAATACCTTTCCCGTCCCTACCAAGACCATGTCCTTCTTTCCACCCCATTTGAGATAGAAGTTTACTCCCGATTCCTTTCGTATGTACTTCAAAAGAACCTATATCTCCAGCAGTAGTAGTGGTACCACGGGAAGAACCATTACTTCGGCCAATACCACCTCTCCCACCACGAGTACCGCCAAGCTGATTGTTATTGTCGTTTGGTTTGGCAGCTTTTGCGTCAGAGGCTTCTTTGTTACGCCGTTCTTCGGCAGCAGCTTTAATTCTTCTACCAAATGCAGTAGGAAGAAACTCTTCTTCTTCTTCTTTCGCTGTTGCTGCAGCTGGTCGGAATCCTAGACCACCAGCACCAAGGCCAGCAACGCTCCTGCTGCTGCCGAGTCCAACACCACCACCAACACCACTACAAAAGCCTAGACCTCCCGCACCACTTCCCATACCACCAAGTCCACCTCTAGTACTATAGCCGTAAGCATCTTCTTCTTCATCATCTTCTTCTGCTGCCTCCATCTCAGCAATCTCTCGAGCAGCAGCCTCTTGCTCAGTTTCTTCATCTTCTTCTCCATCAACAGCAGAAGCAGTATTTCCCATGACGCCTCCACCCACGAACCCTACTGGCTTTGCGTAATCTTGAGTTTTAAGACCTCCTCCACGTCGCCTTCTCTTACCAACACCAACACCATCGCTGTCCGAGTCATCTTCTCCAGCAAAGACTCCATAAATTTGGTCATCACGAGTTTGACTGCGCTTCTTGCGTTTATTTCGGTAAAAGAATTCATCCTCAACCCATTCGCCACCCTCGTAGTCGTTTTCCACGTCGAAACGGTCGTTGTCCTGCAAGAAAAAGCAATCAGTTGGTAAGGCGGTGAAAGATGAAGAGACAAAGATTCGTAAAGAACACGAGCTTGTTTGTAGTTTTAAGTGGGTGCGCGCCTGATACTCGTCCATGATACTGTTTTAGCGTATTTTTAGCGCAGTGGCATGCTTTATTAGTAGAGTTTTGTTGGAAATGCAAGTTGGACAATGTCATCCATGGCAATTCTTTCGATATTCTTCTAGGTGTACACTTTGTTCAAGCCTAGTGTAACGTGTTGATACAAAAATTAGTATGCAAAGTTGAGCAGAAAGGCTGACTATGACCTTGCAAAGTTCATAAAACATTTGAGAGGAAAAGAAAAATAGTTGCGATCTTGAGCACTTCATCATTCACCTTTATCGCAGATCCTAAGTAATTTCATATTTCTCGAATCCGAATAGCGACGAGATAAGTTTACTTGGAGGCAAGGTCCTGCCGTTGAGAACGAGTTTCAGCGTTCGATCGTTTGCTTTAAAACATTATGACCACTCTTTCACCACCTGTTGGCGTAAAGGGGACCCCCATATCCAACCAAGTGAGTGTTTTCACATTGAATTACCAACGGATCTTTGCGATTTGCTGTTGTAGCATAGGGTGGAGCGATTTAGTTTTTTTTTACTGGCAACAGGAATCCTAGTCAGTCGCTCTAAGCCAGCCATTCTGTTTCATTTTCCACGTTGAATAGCTGCAACAAGTAACTGATGTCCTCTGAATAGAGTGTCTACGGTTCCATATTGAAATAGCCAACTATTGCCTGCAGGATCAGCAACAACAAATTCAAACAAACAGCCCTCGAGGACAACAGCCAGCTCCAGTCCGAATTTCGTTCAACACATCCAATAGTACATTAGAATCGAGTCCATTCCCTAGCGACTCGTCCATGGAAAACTCTGAAGAAGGCAACTGTACTGCTCGCCAAAATCCACCATTCAAAGCGATGACACCGAACCTCATCACAAAGTCTTCTATAGAATCAGCAGCAGCAGCCAGTGACACTTCCCCAGAAGTGGCTAGCATCTTGGACAAAGTTTGCGACTGGGACTCATTCGATGTTTTCAAATTAGACGCCTGCACTGGAGGTCGTCCTTTACAAGTAGTCACTCTCTGTCTTTTGCGTACCTTGGGAGTAGTCGAACGATTGCAGCTGGATGTGACCCGATTAAGTGAATTTTTAGCTGCAGTTGAAGGGCATTACACCCCTCAGCATTACCACAATAGCACTCACGCAGCAGATGTAGTACAAGCTTTAGGTGCGATGATGGCAGCAGACCAATGGGCATCGGCGTTGGAAGACTGGGAGCGGCTGGCAATTATAATCGGTGCAGCAGTGCACGATTTAGGCCATCCTGGGGTGAATAACGACTTCCATGTACGCACAAATAGTGAAGCAGCACAAGCATATAGTACTCTGGGAAGCATTAATGAAAACAACCACGCTGCGCTTGCTTCTAGTCTTCTTGATCTACGTGGCAATGATTTTTTCATGTCGTCGACAATGGATGCCACAGAAGCCACTCAATTTAAAAGTTTATTGAAAGAGCTGATCTTATCTACAGATATGGCACATCATGGAGGTGTTATAAAATCATTTAAAGCGTCATTACAACAATTTGGCTCTGAATTAACAAACTGGTCTGAGGACGCTCGTAGAAACGCTGCATTAAGAATGTTTTTACATTGTGCAGACATTTCAAACCCAGCTCGACCATTAGAACACTGCTCTGAATGGGGTAGACGTGTACAAGAAGAATTATATGGCCAAGGAGATAAAGAACGCGAGCTTGGGTTGGTTTTAACACCTGCATGTGACCGAGGGTCCAGTTGCCCTGGCCGCAGTCAAGCTGCGTTCATTAAACATCTGATGCAACCAACAATCGCTGTATTGGCCCCTTTAGCCCCTAAATTTGTAGAGACGGTGACTCCGCATATTAATGCCTCGTTAGAACATTGGAGAGCTTTGTCAAATGGATGCAGTGGTGATTGTATTTCGAATAGCTCTCCAAATAAATTGCCGGAAAGAATGGGGCCGTTGGCTGGTTCAGAAAGAAATTGCTCCTCAGACGTTATCACCTACTTAGCACCTTGATAGTTAATCAATATTAATAAATATAGTATACTACGTAGTAATAAATAAATAAATAAATAGTGTTCTTTTCATTGTCATTCTCTCTTGTGTATTTCCTTTCTGCCTCCCTTCTGTTGCATTCTTCAACATCTCACACCGCCCTTCATTCTTTTTTAGATTTTATTTACCCCCCCACCCCCACCCCCACCCCACCTTGTTTCATCTTCCTTTCTTCCTACTTCTCCTCCCTTCACAATTAATATCTTTCCTTTTTCCCCTGATGTTCAATACATCCCTCTGTTGTGTGAGATACTACTTTAACAAAACAATTTTACATTTTTTATTTCTCACATCCCTCTGTTGTGTAAGATATTACTTTAACAAGACAATTTTACAATTTTTATTTCTCTCGTTATGCTGCACAAAATAAAATGAAAAAATATGAATCGAAAAATTGCTTTACTTGCGTTCTTGGACGGTGACACCTTCCTTGCCCGCAATAATGCATACATCTACCATATTAAGGAATAGCCCATGATCCACAACGCCTTCAAGTCCAAGAATTGCCTTGGAAGCAGCTTCAGAGTCTTTAATAGGGGTCTGGAAGTACAGGTCAACAATGTAATTGGAATTGTCGGTAACATAAGGCTTGTCTCCATCCATACGGAGCTTAGCCTCGCATCCAGCTACCTCAGGTAACGCTTGAATACGACGAAGAGTATATAAATGGCAGAACTGGACAATTTCAATAGGCATAGCATCTTTGCTGCCACCGAGTCCAGAGACCAATTTAGAATCGTCGACGATGCAAACAAATTTAGCAGAGGCCATTTCAACCATTTTTTCACGAAGAAGAGCACCACCACGCCCTTTCACGACATCAAGCTTAGGATCAACCTCATCAGCACCATCAATGGCAACATCGAGCTTGGGCTGCTCATCGAGAGTGGCAAGAGGGATCCCGCGACCCTTGGCTTGCTCATAGGTACGGATAGAAGTAGGGACACCAATAATATCCTTGAGCTCTCCAGAGGCTAAGAGATCGCCGATACGGTCAACGGCAAAGGCAGCGGTAGAACCAGTTCCAAGACCGACAACCATGCCGCTCTTCACGTATTCAACAGCCTTCCAAGCAGCCTGTGGAAAGTTAAATTAATAGAAGGATACATAGTGATAAATAGGTTAGGAAATGTGTCTGGTATCAATTGTAATCGTTCCTGTGGTAATAGAGAAAGACAGAAGAGTCCTTTTTCAAAGGTCGAGAGCGGGGAGTAGATTTTTGTGATCTCACCTGTTTCTTAAGTTCGTCCTGGCTGAGGGCAGCAGAGGTCATCTTAGCAGCGGACAAACGGCACACACGAGTGTTGGACTTGGTGGACACAAATGCGCGCTGAACACCCCGCTGGGCGAAGGTAGATTGGAGCAAGGCAGAAGACATGGGAGCAAAGAGGCGGTTGGTTATGAGTGACCTTGCTCGGCGGATCTGAATAGATACACCAAGAGGGTCGATAAATGGATGATAATTAATGGGAATTGAGGGCAATATACTCTCAGATGAAGGTTAAAAAGCTCAAAACTAAATTCACCTGGGACAAACCATTTATATTATAATAAGAGCGGCCTCTCTTTAGACACAGGTCTGGACTGGAGACGGTCTCTTCAAATCAGATAACTGGTGAGTCTATACCCGTTGAAATGGCAGCTTCCACGAGGAGGAAATCACAGCCGCAGTGAATGAAGGCGGCTGATGGGATTTGGAATTTCAGCCCATGAACTTGGCAACTGTGTCTTTTGACACTGAGCGTTGTCTCAATTTATTATAGACATGGCAAATAAAATTCAGCATGCAGCAGGCCGGCGTTGGAAATCCTCAGGGGCATTAAAATGGTGTTTTAATTGTTTACAGACAACCCTTTTCTCACTATTGCGGCATTAATTTTGCAGGTGTTGTCTGGTGATTTTACTCTCTGTTTGGTGAAATCACGAGCACAATGGTAGAGGCTAGAGCCGGCATTGCCGTGGGCCTCAACAAAGGTCATGTTTTAACCAAGAAGGAGAAGGCTGTCCGCCCTGCTCATCGCAAGGGAGTAAGTATTCAAGCTTAATATTTGGATTGATCACAATGCTGGCTAGTTTATTGTTGAAGCTATGCTGCAATATGCATTGCTGAAAGTGGATTTTGATTCAAACTCTTGAATTCTGACATGTTTCTCTTTTCCCTCTGTTTGCAGCGTGCCTCCAAGCGCGTAAAGTTCGTGCGCGACATAGTCCGCGAGGTTGCCGGTCAGGCTCCCTACGAGAAACGCGTTATGGAATTGCTCAAGGTTGGCAAGGATAAGCGTGCCCTTAAGCTTTGCAAGAGAAAGCTAGGCACCCATCTCCGAGGCAAGAAGAAGAGGGAAGAAATGTCCGAGCTCCTCCGCAAGTCCAAGAAGTAAACAATACACTAGTAGCAAGTAGTTCATGGAAATGCTGAAAATTTAGACTCATGTAACTTGATAGATAAAAGTAGACAAAAAAAAGATTTAAAAGCCATGGTCGCAGTTTCTATTGAAAGATTTCAAATATATTTACAGCAGTATCTTACATGATTATCATTATATAATACTATGATTAGAGTTCTATTAAGACAAAGAATAGACGTTCTACTCCAATAAGTCATTAATCAGCCCAATGTGCGCAAAATCATCCAAGCCAGGCGACTCCAGTCCAGGAGCAAGTCCACTACTGGCATCACCGACACCCCGTTTTGAATTGGGTAGAGGAGAAGAGAATGCGCGAGTACCTCGAGCTGGTGCTTGAGTATTACCAGATTGATACGCTCTAACACCATTTGGAGGCATCATTCCACCAGCTGCGCCAGTAGCAGCAACAGCATTGGCGTGCTGCGGTGGAGGAGGCATTCCTTCACCTGGACTATGACTACTTCCATTCGGACCACCGTTACCATTTGCCCTGATTTTGATGTAAGGGCCCATAGTGCCACCACCACCACCACTACCATTAGGAGGAACTGGAGCGAACTGGGCATTTGCAGACATTGGACGACCATTGGCACCAGATGGTCCCACCACCATACCCGGCGGAGGCGCCTTATGCTGGGGCATCATAGAGGCTGTAGCTAATATAGCATCTGAAGGATTACTACCGCCACCATTAGAGATATTATTAGTACCATTCGAACTTCCTGAATATACCATATGCGTGTTGTTGATAGTACTACCAGCCGGTACAACCGCCACTCCTCCTCTTTTACCTCCTGGTACTTCTGCAGAAGAAGACGACACCTCAGGGGAAGCTTGAGCTTGTTGAGATAAAGAAGAACCAGGTCGCGATGTAACAAAGTGAGATTCAAGTTCAGCTACACGATTACGTAATCCTGAAATTTCTTCATCTTTACCGTTGACAATTAATGTTAATCGGCGGATCTCAGCACGCAAAGCATCAACAAGACCATGTGTGGTAGTCGTAGCATTTTGCAGATCATTATTAGCACCAACAGGACCTTGGGTAGGAATGCTTGCACCTGCAGAAACTGCACGTGATGGTGTGGAAGAAAGATCACCCAACCCACCAGCACCGGCAACTCTATCACTACTGCTACTTACAGCTACGGCATCTCGAAGAGCAGGTGGGCAACATATATCGGGTGAAATAACGTCATCAGTAGCGCTGCTTGATGGGCTGTTGCCATTGGAACTAGAAGAAGAATGTTGAGATCCAACACGAGAGGTGCCCGCAGCAGCCGCAGCAGCAGCAGCAGCAATGGTAAAAGTAGGGGCAGGGACAGCTGAAGTAGCTGAGGAAGTCTGTTGCTCCTTTGTACAATTCGTAGCAGCTTTCTTTGCTGTTTCTTTCGCAGCCTTTGCTGCTGCCTTTGCAGCCAAATCAGCTTGCCTTTTAAGTTCAGCGGCGTGTCGAGTACGTGCTTCATTTTCAGCTTTCTCTGCTTCATCCTTTCTTCTTTTTTCTTCGGCCTCTTGCCTTTGCTTTTCAGCTTGAGCCTTGCGATCTTCTTCTTGACGCTGCCTTTCAGCTTCCTCGGCGTCTTTTTTAGCCTTTTCAGCTTCTTTCTTTGCTCTTTGACGTTCCTTCTTTCTAGCTTTTCTTTCTTTCTCCGTTTCTGCCTTTGCAGCAGCACGCACCGCTTCCCCTCTAGATGCTTCCTCTACTTCTCGAATGAGCTCTTCCTGTCGTTTAATAGTCTCAGCTTCTGCCCACGCCGCTTCCAGCTGTGCTTCGACTATATGCGCTGCTCCAAACATCTCCACTGTTCTACGACCCAGATCAGCTAATCGTCGTTCGTCTCTTTCCACCGACCCTTTACTCTGATCATCTACATCTTGCGCATTACGTAACGCTAAAGCATCACTCGTAGGTTTCGTATCTGGGTTAAATGCAGGGACAGGATCGCTCACCATACGACGTAATGCAGCTATGAGGTCTCCAGCGAAAAACATTCGATCTGTTGAAGTGTTGATTACCAGACCGGGGAGAAGGGAGGAGGGGTCAGAAGTAGAGGCAATAGTCAGTGTATCAGCAGCAGTTTCCTTGGCATCTTTAGCTTTTTTAAATTCAGGAGCGTCTGCATTAGCAGCAGCAGCAGCAGCATTTTCAGCAGCAGCATTTTCAGCAGCAGCAGCAGCAGCAGCAGCAGCAGCAGCAGCAGCGGCGGCTTTTGCTCTAGAAGAAGAAGAAGATGTGTTATTACCATTGCCAGTAACTGCAATGTGTCCAGCTCTTTCGAGTAATTTAGCTCCGCAGTACAAGGCATCCATAACTAAAGTCGAAGTCACTTCTTTTTCATTAAAGAATTTCTTCACCAAATTTTTCAATAGAGGTGCAGCAGGCGCAGATGCTAATTTCTTTCGGCGTTCATCACTCTGCTCTTGCCAAAATTGAATGAAGCCTTCTCCAGATAGAACTCTAGATAAAACGGCTCGTTTCTCATCTACATAGCGACGTACAATACCTTCTACATTGGTTAGATAGACACGAACAAGCTCCCGTCTGTATTGAGACTCCAAAGTGCGGAATGGCCGTACCGGTCGATCCGGAATTACCTGAACTTGCGCTTTTATTACCAAAGTATCGTTGACTGTAAATCCATCAGAGACTTTATTCAATTCCATAAACTTCTTCCATCCCCAATCATGCTCCTTTTTGCAGAATCTATGCAGCGTATCTGAGTATTTAGATTTTTTAGGATCTTTATTTACGACTGCAATTGTGAATTGAGCGTAATGACCCCATCCAGGCAAGAGTTTATCGTAGTCAGCGACACATAAGAACAAAGATAGATGGTTTGAGACGTCACATCCTTGTGGGTAAACCAGGACATACCAGCGGTAAGGGCCTACTTGGAAAACACCAGAGCGAAGTTCCCGTTTTGATGTGTCGCTAAAATTTTCAATGTGCCACGTGAATTTTCCATATACAGAAGAGGGAGGGGAACTTTCTATTTCAGGATCTAAATAGGTGGAACTAGATGTTATAGAGTCGATAACAGACTGTTTTGTGCGCCATTCAATAGCTTCTGGTGTATCGGGGGTCTCTGAGATTACTCCGTCGGCAACCGGGGGGCCTTTTTCCTTGGTGGGAGCTCCCCCAGCCAAAGCCTCGCGCAGCTTTGCTTGAGACATACTATCTAGTTGGAGTTTATGCCGTTCAGAAGATCGTTTTTTAAAGACAGGGGTATGAGAGAAAACCTGAAGTTAAAATGTCTTGCAAATAGTTTACTTTTAATCAAGGGGCGTGCCGTGCCTATATGATGTGCACACTTGTAAAGATTTTTTATGCCACGTTTTTAGAACGCAATGAATAAGCGCAATATTTAATTCTCAGTAAACATTATCAAGTGGGCTTTAAATCTGCAAGCCCTGCATTCAAGACATCAATATATAAAGGGTGGCCTGGCCAGCGCTAGCCCAAGCTGTATAATTATAGTGAAGTCTAGCTTGCGCCCATGAGGTTCTAAGGCCGCATGTAGACGAACGAGCCCATGGGAAGGACGACTCTCTCGTGCTGCGCGTCTCAAACCGCAGCAGCGCTGTTGAGGACAATATTTTTTACCAAAAGAAGGAATAGAGTTCCAAGAAGTATTATAATTTATAAAGTAAAGCCTTAGTATAGCAGATCTTAGTAGTGCCTCGCTCGTAGGTATCCAATCTTCCGAGCGTTTGTAAAAGTAATAAAATGTTGTCGGTTGGGAAGGTAAGAGCTCAATCCGAGCTTACACAGGGTAGATACCCATTTCATCAAGCGAATTGAATACTTATAAATCTTAAACTATTGTCATTCTTGTCACTCGCAGGAAAATCTCCGCACCGCTGGCAATGGTAAAGCTTTAGACGGGGCAACAACCCTGGGAAAACGCCCCGCAGAAGGGCACGTAGAGCCCTCTGATGAAAATAAAGTTCCCAAAACATCAGCTCTTCAATCTTTGAGCGGTAATGTAGCGAAAGGAGAAGGAGGTGACCCTGCATGGGAGCAACCGACTAGCATGCAGCAAGCTGCAATGGCTCCCCCTCCTCCTCGACAGACTCTTAGCAGCGGCCGTGCACTCTCTGGAGGCAATGAACTTGCTGCTGGAGTTCGCCCTGGGAGCGGTAGCAATCCTAGCGGGCGTCATCGCACCTGGCAGCTCACAGATTTCGACATAGGCAAGCCTTTAGGCCGTGGTAAGTTTGGCAACGTCTACCTGGCCAGGGAGAAGGGAAGCAGATACATAGTGGCTCTTAAGGTCCTCTTTAAGAACCAGTTGCAGCAGAGCAATGTGGAGCACCAACTGCGTCGTGAGATTGAAATCCAGTCCCACCTCCGTCACCCCAACATTCTGCGTCTCTACGGCTACTTCTATGATGCCACCCGAGTCTACCTCATTCTTGAGTATGCAGCTAAAGGAGAGCTCTACAAACAGTTACAGGCAGCTGGCCATTTTGACGAACGTCGCACTGCAACTTACATTGCATCCCTCGCCAAGGCGCTTATCTATTGCCACTCAAAGCACGTAATTCATCGCGATATCAAGCCAGAGAACTTGCTTCTTGGCATCAATGGTGAACTGAAAATTGCCGATTTTGGCTGGTCAGTACATGCACCCAACTCTCGCCGTAAGACTCTCTGTGGTACCTTGGATTACTTGCCACCCGAAATGGTAGAAGGCTCCATGCATGATGACCGCGTAGATATTTGGTCTTTAGGCGTTTTATGCTATGAATTCTTGTGTGGACAGCCTCCTTTTGAAGCTGCTGGACACTCTGAGACGTATAAACGCATTCTTAAAGTAGATTTGAAATTTCCATCGTCGCCCTCTGTGAGCGAAGGTGCCCAGGATCTTATTAAAAAGCTATTAATTAAAGTGCCTGCTGACCGTATACCTCTGGAAGAACTTTTAAATCACCCTTGGATCTTGTCGAATGCTGATTCTGCAGTGCTAAACCGAAAAACTTAAATAAATACCACCTACTAGGTATAGAGAAGCAGAAATTAAAATAGATTCTCACTGCGGTGGAGTTATATTAGTTAGACTATTAGTTATATACTAGGAGATTTAGATTTAGAATAGGCATTAACTGTACCACTAACGTATTTATGACACATTTGACAAGCTAGTTGTAGGGTCTAGGGCAGAGTATAGAAAGAAAGAGGGACCTTGCTGTGCAAAGCGGCAACCTTTTATCTATTATTAACTACAATCCTAGCTAGCTACTTACTTTTCCCCACTTTTATTACGTTTATCTTCTTGTAACCTCAATCACAGATACTATGGGTCAAAGTATCAACAAAGAAAGAAAGAAAAAAATGCAACTTTTACATGATAATGGTTGGGAAATGGGTTTATTTTTTTTCTAGCGCTATAGTGGAATTGTAGAAAAGTAAAAACAAAAAATCATCAGAAAGGTAAAGTAAGTGCCTACTACCTAGGGTTTTTTCTTTGGTTATGTATAGTGCAGGTCAAATGGGTTGATTGTAATGAAACAAATACAAATACATACTTGTTAGTGTGTTGTTGTGTTATGTAAAATTGTCAAAAACAAGTATTTAGTAAAAAGGTCAAAGCTTTAGCTCGTCATCAAATGTCTCCATGTATCTTGAGAAAGCTACCTAGCTTCCTTCTGCTGTTTCATTGACATCTGCAGGAGGAGCTTGCTGTACCTGTTGAGCCCATGCTTCTCCAGCCTCTACAGCAGCATTGGCAGCTGCCTCTGCTGCCGCTGCAGCAGCTTCAGCTTCTCCTGCACCAGCTTCTTGATGCATTGGCCGTTCCTCAACTTGCTGTTGTTGTTGTTGTTGTTGTTGTTGCTGCTGTTGAAGCTGCGCCTGTTCATCTCCTCCTTCCACTATTACTCCCTGCTGCTGCTGCTGTTGCAGATGTCCTTGTTCCTGTAGCTGCTGCATTTGTTGATTTGCAGCTGCCCCCATTGCTTCAGCCATCGCTTGTGGATCCATACCAGCTCCACCCATTAATGCAGCCAACGCGGATGGGTCAATAATAGTCCCTTCAGGCAGACTCATCAACTGCAACTGTTGAGCGTCAGGCAAGCCCATCATTAATTGCTGTTGCTGTAACATGGCCATAGTCTGTTCATTAGTTAATGAAGTTACACCCATAGGAAGCTGTAACGCAGCCATCGCTTCAGGTCCAGTACCCGTCAAAGCAGGCGCAGCAGGCAACCCGGCACTACCATCAATACCGCCACCGCCTTGAGACAAGTTGATCGGAGGCACACCAGCACGTTGGCGTTGTCTATCTGCATTCGCTTCCTGTAATGCGATAGGATCTAATCTCCAGATTGTCTCATGTTTCTGTTTTACCCCGGTGTTGATAAAGATATGATCTGCAGATAAGACTTTCCTAATTTGGATTTTCCATCGAGGCACGTGCTTCGTCCCCGGCATGATCCGAATATCTAATTGACCCCGGAGCTCATGATCAGATTCGATAGATTCAAAAATCTGAGGAGCAGTCGCTTCAAACCCTGGAATCTTCGACAATGCAGAGACAATCATCCATCGATATGGAACAGATTTACGGTAATGCTCCCGCTTCTTCTTTTCTGGGACAATCCCATTATTTTTAGTGGCCTGATCTTGTAGATGACGGTATTTACGCTTTGCAGTTTGCATAGTGCATCCAAATTTATCTGCAAGACGATCCCAGGAGACTTCTTCTTCTCCTTCTTGTAATCCTAACCCTGCACGGTAGGCGGCATCACTCACAATCTGAACCATCTCTGCCGTTTCCTCATCGCTCCAATTTTTACGTTCTTGACGATGACGCGGGTGTGCAGATGGCGGAGCGACGGCAATAGGCTGTGCATTTGCCATTGCAGCAGCTGCAGCAGCAGCAGCCGTTGCCATGGCGGTCGAAGGATCAAACTCATTGCCTCCAGAGCCAGGACTAGTAACACCATAGGCTGCTGGATTCATACCTTGATTCTTAGATAATGACCAAAACTTCTTCCGTAGTGCATTAGCCGATCTATTAAAATAACTTTCCATTTTTACCCAATCCAATTCCTCAATTCCTAATTTCTCAAATCTGTACTTGTCATCACTCACCATCTGCATAAGCTCAGCTTCATCGTTCTCATCCCACCAATTCTTATACGTAGCATTTGATTCTGTCACACCACCCATGGGAAAAGCAGTTCCAAGTTGGAAGAAATTTGGATTTTGAATAATTGCTTGTAATTGCTCAGTCGGTAAATTTTGCAGCATGTCCATCCCTGGCATACCTGCTAAGCCGAGAGAAGCAGGATCAAAGCCTGCAAAACCCTGTGCAGCAGCCATATCAGCAGTCATCATAGGCATCTGCATCAAGGGCTGGCCATCTGGACCGACCGCTTGTGCTGTGCCAGTTTGGTTTTGGAAAGCGGCAAGCATCTCTGGGGTGAAGACAGCCATGCCTGCTTGTTGGAAGTTTGCTAATTGTTCTGCAGTGAGTGCACCGACCATGGAAGGGTCGAACTGAGCAGCTCCTGATTGGGCAGCTTGAGCGGCAGCGTCTTGTTGTGCTTGGTGTTCGGCTGCTGCTGCGATTGCTGCTGCATGGACAGCAGCGACGTCGTCCTCGCCTTCTTGTTGAGCACGAGCGTGGTGGTCTTCTTCAATTTTGATGCGTTTTGCTGCAGGACCGTCTTCTTCTTCTGTAGGACAAACAGTAGATAAGGTATTCAGGTGTTAGCAGAAGAAAGAGAAATATTTATATTAAAACCTCTTTAAGACCGGCCAAAAAAAACAAGATTCATCCATTCATTCAATAATGTCTCCATACTGCATGAAATATATCCATCTTCCACACTAACCTTGATTCTGTGCTGCTATTTGTTCTTGAGCTGCTTGCTGCGCGGCTAGATCCACTGCGTTCTCGGGCATTGACCCTGAAATTAGCTGAGCAAGATTACTCAGCGTCGAAAACTGCGCGTCTTGCTGCTGGGTTGTAGCATTGGAGTCTTGTGGCGCATCCTGACCCATCTCTGTATTGTGCATCTCCATCCTACAGAGTTTGCTTCTCTTTTGGACCCTAAATCAGAGGTGATTGGGCCAAAAGGGGACAGATGGTGGCAAAGAAGCAGCAGCAATGTCTACAACACTCTGGCTAACAAGGCGCTTTATAGCCTATTGGAACCCTTTCTCCTGAAAAGTCCAGCTGCTTTTGCGTCTTCAAAACGTACCTACGCTTTCCTAATATGCTGAAGAAACGAGGTGCCTTCTATTTAAGAAGCGAGCAACCCAAACGTTCGACCACGGTGAAGTGAAATTGGGGGTTTTGGCCCGCCTGGGTCATTCACATTACCTCCTGTCCAAAATTTTACCTAAACTCACATTCTCCAGTTAACAGGGCCAAGCAGAGGAATTCCAAACGTTCCAAGGCCAACAAGGTCGCGTCAAGATGGATGACGCGCATGGGCCTCCAGAGGGGCAACAGGAAATTCACGATGCCTTTCAAGGTTACCACACTCACGAAGGTTATCTAGAACCTGCTCAAGCTCAGGCCATCGCCAACTACATGCCAGATTTTGCTGAACTGGATCCAGCGTCTCAAGCTGCTGCCATGCAACAATATAATACAGCCATGCCTACTGGTGCAGAAGGCCAGGACGGTGAAAACGCGGGTGGACAGCAAGGACAACAGTCTGATAGTGATATTGAACTAGAGGAAGGCGTAGATGCGGGTGAGTTGCCTGCCAGAACTGTGTGATTTTCTTTTATCCGAGACATTTTTACAATCTCAACAAACACGTTACCACCCCTTTGTCCTCCTGCTACAGCCCAACAACGCCTTACCATTGCTACTGCCGATTCCCAAGCTACAAAAGGAGATGAAGCATGGACAGAAGAGGAAGAACGAGAGCTTTTAAGGATTGTAAACGATGAAGAATATAGAAAGGTGCGTTGCCGCTGCAGTGTCATTGCGACTGATTTGACTGATTGGGTTTACTTTTATAGTCACAGAGTTAGAAAACTAGCTGAAATACTTTAAAAGATAGATTACTGCTCGAAACATTTACATTAGTTTTTCTAGAACCAATTAATCTCATTTACTATTTTATTTAAAAAAATTCATCCCTAACATTTTTCCAAATGTTTTCCATCGTCTTTATTGTTGCAGTCCAAAGTAGGCGAAACAACTACCAAATGGGCTCCTATCGCTCAATGTTTTAGCCGAACAGTCAAAGCAGTAAAACGCAAGTACGATAAGCTTCAAAAACCTGATAAAGAGCAGCGTAAAACTCGTTCTACTAGACAGAACTCTGCTCTAGTTGCTGCCGGAGCGGCCAACACCCTCTCCAGTGCCGCCGCCGATCCCTCTCAAGAACCAAGAAACGACGGTCGTGAAGTTGTTGATCCTAATAGTGTTGCTGGTACTGAAGCTGGTGCACATGCTGATCTCATGGCTGCTACGATGTATCTACCAGGAATGGATGAAGCTGCTCTCTACAACACAGCGGGTATGACAGAGGAGCAGGTCGCTGCTGCAGCAGCAGCAATGCCAGCGAGTGTTGAAGGAATGACTGCTGAACAGATGGCTGCATATATGCAGCAAATGTACAGTGGTGGGTATTACGACCCCAACTCGGCAGCAGCTGCTGCCGCAGCTGCCGCTGTAGCTACCGGCCAACCACAAGATCCAAACGCTCAAATGGATCCGGAGTTATTGCAGCAATTAGCAGCACAGCAGGCTGCATACCAAGCTTCTGCTGCTGCTGAAGCTGCTGCAGGTGCGACTGCTTCTCAACCCCGTAATGATCGCGTCTTTTGGAAACCAGAAGAACAACAAGAATTGCTGAGAATTGTCCAGGACAATGCCTATCGTCAGCAGGTGCTTGGAATTACAGATATCAGTTGGGATGTTATAGCAAAGCATTTAGGTCGTGGTAAACGTAGTGTACAACGTAAGTACGACAATCTTAAAGGGGCTATTATTAACAGTGATGGTACTTTAACATTGCCAGCAAATGACGGGAAAAAATGGGCACCCGAGGAGGTAGCTGAGCTTGTTAGACTGGTTGATGATGTGTCGTATCGCCAAGAAAAGCTTGGAATGGATAAAGTAGACTGGAGAGTCCTTGGTCAGCATTTTGGGCGGTCCTATGAAAGTGTGTCGTACAAGTTTTCTTATGTTAAAAATACTGGGCGAACGGGACTCGAGGGAAAACCAAAGCATGCTAAAGCAAAGCATGAGACCTCTTATAAAGAAATGGCCATCTGGGCATTGCAGCAAATTGGTGGGGAAGGTACAAGTGGACAAATTTGCAATATGATTGCTCAGAATGGCGTATATGCTCCTCAACTAGACACTGCAATTGTTAGTGGAAAGAAAACGCTGCAACGTTGGAAACATGGTGTTCGTTCCGCTTTAAATGCCTTCCCCATGTTTGAGAAGACAAGCAGAGTACTCGAGGGAGAAGTTGTCTGGCATTTAGAAGAGAACGCGGTGGCTTTAGAAGCAGCAGCAGCTCAAGAAAAGGCGTTGCGGCAAAGGAATAAACCAGCTGCAGGGGGTGCTCGTAGAAAATCTAGAAAAGGAGCTGAAGGAGAAGCTGGCGGTGGTCTTGATGCTGGTCCTGAAGAAGGTGCCCAGCAAGCGCTGGCACAAATGGCAGCTCAGCAACTGCCGGTACGGTCTGCGGGTGGACGTAAACGTAAAGCTCAGAATGAAGCAGGAGGGATGCCTGAGATGACCCAGGCCGAGATGGAGGCCGCCGCCCAAGCCGCTGCTGTCGCACAAGCAGCAGCTGAAGCTGCTGCAAACGGCGCATTGCATGGTATGGATCCCGCACAAATGGAAATGCTTGCACAAGCACAAATACCGTTATTACAACAAATATTCGATCCTAATGCGACAATTACCGCTGAGCAATTGGCAATGCTACCACCCGAGCACTTGGCAATGTTACAACAACAGATGGATGCAGGTCAATTAGGACAACAATTATCTGTATTGCCTCTAGTCTTACCTTCTGGTGGTCAACCAGGTGACCCTAACCATCACCACCACAGTGACAACGGTGCTGTTGGTAGCGAACACATGACAGCTGAACAACATGCTGCTGCTATGCATGCTGCGCAAGCACATGGTCACCATTACGACCCAAATACTGCTGGAGCGTATGACCCAAATGCCCATTACGACCCTGCAGCACATCAAGCTGCTTTAGAGCATCAGCAAGCGTATGGTGTTGCGCATGATGGGTCTCATGACCCAGCAACGTTGGCTGCACAGCAACAACTGGCGGAGCAATACGCTGCTGCTGGCCATATGATGGACCATTCTGTTGCTGCTGCACATCAAATGGGTGTTCATGGTGTTCAAATGGGTCAACCTGTAGGGCAAGGCATTGATATGTCTGCCTTGGCTCAGCCGGTCCAAGGATATGATCAATATGCCCAATACCAACAGTACCAGCAGTACCAGCAATACCAATACGATCCATCTCAGCAGTACCAGACTGCAGATCAGCAGTATTTGGCACATCAACAGCATATGGCTGCGTATGGAGTGCCACAGCATGAAATGCAACAGCAACAACAACAGCAACAACAACAACAATAATAATAATAATAATAATTTAAGAAAGCAAAAATATCTCTCTCCTTATCGTATTTTGACTCTCTTTTATATTAGACAGACTTAACTACGACTCTACCACCACAGGCACAAACACCCTATTGTTTTCTTTTCTTCTTTTTGTTTTTTCCTCCTATGCTTCTTCTTGAGACGTAGTAGCTACGTTCTTTCTTTCTAGTTTTCTTTGGCTTTATATCACCTTTGACCGACCGACCTCTGACGTTTTTATTACCCCCAAAGGAAAGCTCCATTAACTATAAATACCATGCGCATTTTATAATATTAATCCATGCAGTACTCTTTTTCTTTCTTTTCCCCTAAAAAGCAAATCATTATCTGTCATCACTGCACAGTCCCAAAGTTCTAAAACCATCCTCATACAGACTTTTGATCTCTCCTTCTCCCCCACTATTGATGAATGCAATAGTAAATAACAGTTGATTTGTTACATCTTAAAAGCAAATTTTGAAAAATAAAAGAAAATATCTAACGAGTGCGACGGAAACCCGGCGGCAAGACTACTAAAGTAAGTGCATTCTTTTTGTAAAAACTAGCAGACAAAGGATTTGATAGGAAGAGCTCACCCTTTGGCTGTATCTAATAGTGGATGTTTTATTACTTGGTTGATTGCTATTGAGCATCTAAGGATGATGGCGATGGCCTCGACAGCTAGTTTGGACATCCCACAAACCATTACACCATGCACTATAGAAAATCGTCATTTTTTCTTTAAATAGCATCCACATCCTCGAAATCGACCAAATCTTCATCACTTCCACCTTCATCTTCGTTAAAGGCATCCGTATCGTTCACACGAACATTATCTGGGAGTTCACCATATGCTTTGAGAGAACGAGCTTCATCAGCCATATACTTGAGAATAACATCGGCTTTCTCATCTTGGTACTCACGCAGACCGACAAGAACGATATCTCCGGTATTTACCCATACTTTTTTACGCATTTTACCTCGAATGTGACAAAGTCGTTTGACGCCATCCATGCAGTGAGCTTCAAGGCGGCCGTTACCGAGCATTCTCAAGACCTGTGCGTACTCTGTAGAAGTATGTATGAACGGAGATGAAGTGAGAATTGGTGTTGGATGTAGAGTTGTAGAGATGATATATAAATAAATAGTTCAATGCACAAGTGATCAACTTTATTACCTTGACCGTCTTCTTTGAAGATGAGCTCGCGCTTGTCATCATTATCGTTCTTTCCCCTACGCCTATTTTTACCTCCTTTTCCTGCAAGAGAATAGCGCGAAAATAGCAGAGGTTTTAGCATTAACAAGGCCAACAGAATAAACTAGAATTTACAGCCGGCATAGATTAATTTTTTCAACATGGGAGGGTTGTATGCTTAAAAGGGCTTACCCTTGTTCTTGGGCATAGCTACCAACTGCTGATGTCGTTACTTAGAATAAGTTCTGACTTAAGAGCTGGAGAGTTTAAAATAGCTCGTAGTTAATTTAGTAGCCTTCAAGATGATGCTGTAGAAGCTTCTTCGCTAGGTCTAGGGCAAAAGAGCAGTTATAAGACAATTCTAAAAGAGGGCCTAATTGGCATTCTGTGCCGGAATCAAGCCACCGTGCAGAAAATAGGAAGAAAATGGGACGAACGCCACCTCAAAGCAGTTTGGCTCAGCAGCTCTAAAATTCAATCTTCAGCAGTCCATCGGCTATTAAAATTACATAGGCTGGCAGTTTAGATATACCCGGCGCCATATAAAATGCCACAGCGAGGGATTTTATCTTAAAACACACTCCCATCATTCCCATTACATTTGTTCTCTCACATTTAAAGAGCTATGAGAACGCTCGCAAGCCGCCTCGCACGCACCGCGCCAAATGTATCCCGCAATATAGATTCCTTCTTAGAACAGGGCCTTTCTGCATGCTCCCCCATCTCTGTGCTGGTCACTAAATTGATCAGCCTGCGTCCTTTGCAACACCAGCAGTCTGCTGCCTTTAGCGCATATAAAAAACCTCCTTCTGAGGATGAAGTCGACGATGCTCAAGACCTTAAAGCAGCTGCACGCAAGGGCCATTTACCACGCGTCAATCACTCCCTTCTTCGAAATAAAGTTTCTGATGGCATCGACGCGTCTCTCGCTGCCGAGTCTTCCTCTGAGCAACGACAAGAGAAGATTAGAGATTTACTACGCACGATGAACGAAGGCAAGGAAAATACTGCATCTGGCGCTGCGTTTAGATTTTTAGATAGCTTTTTCACTTCTCCCGAAAAAGCCATCGCCAGTAGCGGCAGAACGTCCTCAGCTCTTCCCGTTTCTGAACAACTTGCTGCACTTGGCCTTTCAGCTAATGACCTAAATTCAGATACTGAAGATGCCAAACCTTCCGCTACCGCATTCGATATCTCCACCCCTGCTGCCCTAGACGACACCCAAGAAGGAGAACTTTTATCAGAACTCCGTGGCCTCCGTCGTGGTTCTCAAAGAGTTGTCCTTCAGAAATTGCTTCAAGGAGGCATGCTACGAGCCGACCCTGCTGCCATGGCAGAATGGAAAGAAATCCAAGCTGCTTCTAAATCCCCAGAAGGCTTTCGAATGAAGGTCGTTGATGTAAATCGTACATGCAAGGGTACCCGCTCTGGTGGATTGTACCGCTTTTCAGCCATGGTGGTTGTCGGTAATGGGGAAGGGGTTCTTGGTTGGGGTCAGGGCAAAGCTGCAGAGGTGAATGAAGCAGTACGTAAAGCTTACCAAAGAGCATGTCGTAATCTGTACCCAATTCCTCGATTCAATAGACACACCATACCTGAACCTGCCACTGCCAAATTTGGAAAAGTTAAAGTGGTGATGTACCCCAAAAGTAGTGGTCGTGGTATTGTCGCATCTAGTTTAGTCTCTGATATATGCAAATTAGCAGGCATACATGATATAGGTGTGAAGATACATGGGTCTAGAAACCCTAGAAATACTGTCAAGTGTTTGTTTGAAGCATTTGACGGTATGAAGACTCACGAAGAAATTCTGGGTGGGGAAGTGGATAATGGGAAGAAAGTGATAGTCGCTGTACCTGCGGGTAGATTTGGAAGGTTGGCTGTGTAGTAGAGAAAGATGAGTTTTGATAGGGACATATAGTAATTAATCAACGTCCCTGTTGTTCTATTAAATGAACTACCGCTATCAATACTTATTCTCTGATAATTCCTCTACTTGATTAATTAATTTTGTAGTTAATTTAGTACATGTAGTTTCTATTCTTGTTACAAATAGAAATAAACTAAAGAAAGAATATTTTTATAGAAAAAATGCCTATTCTGCGCGTTCCATAAGCTCGTCCAAATCGGCCAATGCCGCAGCAGGCACCCCTTGAGATAGTAACTCAGCATGGACAGCACGAGCTTGTCTATATACATCTTCTAAAGCAGACACTTGTCGCTTACCTAATTGGGTTCTTACTGCTCGTTGAAGAGAGGCAGCAAGCTCTGTCTTGTGCTCAAGACCTAACAAAAATCCGGCAGGGGCGGTCGAGGGGTCCAGATATGCAAAAAGAGTGAGCACTTCATTTAGTAATGTATCGTCTGATGGGGTGGTAGGTTTTAATGATTTGGCAAATAGTAATGCCTCCTCATCTTTATGATCCCGTATCTGCAAGAAAGAAAGAAAGAAAATGAACTTATGATTAAGAAAGAAACAAAACTTGCATCTCGCCCTCTTAAAAAATAATTTTAAAAAGTACGTAGTCATAAAACAAAAGATGACTGTAGAATTCTTACCAATTCACATAATTTCTGGCATTGTAATGCAAACAACACTCTAGGATTGCTCTTCCACACCCCAGGCACTAATTTCTCGACGCCTTGTAGTGCTTTGTCAATCTCACCCGTCACGACATCCTCAGCCACCTGTTTCAACGCCGCTGCCTCTTCCCTAGCAGACGCAGGCACCTCTGACGCACCTCCTAATACATCTTTCGCTACAGCAGCAGCAGATTCCCAATGCCCGTGATGCTTCAAGTACTCAAAAACTAATTCTCCTACAACATCTTGAGATTTAGAAGTTTGTGGAACTCTGGTCGCTAGTATTTTAGAATACAGTTTTTGTGTAGCTTCTCTCCGTAATGCATCGAAATCACCACGAAATGGGTGTGCTTCTAAATCACTGCCAAAATTCGCTATTATCTCCTCATCTGGTGTCCTAAAGCCGACAGTCGGGTAGAGAGTCTCTTCAGTAACATTCTCAAAAGCAATACCCAAATCAAGTCCTTTCTTAGTATATGAAATCGTGTGTTCTACCCTGTTGAATATCACCCCAATCCAGTCCCCAGTACCGAAAACTGGTCCATATTGTCGTCCTGAACCTCTTCCATTAAAGACATGCCCATCGTCTCCATGGTACCCGTAGGAATGAGGCTCCCAACCAGGGAGACGGTCTAATTTAACGTCTGCGACTGAGAATCCAATGCCAATGAAACCATCACGGCCTTTATTGACGATCTCTATCTCGAAATAGTAGAGAGGGCATGAAGAAGGGATGGGATGGTCGGCACGAATGGCAGCGGCATCACGATCGTCACTTCCAGGGCCTTTATAGCAAACACGGAGACCGTGTATTTCTAGGAATCGCATAGAATGACCCCGAGGGATAGTGTCCCAGTTGCTGGGAACAGAAACCTGGCCTTGCTGCTGTTGGGAAGGGCTTGCCATTCTTTGAAGTTCTTTTCCTATTTTTAAGCTCTTCGGGAAATCTATGTGACCAAAGGGGAGGGCACTACAAAGATAGGATGTGCAACGTATGCACAGGTGAACAGTGCTTGTCAAGTACGGTTTATTGATAGGTTCTTAATCCAAAGTTGTGTTCTAAGGGAAAGACCTTGAACTTGTAGCTTTGCTTTTGAAAATTGATTAAGGTTTCGAAACAAAATCTATGTTGTCAAGAACAAGCCTGGCTTCTTTCTTATGTATTCCTTGGCAGGGTGTGCCCTATAATAATATTGGAAAGATGTGTTGATGTTCAGTATACGTCTTAATCAAGCATTTTAGCTCACTGCAGGAATTCCCCTGCTTTTATCGGGGCACTTGTAATTCTCGCAGATTAATAATTAAATAAATAATGCATATTAAGTACTTCATAATACAGTCAAAAGCGTGCCTAATTTAGCAATTCCTGCCTTGCTACTCGAATATTAGTCGACTCAAAAATCAAATAGATTATTGATGCATGGCTGCTAGTCTTTAGTTACTTATGGCTTTTAACATGAATCTGGAAGACTCTGATCCTATCCTCACCGAAGAAGAAGGCAACGAAGTTGTTTTCGAGATGGATTTATATGCAGGAGGCCCATCCGCTTTAGGAGCCTCCGCCTCCAATCAAGGCTACGTCCTGCAATTCCCTCTACGCACTGTGAGACACCCTTATCACGACCCCACCCGTGTCAAATTGAAGCCTAAAGTCAAGCGTATGCAGTGGGATATTCCTCTTGATAGATCAAAAAATTATAATGACGATGCTGATCAACTAATTAAACTTCGATCGTTCTCTCTACAAAGTTCTAGAGTAGATCCTGGGATGCAAGGACTGGCTATAGGTATCCGTAAAGATAATGACGTATTTTTAGTACCTGTAAGTGAAGTCTTGCAGCTGCGTCATTCCCCAGCATACTTGGATAAAGAGAAAGAAGGCAATGTCCCCATTGGTGCCGGCACAGTTGGTCGAGGAGGCAAAGGTGGAGCGAGCAGTGCTGCAGCAGCTACTAATTTTGCAGATACTGGAGGTGCCGGTGGCAGTGGATCAGTAACTCTTAAACACGAGGACAATGAGCTTCTTCCAATTACAGTCCAAGTTAAAAAACACGAAACTGAGCAACAAACTGAAGCCCGTCTCCGTTCCTATGCATTTCACGCCCAGCAGGAAGAATCAGATTCATTCATTGACCTTAAATTTATCGGTACAGATACCGAGCAATCTGCAGCTATTATAGATAACATTCCAGAGCTGGTACGGAAAGGAGGTGAGGTGGTAGCTACCCATCTTCGAGGAAGTTATCTAGAAGCTATAGCCCCGGGCTCGACTAGTACGTTAGAGAATATCCATCTAGGGGACGACACTACTACTGCTGCTATTGATGGTGGTGGTGGTGGTGGGACTACTAATGGTGCTGGGGAATTAGGTAAACCTGCAGGGCAGTTGGGTGGCGGCAGTGGTGGTGGTGGTGGTGGCGGTTTTGCCGCCAGTGTCAGTGGTACACAGCTCTCTGCAGATGCTCTAGCTGCCTTACCTTCCCAATTAGCTGCCTTCTTTGGCGTTGATCGCGTCCTTAGTTTAGAAAGCATACGCAAGATGTTGGTTAACGTTCCTTCACACGCTGTGCTAAACAGGACAGGGGAGAGTGCCAGCGACACGGCACTTCACAAGGCCATCATGGACACTGGCAATTTTGTTTGTATTAGAAAATCATATACTCCTAGACTGGTAAATAACCCCGAAGTAGATGCATTACGGACTATAATTATTGAATTATTGCAAGAAAGGGAGCAGTTAAAGCGCGCTGAGATCGTAGATGTGGCCAGACAGAGAGGTGTCACAATGCCGAGTGATGCTCATTATATAAAAGTGATCAAGATGGTGTGTGTCAGTAAAGGAAGTAATTGGGTTATGAAGGCTGGATCAGGGAAGGAGGTCTAAATAAGGATATTCAATTTGTTGGTAAGCAATTAAGTACATGTGTAAATCTCTCTTAAAATACCTTTTTTTTATTTTTGTTTTGTTGCCAAGAGCGGAAAATTGTGTTACACTACCAAACAAAGGGGGTTATTTATCATAATGTTATTATAAAATTCGTTGTCTTCTATACTACTATAATTAACATCTGAAAATGGGTGGCACTTTTCTCTCATTAATGAAAAGACAATGATAAAGGCTTTCTTACTTAATTTTCATTCCACTGCACCGTCACCACCGCCGTCAATCTCATTTCAAAAAGAAACATCTAACGAGTCTATTTAGATAGAATCAGAGCGCACGTACTCAATCTTTCCGTACGAGTAACGAGCAACCAGAGGTGTCTTCTTAGATGCTGCCAACTTCTCAGGGTTCTTCATCTTTCTGGGGTTTTTAGCCATGGGGGGGTTCTTGGGCTGAGCAGCAACCCATTCAAGGCGTCCAGGTCTAGCATCCTCAAAGGGAAGTTTCCAAAGATCAATTCCTGCTTCATTTGCCATTACCTGAAGTCCCTTCTTTTCAACAGTCTTGATAGCCCTGGTGCAGACACGGAGCTTGACCCATCTCTGACCCTCCGGCCAGTAAATTTTCTTATACTGCAAGTTGACGTGCTGAAGCTTCTTGTTACGCTTGTGGGAGAAGGTAACGACATATCCATTGTTTGCCTTCTTTCCAGTTAGGTCGCAGATGCGAGAAGCTGTAAGAAAAAGAACACATTTCATGTGAGAGACATGATAATTCTCAGGATAAAATGCAACAGAGACCATATTAATCGTATGCAAAATTATCGGTTACAATAGTGAAGATGCGATCATCGCACGCATTGTTTAAATAGAGCCCTCTGCAGCGTTTAATGATTGAGAGGTCCATGCCGCAAAACCCCACTTACCCTCAATTTTGAGTCCAGTGCTGCGGCTGACGGCAGACTGAGACACACTAAGCTGTTGGAATGCATTGGTCATTCCGCGGAAGCTGCTCTTGGCGCTGCCGTTCACCAACATGGTTGGCCTAAGCTGCAATGGTGCTGCCATTTTATAGTTGCTACTCAAGGAATACCCTTTTCGCAGCAATCTTTATGTGTCAATGTAATCTTTGGTGCATGGTCTAGGCAATGCACTAGCTTATCTCAAGCCTGTGTAAACTTTACCTCGGGTCCCATGGTCAAAAGGCTGCAAGTAATTCGTGTCCAAATTGGCCGCTTGAAAGTGATGATCATCTCGGTTTGTATATATATCTTGCATTTTAGGTTACGCAAGAAGCTATGGGGAGCCTCCAAACTCCCCCTGGTCATCCAGGCCATTCACTTGCTCTCATCACTGCCAAGTTTGGCGACCTGAAGATCGCTGTTGCAGCTCCTGATGTCGATCTCAAGGTAAGGGAGCTTCTCTTGCAGTCTTTATTGATAAATTCATGTGCTGTGGTCTTGAATTTCTAAGCTCACTATTCTTCTCAAATACATCTGAATTTGAATCTCGGCGTGCAGGAGCCTCATTTTGTGACCGATGGAGGTGATAAAATCACTTCTAGCACCTCCATTTCCAAGCATCGTAAGTATATGTTATCACCTGTTATGCTGTGTGCTCTCGGCATTTAATTTCCTCGTATATTTATTAAATGACAACTTCTTTGTTCTCACCGTCACTGCCCCTTTTTCTCTTGGCTCCTCTTCCCACAGTCGTTTCTGCTGCTGGACAGGTAGACTCTCTCTACCCTCCCGCCACAGCTACCGAAATTGACGATTTCCTCGACTTGGCATCCCAAATTGAGACCCATGCTGCTGCCTGGATCGAACCCACCTGTCAATCCGCCACCGCTGCTGACAGAGATACCTCTGCGTCTGCTCTTACTGCTCTTCTCCACACTTTGGAAACTCGTATTGAAGGTGTTGATTACGTCGTTGGTAGTGGTGTTACATTGGCTGATATTACACTTGCCTCTTCTCTGTTAGGTCTGTACCAGGATGTACTAGGCAAAGATGTTCAAGAGACGACTCCGCACATCGTTCGGTGGTTGCAAGGCCTGTTAGCTCACCCTAATTTCCATGCTATCCTTGGTAAGTAGACTTGTTAATGTTCTACTTTCATTATCATTAATTAAATGGTACACGAGGTAGCAATAATTGTACTACAAGTAAATATAAATTATAAATAAAAGGCACTGTACTACCCTCTTTGGTCCTTTCTACGGTGGCCTTTGACGGCGTAACCCAGTGCAACAGTTAAATTAATAGGCCTTCTTTAAATAGCATTCGGGGAGAGTATCTAGTACCCCGAAGGTTATACGCGGAGGCCACATTTCCCTTTTTTCTTTTATTAAATAGTAAAATTAAGATGCTGGTTCATTATTTCTTATTTTTCTAATTTTATTTTCCCATCTTTCTTTCATTTCTTTTCTCCTTTCTTCTTCCATTACAGGCCCCGTAGCACTGTGTCAAGCTCCATCTGGCTGGGTCGCTCCTGCTGACTCTTCTGCTGCTGGCAAAAAGAAGAAAAAAGGAGCTGCTGCTGCTGCTGCCAGTGCTGGTGCCGCCAACTTGGCTGCCGAGACCGAAATGGATCCTGAAAAGAAGGCTAAAAAACTCGCTAAAATCGCTGAAAAAGAAGCTAAACGCGCTAAGGCCATTGCCCGTCAAGCAGAACAGGCCGCTGCTGCTGCTGCCGGTGCCACTGCCAATGATTCTAAGAAAGCCAAAGCCAAGGCTGAAACTGATGCTAAAAAAGCAGCTGATGCTCTAGAGACGGAATCGTGGATTCATGCCGCTCGTTCTACACCTACAGGCTCTAAAAAAGACGTTTCAGGGGAGATGCCAAAATCGTACGCTCCAAAGGCAGTTGAAGCAGCTTGGTACGAATGGTGGGAGAATTGTGGTTATTTCAAAGCTGATGTCAATTCTACCGCTGACCCATTTGTTATGGTGATTCCACCACCCAATGTCACTGGTTCTCTCCACATTGGGCATGCTCTGACCAATGCGATCGAAGACACTGTGATCAGATGGCGTCGGATGAGCGGGTACAACACTTTATGGGTTCCAGGTACAGATCATGCTGGTATTGCTACGCAGACTGTCGTAGAGAAGAAAATAGCCCGTGAACAGGGTAAAACACGCCATGAATTGGGTAGAGAAGCCTTTTTGGAAGAAGTTTTCAAGTATGTTGAAGAATATGGCGGTAAAATTTGCCACCAGTTGCGTAGATTAGGTAGTTCTGTTGATTGGGAACGTCAAGTGTTCACTATGGATGATAAACGTAGTGCTGCTGTTAAAGAAGCATTTGTTCGTTTACATAAAGAAGGTCTGATTTATAGAGACAACCGCTTGGTGAATTGGTGCTGTAAATTGAAAACTGCAGTTTCTGATATCGAAGTTGATTATATTGATGTCCCCAAACGTACTAAACTGAGTGTCCCTGGATATGACGAACTTGTAGAGTTTGGAGCTATTACTTCTTTTGCTTATCCCCTGGAAAGCGGGGATGGTGAGATTGTCGTAGCAACAACTCGTTTGGAAACGATGCTTGGTGACACAGCTGTTGCTGTACACCCTGAAGATCCACGATATACACATTTACAAGGCAAATTTTGTATTCACCCTGTTAATGCACGCAGAATTCCTATAATTTGCGATGCTGAACTGGTAGACATGTCGTTTGGTACGGGTGCGGTGAAAATTACACCAGCCCATGATCCTAACGATTTCGCCACTGGAAAACGCCATAATCTTGAATTTATTAATATTTTGGACGATAATGGATGCTTAAACGGCAACGGAACTGGCCCTTTTGCTGGGCAACCTCGTTTCCAAGCAAGATTAACAGTAGCTGAATATTTAAAAGACAAAGATCTCTTCCGTGGCGTTGCTGACAACCCTATGCGTCTCGGATTATGTTCCCGTAGTAAAGATGTCATTGAACCGGTGTTAAAACCTCAATGGTGGGTGAATTGTCAAGACATGGCAGCTGATGCTTGCGGAGCTGTTCGGGATGGCCGACTAGAAATTGTACCTTCAGAATATGAAGCGACTTGGTTTAGATGGATGGAGAACATCCGTGATTGGTGTATTTCAAGGCAATTATGGTGGGGACATCGTATTCCTGCGTATTATATCAGTCTCGAGGACGAAGCTGATGCTGGTCGACCAGGGGCACCGTCGGAACACATGGATCGCTGGGTCGTTGGTCGTACAGAGGAAGAAGCGAGTAGAATAGCTGCTGAGCAATTTCCTGATAGGAGATTTGAGTTGTTGCAAGATGAAGATGTATTGGATACATGGTTTTCTAGTGGACTGTTCCCCTTTTCTGTGTTTAATTGGCCTGAAGACAGCCCCGATTTGGCAAAGTTCTATCCCGGTGCGTTGTTAGAGACTGGCCATGATATTCTTTTCTTCTGGGTAGCGCGTATGGTGATGATGGGGATGAAGTTGACTGGTCAGGTGCCGTTTAAGCAAGTGTATATGCATTCTTTAGTGAGGGATGCCCACGGCAGGAAAATGTCTAAATCTTTAGGTAATGTGATTGATCCTATCAACGTTATTGAAGGGATTACGTTGGAAAAGCTGCACGAAACCTTGCTTGGTGGTAATATCGACGCTAAAGAGATAGAAAAGGCGAAATCTGGGCAAAAAGCTGATTTCCCTGACGGCATTGAAGAATGTGGAACAGATGCTCTTCGTATGGCTCTTGTTGCCTATACTTCTCAAGGTCGTGATATTAATTTAGATATCAAGCGTGTTGTTTCGTACCGCCATTGGTGCAATAAACTCTGGAATGCTATTCGATTTGCTATGATGAATTTAGGTGATGATTTCCAACCGGTCGATGAGATTGAAATTGCTTCTTTACCATTTGCTTGTCGTTGGATTCTTTCTAGACTTTCTAGTACGATTGCTGCCATTGTCAAATCAATGTATGCGTATGAATTTGGTAACGCAACAACAGCTGCGTACAACTTTTGGCAATATGAACTGTGCGATGTCTTCATCGAATTAGCAAAGCCTGCTCTCTATGGAGACGATGCAGCTGTTCAACGAGCTACCAGAGACACTCTCTGGATTTGTTTGGAGAGTGGTTTAAGGCTATTGCACCCCTTTATGCCTTTTGTCACTGAAGAATTATGGCAAAGATTGCCTCGGCGCCCTGGTCAAGAAACCTCCCCTTCTATTATGAAGGCTGCCTACCCTGCTGCTCAGGCTGCTTGGGAGAGCCCTCAAGTAGAATCGGACATGGCTTACGTATTGAACATTGTCACTAAAACACGTGCATTACGTGCAGATTATGGCTTAGTTAAACAAAAGCCTCCAATGTACTTGGCAGTGAAGGATGTCACCCGTGCTGCCCAGCTGGCGACTACGTGTGATGAAATTGCTTGCTTAACAACCTCTGCTTCTGTAGAGGTACTTGCCGCCGATGCTGAACGTCCTCAAGGTTGTGGTGTCACCGTACTGGATGACGTCACTGCCATTCATATGGGTTTAGCAGGCATTTTGGACGCTGGAAAAGAAGTTGAAAAATTGGAAAAGAAGGAATCAGACGCTGCCTCTCGTGCAGATCAGTTGCGTAAGAAGATGGAGATGACTACCTACCAAGAAAAGACTCCTGAAGCTGTGAAACTAGCTGATGCTGAGAAATTGGAAAAGATAGAAGCGGAATTGGAGTCCTTAAGGCATCATAAAGAAGATATGAAAAAGTTGATCGGACCCTAAATAAGGGGGTGGCCTTCCGAAGGTTCTTTTAATTTTTATTTAGATTTTGCTTCATTTTTAATATTGTTGGGTAGGCAGTTATAGAGAGGTTGAGGGTGATTTCAATAGCAGAAGCAATAGATTACTGGATAAGTTCAATATTTACTGGAACTTTTCTTGAGGTAGCTCAGCTTTCTAAGCAGCCTTTGTAATTTCTGATATAAAAATGCAGGCCGCGCAGAACCTCGTCTGCCGGATCGTTTTCTTGCACTTGGCAAGGTAGACCTGCGGAGCATCTCGGAGTCTATTGGAAATCTATCCTGTTTAAGCGAACTTGTTTTATCTCTCTGCCCACAGTTGAAGACGCTACCAGAATGAGTTGAAAATTTGGTGGCCCTTCAAAAACTTTGCGTGCGCGACTGCTGCACTTTATCTACTCTTCCTGAGTCGATTGGCAATTTGAAGAATCTCAAAGTTATAAAACTTGATGATTGTATTGCATTGAATCAACTGCCTCCAACGATTGGGAATTTAAAGTCTTTGGAAAGACTAATTATTGTACACTGTGCGCTCACTGAGCTGCCCGAGTCTGTTGGAGGTTTATATGCTCTGAAAGAACTCCAAATCAAAGATTGTTCCGCATCTACTATTATTCCTGAGTCCTTTGGCGATCTTATTTGCCGTAAGGCTCACGGGGAAGAGGGTTCAGCATTGGAAACCGTGCATTTCATTTCGTGCCCAGGTTTAGTGCTTTGTTCTCAGATCAAGCAAGCTTTGGAGATATGGGCATCTCGTGGATTGGATTTTGTATTCTAAGTTGAAGTAGGGTTAATGTAGATATAGGCGATTTAAACTAGTCAGATTATTAGTTATGAAGTTAAACTTCTACATAATGTGCTCCAAGTGAAGTTGTTATTTGAAGAGGGACACGTGGCGCCAAGAAAGCAAGGTTTCTTTTTCTTGTTCATAGATATCAATCATTACATGATTGGGTGTGTTTAGGTTTGTACTACTTATACATGTATTTTTATCCCTTTAGGCTACTACAGCGCTGTTTTTACGCCGAAGGTGCATGCATGCAGCGAAACTGGCAAACTTTCTGAAGGCACTTGTGTGCTTTGGAAGAGGTTACAATTTAACGGGCTTGAGTAAGGGGATGAAATCAGGAGCGATGAGGATAAGTAAGATATATGCTAATGCAGATAGATAGCAGCTACTAAAATTACATAAACTATAGATAACAAATAACAAAAAGAATGAAAGTGGGCTTGAGGATTTTTCTTTTTTCATTCATTCATTCTTTTCTGTGCCTTTTAGATTGCGTTTCGTCTTTATTGATACGATGCACAGCTGTAATAATCATTTTTCTCGTGTTGTCAGCGTTCTCAAGCTCTACTGAAACAGTCCCATCATCAACCTTATCCATGTTCTGTTGCTTTCTACATCTAGAGCGGAGGATTGCAGCAACGTCTCCATGGTGAGGTTTATTTTCTAGACTGCCAACAAAGACATCTAAACTGCATGGCAGCTCTAAAGTAGAATCTTTTAAAGCACGTAGGACTACGGTTTCTAGGCTGCTAGTTTCTCTGTCTTGGCTACGGGGAGGATTGCTGGTTTTTGCGGCAGTGGCGTCAGGTTTTTTGACATGTCTTGCAAACCTCTCTCGTCTATTCTCTTGACGTGATTTTAGAACGTTCAGACGCTTTTCTTGACCATCAAGTTCACGTCTGTAGAACTCCTCGTCATATCGTTTCGGAGCGACGTTCATTGCTTTACCGAGCGATCAAGATTTAAAATTCAAGTTATATAAAAATGAAGTTGGATCTTGATTTAGCGCTATTGGAGGCTTTTCGACGATTTCCATAATTGCGAATTACAACGATTTAGCGTTCCTCGCGGCCACATTCGCAATAAGATGTTCTTGGTTAGCAGCATAGCACTGTAAAAATAGAAATGCGGTTTTTTTAAACTGCGTTCTACTTCAGCCGCTGACATTTTTAGAATAATTGTTTGTTCAAATAGCTAAGTATACGTGAACAAGGCGCATGGGAGAAACTGTAGCTGTTCAACTTTCAAAGTGATCTCGAACTCGTTTACTACTAATTTGTTTGAAACACTGCCCTTTAGAATGATCATACTGCCCCAAAAAATAGTTCTATAGTATGTCCGATGTTGATAGCTCAGGCTCGCGGCGCTCATCACCTGCGCCGCGAGGGTTGGGCAGTAAAATGGCACGGATCTTTGGCTCCGCCGCTCCGTTCAAAGTGAGTATTTGTTTGAAGTCTCCCCCCCCCCCCCCCCCCCCCCCCCCCCCCCCCCTTCCCCCCCTGCAATTTATTTAGGTGCAAGCGAGAGAATAGAACCGACGCAACGTGGTATTTACCTTCAAATGTACATATCGAAATACACTCTTAATGTTTCCTTTATTCCTCTTCAGCAGAAAGATGACGGCCCCCCTGAACCGCCAAAACATTTCAATCCTGAAGAACACACGTTTGAAAAGGTTTGTAATTATATTAAAATGAACAAAAATACCCCATAAAAGGTGTAAATCCAGGCATTCATCTCCTATTTACTTCTGTTCTTCTGTAGAGAGAATGGATGAAACGGCAACAGCAGCAGCAAGCTGATAGCATAAAAAGCGGTGATCCTTCTTTCGCTGCTGCTACTACGAGTACCACGAGTGCTTCCCCAGCCCCAGTTCAAGGCACCAGCTCTGCTGCTCCTGTTCCCCGCATGTATGAGCACTTTTGTATTGTAGGTCTACCGCCTACGCTTGACGTCAAAGCAGTTAGCGCAGATATAAACACAGCACGAAGAGCCAGCGCTGCTGGTGTCGGAGTTGGCAGTACTGGCAGTGGTACTAAGGATCTACTAGATATCGTACCAGACACATCCGATTCCGCTACAAAAAAACAGTACGGTATCAAAGGCCCTGTTCTTTCTACTCAAATCCAAGTTCTCACCACCTTTCCAGCCACCCCACACATTCCAAATGACTTGGCAACAAACATCGCTGCCTTTTGTTTCCCTCATGGCATCCGACCAGAATTGCTGGAAAGGACCCCGTCCATGTCAGGACTCAATGAAGTAGTCTTTGGACAACCGTATCAAACACAGTCAGATCATTCTTTTGTATTTAGAATGTCTGTAGCGGACCCTGGTGACCCCACTCCACGACCCTTGTATGGCGTGTGCTGTTATGCGAAAGAATTAGTCCACCGCCCACCAGCGCTCGCTCGTGACGTATTTCCGCAATCTAACGAATCCCTAGCACGGTATATGGTCACTGCACCACGGTGTTATTGCTTACTTACACGCTATCCGTTCTTTGACTTACATTTTAGGGTTTTACATACTGTCTTAGGGTTAGAGCGGTTGGATAGGATGTCCATGTTTGCTGGTGAGGTAGCTCTTGGGTTTGAAAAAAGCACTTTTGTTGGAAATAATAACAACAGCAATAACAGTATAATGAGATATTCGAGTGTTAATGATACTACTAGCAGTACGAATGGTAGAAATCGTACTATTGAGGGTGGCAGTGGTGGAGGTAATACAAGCATACATGAAGAAGATGCTTCTCATGCTGCCCTCCAAAGCCATGCGCAGCATAAGAGGCAAGATCATTTCAATACAAGTAACACTGGAGCAGCACCTTCAACAACTACAACTGCAACTACAATGAATAGTAGTATTACAGCTACAGAAACTAGCCCAACCAGTGCTGATACAACGAGTACAACCAGTTCTGATGATGATGATGAAGAAGAAAATGATTTTTCTGGAGCGGCAGGGCTCGGTGTTTATGGTGTAGGTCCTGACACCAGCAGCAGTACTGGATTTGCAACTCCAATGCATGCTTCAACAGAAGAACAAGAAATAGATGAAGAAAACGCAAGAGAAGAAGAGGTGGATGGAATTTTGGAAAGAAGAATGACTGGAGGTGGGCATGGTGGTGGCGGTGGCAGTCTTAAGAATATAAAAAAAGGTGTTCGATTAGGTCGAGGTGTATCTGAAGGAACTGAATGTGAAGGACTTCTATCTCCAGTAGCATCTATTTCTTCAGTAAGCAGCGAGCTAGCTGAAACGCCAAGTGCACCGCTTCTCCCAGCAACTCCTTTCTACACCCCGGCATTTCATCCCACTGTTGCTTCCTCCGCCGCGAGCTCGATTGCAAGTAGTAGAAGAATGACAAAGTACCATGGAGCGCCATCACCTGGACCTGAGCTACCTCTTTTACTAGATGAAGAAGAAGAAGATGCAGGGACTGCTGCTGCTGCTGTTGCTGCTGTCAATGGTCGTGGCGGTGGTCTTGATATCACTCTAGTTCGTGGCCACCAAGAGGATAATTTGCTGGGTAGAATGCAGAGTGTGAAGCGGTCGTTAGATGATAGTTTGATTGAATTAGATACTCGATTACGGCCATCACCACCTTCTGTAGTAGTCGGTCAAAGTCAAAATCAGAATCTAGAAAGTGTCGACGTGATTTCTTCAAGTTTAGAATTAGGAAATTGGGTTGGGGCTACAGATGCACAAGGACAGCCTGTAGAAGAGGAACCTACGAGTAATACTGTTGCCGCTACTAATAATAAAGATCTGGAAGAACTCAATGGATTAAATGATTCTCTAGCTGTTCTCCTGACTCTTACGCCATCTGAAGGCCCCAGGAACGGTGAAGTCCCCACTACCACTACCACCCCACCAGAGAATACTGATACGAATACGAATAGCTTAAATGCTCTTGATGTCCTGCAACAGTATCTCAATACTGCAGTACCACCTCCTGGTGAATCTGTCGGCTTCCAACCAGATCCTGCACTGCATCCCATTGTTTATCAGCGTCCTGCCTTGATACCAATCCTGAGTGAACTAGGCCTACGTGTTGATGCTTCTGCATTGCCTGATATAGACGCTGCTGCAAATTTGAGTGCATGGACGATCTCCGCATTATGTCAGTCGCTCAGTTTAGAAAGTATTCTTAGTTTCATTTCTTCGGTCCTGTTAGAACGCCAAGTAGTGTTATTCTGTCCCAACGTAGGTGTTCTCTGTGGTGTTGCATTATCTTTAGTTCCGTTGTTATTGCCATTTTCATGGCAATCGTTGTTGCTTCCTGTACTCCCAGCCACTGCCTCGAGATTAGATCTTCTCGAGGCACCAGTGCCGTTTGTAGTAGGAGTACTTTTTAAGACTCGAGAAGTGAGAGCACGGTGTGGAGGCTTGGTGCGAGTGAATATATATAAAGATAGAGTGAAAAATGCAAATTCTTTGCCTGCGTTACCAAATGCAGCAACCTTGGTGGAAGACCTTGCAGGGCATCACGCCAAACTACAACAACTTGGCAGAGGACGCGCTGCTGGTGCCAGGCCTGTGCATATAGTAAGCGAAGCGCAAGCTGCTTTAGCCCAGAGTTTTGCATCCACTCTACAAAATTATTTACAAGGTCTAATGGCTGATCTTAAAGGGTATACTATTACAGATGTTTCTGAAGGCTCAGGGGAGCAGCAAAGAGTGAGCGTTTTACTTAAAGAATCATTTTTAGATTCTTTTCCACCTCGAGATCGGGCATTTATGAGGCAATTTGGAGAGACACAGATGTTTTCAGTGTACTGTGATTCAGTTTTGGGGTAGTAAATGTGCCACCATTAAACCCTAAGATAAACTCATGAAAAATGATCATGGCGGAAGTTTCCACAAAGAGTATGCTGCAATTTCGTGGCTATCATTTTAGCGGCAGCCCTTTATGAAGCAAAAATATATTTCTTCTCCATCCAACACTTGTTTAACTTTTATACCAACATATTGCATTACCAGAAACAAATTCGCTGTCATCTTTCAATCATGAACTCTCCTTCAACTCATTTGATGGCACTTTGCTTATGTGTTGTAATGTTGGCTGTGGGAAGCTTGCCCATGGCCTCTGCTCGGCCTGCCGGTTGCAACAATGGTTCTGATTGCCTGAAGTCATGGGATGAGGCTGAATATAACGATTATGTCGCCCGATATAACCCATTTAATGGGACCGATGCCGCTATTCTGTATACTGAGAAAGAGGCCAAGGCTATGCTTCAGATTTTGTCAAGCAAGAATGCATCTCAGATTATTGATTCCACTGGGAATTCTAGAGGATCTCAGGATAAGCAACTTAGTTGTGTTTTTGCTCTGCTCGGTGGCGTACTTTGCATGTACGACAGGACCGCACGGGTGAGAAATTTTTGATTTGTTGTTTGTTAGATAATGAGCAGTATTTCTCTTGAAAAGATAAAACAATGACTAATACGTTTAATGGTTTCTACTTTGTCAGATTAGAACAGCAAATTGTGGTATGTATTGCGAGACATTCCAATACAGGAACGGCCTTTACTATGGTTATGTTAAAGACGAGTCTAGTAACCTTCCCAGCAGAGCTGATAGGTGCTGCTTCAATCATGACATAGCACTTCATAACAGAGGTTATCCCATAAGTGCAGGGACGAGAGCAGCTTGCCCGATTCATCGTGCAATGTATAACTGTATGGTGTCGAAAAATACAGCGTGGGGAATCAGCATTGCTCAAAAACTGGTGTCTTGCTTGCGTTGCTGATTTTTGGATCTTCTGTTGACGAAATAATCGACTTTGTAGGTATAAATATTTTTCTCTGTGTTTATTAAGCACCCTAAAGTAAAGCTTGCCTGCAATGAGCATCTGCTAGATGAACTACCCGAGCGGCGGGAACTGAATTTCAAATTCATTTATTGCAAAATCTCAAAGATATGCTTAGCATGAAAACGCTGTCACTGAAGATTAAAGCCCCCTTGTTTATTTGCATATTGTGCGAACTCCTCCATCTCTTGCTTTATACCTTTTCTATTTTACTCCTGCGCTGGAAAGGCGGTGTAAATAGTTTCATTTTTTAATTAGCGAACTGCTACCCTATCGCCTTTTTTACGTGGCTTTTATCAATCCAACACCAAGACAATAGTGCCTCAACTCTTTGATCTCTGCAATCTACGTTATCTTGCGCAGAGTAGCAGTTCTGCTGAGTGACAGCTGAATTGAATCGTAGCAAGGAAGGCCTTCCGAAGTTCGGCCCCCTTGAAGCCGCAGATAAAATTGCTCCCAACTTCCCTTTGCAAATTTGGTATGCTAATAATGAGTAGAAAAAAGGTGAAGGAGGATATCCTAGGTCCCCTGGCGCAGGGCGGCGCTCAATTCACTATTCAAACATGGCATTGTTATTTAAGTGCGGGAGATGCCGACCCTGTCACTATAGAGCATGAATTGCCCTTCAACATATCTACGTGTTCAATTGAGTGAGTGCACACGCTAGGTTTGGTTTAGATTTTAACCAGATCTTGGTAAATTCCGACACGAATCGAAATTTAAAAGTTTAAACCTTAACTTCGCAGAAAGAAGCTTATGACTGTGGGTTGCTGGCGTCGAGACTTGGATAATTGCTTCCGATTTTCTTCTAAAATCAAGGATGCCGTTATGGAGATTCTTTCCGAGGCACTCGTTGAAAATCCAGCATCCGAAGATGAGGTCTCGGAAGCGTCATCGCCAATCCAACAGCTGGATATTACTACCCCTATAAAACCAACAGAAACGTTGAAAAGACGATATGAAGGTGAAGAAGTTGCTACTTCATAGTTTAGTGTGAACTTTTGTTTTTGAAATCTCGTCCTGCGACTCTAAAATCTAGCAATCTTGATACTTACTCTTTTGCAGATGAAAGTGGCACAGCGTCCAATATTGCAGTAGATGATTTAGGCCACAACGTCAAGATGATCTACTTTGTCGATGGCAGGGTTGGATTAGAAGGCACCTTGCTAAAAAACACCGCTCCACTACTGGAAACAATCTTGCACTTCATTCCTCTCGACTCCTCTCTTGGCTCTCTCTCTTGTTCTCAGCGTACATCAGATACGCCACGGTGGGTCTCTAGCTGGCCAATTAACTTGGTGGAAAGGAGTTTTGTCCATACAGTGATTAAACATCGAATCCCGGCTCTGGTGACAAATGAGGATCAATTGGTGGCTATTCCAGAAGGTAGGCGATTACATATGATTATTTACTGCTATGCACTATTTATTACTCATGCATTCGCTAGATTTTAGTCTATATAATGCTTATTCGCTTACACTCGTGTCTTATTATTTCCTCCTTTCCTCTATGGTAAAAAACAAAAACAGATGCTGAACCAGTTCCTGCTCGGTTCCGTCCTCGCACCTCAAGCGGCAAGCCTCTCAAGGGCCCGTACATCTCTTGGAAGTCCTCGAAACCCTACAATGTTGGCAGACAATACTTTAGCACATTTAATACAGACGATTCAGATGGATTTCTGTGGGCAGATGGCACCACAGGCTGGTCTGTGCAATCAAAAGTCCGTGCCGCTCAATACCAAGAAAAGGAAGAAAGTAAGAAAAAGCAGCAAGGTATGTTGCAATTAGTAGGTGAATTTGATATGTTAGACCCTGGTGAGGTGTTACTACAAGAAGAAGGCTCTGGAGAGTGGGACGGGGAGATGTGGAGAGACGTACCAAAGGTTGACTTTGTCGTTGAAGTGGCGGATGGTTTGCTCCCCACCAAGCGGCAGAGGTGTTTGATATTGAATAAACGACAAGAAACTTCATATTTTGAAATTAATCACTAAATGAATGAATAATATACATGCTGTACATAGAGCAAGCAGCAGCAAGGTCTTGGCAGTACTACGATTTTTCTTTCTTTCTTTCTTTCCTCATCTTAACAAAATAAAATAAGCGGCTTTCAGGGCATTTTCTGTTTTTTTTTTTCGTTTTCGTTTCTGGATCAGTTTTCCCTTCCTCTCAATTTTTGCATTCTTTCTTGAACTTGAATGCATCCAATTTTCTGTATAACAGTATAGCGTGTGTTTTACATTTACATATGTGCATGCATGTTCTATACTACTATTAATATTACTATCCTCGACAGTTTATAAGCACATACAAAGACAAGGGGGTACCCGGTGTGACGAGCATCATGATGAGCAGTAAAATCCCAATGATTCTGCTGATATAAGTCATTTAACAGTGATAGAAAGAGGGTGATGCAGGATACGGTTGGAAAGGGTTTGAGTCAAAAGTGAAAAAAAAATTCAAAAAGGAGTCGGCAAGGGCTGGGTTGATCGTCTTCTGATGGTTCGTTTAGATTAGCGGTAGGAAAGAGAAATTTTGATGCGTAGGTGGGAAGAAAAGTGGGTATGGTCGTATCCAAGTATTCCTAGGTATTTTTTTTAGGGTTGTGTGCAATGATTGATGATTTTAAAAATTGGCCACCCGTTCACTACAAGTACGTTTTAAACCAGCCTGGTTGGTAAGGGCCTCTTGTCCGTGTACGCTCCTTTTCCTGTAAGCAAAGAGTATTCAGTGAGTATTGCGCTCTGCCCTTGAAGGAATATAAAATAAAAAACAAAAAAAAGGTTCTTCTTGTGCTTACCTCTCAAACTGGTTGCGGGGCGACTCCTCATTGGCAAAGACCCGTTTACTCAACCTGCAGATTGAGCTATATGGATCATACCACACTTTCTGCGTGCATGTATTGTCGCAAATGTGTATTTGGCCACTTGTTTGGCAGTGGTAGACGTTGGCAAATTCATTGAAATAGACGCATTTTTTCGTGCAAATATGTTGTTCATTTACAGCGCCTGTGATGTTCAAAGCGCCTGATTGGCACATCTCCATTGGTTGGTCCATTGATTAGTTTAGAGTAGCTGTGTGTCAAAAAGAGTCAAGGGTTGCAAGTAAGTATCTCAAAGTGCTAAAATCTGAGGCAAGAATCAAAAGAGCCTCTCTTTACAAAGTCCCTCCAAGCTAAAGCCGAGTCAAGAGTCAAAGCACCATCATAGTGTCTGAAGATTGTTGAAAATTGTTCAATTATTTTCTGCTGCCTCCTGTTCAGCACGGAACGCAACTTCCAAAAAATTTCTAGGAGGGCGCCGCACAGCACCCCAACATAGTGGTGCTGTCGCATAGTCAGAAATAGGATTGCTTCTACTATTATCTCTATTCAGCTCTTCCATATTCAGTCATTACTTTACATCGTTCAAGAAAGAGAACAAACAAAATGCATCTAGTAAATAAAAGATTTCCCCCATGCCCAAACCACCACTGCACCCACCACAATTTCTACTATCTATCTATCTTCTTTCTAAATAAACACATCTAATTCATGGCGCCTATAAGAATTTATCCCTTCATCCTTCATTCTCGGATACGCAGGCACCAACGCATCTTGTGATCCTATATATATGTTGTTATACAACCGCCAGTACACCTCCCGGACTTTTCTTGCTGGGTGGAATAACCCTTGTAGAGTATAATTCAACATAACTGCAGGGCCTAATGCAACTCTACACCCATCAATAGCACCTGTGGCAGTTTGTATCAAATGGGGGCTTGTTTCAAAGATATTTGGCCAAACTAAATTGAGTAGATGTGTTAGTGCATCCTCACAGCCTAGCCCTGGGACGCCCAAGGCTAAATGCTGCACCACCGCTGCTGCAGTTTGGCGATGAACTAAATCTCTATCTTGAAGCGCATCTTCCAGTAATGGAGTGACTGCATAAATGTAGTCTTTACCCATCTCGCCAATGTATTCAAACATAAAAGAAAGAGCTTTCAAAACTCCATTTTGGACATTGAGTTCAGGAATGCGATATTCATTCATCAGTGCTGGTAAGACTGTAAACGGAGCACAGGTTTCAGCGACAATAGCGATAGCGACAGTAGTACATACTCTATTTTGACGCTCTTGAACTTTCAAGTTGTTTAACAAGGTGACTAAAACATCTTGAGGACCAATTGCCTTGGCAATGTACCCAAAGGTATTTACCGTAGCCCTTCTGATTGCTTTCTTCGGCGCTCTGAGCATATCCAACAACTCAAAACAGATGCGCATCCATTCACGGGCAGGAACAAACTCTGCACCACGATCAGCGACACGTCCAACCAGATCGATGCAATTTTCTTGCACTTTCTCATGTCTATTTTTTAAAATGGGCGTCAATCTGGGGAGCAAGTCTTTTATTGGAGGGGTCATCCTGGTCATTCCAATGACCGCAACAATACCCTTCAAGGCACCTAAAATACTACCAAGCACTTCAGGGTACTCTTCACCCAAATTCTCATATAAAACAACGCCTAAATGAGCTAGCAACTTTTCTTCATCGCATTGCTTCATCACACCCGCAGTTCTGGCGACAAGATCAGCAGCTTGTTCTCTCACTCGAGCACTTTTGTTGTTTAATCTCCACTTGATAGTACCTGAAATTTGAGGTAAATAGGGTTTCGAGCGTTGTCCTAAAGCGTTGATCACCGTACCAAAGCCATTAAGTACCACTGGGGTCTCGTCAGCTGCTTGCTCTTGATAGACATATAAAATACCATCTATGAGCTGTTCTTCTAATCTCGCATCGATATCAGCAGCACCCAAGGATGTTATCACTTTATCAATCGTTTCCATCACCATTTTGCGGTATGGTTCACTCTCATCCTTTAAATCTTCAACAACTCTTGCAACGACATCTGAACACCCAACCCGTTCAGCTAAAGCAGAGGTCGTTTCTACAACCGCACGGTAGTTACGACGATCTAATGCCATTCTACGAACCCAGAAATTCTTGAAAAATTCAGGTAAAATCTCTGTTCGAATATATTCAGGCTCCACTCCATCGGTAGAAACACATTGCTTCACTACTTTTAAAACGATTTTCTTCATTTCTTCATCCGGAGTAGCGAACTCTCGAATTAAAATCACCATAACTTCTCTAGTATAGTAATTCGCATACATTGTATCCATCAAAGGGATAATATACCCAATAGCCTTTAAGAAAGCAGCAAGTACTTTACCACGAATCAAGCGGACCCCCTTCCACAATGGCTCTAAGGCATCATCAAAGGACTCAATTCCATAGGGCGCAGCAGCTTCAGCAAGGGCAGAGACAGCTAAGGCAGTTATTGTCTTCACTTTTTGGTTTTCATCCGTTAATCCATGTTTGATAATGTCTACTAAACTTTTTAGATGAGGTAGCACTGCACAGCCCATGAGGATGGCAATCTGTTGAACAATTTTTATACCAGTATGCCTCGCTTGCCAGGACTTTTTACTTTGGCAAACTGCTTTCAAAAACGGCAATAATGCAGGGATACCTAGAGCGGAAGCTACCACTGAGAAAGCACGTGCTGTAGTATTACGTACATACTCATCCACATTATCAATATCAGGACGCATTGCTGCAATCATAGTAGCTAAACCAGCAGCTTTCGCCAAATTAGCGATAATTTCACGACCTTCTACACGAGCATAGTAATCTTCATCAATAAGTAGAGGTTCAATCACCACCAAGATCTTGTGAACATAAGGGCGGACTAGCTCATCCAATCGGAATAAGATGCGATCAATAACTTTAACCAGTAAGTGTCGTTCTTGATCTTCCAACGTAGGGCTCATAAGCAACGGTAATATCTGATTGAATAGCGGACCAGCTCCGAAATCGCGTGCTTTATCAGTCAATTGCCTCAAAGCAGTTTTTCTTTGAGGTGGTGTCCCATTTTTCACTTTGAGTAACAATTTCATAATTTTACGTTCTTTGGCCTCTTCAACACTCAGAGCACTTTCATCTATATCTTTAAGTAACTTTCCAAAGTATTGCTGATCCTCTGGCTTCATATCGGGTAACCCCTCACCCACGGAAAGTGGCACATCAAATTCTTGAGCTCGATCTTCCTCCGGTATTAAATACAATGGAGTACCCCCAACCGCAGCAGGCGTAGCAGTGAGCTTCCGTGCAGGGGTACGGATAGGGACATACCCCGGAGGTGGTTCAAGGATCTTATACCCATCAGCTGGGCCTGGAAGCATCGCATCCAGCTCAGCATCTGTCAGAGGCCGGTTCCGGTATTCAATTTCTCTTTGGATTTTCATTGCTTGATACACCTCTGGAGTCATTTGAACTTGCTGAGCAGCAGTGACACCTGCAGAGCCACCGTACATCGGTGTATCCATTCCAAAGCCGCCTACAGGAGTAGCTCCTCCATAGGCGGGAGTGGCGCCAAAGGCACCAGCACTGCCATAGGCTGGTGTAGCTCCCATTGCAGCAGGAGTTGCATCCCAACGACTACGCTTAGCAGGAGCTGTACCAGTAACGGCAGAGCCTTCATGTACTGGAGTTGCGTCCCATCTGCTGCCAATTTGCTGACCTTCTGCAGCACCACCGGCACCAGCACCATATGCTGGTGTAGCATCCCAACGGCTAGCTTGAGGGGTAGCGTCTATAGCATCCCATTCAGATGGTTTCTCTAAAGCAGATACATGAGCTGCACTATCCCATCTACTGCGCTTTGAACCTCTAGAAGATTGCTGCTGTGGAGCCGAAGCTGGGACAGCTGACGGAGCAGCCATTCCAGATGCTTTGGTAGGCTTTTCAGCCTCTCGTCCTGCATATTCCGTAGCTTCAGCCTCTTCGCGTTTCTTTCTAGCTATATTCTGCATTGTATTATCTCGTTCTCTAGCTAATGCTTGTTCCTTCATGACATCGGCATAGGTACGTACACTATCATCAGGTGCTTGATGACCCGTAGCAAATGCATCAACACGTTCTGGGGACAATGCACGGTCGAGACGGCGACGGCGGTAATCGTCTTCTCTATCTACGATTCTACGTGAAGCACCAAAGCTGCCTTGATCATCACCGTCTTCCTCCATGGGAACTTCAGCTAATACGCTTTTGGGGGCTGTATACGAGGCTAATTTACTGCATAGTGGAAATAAAGGGATATAAATGTGAGATATATGCGGAAAACAAGTGATGATAACTCATATGGAAGCAGAAAATAAATAAATTGGCAAGTTTTAATTTAATTTCTTACCTTGCTACAGCGCGCTCACGATCATCTAATGCGTCCTCTACATCGTGCATACCAATTTCTTTATCGTAGACAGCGTCGTTACCAGGATACAAGTCCTGATCATAAGCCTCTCCTGTGCGGCCACTGCGATTGGACCCGTTGTCCGCCATATTTGCAAAGCCTGCTGGGCTATAAGCACCCTAAATTATGTGCAGTTTGAAGCTCAGAAGAGGAGATACTTAAATCGAACCTTTTATATAAATGGATTCGAACAATTCAAGCTAGTTTTAAGTCCCTTATGCTCGTTGGGGAACAAAGCACGCGCCTAGGAGTCTTCAACGAAAAGTATAAAGTGTTTTTAAGTAAAAATAAAAGCCACAGAGGCAGTGTTTTTATTGGGGATTTTGGGGCGGTGTTTTAAACGGTGGGAGCTGAGAATTTTGTGGCGGCACGTATAAAATCGAATTGGTGCTCTTAAAATCTCTTCCAGACGCAAGCTAGCATATTCAAATCACCCAAAATAATATAGAATTAACTGGTTGCTCAGCCATGGCATCCATGAAGCTTCGCGTATCTTCATTGCAAATTAATGGCCTGCCAATAGGCATTTCTCGCAGCGAATTGAAAGCTGTTTCAACCCAATTAACATCCCTAAAACTTGAAAAGGCATGCTCCCAACATATGCGCAGACCGCAGCGTGCCAGCAGCACCCGCTGTGTAGCAGAGGCTGAAAAGGCTGCACCCCCTCGAGAGCTCGTCGGTCTGAAATATAAAAGGGTCATGCTCAAAGTCAGTGGTGAAGCTTTAGAAGGTTCCGGCACCTATGGAATCGACCCTTCTGTCCTCAAGGCTATCGCCAAAGAAGTTGCAGCTGCTTCTCGTGAAGGTGTAGAAATTGCAATTGTCGTTGGCGGTGGTAATTTCTTCCGAGGTGTGAATCGATGGGATGGTCTTGAACGCACAACCGCCGATTATGTAGGCATGTTGGCTACTGTTATGAATTCTATTTGCCTTCAATCTGCATTGGAAGCTGAAGGTGTAGCTACTCGTGTCCAAACGGCAATAGAAATGCAAGAAGTTGCTGAACCCTACATCCGCCGACGAGCCATCAGGCACTTGGAAAAAGGCCGTGTAGTTATCTTTGGTGCTGGCACCGGTAACCCTTTCTTCACCACCGATACCGCAGCTGCATTGCGTGCTGCAGAAATCGGTGCTGATGCATATTTTAAAGCAACAAAGGTCGATGGTGTGTACGATTGCGATCCTGTCAAACATCCTGAAAGGGCTAAATTGCATCGAAGGTTATCATTCCGTGAAGTTATGATGAATAATTTAGAAGTCATGGATGAAACTGCAATTACGCTGTGCAAAGAGAATAATATTCCAGTTGTTGTGTTTAATTTAACCAGGCCTGGGAATATTGTAGAGGCGTTGATGGGTAATTCAGAGATTGGCACGTGTATTGAATGTGGTAACAGTGCAGGTGGGGATGGAGAAGAGGATAGTGATTATCAGGAGTGGTAGATTGGTTTGTATTAGTACTAGTGATGGTAATGCCGATGGCTATGGATAAATAATTAAATAAATATTCATTTTTCTGATAAAAAGTGAGGGCGCTGCTGACGTTCATTTCTCTGTTCCAACATTCTTTTTACAATAGCTTGCATTGCAAATGCATTTAAAAGCAACCCAAACTAATGAGTTGTCTATTATGATTCTTTTCTACTTATTGATGTGCGCATCTAAATCTGAAATGCATTTTAACTAGTTATATACCATATATTTACTCGTAGCATTGAATTTCTGATATCCTCGAATAACTTTTTCGATTGCATCCAAAAAGTCTTTTTCATTCACAGTCTTCCTTCTCGCTCTAATAGCATACATACCAGCTTCAGTGCACACAGATCTGATATCAGCACCAGTGGCATTAGGACACAATCTCGCCAACAATTCAAATCGAATGTCTCTTTCAACACTCATCGTCCTGGTATGAATCTTGAAGATTTGGGTACGTCCTTCCAAATCAGGTAAACCAAACTCTACTTTACGATCTAAACGGCCAGGACGGAGTAATGCAGGGTCCAATGTATCAGGTCTATTGGTTGCCATCAATACTTTAATATTACCACGAGCATCAAATCCATCGAGTTGATTGACTATTTCAAGCATCGTACGTTGAACCTCATTATCACCGCCACCACTTTCTTCTTGTCTGGCACCACCAATAGCATCAACTTCATCAAAGAAAATTATACAGGCTTTCTTCGAACGTGCCATTTGGAATAATTCACGGACCATTCGAGCGCCTTCACCAACATATTTTTGAACAAGCTCACTCCCAATAACACGGATGAAGCAGGCATCAGTACGGTTGGCTACTGCACGAGCAAGAAGAGTTTTTCCTGTACCAGGTGGGCCGTATAATAAAACTCCTTTAGGGGGATCAATCCCCAAGGTAACAAATTTTTCAGGGTGAAGCATTGGAAGCTCAACAACTTCTCTCATCTTCTCGATTTGTTCTTTAGTACCTCCAATATCGGCATAGGTGATATCTGGCTTCTCTTCCACAGTCATCATGGTAACGGAAGGGTCGATTTTAGGGGGTAAAGGGATTTGAATGGTGTATTTTTGACGATCGACACCTACTCGCATGCCTTCTTCGATATCGGTGGGAGCTACCTTGTCACCAAGGCCAACGACGAACTTGGCCATTTGTTTAATGCTGATGACGTAGCGAGCGTCATCAGTGTTGGGATTGATGATTTTGGTGCAGCGAGAGACCTGTTGAAATAGAGAAAAGGAATAAATGTGGTGAGAAATATAAGCAACGAAGACGATCAAGAGAGAGATCACTTTGCAAAGTTGTTTGATCTTGAGGCAAAAAAATAAGCAAGCTGCGGATTTTTTGACCAACAGCTAAACTTACCGACAAAGGAGCTTCTTCTTGCATCATTTGCTTATCAGAGACCAAGTCCCAGCGACTAGGGTGAGCTAATCCAGTATCAGACTCTTTAATGCCTGCGATCTCGTTGACCTTCTTAGAGAGATCCTTGAGTTCTGTCTCGAGTTTCTTGATCTTGCTGGTGTATGGACCGGCCCCATAGGCCTGCATGACCCGAATATCTTCTTCGGTAAGAGCTCTGATAGGTTTGTTGTCCTCATCTTTAGTTTCGTCTTCCTTTACGCCCTTCTTCTTGTCTGCAGGATTTTCCTTGGTTTTCGCTACCATGTTTCACGACGCTTTGCGGGCTCTGCGGTGCACTTTACCAATTCTAAGAACTAATTTAAGTTCAGCGAATTAATGATTGATCAGAAGAAACTAGGTGATAATAACGCTTCTCTTGCTCTTCTATAACAACTAGTTTGAGCAATAATGAAGGTGAATTTAATAGAATAAGCCATGGTGGCCTTGGAGCTGGCTTTAAACGGCTGTGAACCTCTGCTCAGCATGCAGGCCAGGACGACGCTCAACCACCCACCCAAAGAAGGCCTATTAATATCTACCAAGCGATGTACTATCTATTCTTTATCCTGTCTATCGATACTGTAACTTAATTACAAAGGTATTCATAAGCGAGCAGAAAACACAAAGCGTACTGGGGAGACAATTTAAACTTATCAAGGTAAAACACTAGAGCGGAAACAAGGGAAAAAAGTCGTTTGTTTGTTTTTAGTAAAACTTCATGAAAATATTCTTCTTTTGTAAAAAATATAGAATCTAATTCTTATCATTGGTTTAAGTTTCTGGGGCGACAGGCGCTTCTTCTTCGCCTTCGCCTTCTGCAGGAGCTGCTGCTGTCGCCGCTGCCTCAGCAGCTTGTTGCTGCTGTGCTTGTTGCTGCTGTTGAACCGCTGCAGCCACAGCTGCTTGCTGCGCTTTCATCGCGTGTTGCATAGCAGGATGCATTTGTGCAAATCCAAACATAGCAGGATGCATAAAGCCAGGATGAGTACCTTGAGGGAACCCACCCGCTGCTTGTGCTGCTTGCGCCGCTTCATACATTGCCTGTTGCATTCCTTGCGGCGTCATTTGAGAAGCAGCCATACCTCTCTGTGCAGCAGCGACAGCTGCAAATGGCCAAGCGCCTTGTTGGCCATACATTTGGGCCACTTGAGCCATTTGAGCAGCAGCAGCAGCAGCTTGTGGGTGCATGCCTGGAGGAAGCACAACGCCGGGGGGGAGCCCTGTCGTGGCTGCTGCTGGTGCAGCAGGGGCAGGCGGGGGCATAGCGTTTGCTGCTTCTTTAAGTGCATCCATACTTGCTTGAGGTAGTTTATGGAACAGATCGTATTTGGTACCTGATTTCATACAGCAAATAGGGCAACAGAAATTTTCTGGCACTGAATCTGGCTCACTGCCATCATTATGGTACCCGTCATCGTCAGTAGCAGTAGTTTGAGCGGCAGGGGGAGCTTCAAAGAGAGCATCAGGTTTCACGACAGGAGGATCTTGTTCACTACCTTGGTTTGTGACCATTGGCTCCGTAGGAGCTTCCGCCTCCGGAACAGGAGCAGCCTCCGGCGCTGCTGCTGCTGCTGCTTCTTTACCACTACCACCTTGACCACGCAGCCCCACACATTCAAAGTGGAACCATTCTCCACATTGATCACATTCCAGCATAGGTATCTGTTCATCATAGGCTCTGCGACAAAGACAATACGGCTTTGAGTACTCATTTAATTTTTCAAGCTCTCGATCTACTCTAATAGGCAACTTTTCAGCTTCTTTGATTAATTCCTTGGCCTTTGCAGCAGCTTCTACAAATTTAGGATCTAGAGCACCACCAGAAGCTTTTAAATCAGCGACACACGTCTTAACAGCTTGTTGCCAGTTCTTTGTTGCTTCAGCAGCGGCAAGCAACCGAGCTCCTGCTACATCAGCTGGGGCATCGACTTTTAATCGATCTGCTTCCATAAGAAGCTTCGCCACAGATTCAGCAGAGGCCTTTCCACCAGGGGCAGTAGATTTCGCGCCCAGAACTGCATCAACACGGGCTCTCCATCTATTGCACCTCAGCAAGTGCAATATCCGTTCAGCATGATCAGTACCATCAATTTCCAAAGCAAGCGCGCTTTTGCACAGTTGATGTAACATTCCATCAGATAAAGGCAGTACTTGACCTCCGCTTTCCTTTTTACGAGAAGCTTCGTGGACTTCGACCGCTCTACTCGTCGCCGTTGCCCACCTATCAAACTTGAGCAACAGCTTTTCTAAAGATAATTCTTCATCTACAGTGACAGGCAAGGAACGTACTTCTTCTAATAACGCACCAAGTTCATCGCGAGTAGGTCTACGTGTCCTCCTCAGCTTCCCCAGAGCATATTCAAGTGGTTCCATAACATTTCTAACCGCTGCGCAAATCGGGCAAGAATATTTGCGTAAAGAACGAGCTTGTGTTTGAGTGACACCCACACACCTCATATGATACCATTCTCCACACAAATCACAAGAAATCATAGAGGTATCCACGTTGTAAGGCTGCTGACATAAACAATATAGTTCCCTCTCGTCTTCTTCACCGTCAGGACCAGGTCCAGGTCTCCGAGGACCAGCAGCTACGAGTTTCTTTTCCACCTCTAACCTGCGTTCAAATTGCTCTACAGCACAGTCGATAGAATGACCCAGTACTTCAAAACAACGGTCTAAACGCATACCGGTGTTTCGTTTAGCGATATTACGACGACACCGCTCTTTCCAAATTTCAACTGCAGCTACTGCTTCATCAATGTGGTGTCTCAGGTTGGAGTTGACAGGGGTCATACGGGCAGTCTGTTGAAAGACTTGAAGCTCAGCAAAGGCAGGACGAGCACCGGCAGAGCTCATTAAATCCCTGACTCTGCGTTCCCATTTGTCATGGGCTCGTAGAATCTCATGGAGTCGAGGTAAAGCTGGAACGCCTAGGGCGAGTCTTTCTCCTCTAAGAATTAATTTACGCAATTGACGGACACCTACTAATGTAGCAGGACCGCCATCTTTAGCTACACCGAGGACCGCACGCGCAGCACGTTCCCAATCTTGACCAGCTTCTACATAGCGTTTAAATCGCGCAAAGACCTCCTCATCGCAAGGTAGTATGCCTCCTTCCTCTAATAAAGACATCATATAGGTAAGATGAGGGCGCTGATCGTAAGGTGTAATAGGAATAGGTCGGTCATCGTCAGATGCTGAGGGGTCTGCGTCTGGGGGAGGGACCCCGCCAGGTGGCGCTTGAAGTTTGATGGCTGCAGGAATTTCAAGGCCACTTTCTCGTAAACCACCCGCGAGCGTTGGAGGACCAGAAGCAGGGACAGTGACTATATTAGGTTTCAAAGTAGAAGGATCTGCAGCAGTACTGGCCATAACAGTACCGTTATTGCCTTGTTTCTCTACACCTTCACCCTTCTTTCCGGCATCATCACCATCACCACCCGTTGCAGCTTTTCGATACAAGTCTTCAGGCAACTCGGGTAGTTTTTCAAGCAAATTTCGCACAGTCTGTCCCCACAATAGCGCTTCTACATTGGCTTCAAGGATATCTACCTGCTCCATAGCAACTCCAGTGGCTTTCCCTTTCGCAATCAGCTCTTCAAGCAACGGCAGCTGGTCGTCTACCACAAAGTCTTGCTCCAAGACGGGGCGAGCTTCCTCCAACCACGCCTCAGCAGCAGCGTGTAGACGACGCAAGCCTGCAGCTTCTTCAGCTTTAATGATTAAGCGCTGGTCGTATTCCTCAAGAAGAGCAACGATCGTGTCATATGGGGCAAGAGAACCACCTGCTGTGGTCGCAGCAGCAGCAGAGGCAGCCTGGGGAGTCTTCCTCGGCCGACCAGCTCTGTTAGCAACAGGTGCAGCAGCAGGCTCTTCACCTTCATCTCCGTTTTGGGATGTTTCCATAGCTAGAGCTAAGGTCAGGGTATCAAGACCGGTAGTACCGCCGCCACCACCATCAGTCTCCATGGGCTCACCAGCTGCTTCTTGTTGTTGCTCTTGCTCTTCTTTCTCAGCAGCAGCAGCAGCAGCAGAGACATCCTTGGCAGCATTGCCCTTGGCATCACTCGCACCAGTATTGGTAGAGACTAAGCATTCTCGTGCTTTGGAAAGCCATTTATTCGCAGCTTGTAGTTGCTGCGTTAAATAATACAACCTCTCCATCTTGACACCCGTCGCAACACCTTCACCCGTGACCTCTGCCAATTCTTCAAGCACAGGCCGTTCTTCTTCAGGACACGCTCCTCCTTCAGCTCTGGTGGTGTTGTTATTAGTAACTCTAGCTACAAAGGCAGCCGCACGACGTTCCCATAACGCAGCGGCGTCTACTTTTTCTTGCAAGTTCAACGCCAAGGTTGAATTTTCAGCGCCCATGTCGGCAGCAGTAGATAATACTTCGATCAAAGCGTGTAAAGTCCCCTTGGAATTAGCTACTTTACGTGCAGTTTCTTCCCATTCACGACGACGAATGTCCTGACGTAATTCTTCTACCTCAGGGACCTCTACAGGCAGTCGTACTCCTGAATGGAGCTGATCACGAAGCTTTTTAAGTGGCGCTCGGGTGCGGACTAAACTTTGCATATGCCTCAACCAAGCTTCTGCTTTATCACACATGGCACGTAAATGCTCAGCATCAGGTAATACAGCAGGGAGAGTCTCAGCTTCAGCGATAAGATCACGTAAATCAGTGAGAGTAGCTCGAACACCAGCAAGCTCGTGCACTCGTTCTTGCCACCTTTCTATCTTTTCCATTGAAGTCAGTAAATTAGTGACTTCAGGCATGTCAACACGTGCAGTCGTAGCTTGCTCAACGAGAGCTCCAAGATAATCCATTGTAATTGCAGCTTCGTCTTTCTTTCGGCGCCCTGCTTCGCGTGCTGTGGGTAAGGCACCACGTATAGCTTCTCCCACTTTACGAGCTGTATTCAAACGTTCACGAAGAGCTTTTGCTTCAGGTAAGGCAAGAGGTAAACGGGAAGCTTCATTTACAGCTATTTCTAAAGTACGAACATCGACAGGAGGAGCGTCTGGAGCTGCCAGCTCAGCACAGCGTGACAGCCAATCACGTGCAGATGTTGCAGCTTCTATTAATTCATCAAGACCAGGAGGATTTGCTAAAGGTTTTGGATGTTGATTTAAAAGTGCTTCTATGGCTTCTAATGGTGGTTTCCCACGTAAAGCAGCATTCACAGCAGCCATGTAGTCCTCTGCATCAGCCAGGCGAGGTTGTAATTCCCTTACCGCTGCTTCATCACCTGCACTGACTCCACCCCATAAATACTGCTCTGCAGCTTCCACTAGATCAGTTAAATCGACAGCCATGCCACCACCTCGTTCTAAAGCTAAGCGAGCACGTTCCCGCCATGCAGTGCAAGATTGGTGTAATCCTTGCAACCACTCATTCACTGCCTCTCTGTCTTCTGGATAGACATCTAGAATAGAGAAAGGACGGACAGGACCTTGAAGAAACCCATTTCCGGTGATAAGAGTAAGAGAAGCAGCTGCTTCAGAAGGAGGATTTTGGTCTTCTTCACGTTTGCGCTTCCGACTGGCAGCAACCGCCTTTTTGACGGGAGAAGGAAGAAGCTTTAATTTCTCTTTTTCTCCTTCATCATCGTCCTCTTCAGCTGGTTGGACAGCACTCATAACAGTCATAAAACCAGCTAAAGCTTCTAAATCCTCTTCCTTCATCTCTTCAGCTTTGGGTACTACTGCTGCAGCAGCAGCAGAAGGCGCAGCTGCAACGCCGGCGTTATCATCAGCTCCTTCCTTTTTAATAGCAGCAGCGGCGTTGTCACTAGCTATATTGGCAGCAGCGGCTTCTAAAAGAGTCACAGCTGCAGCAGAACACTCCTTTGCTACCGCTTCTACAGCTGCAGAAACTTCCCGCTCCTCTCCAGTAACCTGTGCCACAACGTCTTTGGTTATCTTTGCGGTTAAACCTTCTTCTAGTGACTCTAATTCTCGCAGAGTATATCTCCACGCTAAACGGCGGCGGCGCATAGGGCATTCACACAAATTTGCAGCATGGTGAAGGCACGTCCTTCGACGAGGGCAGCAATCACACTCTACAGCTGACAGGTGTAATGGTAAGTGGCAAATAGCACATCCAGGGTCAGATTGATCTCCAAAATCCATGCCCACAGGTTGATCTACACGGCGAGATCGGACTAAACCTTCAGACCAGAGCTTAGCACGCATAACACGTTCTTCAGATGCAACACGCTCGAGCTCTTGGCTCACCCAGTGGCAAGTACGAGGCCCTGGAGGATCTACCACTCTATCTGTACCACCAATAATAGTACCACCGCTAACGCTAGCAACAGTAGCAGTGCGAACCAATAAACGTTCATGAGAAAATGAGCATGGTTTTCTATAGTGGCGGTATTTAGAGACGCTCATGGCACCAAATCGAAGCCAATCAGGTGGCGCAAAAGCTACAAATTCAGAACAGTTGACACCAAGACTGATTGCAGTGTGGTAAGCATTGGGGAAGGTCAAAATAAAGGAACCAGGCTCTTGAGTGACAGCAGTAAGTGGAACTCCAGATGCAGCCAGGACACGAGGTGCTAGTAAACAATGAATTTTATATAATACTTCAGGTTGCCGTGCGAGTTTGGGCGGTAAGGCAGCACGAAGAGCGGCCTCTAGCAATGCAGCAGCGTGAGCAGGGACAGCATAATGCTTTCTAGGTGCACCCCAATGCAAATAATCTAAACCGTAAAGTTCATGCGGCTGCACACGCCAAGGGTACGCAGAGAACAACATGGAAAATGAGATTGTAGGGGACGTTACGCCAGGAATGTGGTCTTCTAAAACTCTTAACAAATTTGCATGCTCTCCGGGTGCATGAGGAATGTTTAAAAGATTCCATGGGTGAGCTGCATATGGGCTCTCTTCAGCAGTAGTACCAGTACTCTTACGACGAGGGAATCCAGAGCCGTATCGAGTCGTTTCAAGATCTTCTGCAATGAGAACTTCAGCTATGTCTTCACCTTCTTCTACAACTCGCCAGAATTCAGATTCTCGTTGAGCAAGGGTTGCCGCAGCGGCTTGCTCGTCTGAACCAAACCACTGGCGTTCAAAGCTAGCTGAGACACGTTCAATATCATCAATAGAGTAGTTTTCCCCTTTACGGGTGCCATCACTTTCTAATTCTGCATAGGGATGGAAGAAATTCAAAAGTCAGTTGGAAGTACGACAACGTGGGCACAGAAAATATAGGAACAATAAATTGATAAAGTGGTAATTATGTAAGACATACCACTTGAAATACAAGTTGGGCAGACCCATTCGCCTTCAGGAACGGTTTCTAAGGGTGGCGAAAGGCAAAACATGTGCCATCCTTTGTCACAACGATCGCACAAAATGATCTTGTCTTCATAGTGTCCACCTTTGCATTTCTCGCACACCATTGTGAGGAGGTTATCCGGAATCTTGATGTTACTATGCGAAGAAGAGGAAGGATCCTGAAAAGCAAAAAGAAAAAGCGGGTCGTTAGCTTGGACTAAATTTGGTCTTTTGGACACGCATTCAAAATCCAAACGGTAGCATCTGCAGGTTTCGGACCATAGATTCTGCTCTAGGGCGTTTATTATTGTCAACTTACTCTAGATGTGCCCTTTCGGCGCTTCTTTGTCGGCTCAGAAGCCTGAACAGCAGGAGCGAGGCCTAACATCGCTTCCAGGATTTCAGCAGCTTCGTCGTCATCCATAATTTCCTCCTGTGGCTCCTCAATATCAGACTTATCATCGGACTGATCAGCTTCCATAGCAGCAGCTGCAAAAAGAAACAAAGACATGTGAGCATCAAGGATGAAGGGGAACAAACATCTGATGCGACGCCGAGAAATGAATATAACCCCTAACCGCATGTCAAAATATTCAGCAAAAACACTCCAATGCGTTCAGAACCCGCCCAAAGCCTCAAACTTACCCAGAAGACCAGCACCCTCAGTGGTCTGCGCCTTGCAGTGATCTTCGTAAGGCAGCAAAAGTCTCTGATAGTGCGACTTCAAGGTATACGCAGCTGAGCTACCTTTATCCACGATCTGAACAATAAAATGGTGGCATTAGTAAAGGCGCGGGTGAAAAGCAGGGCAAACTAGCTGCATGAGGAGCCACGAAAAGATGGGTCGTTTGAACACTTACCTGCAATGCTGCGACTATTTCCTTCCATGTTTTATCTTCACTGACCTTGTGGTAACCACCACGTTTCATAGTCACTCGGTACAGAGCATACAGGTCAATCTCCTGACCGATGAAGGTCGGCTTCTTTTTAGGCTTGTTCGACCCGCTGGCATCTAGGAACGCATTGTAATCCTCCCAGAAATGCTTAACAGCTGCACTAGTATCCTTGGTCTGCAGCTGATGCACCGAGAGTAGCTTGGTAGGCACCTTGCGCTTTTTATCAAATGTAAAATCAGGTTCCCAAGAACCCTGTGGCGGGATAATCTTGGCTATTCCTGCGGCCTCCGCATGCCTGCGTACAAAAGCTATGTATGCCATTGGATCCCTCCACTCCTCGGCGCTCGGCCGGAACGTGGGGGCCTCGCTAGGCTCCTGAATTTCCATGGGGATTAAAACTTCGGAGGTTTAGGCTATCTTTGGAGGCTGAGCAAGCATGGCGCCAACTGTATTTTAAATGGGATATTCTGAATTATTGTAGAGGATGATCTGTGGCGAAGAGTGAGAAAAATGGAAAATTTTAGACCGCAAAAAGCTGGAAAATTTTAAACAGACTTTCTTTACGACGTTAGGGTCAAAGTTAGGGTCTCTTCTGCACAATCCACAAGGTCCAGACCTCAAAGTAATACTTGCAAACCTCAAAATAGTTGTCTGGAACCAAAGCAAGCTATCGCAGTGTGCTTAAGTTAAAAATTATCCAACAGATCAAGCATGCAGGCGTGATGCTGGTTGCAAAAGCTGGTTGTCAACTATTAACTAGATCCTATAAAATTCACAAGGTTGCGTTACGCTCTTTGCGTGCCACAATATATAAGAGTAAGGTTTGAATATAGTGAAGTCGAAGCGTGAATCAATAAAATGTAATTAATCATTGTTGGCAAGACCTGGGAGACCATTTGCCATTTTCATCCTCTGACGAAAGTAGTTAATTGTACGTTGTAAACTATAGCTTTTGATTAAATGCAAAAACCTGCCGACTTCATTTCTTTTCCAGGTATCATGCAACCTCGTGCCTGCTCGCCACATTCCACGACCGCTCCAACACCATTCAGAACTTTTAAAATGGCAGCAGCCTCTACAGACTCCCAAGTAGACTCTTCCATTCCAGGCTCATTACCTGGCCGTCGAGACATGTATGACGGCTTGATTATCGACCCAGACACCCTTCCAACAGGTACGACTGACTTCATAGACGCTCTAGCATCTTCTGTGCCGGCTTGGCAAGAGGCTGGCTTCCGAGGCATATGGTTAAAAATTCCAATTAGCAGAGCCCACTATGTAGGTCACGCCGTAGATGCGGGCTTTGAATACCACCATGCTGAACCAGGATACTTAATGTTAACGCAATGGCTCCCGCAATCAGAAAATAAACTGCCGCCCAATGCTTCTCATCAAGTGGGGGTCGGGGCATTTGTGTTTGATAAAGAAACTCGCCGCGTACTAGTAGTTCAAGAAAAGAATGGCCCTTTAAAGGGGAAAGGGGTATGGAAAATGCCTACAGGCTTAGTCCAAGCAGGAGAGGACATTACAGAAGCAGCCCAACGAGAAGTCGAAGAGGAAACAGGAATCAAAACAAAATTTCATAGCGTACTAGCAATGCGGCAAGCTCATGGTCTTGCATTTGGCAAATCAGACATGTTTTTTGTAGTGGCGTTAGACCCTGTGCACCCTGCATCTGCGCAGACAATAGTCCCACAAGAAGATGAGGTAGAGGCTGCAGCTTGGATCAGCTTAGAAGAGTATACCTCGGTAGAATTTCATTTACAGAGACCACTGTTAAAGAAGATTATGGAAAAGTGCACGGCGTATGCTAAAGGACAGTATTCAGGTCTTGGGGGGTATAAGTTGTCCTCTGGGTTCTCTGAAAGGCAAGATTTGTTGCTGTTTGGGGAAGGAACGGAAGAAGAAGTGACACTGGCGGCAAAGGAGAAAAACGAAGATGCCTGGATTGGACTTAGTTGATATATCCTTGATAGATTTTTTAATATTCTTTCCTATTTAAGGCTTTCGCTCTGTACTAGTTACCCGAAAATTCGAGTTGTTGAAAAAGTACTTCAGGTCTCTTAAAATTTGAATTTTGAACACGGCACGCTGTGCTTCCTAAAAGAGGGTTTCAAACTTAAAAATTTTAAGTTAAAATAGTCCTGCTGCTGGAAAAAAAACTTGATTATTATCTAAATAACCGTGTTCACAAATCGTATATCTTGGTGATTTTAGCCCAGAGAGCAGCCAGTTTCAGACTCTTGACTCTCTCAAAGATGGCTGAAAATGCCGCAATTATTGTCGATTTAGGAGGGAAGGATATCAAAGCTGGATATGCTTCCGGATGGCCAACGGAGGAAGAACCGCGATTGGCAAGTTTAATGCCTGCAAAACACTTTTCTTTACCCGTCACCTCAATCTGATCACTTTGAAAAAGTAACCAAATCTATACCTCTTTAAACAGGTCACACCCTCTGCTGCGACTACATCAACGTCTCCAGATCCCATTCGCCCTATCCAGCGCGGAGAAATCGTCAATTGGGACGTTTTAGAATCCATTCTTCATTACGCTCTCTATGATCAACTCCCGTCCTGGGTACAAGGAGCAGAAGGCAGCCTTCTCATGATAGAACCAGCCTTAACATCTCGTAGTGATCGCGAACTTCTCACTCAACTCGTGTTTGAAGTATTCAACGTCAGTAGTTACTATGCGACCGATTCAGCTGTAGCATCTTTAGCCGGTGTAGGTAAACTTAGTGGGGTAGTAGTCGACATAGGCTACGATAAATTAGACGTGATGCCTGTTTTAGATGGATTATTACAAGCATCGTCAGGCGCACGATTACCATACGGTGGTCAGAATTTGACAGCCCATTTACAACACCTTTTATCTAAAAAGGGCATCAACGTAAGCCTAGAAGATGCAGAAAAAATAAAGCTTTCAGCCATGCATGCAGTTCCATTCCCTGGCAGCGAGCCACACGCTCTAGCACCAGGAGCTGCTGCACAAACAGATACAGCGAAAGATGATGCGGAACGTAAAGCTGAAGAAGAGAAACAAAAAGAAAGTAGGAAAATATTCACCTTGCCAGACGGCCAGGTGATTAATGTAGAGGAAGAAGGAAAAGCACTTGGTGAAGCACTCTTAAACCCTTCTTTGCTAGGTTTCACTTTACCCGCACTCGCAGACGCTATTCAAACAGCAGGGCTGGTAACTACTCTACACGGCGGTAAAGAATCTGCAAAAGTTTTAGCGGAAAATCTACTCATCTGCGGCGGAGGGGCAGGTACATATGGGATCTCACGGCGTCTTTTAGCTGAAGTAGCCGCCACAGCACACCCAAATTTCCCTCCTGCTTTGTGTTTTATCCCTGAATATATGCCTAAACGTACTGCCCAGCGTGCAGCATGGATAGGGGGTGCTGTGATGGCTAAAATTGTGTTTAGTGGCTCTGGACCAATGCAAACTTCTCAACATGCTGTGAGCAAAGCTGATTATGACGAGATGGGGCCAGCTATAATACACAGAAAATGTAGCTAGTTAATTAAAAATTTGGATATTCTTAATATTATATGCAGAATTTACTTGTTTGACTATTTGTAAGGCGATGTTATATAACTTGGAGCTGTTTTTGTCTCAGAGGTCTGTGTCGGGAATTTTTCTGCGGGTCTCTTTAAATAATTTCTTATTATCTTGTGATATACAAAACCAGAAAAATGAATGCTGACGTTACGTTAGTGTCTCTGTGCAGCATAGACGTGGAGTATGTAAATACGGAAAAGTGGAAGCAAGGGGGGGGAGAGAGAGGAGAGACCCTCCCCTCCATTCACCACTAAAGAATGTCTGACAGATTGATTGATTGATCGATTGATTGAAAAAGTTAAAAGGAAAGTAGGGACAAGGGAGTGGAAAAGAAGAAATAACGACAAAGCATAAAAAGGGACAGATGGTCAAGAACGGTATTGTATATTATATATGTACGTCAAAGTGAAGTGCAACATCACAACCAAGGAAGAAAGCAGGTGAAAAAAGAAAAGTATAAAGGATTTGATTCTGGCCCTGGTTTCGCCTTTACGCTGGCTGTGTACGATGTATTATTTTTCAGAAAGCTAATTTTCTCTTCTTTCTTTACTCGCTCAAAAAACAAATGCTGAAATAGAGAAAATTGGTGTTGTTGCCATCAAGAGGCGTATTTTATCTTACTTTATAATTGATAACTAATAATACGATTCCTTTTTTTTGGCTTCAGAAGGACTGCCTGTTCAAGTCAACCTGCACCTGATTGATCTGTGCACCCACCCTCGCCAAAAATATAGTACACTAAGAAGGAGACAAAAAGAAACGAAGACGTCATGAAAAAACAAACCAAAACAAAAAACTATCGATAGAATAAATCCTAAAAACATCGGCCAAATATACTACGCCTGTGGCTTTGCCTGCTTTGGTGGCCGGCCTCTTCTTTTTTCACCGACAGGCTTTACTTGCCCATTAGTTGTAGTACCAGGAGTGGGTGTTCCATTAGGAATAATAGCTTGTAACCGAGCAGGAAGAGCATTAGAATCCTTGGGAGGCCCTGGAGCAGCCACTGCAACACCAACTCCGCTGCCATTCCCATTATTTGCTGCCAGCATCGCCTGCAATGCAGCAGAGTTCTGTCGTTTCATCATTTGAGCCATGAAAGCAGCAGAATGGATCTGATATTGCAGTTGATTCGCTGCTGCTGCGGCAGCAGAAGCAGGGGATTGACCTGATGCCGCAACTGTTAAGGCAGCTTGTAACGGCATTTGCATCATCATAAGAGGGTTTGACAGTGCTGGAGGAGGCACTGGTGTAGGCGCAGCAGCAGCAGCTGCTGTTGCAGGTGGAATAATACCATTGCCATTCTGCTCCTGCTTGACTACAGCAGGAACAGCGGTAGGAGCACTCGTATTAAGAACTGCCGCCTGGGGACCAGCTGCCACTGCAGCAGCAGCAGCAGCTTCTACTCCTTCACTTCCACCGACATCAATTTGTGCCGGTGCTGATGCTGTTCTAACAGGTTTCATCATACTTCTGCCCCCTTTCACATTACCAGCTTTGCCTGACTTGGCCTGTGCTTTCGCTCTCCGCATTGAACTTGCTGTATAAGCTTCATATTTAACCTTCTCTTCGACCTCACTCTTTTCATGACGTCGCATAATAGACTCGTCATCGTCTTCTTCTTCGGAGGACCCTTCATCAGGACACAAGGCATCTATAAGTTTTTGAGCTTTTGCTGCAGCTGCTTCGTCACCCTTTTTGATCGCGGCAGCATAAGCTGCTATAGCTGCATCGCGTTTTTTAACTTCAGTTGCAGCTAAAGTACGGACTTGGGGCGTTTCAATAGCTTTTACTTGAGGTCGCTCTATAAATTTGGGGGCGCCAAGAGAACCTGGTGTTACCATGTCGTTGAGATCGTATTCATCACGACGGCGTATTTTCTTACTAAGACGCATGCTACTTTCATCGTTGTGGTTATAATTGTAATGGTGATGGTGGTTGATACCTCCTCCGTGGAGAGAGTACAAAGAAGCTTGGCGAGCTGGGAACGAGTGAGCACGAGCATACCCACCACTACCACGACCTCTGCCTCTGCCACGTCCTCTCCCACGTGTGGATGGCATTCTACCCATTAAACCAGGCTGTCCATTGGCTACTCCTGCTCCTGTCGCTGCTGCAACAGGGGTTTGCATAGAAACAAGCTGTTGCCGTAAAGCAGCGAGTTTGCCACTGAGTAAGCTCAGCGCAGCGTGAGCTTTTGCAGGGAAGAAAGCATCATCAACAGATGCTGCAATACCAGGTAGAGCATCTGAAGGGAATGGTTTAGCCATGCTATGTACTGCAAAGAAAGGGTGCTTTAAGATACCATTACTTTCAAACACAGGATCTTGTTTTCTGTGTCCTAGGTGGTGATGCAGCGTCGGTCTTGTCACACCGCCACCATTGGCCGCTTCAATTTCCTTCTTTTCAGTTTCCTTGGCTGCTATTTCTCCTTGCCGTTGATACCTTTCACGCTGATGTTTAAGCTGTGCAAGTCTTAATCGAACCCATTGCATACGCCATTCTGTACTGCGTTTTGCTGCCTTCCATTCTGGACTGCTGCTTCCGACCGCAACACCACCGCTGGCCCGTGTTGCCTTAGATGGCTTTGCAGAAGCACCAGCAGCACCTTCAGCAGCACTGCCACGATCAGAAGTCCAGTTTCTTTCCGTAATAACGGCTTCTCCTGCAGATAATTTATGTGGTGCAGCCTTGGTAGATGTTTTATCGCCACTCCCTAGGTCCTTGTCTCTTTGCTGCTGCTGTGCTTCCTCTTCAAGATCAGTCTCATCTTCATAACTACTATAGCCACCATCCAGTTCTGCTCCATAACTCTGCGCCTCGCCCATAACGACATCGTCTACAACATCGTCAGCTGACGTGCCGGTGTCTACCGTAGGCAAAGCCAGTGCGGATGTTGGCGTAAGAGAAACAGCGCCAGCAATGCCGGGCGTTACCGTTGCTCCATCTCCATTAGTGTTAGGAAATACCACAGCAAGAGCGCGACGGCCTTTTAGTTCTAGTTCTGAAAGCTGTTTTTTACCAGCACGAAGCATGGAAATTGCAAGCTTATGTACACGAGAACGTTTTTGATTATATTTCATGGCGTTGTTGCAGATCAAGTGAAAATCGTGTTCTAAATCGGACCAGTTGATGTATTGCAAGTTCTGAATCTTGGAACGCATCATCTGCGCAAAAGGAAAATATGAATACACGGTTAGAAGTTGAGAATTTGAAAGTAATAGTTTAACAAAGTAAATCTTATTACCGCCACCCGTTTTTGATTGGGGAAATTAAGAAATAAAGCTACATCCAGTGGTGACTTTCTAGGGCTTTTGGAACTGATCACGTACCTGGAAGCACATTGGTTGTTTAATAATGCTGTGATAATTGGGTGCATCCCTTTCGGTGACTGGATATTGAAACCAACCCCCTACGTCCAGGGCACTGATCTTCGTGAGAATGCCCTCCAGCTCTACTATAGCTTCACGTTGTGAAGTGGTCAGGGACTGTTGGGCAGCGGCTTGGGGTTTACTAGAAGGTTCGCTGGGCCGTGCGGGGGGCTGATCGCCTGCTAATGGCTCTACTGAAGGCTTGGGAGCTAGAGGGGCCTCAGGAGCTTCTAAGCTTTGAGGAATCGGCCCAGCACCTTCTGCAGGCCGGGCTTGCTCCGAAGTTCCGCTTACAATGACTTCTGGCTTATCTAAGCTTGTTTTGCAGCCGTTTTCTAGAGCTGCGAAGCCGTTTCCAGCCTTACTGGGCCAGATTGGGGCCCTCGGGGGGCTCGATGCCTCGTCAGGAGGAGGTGACATGGGTTGCTGGGGTGGCCCCATGACTCCGTTTGCTACACCTTTTAAAGACGAAGGCTCAGGCGCGGTCATCTCCGACCATTTTGCCGTTTTCAAAATGCAATTTCGGAATTCTAGCACTCCATATTTTGACAGAATTACGAGTTCAGACTTCTTCACCGCTTGGGGTAAGCGTAGTTCATGTATTGCAGAAGGAAATAATGAATGCAAGGCTCCCTAGAGGCTTAAAACCTTAAAAAAGGTGTCAATTAGAAGCCTCCTGGATCAAGAGAACGCGAAAAACGAGCTTTATATGCCTCAGAACCTCAGGTTGCGGTGGTTAAACGTTCCTTCTGCCATTAGATATTCTTTGCAAACATTTACAAGCACCAAGCCGTCCAATTAAATGCAGAAATGGCTCTCATGACATCGAAGATGAGCTCTCTTCTAGCCTTGTCTACCCCAGTGAGAGGCCTTACAACCCTCCAATGCCCCAGAATAAATCTCAGTAATGTTACGCATCGTTCAAAGCGGGTGCGTTTAACTCAAGCTAGCAATAACAAGAAGAACACTGAACCTTCAACGTCTGGGCGGGAGCAGCAAAACACAAGGAGGAGCTCTACCCGTCTTCGCGCTCCTTTCCCCTTTGCCCCAGTCGCTGCATTGGCTAGTTTAGGTGCTTTAGAAACTGGCTATTTGGCGGTTACTAAGCTTTTAGGAGGTGTAGTTGCGTGCCCCCTTTATGGCGGGTGTGCTTCAGTCCTTACCAGCGATTATGCTTCTTTATGGGGCACAGTTCCTTTATCTGCCGTTGGCATGTTGGTTTATGGCGGAGTAGTAGCATTATCTATAGCCGGAATCGGCGCGGTAAGACGTAATGATGAAGATGCCGAGACCCCTTTACGCACCGCTGTCTTGGCTGGCGGTCTTTTATTAGGCACCACCTCTGCCTATTTGATGTACATATTGTTCACCGCTTTTCCTGGGGAGTTATGCCCTTGGTGTATAGGATCAGCAGCTCTATCGACTGGTATCGTGGCTTTGACGATAACAGGCTTACAACCACGGGAATTGGAAGAGGCCGCTGCTCCCTGTGCCGGCCTTGCTGCAGCCACTTTATTAGCTCTTACCCTTGCCCTTGGCACGCCTGATGCATCTCAAGCTGGCACTGGTATCACAGAACTTGAATATAAGCAACCTGTTGTTACTACAGAGTCTCCTCCTGAGGCGACAAGCTTGGCAGCACGGCTACGAGAAGCAGGGGCGCAGATGTATGGTGCCTTTTGGTGTAGCCATTGCTATGATCAGAAACAAATATTTGGTCAAGAAGCTATGAGTGATTTCCCTTATGTCGAATGTTTCCCTGGTGGGTGGAAGCAGGGTGTTGAAATGGCGCCAGCATGCAAAGCAGCAAATCTTGAAGGGTTCCCTACCTGGGTCGTTGGCTCTGAAAAGTTGGAAGGGGCAAAGTCGTTGGAAGAACTGCAAGCGGCATTAGATAAATTAGAAGCTAATAAGACACGCGTTGCTCCTTTGGAAGCAGCCTTTTAGAGAGGCGATTATTTGGTTTGTATACAAGAATGTTTTTTCATAATTTTCCCCCCCGCTAACTTTTGTTTTGTTTTAATTGATGATTACCAAATACATGTGAACTTATACATAAAATAAGTGATGTATAGCTTTAAATTCATTTCATTGTTCAGATTATCTCACCACAATCCATTCATAGAAAATAACGAACAAAAATCATTTCATAATTTTCCATTGTATATCCTATACAACCACATCTTCATCTCCCTCTTCTATGGCCAAAGGTTGTCTTTCCAACCATTTAAATATATCCAACCACGCAGGACCAGACCGTGCCATCAACCGTCCATTAATTAACCTCACACTCAGTCTCTGACCCCCACTTTTCTTCCCTACTAGCTGAAATTGACAAGGGCCTACTCTGTGTAGTGGCAGCGGGATGCCATTCTCTTCACACAACTCTTTTAAACCAAGAAGTACCGGTTCCACTTTCTTAGGATCTGTCTCTATAGCAGATGTATTGGACATGACGGTACGTACCCATCGAGCCAGCGGCTCTTCTTCTTCTGCTTGTGAAGTTAAGACACTATGGTAGGCTTGGCGTATCTCAAGAAATCTGGGATTTGTGCCATACGTCGCTCTCTTTCGTCGAGTAGTAGCAGTAGCAATATTAGTAGTAGTATTAGCAGTAGTATTTGTAATCAGTATAGCTCTTTTAGCGGCAGTGATACTCGTATTATTCATGTTTCCTAAGTTGTTGTTCATCGTGCCGGTAATAGCTTCAGCATAGGTGCTCCGTCGAGGAGGCGGAGGCATCGAAGGTGGTGGGCTCAGTGGTAAAGATGACATGATGGGAAAAGAAAACTGGTTGTTAATAGTATCATCATTGATATCACTAACGCTAAGATTGTCACTACTACCGTTGGCAGTATTGTCATCTTCAGCACGGCGTTGCTGTTGTTGTGGTTGCATTCCCGCCAACGAGGAGTCTTCAGACAAAGTCAGGCTTAGACTTAAATTATTCCCTTCAATATTCATGCCCGCGGTTGTCGTTGCTACGGTCCGGGAGAGGTCTTCGGTTTGCAGTTGTGGGGGCGCCGAGGTCGTTTCCCGAAATAGGACAACAGTGTGAGGACTCTGTGACTGATTTTGATGTTGGTTTTTCGTATTTTCGTGTAAAGAAGCCTTTAATTGAGCCTCTAGCCATACATTTTGAGCTTCAAGTTGATAAACAGCACGTTCTGCAGTTGCGGTTTTGGCTTGGTCACGGTGTGAGCGTTTAGTTAGTCTCTCTACCTGTACTGCGAGCTCTTGGTTACTCTGTTTGAGATACATAATGCGGCCTTCGTCATGCTGCATGGTCAGTAAAGACTCGAGTTAACTTGCAATTGGGTAGGGGAGTCTACAAGAAAAATATAAAGTTGGCAATTTGAAAGTGAATGATCTTACTCGTGCTCTAGTTTCATGTGTGGCGTTAATTTCCTGCACTGCTAGTAGAAACGCACGCCTTCTATTATCTAACTCAAATTGTAAGAGTGAAATCTGCTGTTTAAGGTGGTCGTTCTCTATTTCCCAGCGTTCCACGGATCTGGCCGGGGAATTCGGGCAAGAATTTGTGTCCCGCATCAGCATATCTCAAGAGAAATTACACTCGTAAAGACCTTCAAAGAAGCAACTTAGAAAGGAATACTTGCAAAGGCTATTTAATTCAACAATACATAAAATATTTCGAAACTGCCAGCTCGTCTTTAACGAATTTAAATAAGAAGCTGCCAACATCGGAAAATTCACGACCTCTAGAAACTTAGAAATGGAACCTCCAATATACTTTTACTAAGAAATGTATGATGATACCATAGAACTGGAAGAACCCTAGGAACCCTACGTTCTTAACCCAAAGGATTACCATTCTGTTGAGAGTGGCGGCGGTCGGATGCCAGATAGGAGGCGATGGTTGAAAACCCTGCTACTGCATCATGATGAGCAGCAAGAGCAGGCCATACACTCTTAAAATCATCTCCATAAATACGCACATGCATGTCGACAATATCAAACAGCATGATATCAGCCACACTTAACTTAGAACCGAGAACAAATGCCCCGCCATTTTGATGTTTCTTCAACATACAGTTCAAATAGGCAAAATGAGCTCCTCCGTTCTTCTCTACGGCACCAGCTTCATCAATACGAAGTTTGAAGTATGCAGCTTTTGCTTCATCAGATAATTGATCTTCATAAATTAAAGTAAGATATTTTACTTTAATAGATTCCACGGTGTCGAGGATTTGGTCGACCAATGCTTGCTCTTTGAGGTCACTACCATACATATCATGTTTGCGACCTAAATGCCGGACTATCGCGTTACTTTGGATCATGTCGACGGTGTCATCTTGGAATCGAGGGGCTTGGCCACAGGGGAAGCCGACCTTGTCACCCTTCATGGAAGGGAAATCAATAGGGAGATCGTCAAATTCGAGGCCCTTGGCGGCAAGGATAAGACGAATGGGTTCACCGCGACCTGCAGTTTCATACCGAGAAATTTGAATAAGTAAAGGCGTAAATTTTAGCTTCTACTGTTGATTTCATCGAGAGTCTTTCTGAAATGCTGGCGGCGGGCGGGAGTGTTGACTACTGGAGATTCTGTGTATTAATCATGACTTATGGCTTAAACGCCGATGTTTTTGGTTTTACTTACCACGGATCTGAAAGTAGTGAAGAGTGGGCTTCATGGTAATGGAGTTTTTGGACTGAATTAGAAAATCAAGAGGAGTGAATAAATCAAGTTGGATCTGAAGAGAAATGAGGAGTTCTGGCGCAATTTGTCACAGTTTTGGCGCTAACACGCGGTTTTGAACACTCGCAAAGAATAATGAATAGAAGATCTTTCACTAGAATCGAATAAATATTTCATAAACCTTGCCAAGCCAACTTGAAGGAGGAAAGTTTTTGACAAACACAAGGTAAAGCAGACTTAAACTCAACCATTCTGCCTTTTGAATGCTTGGTCGTGTCAGAATAAATTTAGTAAGCGAGCGCCAAGCGTCAAGTAACTCTCCAGCTAAAATATTTCTGTCTCAAAATTCAATTCCACAACTTCTGATCTAAATTGTTCAAGGTATACCTTTCACTAGCTTCATTTCACAAAATGCTTGGCTCTAGAATATTTTCGGATGGACCACATTGCCTTCTTATGGCTCAAACACAACGAGCACTATTAGCACGACCAAAGCTACAGCTGCTCCGCCGCCCTAGACGACGTGTGGCTCGTGCTGCCGGCAACAGCAATAACAGCACAGACAGCAATAATAGCAACAGTATGACTGCTTCCAATGATACAAATACTGCAGATGATTTAGCATGTTACGGAGTAGGCGCTGAAGTCGAATGCGTCGTTCCTGAATACGAAATAAACAATTTAACTAATGGCAATGGCAGCTCTAGTTCTAAACTGTCAACTACACAAGAACGCAGTAGCGTGGCTCCTTTTATAGATACCTTACTATTAATAAGTCCCTTTTTCTTCTGGGGTACATCTATGGTAGCTATGAAGGAATTAGGCCCTCATACAACTCCCCTCTTTTTGGCGGCATGGCGACTAATACCTGCCGGTATAGTTTTGCTTCTATGGGCTCAAGCAACTGGCCGGAAACAGCCTAGTTCAAGCATGGCATGGCTTGCTGTAGCTTTATTTGGACTAGCAGATGGGGCTATGTTTCAAGGATTCTTAGCTGAGGGCCTTCAACGGACCTCTGCTGGCCTTGGCTCTGTGATTATCGATTCACAACCGCTGACTGTTGCATTGCTTGCTTCGCTTTTCTTTGGAGAAAGGCTAGGTAAATTAGGTGTGCTGGGGCTAGGCATGGGTGTATTAGGATTATTGTTATTAGAAGTACCCCCTGAGATGCTTTCTAATGGTTTTTTGAGTACCTTGGCAACAACAACAACAACAACAACAACAGCGGCAATTAGCACTGACCTTGCCGCTTCTTCTACTTCTTGGTCGTTATGGGATTCTGGAGAGTGGTGGATGCTTCTCGCAGCGCAATCTATGGCTATAGGTACCGTCATGGTTCGGTGGGTTGCCAAATACTGTGATCCAGTGGTAGCTACAGGCTGGCATATGATCTTGGGAGGCATCCCATTGACGGTACTAGCACTAGTGCAAGATGGAGGTGAACTATCCACAAAATTGGCGGCTATTACTCCTTCAGATGTAGGGTTATTAGTGTATGTGTCTTTATTAGGATCTGCCGCTAGTTATGGAGTTTTCTTTTATGAAGCAACGGTGCGAGGTAACTTGACAGCATTGAGTAGTTTAACTTTTTTAACACCGATGTTTGCTGCAGCAGGCGGGTATGTGGCGTTAGGGGAGACTTTGACGCCGTTGCAGTTGTTTGGTGCGAGTGTGACGCTGGGAGCTGTGACGCTATTAAATAGTGGTAATGATAATAATAATAATGCTAATGGAAAGAAGACGGAATGAATTATACATTTTCAATAAAAATGGTTCAACACGTCTTTTCTGCACCAAATTATTTGATTCTTTAGCGAATTGAGATTCTTACATTCATCTTTTAATAACTACGTATTTACTCGTGAGATACAGCGCAAAAAGAGAGAGAAATTGGACGTGTTAAATTCATTTAAATGCCGCTGTACCCAACTGTCATTAAGTAACAGCAACAGCGGGGGGCAAGGAGGGTAAGACCCTCGGAGAGAATAAAAAGGGGATCAAAAGTACTAGGGAGGGAGGTACACGGAGAAATCATTTAAAATACCCAGAATTATGCACAAGATAGGTGATTTTAATTACTAATCTAAATGATGTATATTATATAAATCTACGCAGATGCAACCTTCAACTGCTTTCCAGCAGCTGCCTTCTTGGCCTTGAGATCGCTTACTGCCGCCTTAATAGCGTCCTCTGCCAACATACTGCAATGAAGCTTGACAGGAGGAAGACTAAGATGCTTTGCAATATCGTTATTTTTAATAGTCAATACCTCCTCGACACCTTTTCCTTTGACCCATTCAGTGGCAACACTGCTTGAAGCAATTGCCGAACCACATCCAAAAGTTTTAAAGCACGAATCGATGATATTACCATCATCGTCAACCCTGATTTGAAGTTTCATGACATCTCCGCATGCTGGGGCGCCTACGAGTCCAGTGCCTACGTTGGGGTCGTTTTTATCAAAGCTTCCTACGTTGCGGGGGTGTTCGTAGTGATCCACAACCTGAAGGGATTAGAAAAAAGAGAGGAGCCGTCAAATTTAAGTGATATCAGCAAGAACTTGGAGAAATGAGCTAAAATGCAAAAACAAATCTCCGATATGGGGTGGGATGCCTGAACGAGGGCTTTTTTAATTAAACTAACAAGTGGCATCCGATCCTACCACACAATCTTACATTTTTATGGTAGCTTCGGCTCAAGATACCCGGCAGGCTCTTGGCACCCGTGTTCGAGATTTCCGAGCTAGTTCTGGCCTGAAGTAAAATGCCGCGGACAGCTCTGCTGAGTGCGTTCATGTTTTTTGAAATTATGATTTATTATTATGTCAGCTTGTAAAGTATCCAACGCCTTTCGCTGTTTAACACACCTTCTTGAAGTTTTGTTAAAATTAAAAGTAATCATAATGTTGCGGTCAGGGTCTCGATTAAGGTTTTGAGTCCGACCTATTATTTTGCGCAAATTATCAGAATTGACTGCAAATAAACTATTTTCATTACCGTGCCCATGCATGTTGTTTATCCATTAAACGCCAATGGAAGACTTTGATCTACAATCAGCCCCGGCTGCTGGCGATGATTGCATAATTATTTCATTGAAATGCATTTCTCAATCGGATCCTCTTCTCAAAGCATCCTACACCAAACTAGCGTACGGCCTCTGGAAAGCAGGTGACATCATATTACCTTCACCCGGAAAACACCATGGACTAGCTCCTGAGCGTCCAGGAAGGAATAATAAAGTCAAATTAGTATCACCGGCGGAACTGCCCCGGCGCGGCAAAGGAGGAACTCTGGCAAGCCGTCAAGCGTTGCTACACTCTTTGTGCCACATTGAATGCTGTGCTATTGATCTCGCATGGGATATTATAGCTCGATTCGGTGCCGATCCAGACTATGCTGCAAATTTACCAAGAGATTTCTACTCTGACTGGATCCAAGTTGCTGAGGATGAAGCTCGCCACTTTTCCTTATTATTACTACGACTGCAGGCTACAGGGCTGGATTATGGCAGTTTAGCAGCCCACGATGGTCTATGGGAATCTGCAATGGAAACAGCGGGCAGTTTAGCTGCAAGACTAAGTGTAGAGCACGCTGTGCACGAAGCGAGAGGTCTTGACATCCTCCCCAAAACAATTGCCCGTTTTCGTGCTGGTGGAGATAACGAATCTGCTGATTTGTTAGAAAATGTGATTTATAATGAAGAAATCAGTCATTGTGGGGCTGGAGTGCGCTGGCTGAAGCATCTTTATGGTGTCGCAACACAACAAGGCAGCGGTAGCAGTGGCGGTGGGCAACAACAAGACAATAGCGGCCATAAAAATAGCACTGCCGATGTTCCAAAAGAAAGAAGCAGCAATGTTCCTGATTGGATCGTCGATGCAAATCAGTATTCTACAGTAGAAGGATGGTTTCATTCTTTGGTACGGAAACATTTTCATGGTTTCTTAAAGCCTCCATTTAATGATGAAGCTAGGAAGAAAGCAGGGTTTCTACCTGATTGGTACTTGCCATTAGCAGCGGCACCAGCACCAGCAGGAGCAGCAATTGAACCGGTAAGCGTGGCTGCAAATAGGTAGTGAGAAATTACGGTGCTTTGTCTGCAGGTGAAGCGATGGCTTCAAATTATCGCTGACTTTTTATGTTGCAGACAGAGTTTTACAGTACAATAATAGCAGTATGTAAGTATACAAATCATATGCAGGGTACATATTTCAACCTTCCATATTTTAATTAAATTCATCTAATGGTACACTAGGCAACCACATTGCAGCCATTAAGCTACTTCCGCCACGTGCCAGCGACATTGCCTCTACCATTCCATCATCATTTTCCCTTCTCCTTTCTTCGCCTGCTAAAGAATTGTTATCATCATTCGCCTTATTCGGCTGCTCAACAGTGACATCAAACCACCCTCCAGCTTGTCGAGCTAATCTTGACAACGTGGCAAATTCAGCTAAAAACACGTGCCCTCCCTCGGAGTCCATTGCCGCTGCACCGCCTCGAGTGAGCGTGCCGGGTCCTATTGCCTGCACTAGTCTGGTCGCAATAACAACACCATCACCTTCATATTCGCAAACAAATTCGATAACATCACCGCGTGCCGAGCATGCTATGGTACCGTCCAGAAGCTGACTCAGCATTCTTTTAAGTACGATGGGTTCAACAGGTACGGCTGTCTCTGGGAAAGTGAAACGAGGTTCTCTATCTTCTTTTGCTGCTGGCCCCATTGCTCCTGCTACAATTTCAGAAGAAGAAGATTCTGGTTTGGGGGGTAGTAAAAAAGTGACTCCGCTCACGGATGCAAAATTTTGAGCACTGTTGAGAAGTGGAGCCAACGTAGAAACGAGAGGAGCTGCCACTGAAAGGGGTTGTCGATCTACATTGCTGCTTTCACTTGAAGCACCAGGGGAGCTTCCTCCTCCAGCAGTTGTGTTTGATGGTAATGATGGCGGTGCAAACGCAGGAGGGGTCCAAAAGTCTCCTCCGATTGAGGATGATGGCAATGCAGGACTCGGAAGCATTTCCACGTTGGTTGTGTTGCTGGCGGTAGTTGGTACAACACTCGTCATACTTGAACTTCTATAATTAGTACTATCATCAGTACTAGTAGTACTACTGCCACTCGTACTGGTACTTGAATCATCATTCATAAAGCTTGCCGCAGACAACATTGATTGCTGTTGTTGCTCTCTCGAGAGATCTTGCTGCTGCTGCTGCTGCTGCTGTCGAGGTCCTCCTGAACCACCTGTTCCTATTCTCACTGTAGGCATTGCCGGTGCTAGAAACGCTTGTAATTGACTTACTATCTCCCCTAATGTCTGTCCCTGTGCCATGATACTCTCCGTCATGTCCCGCTCAGGCTCACCCTCCTGTAATCTTGGAGCTAGCATTGCACCTAAAGTACGCAGCGTACTCAACGGTTTCCGTGCTTGTCTTACAAGACCTTGTACTTGTCTACGGCGCACAGCGTGGCCAGCACGTTCTAATGCCGCACGCAAATCCAGGGCGCATGCTAATCCGAGAGCAGTACCGTTCTGCTTTATTAAGGCCATATCTGCTGGGCTGAAGACAGCGCATGCTGGTGGGTGTAGTGACCCAGCAAGGGACCCGCTGTATGGTGCGTTAGAATCTGGGCTACAGCATTCAACAACGAGGAGACCGACTAAAAATTGATTGTGAGCCAGTGGCAGGACAAGTCCCCCGCTGTCAGGTAAAACAATTAAGTTTTGTTCAACTATCCATGCTTCTTGGTACTGTTCATTCGCTTCTGGAATACCAAGAATGAGATCTTTACGATGATTTGCTGCTGCTTCAGCTTCTCTAGCGTCACTCGCTGCAACAAGCTGCAATTGTAATTGACCGGAGGGTAAACTCGCAGGAGACCTCCGATAGATTGCACAACGTACTCCAGTTTCTTCGAGAAGCGCCAAGCGAGCTTCCAAAGATGTAACAAGCATTGTGAGCTGTAAGTGGCATAGCTCACGAAGCTCAGCACTGGGTGCCAAGGCTTCAGCAGGCTCAGAGGTAGCATGAGGGCCGAATTGGTCTTCATCGTAGGAAGAAGACTTACCATCAAAACTAGACATAACCAAGCTATCATTGTCTGTAGGGAACATAATTTAAGGCTTATATATGATGTCGAAACGAAGAGATGATGAACAGAGAGTGTAATTGAGACCAATTTATACTGTGGTTTGAAATTGCTCTCGACATAAATGCCTTACCCGAGGAATATGAATTCGTGATCACGATAGAAGCGAGATTACGGCATGGGATTCTATTTAATGTATATGCTGGCGACAATGTGCTGTTCAAAGCCCGTAGTCTTGACGAAATAAGGCGAGAACAATTGCATGGGCATGGGCCTTCTATCGCCCAGCGCTGGTTGCATACTCCGTTCATTTCCAAAAATAAGAGAAGAATTTAAGGAATAATTGTAGTGCATGAGCGGTGGTGGGCGTGACGCAAATTTATTTCTTCTTTCTCAATCATATATGCAGCTATATAGGGACGTTCAAAATCCAAGCTGCTTATTTTCTTTAATCTGGCATTCCGTTACATATTCTATTATTTGTTCGTTCATTTTTTGGAGTCCGACAACTACAGCAAAGACAAAAGCGTGCTTGATCACCTATAGATTAAACTATGATTTAAACTTTTCCAATTCTTATACGTCGCTATGCCTTTCGATGCTTCCCAATTTTATTGGGAGCCTTTCAAAGCACTCTACGACCGCCTGGAAGGAATTAAGCTTGACCCTGGTGCAGTTGATGTCTCTTCCTTGCAATCCATTTTGAAAGAAGACTACGCGCCCTGGCTTATTAAGGGTCTGCGTGGATTTAAGACACCTAGTGATGCATCCAAAAAAGCCATCGAAACCGAAACCAGCTTGGTAGCTCGTGGGAAGGACGTGCCAATTGAATCTGCACTAGTTCCTGCAGCGCTCTCCGTCAGTAAAGCGTTGGTAAGACTTTGTTAAATAAGTAGAGAAATAAATTGATATATACGAAATCTGCCACCCAGACCTCCATCCCCAATCTATCTTATATCTTTTCTAATTCCTCAATTAAATATATAAAAAAATTAACAATTCACCATCTTCCAGAACTTGGATCAAGTACAAGCGTATGTGCTGGTATCCCGTTGGCACGCTCAGGAACATGGTCCTGCTACTCTACCCTCTTCCGGCCGTTCTCTAAGCCCTGATCAACTCCGTGCAATTGTAGTACTCTATTTCCAAGAACGATTACGCCTGCTTCAATCGATCGAGAGTCTTCTTCTTGTCGGGGAAGGATGGCTCGGTGTCGGTGCATTTGCTGAAGCAATAGAAGAGACGTTAGGAAGCCTTTTAGGCGCTTCTCCCGATCTGGAAGAAGTAACTTTTCAAGCTTTAAAAGATAATTTACAAGGGAATGGCAGTGGAGCTGTTCCTGGCTATTCAGCAGGGCTTTTAGGAGGAAGTCAATTGAATGGCTTTGGCGGAGGTATTATAGGAATTGGCGACGCTGTCATTGTCCCCGGAATGACAGCTACCCGTTCAGGAAGAAGCTCTGCAGCTGAAGATCTCGCTGCATTAGAGCGCAACGTCCAACTCAGTATTTTGTCATTAATTTATTTCTACCCCAGAAAACAATGCACACAGCAGCGGTTCTTGGAGCTTGCGAGGTTATTTCACACCCATGTGTTCGCTGTTCCATTACCACAACCAGAGGCATCATCAAAATTATCTCCTTTGCATATTTCAGTCAAATTAGCGGCTTTGCTTTTGCTTGAAGTTTTGGCCCTTGATGTCGACAAGGCGCTTCAAGTTATCGCCCAAGGTGCAGGTCCAATAAATGAAACAACCAACGCATTCTTATCCCCTGCAATTAAAGATGAAATTAATAATGAATTAAGAGGCTGGTGTCCTGCTTCCTCTGCTCCGCATGCAACTATCGTGCTGGTCTGGGCTGCAGTGTTGACTCTCGCTGGTCAACATGAAGACGCAGCACAGCATGCCTCAAAAGCGACAGAGGCAAATGCACTTGGCGCCTTGCGTGATCTCAGTTCCCCTCAGGGATTACAACCAGCTGCGATGGATATGGCAGGGACTATTGTTTACAGTGCTGCGTGCACAGTGCTGACGGCGTTTACTTTAGATCCGTGTAGTGAATCCATGTCAGCGCAGCAGGCACAGCAGGCAGTTGATATGCTGTGTAATATCTTTTCCCACCACCCTGGCTTGTGTGACTCTTTCTGGAATGGCAGAAATCTACCAGATCAAGGCGAAACTCTCCTGGCGAATCAACCTATTCGTTCCTTTTTAGAATCAGTCTCCAGTGTATTTCCCGCCTACCCGGTACCCCTGCTGCGCCTGCTGACGGCGCTTGCAGCAGGAACTGGCCCCACTGCTGCCGCTGCTGCGTTTTACTACTTTTCCAGCAACACAGAGCTTACTTGGTTGCATCAATTGCCACATCCTGCGATTGCTGCGAACCCTGAGAATGCAATTGGTGTAGTTACAACAGCAGAGCTTGACTTGCCCGGAGCGAAAGGCTTGACTTTATATACTAATGTTGTAGGGGAGGTGCTAACTTCTTTAGATTCAAGTACCGGGGTATGTGGTGCATGGCCAGTATGGATTCCAGGATGGTCAGGGTCAACGCCTGCTGCTGCTATGCATGCTGTGCTGTGGCATTTGCCTGCTGAGGTGGATACCCGCCCATGGGCCTTGTTATGCAGATCATTTGGAGCATTACGTGCTTTACAGGGAAATTATACTGGTATACGTAGTACTATTTTTGATGCTGCATTGTTAGAGTTAGATGCGTCGTTAAGTTTCTTAGCTACGGTCTGCAGTAAAGATCCAGGGGCTACTGCTGTTCACATTCTTCGTTTTGAAGTACCTTCTTCTTCTTTTTCTTCTTCTTCTTTGAGTGGTTTTGACGGTAGTGGTGGTGGTGGTAGTGGTTCCGGTAGTAATGCTATGAGTGCTACTACGACTGGTCGAGATATTATCTCATTGGCATGTCAAACAATTGCCACGCTCGCTGATCTTTCTTCGTCTGTGGCGGCTTTTTCTTCAGTTTTTTTCAAGCACGTTGACTTCATGTTTTAAAATATGCACTGCATTTGCGCCCGTAGCTGCTGGTCGAGTCGCAGATGAACTCCTTGGCGCGTTAGGTATTACCCCATTAGATGTGAGTATTGCTGCACGGTCCCCTGCATCTCCTCCAGAGGCTCCGATCTTAACTAAACTGGTTGCTGCTGAAGGCGCTGCAGCTCGCTACCCAGCTACACTAGCTCTCCTGCACTCACTCATTTCTCTCCTACAAGCTGGGTGTCCTTCCCCTGCGTTAGCACCTCTTGTGTCCTTTGTTCTTCAGCGTATTGCACCCGAACTTAACCACTGGAAATATGAAAATTTGGCAGAGAGGTGGTTGCTGGCTGAGCGGTGCCTTACCGTCGTTCGGCAAGCTCTTTTGGTTGCGCCTTCTTTTAACAAAGACAGCAGCAATAACACGAGTGCAATTGTAGCTGCAGTTACGGCAGTGCTTCAATCTGACTCTGGTGCCACCGCCTGTGTTCTTCCTCTACTCCCACCAGATGCAGCGGTACTAGAGACCCAGTCAAATTCAGCTGATTACCGTACTACATCACAAGTAGAAGCAGCTGAGAAATGCTGTATTGCCTGGTTGCGCTTGATTCCAGTACTATTACCACCTAATGTACATAATAACCATAATGGAATCAATAATGAGGGGACAGCATCGTTATTGGCTCCAGCAGCGTTTCTCTGTGATCGCTCTGATGATGGCCGTCGCCCCCCTGCAGCCATTTTATTATCCTTTTTAGCCTACCCCTACTTTGCAGCACGCGAAAAGGCATTAGTCGTCCGTGCAATGCATTGTTTTGTCGTTGCTGCGTCTATTGTAGTTCCTGAGATGCCGCTGCTGCCGTTGCTGCCTGAGGAAGGTGCCAGAATGACACCCGCTTCCAAGGCGGCACTAGTCGATGCACTGGCACCGTCAATTGCTAGTTCTTGTGAGCCGTTATTTGAAGCGACGTGTGATGTTCTTGCTGCAGCGGTGATGAAGCATCCTAGCTTAGTTGATGCATTGTTCTTTGATTCTGCTTTAGAAAATGGTAAAGGTGGAAAGGTAAGCAAGCCCCTGGCAGTATCGGTGGTTGATTTTTTTTTTCCTTCTTCCTTAACTCTTCTAACGGCTATATTTTCTATCCTTTTATTTATTTACAGGAAAACAGGGATGCAAATGAGGACAATACAGCCCTCCCATCCAGCAGTACAAACGAGAGCCCCACCAGTACTGCGTATAGCTGCCTTGATGCTCTGTGGTCTTTGCTTCAGAACTGGGAATCTCTTCTGAAGAGCGACAATTCTCCATTCGCTCTTGCGAAAGCAATGCAAGTTGTTGCTGCATTATGGCAATCTGGTGGCCCTGCATATAGAGCGATTTCTGTATTACAACGCCAACCAGGTTTCTGGGCTGTTGTCACTGGAATTTTGGAACACACTGCTGCTGTTGGATCGGTACCAGGGCAAGATAGCAACAGGATTTCTTTGCTGGACAGTTTTCTAGACCAAAAAATTGGCGGTGATGCTCCATCTACAGCCGGAAGTGGTTTAGCTGCCGCTGAGAAGTGGGTAGGCATGAAAACTGAGTGCTGGAAAGTTGCAACGGAGATAGCAGCAATGCAGGTGCTTGCCGCTGAATGCTTTGTGTGGCAGAATAATAATAATAACAACGTTGCAACTGCCTCTGCTTTATCTCACCACAAAATGCCATCTGAGCTCTACGAGTTTGTAGTCCAAGGGAAACTCCAAGCACTCGTTCCTCGCTTACTGAAACGGTACTGCCTTGTAGTGCCTAATATTACTGGACTGGAAAGTGACGCTGCTCGGCTTGCAACAGCAACTGCAGCGCAATTAATTGAAACATCAATCCATGATCAAGCATTATGGGCTAGTGTACAAGCAGGACCCTGTTTAATTTCAAAACTAGCATCGATTACCGAACTGGAGCTGCGCAATTGCAAAGAGCAAGCGCAGGTTGCGGCCGGTCTTTATTCTATCTCCACAGCGGTGCTGGGTGAGGGTGGAGATCAAGCTGTCCAATCCCGTCCTGCTCTACGTGCTCTTGCGGACTGTATTCTAACTCAAGCTGAGACTCCACAAAGATTGGCTCCCATTGCTCACTATGGCTCTAAATATATATACGATGCGAGCTTGCTTGGTCGCCGTGTTGGTGCTGCCCTGGCTCAGGAGACTCCTTTGCTAAGCGATCTAAAGAATATCCTTGGTGCTGTGAGTATTGCATACTCTTTAGAAGATGTTCGTGCTGATGCAGCAACAGCGCTGGATGCTTTAGTGACTGTGGCTGACGCTGCAGCAGCAAAGCAGAATAAAAAGCCAACAGCAAAGGGGGGTAACGAGGAAACCAAAGCTGAAACAGTAGAAAATGTCGTTACAGTGTTGTCACGAGTCATTGAATCCCTTCTTACAGCTACAAGAGCAACTCAAGCAACGACAAGATCAGCAGATTCTTTTTTGAGGTCTTTACACCTCGCCTCTGCTGCAGCTGCAGCTCAAATTGCATTAGTCATTCTCCGTTCTCAACGCTCTGAAGGCAGGTCGTCTTCAAATACGAGGACAACGACCTCTCCTTTTGCTGCTGGTGCTACGCCTCTTGGAACAAGTGTACATCTTCTTCCTTCTGCTGCTGGTGCTGTTTCATCTGTGGTGGTAGAAAGCACGTTATCCATCGCTGCGAAATGGTTTGCAACTTCTGCATCGTTGGTGATGACACCCACGAGTTCTGGAAATGAAATGGGTGAAAGAGAGCTCATTGATTCGATTTCAAAATGCCTTCTTGCTGCAGCCCTGCACTCTGTCTCTTCTTCCTCTTCTTCTTCCTCCTCTTCCAGAGAGGGTCCAGCGCAGCACGCTGCTCAACGACTCTTACCTGCTCTACTCACCATCATTTCAGGCAATCTGAATATTAATAACAACAATAATAATAACAACAGCGATTATAAACATGCAGAGGCTGCTGCATCTCTCTCTGCTGCTCTACTCGATCGTCTCGTTCCTTCAGACGTCTGCCTACCTGAACTTCGTCACCATCTCCATTTTGGACGGGCTATAGAATCTGCCCTTGAAGGTATGAGTCGCGCTGCTTCTGCTTCTCCCAAGATTAAAAAAGGAGAGGTGAACACGCATGGGGCGATCCTTGAAGCTCTCCTCCTCCTTGCTCTTCAAGTGACCCAATCCCCATCTGGAGCTATGGTACTCGTTGAACAAGGCGTCCCGCCGTTGTTATTATCTTTAGCTGCCTGGCTTCAAGCACCTCCCCCAGGTGGAAACTTGCTCGGCCTCGCTACATCCACACCAGATATCAATACAATGGCGACAACCCCAACTTTGATGTTTTCTGTCAACCCTACTATCGCTATGTCTACATCTCAAATGGGCATTGACTATTCCAATGCATATTCTATCACAGATGGTTCCTTTTCAACTACATTACCTCATCGTTTATGGTGCGCTGTCCTGAGTCTGATGGGGTTGCTGACTGCTGCCGCTCCTGGTGCCCCTGCTGTGGTATCTACTGCGCTTCAATTGGTAGTCGGTATGGATCCACGCATTCAGCTTGCTATAGAACCTCCAGAAGGGAATGCAAGGCAACCTGTAACTCTGGCTATGGCTCAAGAATCGAGATATACTTTATTTTTACTTTATGGAGTAGTTAAAATGGCACGTGGGCAATATAGAGTGGCTTTACCTCATGCTTTGCCTGCTTTGCGGAGAGCGTCTGCTTCATTGCTACGATTTGTAGCGACTATGGAGGCAAGTAATGGTAGTAACGGTGGTGGCAACGGTGATGAAACTGCTGTTTGTGTCGCTGTGACTGAAAATGAAAAGGCGTTGATCAAGTTACCAGCGCCAAGTACGGCACTGAGTGGTGGTTGGTTTGGAGCCGAAGCTTGCTGTACTACAAATCCTGGTGGTAGTACTACTGCTAGTGGAAGTATTAGTACCGCGCATGTACAGAGTGTAGAAGGCATGGGTCTATTAAATGACTTCACTTGGGAACTCGCCGAGCAATTGTACAGCTGTGCACAGTACGCTCTTGCTTTCCAGCTCGCGGTAGCTCCGGAAGTGAGCGAAGCTGAAGCTGAAAATCTAGGTCCTGAATGGCCAGATGCCGCTACTCTTACCACATTATGTGAACGGTGTATTGAGATTATTGATCCTGCCTGTGCTGGGACCGCAGCAGGACACCCAGCTGTCAGACGAATTTTAAAAACTATGATTTCCATCTTGAGAATGAGTTTACAATTGTTGAGTGTGATGGTGCCTCGAGGAGACGCGGCTGCGAAGATGGTGCGAGGGTTGATGAGGGAATCAGAAGCTGCTGTGGAGAGAGCACAAGCTATCTTGGCGACGTATTCGCTTTAATTAATGAGGGAAAATATGTTTATACAATTGTGTTTATACAAAAATGTGTTTACAAGTTTTAGAATATATTGTTTCTCTATTTCCATTTTTGGTAATGCTATGATGAAATGAATGAGTTATTGTTCTTCTCTGGTATTATAAATTTAATCAAGTTTAGAAAAAAACACAAAAAAGCAACTACGAAACGCAAAGAAAAAAAAAACGGAAATGGGGCAAAGGAGGAGCGGAGTATGGGAGGAAAGCAAAAATCAGCGGAGCAAAAAAAAAAGGCTTCAAAAAACGGCCCAGAAAAATAAAGAATTGAGCGATATATCTCTAACTTTTACTTTCTTTAGCTACTGCCAGGTGTGTATCAAAAAAGCAGTAGATGTGAATAGCGAGTTAAGACACCTAGGCATGTACAGCAAAAGAGGGAGTACGAGATCAAGGAAAATGAAATTTGATAGCTGGAATTTATTTTATTATAGGTAGGATACTGTATGTATATATCTTCATAGAAGGTGGATGTGTGAAAGAACGAATATCATTGTTCTTTATATTTTTATTTTGTTGTCAAAGCGCCATCGTCCACCTTGAACGTCAGATTATTTAGAGTCTAAGACCCAGGGTTGTTCGCAGCTCTAATCTTGGCAGCATTCTTCATCAATCTCCACGCAGCCATAGCAGCACCAAACCCAGAATCAATATTCACCACTGTGACTCCAGGCGCAGAAGAATTCAAAGCAGCCAAGAGAGGAGCGACTCCCTGGAAGGCGGTGCCATACCCGGTTGAAGTTGGCAAAGCAATGACCGGGCATTCTACCATGCCTCCGACGACAGACGTGATACCTCCATCCATTGCAGTGACGCAAATAACCACATCTGCAGCACGCACAGCATCCAAATTCGCTACAATACGGTGCATTCCCATAACGCCACTCTCTGGTAATTTGAAAGAATAGCACCCTGTTGCTTGAAGCATTAATCTGCATTCTTCCACCACTCTAGGACTGGCCGTACCAGCAGAGATGATTGCTACAGTACCAGGAAGTTTGCGTTGTTTTGTGGTAGGAGATTTGTATACCAAAGAGTGAGCAATTTCTGAGTAAATAGCATCAGGAAGGATGTCGACTACTTGAGCAGCAATGCTAGGACCGACACGGGTTGCCGCAGCCATGCCTTGCCTGGATGCAATGCGTTCCAAATTCGTTGCGATTTGTTGTGCAGTTTTACCTGCACCCCAGACGACTTCAGGAAAGTCTGCTTTCACTACAGAGTCGTCAGGTTGTTGGGCAGGAGGGATGGAGTTTAATTGGACTGCAGCATCGTCGGGAGATAGAGTACCGTTCGCAACGTCTTGGAGAAGCTCAACGAGAGCGTTTGCTGTAGTGGCATTCGTGCCATTTAAACCACCTGGAAGGGAGGAATAGGGAGAAAAGATTAATTGAATTTGGTCGGTGGGAGAACAAATGGCCAAATGTGGAGATGGCTATATCCGCCAACGGAAAAATGCATCGATCCCTGGCTAGACAGTGCACATTGCAGTCTATTATAGTATACAAGACCCAAGCAAGCGGTATCACGAGCACAATTACAAGTATCTATGCTTGCCAGATTAAAACTTTGCCCTCTCTTCAAATTGTCTTACCCAATGCAGCAACGCCAGCAGGGCCTGTAGGCACCTGTCGGCGAGGAGTGGAGGTGCACCCAATACGCACATTCTGCTTCATTGGCAGATTGAGACCTGAAGCTGACTGCATTGTGACGATAAACAGGAACTTCTCTTTAGGAAATCACAACTTCCAGGTCAATATTCTATATGCAGGCTATGCCTCTATGCTCCAGCGGCGTTCTTAAGTTTGACACGATATACTATTGTGCTCTATGAATGTGAATACACCGTGCTCAAATAGCTCTTGAGGTCAGCATCCCTCAATTTTCTGCTGACCTGCAGAATAAAGAAAGGACGAAACAAGTGCAAGTGGTTGAGCCAAAAAGTCTCGCTTCTAGAAGCTAATTTTAAAATATAATAATCTCAACATCTTGAGCACTCCATTTTCATAGCGCGCCGCCGCAATTAATAAGCTCCCTTGAGTTAATTTTGACATTCATTAAATATCTTTCAAATAGTTTTTTGCTCGTCTCAATTTCTATAACCACTTAACCGCCTGCCTCGCAGCTTCTGCAAATATCTTAATAGTCATCTTTAAAAATGGCAGGCGACAAGGAAGACAAGAAAAAGAAGAGCAAGACCGCCGATGGCGACAAATTGAAGAAGGAGAAATCTGCAGATAAGGAAAAAAAAGGCGATAAGAAGGAGAAATCAAAATCCGAAAAGACCGAAAAAAGGGACAGCAAGGACAAGAAGAGCAGTAGCACTGGCGACAAGCTCATTGATCGCAAAATTGGAGCAGACAAAAAAGGCCAGAATGGTGCTGTTGCCCCGCCCAAACCTGCTCCCAAACCCAAGGCTCGTGGCCCCCCTCCTCCCAAGCCTTCTGCCAGCGATAACTACCTTGGTGACATTGATTTACCCCCCAGTGAGTCTGAAAGTGATGAGGAAATTGAGCGGAGACAGGTTGATGACTCTGAAAAGATTTTTATGGCAAGGACGTCTGGCAAAGAAGCCAAAAAACTGGCAGACAAGGAACGTAAAATCATGGAGAAAGCCGCCGCTGCTAAAGCCGCTGCTCTTCAGGATGATGACAATGTCTTTGACGTCTCCTTTGAGAAGCAGGGTGATGGTGAATCGACCCTTTCTGCCACTGACATCAAGGTCCACAATATGACTATCCGTGCCAAAGGTAAAATTTTATTAGAAAACACTACTTTAACCATCGCCGCAGGACGTCGGTACGGTCTAGTAGGTCCTAATGGTAAAGGAAAATCTACTTTATTACGTATGATTGCTCGTAGACAGATCCCTGTGCCCGAGAATTTGGATGTTTTACTTGTAGAACAAGAAGTAGTAGGCACAGAGGCGTCTGCTCTAGAATCTGTAGTAGCTGCTGATGTAGAATTAATGGCATTAAGGGAAGAAGAAACTGAAATTAATGAGAAATTAGGTGCTCTGGACCTTGCTAATAATGGTACTAGCGATAAGCCTGCTGCTGGTGGTACTGGTACCGGTACTGCCGATGAAGGTGATCTTGCCGGGCGTCTGACTGAAATCTACGAAAAAATGGCTGAAATTGGCGGCGCTTCAGCTGAAGCGCGTGCCTCTAAAATTCTCCACGGTCTGGGATTCAGTAAAGAAATGCAAGCTCGTTCTACAAACTTATTTTCTGGTGGTTGGCGTATGCGTATCTCTTTAGCGAGAGCACTGTACATTCAACCTACTGTACTTTTATTGGATGAGCCGACAAATCATTTAGATTTGCGAGCTGTGCTGTGGTTGGAAGAATATTTGACTCGATGGAAGAAAACGCTGATTGTAGTTTCGCACGATCGTGACTTCTTAAATTCAATCACAACAGACATTATTCATCTTCATGATGAGAGGTTGCATTATTATAGAGGAAATTTCGCTCAGTTTGAGGAGATGTATGAACAACGTCGTCGTGAAGTGAATAAAGAATTTGAAAAATACCAAAAGCAAATGAAGGCTGCTAAGAAAAGTGGTTCCAAAGCCAATGCCGACAAGGTTGATAAAGCGGCCAAACACAAGGCCAAAACTAAAGATAAACGCGGCGGTGGTGGTGTCGGTGCTGACAAATATAACAACGCAGATGGTCCTTCTGGAGGTGGTCCTCGTCAATGGGCGGATTATACGGTCACATTCGAGTTCCCTGAACCAACAGAACTGCCTCCGCCATTACTTCAGCTTATCGACGCAGACTTCAAATACCCAAATAGAGACGACTTTGGCCTTAAAAATCTAAATATTGGTGTAGATATGGGCAGCCGTATTGCGATTGTAGGACCTAATGGTGCAGGTAAAACTACGCTTATGAATTTACTTGCAGGTGATTTAGAACCGACCAATGGAGAACAGAGAAAGAGTCACAAATTACGCGTTGGTAGGTACAATCAGCATTTTGTGGATGCGTTATCGTTTGATACCTCCCCTGTAGAGTATTTGATGAATAAGTTCCCTACTGAAGGGTTAAAACCTGAAGATATGCGTGCAAAATTGGGTAAATTTGGATTATCTGGGCATCATCACTTGCAACCAATTTGCAAATTGTCAGGAGGACAAAAAGCACGTGTGGTGTTTGCTGCAATTGCCTTGTCTAATGCGCATATTTTGTTATTAGATGAGCCTACAAATCATTTGGATATGCAGTCTATTGATGCGTTAGCTGATGCGTTGGAAGTATACGAGGGTGGTGTTATTATTATCAGTCACGATTCGAGACTGCTGTCTCGAGTGTGTGATGACGCTGAGCGTGCTGAGGTATGGATTGTAGAAGATGGGCAAGTGCAGCATTATGATGGTGATTTTGAAGATTATAAGGATGAGCTTATTAAAGAAATTGCTGCTGAGTTGGATGCAGATGAAAGAGAAGCAGCAACGGCTGCGGCGGCAATCGCCGGGAAGAGCGGTAAACAGAGCAGTGGGCTGTAAAATGTTTTTCTTTGTTTTTTTTCGCTTTTTGTTCTGAATTTCATTGTGCATTGTAACTAAGCTGTCGATATAGCTTATTCACTTCTACTTCCCTCATATACAAGACCCCTAAACCTAAACCCCCTGAAATTTGATGATCATCAGTCCCCCATCCGATGATCGGGAATTTATTCTATTCAAAACGCGGTGGGAAGATTTCTAAAGCAAAAACGTCAATTCAGGCATATTTATACCAGTTTCCAAGGTCTTTACCTCCTGGAACACTTCTAAATTCTTGCAAGCACACGTATAGGTGCTTTGTAGCGACAAAGGAGACAATTTTGAAATGAAAACCTTCATCATTTTGTTGGTGAGCCTCTTGGCAGGCGTTGCAAGCGCTGCTTCCTCCCGCACCGTAAGTCCAGTAATTCCAGCAGTGCATTACGATGAATCTGTATGAAAAATTTATCAAAAAGCAGCGCTATCGCCCGATGGATCTTGCCTGCCCCCGAATTGATAAAACCTCCAACTACAAACGCTGAATAAATACTCAACTTTTGTCTTCGCTGTTTCAAATCTATACAGCTTCTCGCTGCTTGCGGCGCCCCCGATCCTAAAATTATCGCCCCTCCTGTTAACGCCCTTCTCTACGTCAGTGGTAGCACTGTAGGCGTCGCAAAATACGAGTGCGGCCCAGATGGCAAGCCCAAACCAACCCCTATCTCTGTAGATGGAAACTTTGTCAACCCTGAAGGTTGGGTAGGGACTGTATTTAGAAACAAAGACGGGTTCTTACAATTTGACCTCGGGCTCTACCAAAACCAAACTAAGAGTTTTGTCAACTCTACCGTCGTCCTTGATAACAAAGATGTTGTCTTCCAGCCTACACCCAAGTCTCTTCCTTTTGGTCGCTGGGCTGTCTTGTCAAATGACGGCGAAGGGCCTCCTCGTGGTCTTGTTGACATGGCCTATGTTACTCGCATCGATACAGAGGGCGGCGATCCTGGTACTAAGAATTGCAAGCCCGGTGAAACTGTTTCGTCAGATTATAAGGCCACGTATAATATGTATACCTGCGAGGAAGCGTATTTACCTCCCATCCCAGCTCCTGGTGCTGCTCCCGTCCCTGTCGTTCTCGCCCCTGTCTCTGCTGCCGCTCCCATTGCTCCAATTGTCCCCATTGTACCCGTTGTCATACCTACTGTGCCTGCACCTGCCCCTGTTGTTGCTGCTGCCCCTGTGCCTGCGCCTGCCCCTGTTGTTGCTGCTGCTCCTGTGCCTGCACCTGCTCCTTTGCCTCAAGTGACTCCTGTGGCAGTTGTTCCAGCTGCTGGCCCTGTTAGTGGTGCTGTTGCCTCAACAACTTCTGGAAAGGTGATGGCTGCCATGTCCCTTTTCTTGAGTGCTGCCTTTATGCTCGCTAGATGAATTGACTAAATTTGACCAAATAATTCTACCCATCCAAAACCGTCTAAAGCCCATTTTACTACTTCGTGATCTTGTATTGCACGCTGTCTTTTTCTTTTTCTTGCACGTTTGGGATTCATTGGCCGTCAATCATTGCCCAGCGCATTGAATAGGTTTTCAAGACGATGCCATCGTCCCGCGCATTCTCTTCCTATGCACTTTGACGATCACTATCTTTTCTTTTAAAACACATGTCTTTTCTTGTAAATCGCGAGTTTTGATGACGAAATCAAAAAGAAGCTTTCTTCTTTCAATTTTCTTCTTTTTGATCAAGTTGAAAGATGGCAACGCGTACATGATTCCGGCATTCCAGCCACCTCTCTACAGACTATTTTGTAAAACAACACTTTTAGAGTAGATTTAAAAGGGCTTGGCATCCCTTAGCCAGGTTTATATAGCTAATAGTCAGAATCTAGATAATGCGTGCAGTGGGCATCTTTGTGTGTGCACTGGCACTGATCGGGGCAGCTGCCGCCAGCAGCAACGCCCGTGAGGTAATATCACACATCTTCATTACTTGATTACCACGAATGCGGGACGGTTAGGGCTGTGTCAGCCCCCAATTGTTCCCGCAAGCGACTCCCGGTTAGGCGACGAGTCATTGCCCGCGGTTGACCTAATTTCACCCAACAACCTTCCAATTTGCAGTTACTAGCCAATGATAGGTTGCCTAAAGACTCCAGCAGCCTTCCTGAGTGCCCACCGAATCTGCCTGTCACTGAGACTGGGGTCCCTGGATTAAAGCCTATGATTGATGTGCGCACCAGGCCTTCTGGAATCTCTACGCGCAACTTTAACTGCTTTGGTGGTGTTCCCAAGACCTACAGCGAATATTCCGCTGAGCTGAACCAGGTGGAACAGTTGTGGAAGGGCGATCTTTATTACGATGTCAATGGCTTCCCTACATTTGCCCTCACCTTCCAAGATCCTTATCAGGATTACATTAGGACCAATCGCACGGTTGTCACCTTCAAAGAGTTTGTCGAGGTTCCTTCTCCCACTCCTGGGGCTGCTCCTTGGGCTCGTTACAAAGTCATGTCTGATACAGGCAACCCTCCTTTTTCTTATGTTGAGCGTACGAATACTGGAGGAGGCGCTATGCCTAGTTCATGCAAGGGTGGAGCAGACATTGCGAAAGTCTCCTACAATGCCACCTATAATTTCTACATGTGCAACGAGGCCCCTGCTGTCCCTGTCGCCCCCATCATGCCTGCAGTCCCTGACTTGCCTAGCCCTTCCCCTAGCCCTGACATTGTTCCTACGGCAGAACCCCCTGTCCCTGCTGTTGCTGAAGAACCCATTCCTGCTATTGCTGAAGAACCCATCCCTGATGCTACTCCTTCTACCCCTGTTATCGCGATCACCTCCCCTTCTCCTACCGCCACCCCGTTGTCACCCACCGTTGAAGTCGCAGCTTCCGGTTCTTATACGATTAAAGCTGCGATGAGCGCGTTTGTTGCTACTGTACTGTTCGCCATGTTGGCATAAGTAAACTAAATTTGCTTACTCTCTTGCCCTTTATTCCTTATTACCTCTCTTTTCTTTTCTCTTGTTCTGTGAAAAAAGTATGATCGATTGTTGCTCTGTTGCTCAAGTATCATCGCAGGATAGTGCAATTTCTTTTCATTAATAGTCCACCTCTTTCCCTATGTTATACTTAAATTAAGTTGACTTTATTGAGTTTCATCAGTTCAGCAGTGGTCACTGACCAGCCTGGGGACCCCAGTGGCATTGGGGTCAACATTTTCCGAACCTAGGTTTTTTTTCGATTTTAGAGCCTCGCAGCCTCGAATTGAACAGATATGCACGGAAATCACATCAGGTGCCCGCAATTCATTTCTTTGAAACGTAGCTTAAACTTGATACCCAGGGTTGAGGCCTAAATTTCGAGGCATCTTGTAAATTTTAAACCCCTAAAAAGCATTCAAAAGGTCAAATAACGCAAAAAGCCAAAAAGCCATACAAAATCTGCTTCCTTAACGATGACGACATCTATGGGACTTCATAAACTTCAAGATCAGTTCATTTTAGCTCGTAAAAGGTAAGCAATAAACAAGATTTCTGCATGCATGATCACAATTTCAAGATATTATTACCGGTCTTCTACCGCACCAGTCTAAGAAATCTCGTCGTCAAATTTCCCATGATTTTCTCTCTTTTCCACTATTTCTACAGCGTTCACACTCGACCAGCTCGTAATTTCTGCCTCCGTCCTCATGCCGTTGCCACTCCAAACAAGTTCAAACCCAAATCAACCAACTCTTCTCTGGACCTCCCTTCCGCCTCTTCAGAACTCGTTTTTATTGACGAAACCACTGGACAAACCATCAAAGTCATGCCAGCTGATTACGGCTTCCGTTCCGGTTCAGGCCGCCTCTATCAATCCAGCTATGGAGCCATACCTACCTCAATTTGGGAGCTTGCCGCTGACAATTTCCGTAAAGAATTGGTAGCTTTACGTCGTTCCGTACGATATGATGAATATAGAGAAATTGCAGATAGCCAAATTGCTGCAGGAGCTGGCCCTTTAAAAAAGTTCGGATTGACAGCAGGAGGATATCTCCGACAAAAAATTTCTGCTCTTGATGAATGGCTTGAAGGTAACGACGTGCTGAAGAAACTAAACCTCCCACGCGATGCACGTGATCCTCATCTATCCCCCGAACAATCCGATGTTCTCAACCGCGTCCGCCAATTGAAACTAAACGACGCGAAAGTTACCCAAAGGGAAAAAAGAAGACAAGCAGCCGAGGGTGGTGTTGATGCCCCCTGGCCAATATACTTTGCCTACATATCTCTATGTTGGTTGATCGATGTCCCATATGCAGGTAGACCTATTCAGCGCTTTTGGTTTTTAGAGACTGTAGCTAGGATGCCGTATTTCGCTTATATCTCCATGTTGCATCTCTATGAAAGCATTGGGTGGTGGCGGGCTGGTGCTGAAATACGCAAAATTCATTTTGCTGAAGAATGGAATGAGCTCCACCATTTACAAATCTTAGAATCTTTGGGTGGGGATTTGATGTGGTTTGATCGCTTTCTGGCTGAGCATGCTGCAATATTCTATTATTGGGTATTGGTGATCATGTACTCACTCAGCCCAAAAGCGTCGTATACGTTTTCAGAGCTGGTCGAGCACCACGCTGCCGATACGTATTCTGAATTTGCAGAACAGAATGAAGAGTTATTAAAGACAATCCCACCTCCGTTGGTGGCGCTTAATTACTACAAGGCAGGAGACTTGTATCTATTCGATCAGTTGCAGACGGGATGGCAAGCGCAGACCCCCCGTCGTCCTTCATGCAATAACCTTTACGATGTGTTTATTAATATCAGAGATGATGAGAATGAACATATCAAGACTATGGGCGCGTGCAAAGATGGGAGTATCACTGCAGAATTGGCCAAAGAAGAGGAAGCAAGGTGTATTGCACGGGGTGCCCAGGTCAGAGTACTGAGAGCCTATGATGCTGCGTCGTCTGATAGCAGTTCAATGAGTAGTTCGGTGAACGATTCGATTGAAGCAGACGGGGAGTTGGGGGTTTTGTATAGCTACAGTAGTGATCAAGAGGAAGATTAGATGGTCAGAAACAAAAAATAGTAGAAACGCGAGGCTAGGTTGTGGTCTCCGAGACGGGTTCTTCTTATTTTTTGATAATGCACACATGAACAAACACGTAGAAAATATAAAATAAATAGCAGATACCGCTCTTTTAGTTTGTATTCCTTTAATCTTGATACTTATACACAATCTACTTCCTATGTTTGAATAATCTATACTATATTTCTTTTACATTATCTTTGCTGTGTATATTAACAAAAAAGGAACACGTACTTAATCAATTCTCCCTTCTTCTCGGTCGCCACCCATCAGCTCATCCTCATCATCACCTTCTTCTCCAGCTACCTCTTCAGCATCGTCAGGCACATCATCAATCTCTGCACCTCCTTCTGTTGTACAATTCGTATTACCTCCAGCGCCACTCTTACTACTAAATTCATTTATTGTATCTACCAATTTCTGATATTCTCTAAGGAGCGCCTCGTCAACGGGAGTGTTCTCATGTGTGTTCAAAGCCGATGCATTGGCACCTGCCTGCATTAGGACACGGACAGCTGCGTTCTGGTTGTTGACACATGCCCAGTGAAGTGGTGTGTTACCTTCAATGTTTGCTAAATTGACAGTCTGCAGAGAGCAAGTGAGAAATGGGAGGTGAAGAAAAAATGAGATGCGGCATGGGCGGTGGATTATTTTCTCTCTCCAAGAGATATAGTTATTATTGAGAGATAAAACGACGTACCGCTCCGCGATCTATGAGGTTTTGAAGTAGGTCTACATGGCCATTAGCTGCTGCCATATGCGCAGCTGCAAATTGAAAGGGAAGAAGGGTTGGTCAGGACTGGAGAGGGACAATTAAAGATGCCAAATGTAATATGAAACTCGATTTCCTGTAAGCAAATAGCCATGCAATCATTATCACGCATACCACTTCTGCCTTGTTCATCTTGTGAATTTATATCTGCGCCCTGATCTAGTGCTGATTGCACATCTTCAGCGTCATTGTAGCGAGCTCCATCTATAAGCAAATCAACAATTTCACTGTACTGAGGCGCCATACTTGATTTATTTGTAATGCAGAATTTATATCTATATACAGAAATTATTTAATATACCACCATAACAAAGAGAATTCAATTTTAAAATTTCTTTCTCTCCCCACCGCCTGCAGCGCCTACAGTCAAAGGGACTCTTCGACCCGGGTTTGCATCGCCAGAACTGGAACTGAACTTAAGCTGTGGATGTGCTGTTATGAATTACAAGCAATAAAATAACAATAGATTGAATATAGTAATAAACGCTATCACCTGTGCTCCCTACCTCTCAGCACAATTATTGTGTCCTTGCTGGTGCTGCTGCTTCCTCTCTTGTTGCTGCCGTTTTCTCAAATGCTGCAACAACATCATCATCGCAGCAGGCGTCACTCCAGAGATTCTCTGTGCCTGTGCCAATGTCTCTGGCCTACGTGTTTCCAATTTTTCTCTATCTTCTGCAGATAATTGCAAAACGGAATAATCCAGATTTCTGGGAATGTTCACTGCATGATCTCGTAGCAGCTCTTCTGCATCAGCAGCTTGTCGTTTCAAATAAGGTCGATAATGACAGTTATACGTTGCTGTAGCGACATATCCAGCTGAACCTCCGCGTTCTAATTCGATTGCAAGGGTGCTCAAAGCCTCGGCGTCGGGATGTTTTTCCGCAGCTGCTGCAGTTGCTATTGAAGAAAGCGTCGCTCCTTGTCTCGTTAGCATCTCTGCTGCGGTAAGCTTTCCACCATCTTGTGCTACAGAAAACCCTTGTCTGCTCCATGCTGTACTTGATAAACTGACTTTATTTAATATATTCTCAGCAGCAGCAATTTTATTTTTCCGTTGATTAAAAATTTCCATTCGGTGTCCTTGCACCAATCCCAAATCAATTCCTCTTTGAGTTAATCGAAGATCTGCGTTGTCTGGGCGTAATTGTAACCGAAACTCTGCTCTGGAACTCATCATACGGTACGGTTCACTCGTACCTCTGCTAACGAGATCGTCTACTAGTACACCCATGTAACCATCCGCTCTCGTCAATACCAGATTTTCAGACTTGTCATTAAAAGCTGCATTAGCACCTGCAATAAGTCCTTGTGCTGCTGCCTCCTCATACCCGGTCGTACCGTTAATCTGACCAGCCAAGTACAACCCTTGTACTTTCTTCGTTTCTAAAGTTAAAAACAACTCACGTGGGTCTATATAGTCATATTCAACTGCATATGCCGGAACCAGAAGACGTGAGTCTTCCAATCCAGGGATAGTACTCAATAATTTTGGTTGATCTTCTGGTTCTAAGCTACAACTGAGCCCATTTGGGTAGACCACATCGGTGTTCAGGCCTTCGGGTTCCAGCCACACATGGTGCGTTCGACCAGGGAAACGACGAAATTTGGTTTCTAAGGAAGGACAATAGCGCGGTTCTACACAAGAAGAGGCTTGTCCAGCAGTCATTCCGCTGTCAAATCGTGCACCACGGCCAGAAGTAATGCATTCAGCCATCCAAGATTCAGTAGCAGCAGTTGTGCGTGTGCCGTAACACGCTACTTGCTTGGCAGGAGGAACCCACATTGCTTCTTTATCAGCATTCAAGAATGAAAATGGTACTGGATGTACATCCCCGGGCTGAGAAATACATTTTGAGTAATCTATAGTACGACCATCGATTCTGGGAGGAGTCCCAGTTTTGAGACGTCCAAGAGAAAAGCCAAGAGAAGCGAATGTACGAGCTAACTGTGTAGATGCACCTGCTGCTATTTCATCTGCAGGATCTGTCATTGTTGATGCAGCAGATAGGTGTCGTTGGTTTTGATTATTACTATTACTAGCAAAGGTAGAAGAGGTTGAGGAGGAGGCGGTTACGGAAGCTTGGCTGGCAATACGACCAGCAGGACGTGTTTGACTGCCCACGTGAATCACACCTCGTAGAAAAGTACCAGTAGTAACTACCACACTATTGCAGTTAATCTTTTCTCCAGATGCTAGTTTAACTCCAACAATCTTGACAGCTTGTTGGCTTTCGTCGACATTTATTTTATTTATTGGTCCGGCCTTTTCCATCAAAATATCAACGACAGCTCCATCAAATATCTCTAATTTTCCACCGTTCATGGATTTTAATGCCTTCTGCATGTGTTTCTTATACAAGTCTCGATCCATTTGCGCTCTTGGACCTCGTACCGCTGGTCCTTTAGAAGCATTGAGCACTCTACATTGAATTCCCGATTGATCAGCAACTAAACCCATCAAACCACCTAAAGCATCGACTTCACGAACCAAAGTACCCTTTGCTAGACCGCCTATACTGGGATTACAGCTCATTTCACCAATAGAGCGTTCGGGGGAAGGAGTGACGAGTAGAGTGGTGGCTCCGCATCGGGCGGCGGCAGCGGCGGCTTCACAGCCGGCGTGACCTCCACCGACGACAATGACGTCAACTCTGCTGCTGGTGGCGCCGGCGAGTGCAGAAAAATAACGTGTTGCTTGTCGCCACATTTTATTGGGCTTCAATTGGAGTTGAGGTGCACATGATCAGAGAATGGGATGTTGGCAATCATATGAGACTTGAGCGCTTGAGGATCCATCACGTTTTTAAAGAAGTTTAGTAGGGGCGATGTTGTTTAGTAGGGCCGATGTATTGATGAGAACATATTATAATGTTCTAATCTGCAAATTTGCTGCTAAATTCAGTGTCGTTGCAACGAACAAGAAGCTAGCCGACAAGATAAAACCTTGCAAAAATTGTGTCTTGTCCATAGATTCATCATACTGATTCCGTTTATAATAAGTGCATAATCAGTCTGGCATGCATCATTGGGTCGTGAGCGCAGTTTTATTGTAAGTAATCTAACCCTTTTCGATCTAACAATTTCCCCAATCATGTTTGAAGCACAGGTAGCATATTATCTGAACAAATACTTGGGAAAGTATGTAGAGGACATTGATGAACGGTCCTTGACGTAAGCTTAGTATTTTCTCAACTTGCATATATTTTTACCTTGGATCACTTGTTATATTCTTTACGTATTACCTCTATACTACTCTAATTTCTCTCAATTTATCACCTTCAAATAACATACTGCAGTATATCGATCTACGAGGGCAATGTGGTGTTAAAGAACCTTCGTCTCAAGCCTGATGCCTTGGCAGAGTTAGATCTTCCCATCACCGTTAAGGCAGGTCTTTTAGGAAGCCTTACCTTAAAGGTACCATGGAGCAGCCTTGGCCGCGTTCCTGTAGATGTCACTATCGATCGTCTCTACATTTTGGCAGCTCCCCGTGAGGATGAAGCGGGATGCAGCAAAGAAGATACCATAGAAGCGTTGATCACAGCTTTCCAAGAATCAAAGTTAACACGTGTCGCTCGTCAGGAGTCCCAATGGATTGATGAACTCCGTGAACTTGAACAGAAAAAAGATCAAGCTGCTCTCACAAAATCAGAAGCTGGTGGGAGGTCCCCTGGTGGTGGTGACGGAGCTGATACCGGTAGCGGAGGTGGCGGTGGTTTTCTTCGAGGTCTTATTGATACCATTCTAGGCAATTTACAATTCTCAATTAGCAACGTACACGTCAGGTATGAAGATGCAGAAACACACCCAGGCCAGCCATTTGCATGCGGTCTCACTCTAGAGAAAATGTCGGGCTCAACTGTAGATGAATTAGGCCGGCCCGCCTTTATCACCTCAAGCCCCTTGGACCTCCTTAGAAAAGCATTATTACTCCGGCGCATTGCACTTTATTTTGATTGCAATGTATCTGCCTGGGATCCTGGCCAGATTTGGAAGAAAGTACCACCTGCTGAGTGGGAGGGATGGTTCCAACCTGGTATTGCCTTGGACGGAATTATGGACTCTCTAGGTGGAAAGTCTGGAAGGTCTCAAGGATCTGGTGCACGCACACGGCATTATCTCTTACAGCCTGTAGATGGTCGAGCTATGTACACTCGTAGAGGACGTAATGTTCATCGTACAGAATCAGAGCCAGCATCAGAAATTGAAATTTCTCTGGATGCGGTAGCGGTAGCGCTGACTCAGCAACAGTACCGTAGCTACTCTTTACTCCTAAGTGAGGTATCTACATTCACAGCACGGTTACCTCAGTTGGGGTATCGGCCAAAATGCAGACCCTCTCCCGGGTCTAATGCCAGGATGTGGTGGAAATATGCGGGATTAGCGGTGAAGCAACAAATAGAGTCCAGAAAGCTGACGTGGAATCAGGTCGTCAAATTTGGACAGCAGAGGAGGCAATATGTTGCTCTGTATGTGAAATACTTAAATGGGGAGACCTCATCGAGAAGAAGCAAACAATTAACTACGCCTGTGAAGAAAGGTCATCGGTCTTCCGGCGGCAGTTTAGAGATACGTCCTCGTGGTAGCCCTGCTGCTGGTGTTGGTGTCCGTAGTCCTGGCAGCGCTGATGTATCAGAAACCGGGGAAGAAGAAACTGCTCCTGCTTCTTTTGCTGCTTCTGTAGTTTCAGAAATTGAGTCCGAGGCAGAAATTGAAGAAAACATCGCCCTCCGAGCTTCTTCTAATAGCGATCTCCCTGAAGAGATCCTTACCATGGATGCTGCTTTACCCGAACAGACTATTATCATGTTTAGACGACTAGCGTATGCTGAAGTTCAGAGAATGCGAAAACGAGCAGCAAAAGCTGCAGCCGCTGCTGGGAAAACTGAAAAGCAATCTTCTGATGCTGGTGGTGGTTGGCTTGGGTGGCTTATGGGCGCTAAACCAGCTACTAATAAAAGTCCTAGATCTCCCAGAGGAGAAGAAACTGAGCTTCTCTCTTTCCCTCCTGCTCTCGACACTGCCAAAGGAGCTCAAAGAGCCGACCTCTCAGAGGAAGAATTTACAAAGCTTATTGAACTCGTATCTCAACAGGAAGAAGGCCTTAAACTCGGTATAGAAACCCCATATTCTCTAATAACGCAAATTACTGTGCGTGTAGGGTCTGCTTCTGCTGTGCTGTATGGCATTGACGGTGGTACCGTGCTGCGGGGTAGTCTAGAAGGTATAAGTGCTGCTGCAGCTTTCTTCCCTGTGACACATCGTATACAGTTGGGTGTGACTGCAATGGGAGTAGAAAGTCCTGAAGGGGTGTTTTTACAAACTGGAGCTGAAGAAATATTGAGTACAGGTGATGGTAGTCGGCCAATGGAGATTGACCGGGCCGGTAAGAAAGAAACAACGCCTTTTTGTTTTTTGTCACTTTTCGCCCCTTATTTTTATTTTGACTTCTCTAAATATATCTTTATTATTGTATTCTTACTTTTACTAGGTTCCATAGTGGGTGAAATGAGGGCAATCACCTCTCACCAAGCGCTTGCCGTCTCTGTCGTCCAACGCCCTCAAGACAACAGTGCCGACCTACTAGTAGATGTTATCCTCACCCCGAGCTACGTGTATTACAGCGCTGGAACCGTAGATAGAGTAGTTAAATTCTTTACTCCACCTCGGGAGCTCCAAGCTCTTGATTTCACCACATTAAGCGCCGCTGCGACTTCACAGCTTGAGAGAGCGAGGCGAGCAGCTGCCGAATACGCCGCAGCTGCTTTATCAAATAAGCCTCGATTACGTATGCGTCTAGATTTAGAAGCCCCTAAAGTAGCTATCCCAGTGAAAGATGCTCAGGGAGAGGTTAGTTTAGCGCTGGATTTGGGTAGATTTATTATAGAAACTGATCATTCCACTGCCGCTATGTTGCCGCCCGAGGAGGCTGGTCTCTATGAATGCATTAAACTAACTGGCAGCAACGTCTCTGCGTATGCTGTAGACGGTGCATTTGACTGGGCATCACTTTCTAACTCTTCTTCTCATGGTACTACTACCAGTACGAGTGCAAATAAAGACGAAAAAGGAAGAAAGAAATCTCCGTCACCGCTGCTGGTCCCACTGCTCGATCGATGTGGGATGGAAGTAGGTCTACAAGCAGCTCGCTATCCAGATCCAAAGTATCCTATGATTCGTTTATCTCCTACTATACCTGTACTGCATTTCCATGTCAGCCCTGGACGGATAGGAAGGTTGTTGAGGGTCATTAATGGAGCATTGCCATCTGCTGCTGAATCTGCGCAAGGTACCCTCCCTACCTCTTTAGAAGAAAGCAAGGACAGCGGTGATGTTATTCCTCTAACAACTCCATTACGTAGTGGTGATAGTGGTCTTCAAAATCAAGAAAGTGAGAATGCTGCATGGCGAGCACGTGCTGACGTGGAAGGTCCAATAAAAATTCTCACCTGGTCTGGGATTGGCCGAGCTACTGCCACGTGGTGTCCTCGTCACGCAGTACTCTATCAGGGTAAATTGTACCTGTACGAACAGGAGAAAGGGGATAAGGTGGTAGCTACCGTACCTATCTGGCCAGACAAGGTGGTCTTGCATGTACCTCAGCACTACATTGGTGGCTGTCAGCATGTATTGGCAATCACTGATAGTTCAAGTAGTACGTCTTCTAGTACTTCTAGTAGGGATGTCAGGAGGGTAGTGGAAGATTCCAGTTCTACAATTGTTAGATTTGACAGTGAAGAAACTGCAGCAGAGTGGTATCGAGCACTGTTGTCTGGACAACAGACTCTCCAAAGCTTGGCTGCTGCCGGCATTGGCATCGGTATCGGCGGTGGTGGTGGTACTGCAGGTACCGGAAGAGAGCTAGATTGGGAAGTAGCATCATCTACAATCTCTTCCTCCGATGCAGGAGGTGAAGATACCCCCCACGCGGCTGCAAAACTTGAAAAAAGCAGCAAAGATGAAGAAGAATTTGGTGGAACAACAAGAGAAGCAGAATTGGAACCGCCGAGTGTCGTAGTGCTACAGGTACATGCTACTTTGGGAGAATTTGCAATATTCTGTAGTGGCCGTGAACCGGCGTCTTACTGGCCTCCAGATCCTCCCTCTGCTACACGTGTCTCTACTCAAGATCTAACTGCCACAGGCACACAATGTGGTTCACCGTTTGCTCATCAGGCAAATGCAGCAGCAGTACCGACAGAGGCCGAAGCCAAAGAAGTCGATGGCGAAGTTTCATTAGTTATCTTGCGCGCTTCTGGTGGTTCTCTTGGCTTTGAATATGGCACGTTTGGTATGACTATTCACACAGTTCTTGGCTCTTTAGATATATTGGATGCCTTGGTAGGTAGAAAGAACGCTGCCTCGTGTTTCATGGCGTGTAGTAGTAGACCAAGTGCTGGTGCGGTTGAGGTCGATGAAGATGTGTTTTTTGACCCTGTAGCTGGTTTATCTCGCTCATTAAGCAATCTGTCTACTGGTAGTGGTAGTGGTACTTCTGGTGGATTTCTGGTGGATAAGACCCCATCTGCCTCGACGCCTCGAAAAGGGAATTTCGAGGCAAAAGATAAAAATCACGAACAAGATTTAGCTGAATTCACATTAAAATTACGGAGACCGGATTCAAAAGAATATGAAGGTGTCGATACAGCGTTAGATGTGACGTTGAATACACTTTATTTCTATTGCAATAGGCCGACTGTTGCTGCGTTGATTGCTATGGGGCTTGATGTGGGGGCAGTAGCTTCTGCTGCTTTTGGTACTGCCGATAGTCCTGCAGCTGATGTACCTCCTAGTGCTGACTCAGGTGGTATTGAATCATTCTCTGTTTCTCCGGGTGCTGCCGGAGAATCTACTTCTGCGACGCCAGGTTCTTTGGTAAAGGCAGCTGAAGAGGGAGCTAGTTCTGCTCTAGGAGTAGAGAAACTCCAAGGTCTTGAGCTTCTCTCTGATGTTGGTTTGCCACAAGGTGCAAAACGAACTATGTTTGCGATGAATATCACTCTAAGCACCCTGCAAGTAGTATTAAATTATGAAGGCATGGAAAATGAAAGTTTGGCTGAAGCGTGTATCACAGATTTCAGTTTTGGGCTGTCTGTGTTGCCTGATGGTGGAATGGAAATACAATCTGCTTTAGGGAACGTTTCAGCGGTAAGTCTATTTGAAAGAAATCTGGTTTAATTAACACAGTGTTTCACTTTGAAAGAAAAAATTGGCAGTTTCTTGCTTTCTTTCTTTCTTTCTTTCTTTCTTTCTTTCTTTCTTTCTTTCTTTCTTTCTTTCTTTCTTTCTTTCTTTCTTTCTTTCTTTCTTTCTTTCTTTCTTTCTTTGCTATTTTTTCTTTTTATTTTTTATCTTTATGTTCTCAAAATCGAATAATGACTCTTCTGATACTTTACTAATTTCCATTATCCTCCTCCTTTTTTCCTTCACTATCTAACTGCAGGTTGATTGTACGCTACCTGAAGAGTCTCCTTACCGTCAAGCATGCGGCCTTCGCCCCGGCAGCGATGCTTCTCTCATCTCCCTTACCTTTGCTTCGCACCCAAAATCACACAAAGATGCTCGTGTGTCACCTGGATTTGAGTTTTATACTCTGCAAGCCAAATTAAATGAGCTTCAATTGGTGTTTTTGTATCGATTCCTCCAAGAAAATTTGTTGTATATTACTACAATGCTGGCCATGCGCCCTCCCCCGCTGGTGTCTAGTACAAGTATTAGTACCGTTCCAGTACAAGGAGAAGCTGAAACTGCAGGAGGAGAGGTGTCTTTGATAAGTCCGTCTACTTCACAGCAAATGCAAAGAACGCCTTCTCACCCAACGAAGCAGCAGCAAGAGCCAGCAGCAGCGGCACAGCCTGAACAACAACAACTGCTGCCTTTTATTCTTGCGATGGATGTAGAGATGTGTGCTCCTGTTATTTCTATGCCTCGTTCCTCAAGTAGTGGAGATGCGATTGAAGTTGATCTAGGTGTCCTCAGACTCATTACAACAATCAGCGGGGGTGGTAAGGATTGTAAAAATTCTCTGGTACCCCCTGCGTCTTCTTTACTTGAAAAAGCAGAATTAACCTTCTCCGGGGTTGGTCTTAGCGTAGTACAAGCTGGACATAGAGGTCACAGTGTGGTCAAAAACCCTGAACAAGGATGGAAGCTTGGGTGGAAGAGACCGTTGATTCCATTAGAGAGAGGCGATGTCCCGTATGTGAGTTGATTTTTTTCTTTTCTTTTTCTTTATTTTTGTTGTCTAGTGGCTAGTTCTTTCTACTTATTTTGCTCGTTATTCACATTCTTCTTTTGCTTCAATATTTCTAATACTAATTACCGTACCGTGTTGTCCACACAGTTTGATTTCTTCCTTGATGTCCCTTTTATCAAAGCATCCATTACCGATGCTGAGTATCTCTTGATGACATCAGTGGCAGTGGACAACGTCAATGAAGAGCCTACATTCCCAGTTGGTGCACAGTGGATTGCTGAACAGTGCAAGGTATCTCCTGCTTCTGCTGCTGGTGGTGAAGAATCAGGGCTCGTGGATCAATTGCAACATAAACTGGGTGGTGAAACGCCTCCACAGAGTCCAAGAAAACAACTAGTGCGCACGTTAACCCCTTCTGCTGATTCTGAGTCCATACCTCTTGCACATTTTGAAGATAAAAATCAGGTAGTAGATAACAGAATTCGTATTAGAACTGTCATCTCTCTCGGTGAAGTTGAACTTGAGCTGCGCCAAAGTGTTGAAGGCCTTCCCGAGCCACTCCCTCTCGCTCGTTTTGGCGTTGCTAACCTCTACGTTCTCTATCAAAACACCGAATCTGGTGCGATGCATGTAGAAACGTGTATTCCAAAGGTAGAGGCGCAAGATTTACGCCCTGAAATCCCTCCTGAACAGAGTTTAGCGATTTCCAGTGGCCACAAAGCTTCATTTTTAATGCTACAATGGGATGCCTCACCTGGAATGGTTTCTCAAAGTCTTGGAATTATCTTACAAAAGCCACTTTTTGTCGCTGAGTTGAGTTTCCTACTAAGCGTGACTCGATTTGTTCTCCCCACGTTTTCGTTTGTGAAGTCAACTCCCATTCCTTTTGCCACGTATGATATCTTATTAAAAAATAAAGAAAGTTTTGTGGCGACTGATGATGCATGGTTATCCCCTGCCTCGAGGTTATGTGCCGATTCACCTGGTGTATTATACTGTGAATATGACGGTACGGGAATACATTCTCTTGTACTGCCTTCAAGAGATCATTTAGATGAGCTGTTGCCATTGATTTTGATTGGACCGGGATGCACGCTGCGCTTGAAAAATCTGACCCTGGTCAATGCTGACTCCCTTGCTGCGTGTTTACAGCTGGCACCTGGTGCTAGATTACTAGCACAGCCAAGTGATGGGGTGAAATTAGTGGATTGGAAAGCGGGGTATAGCTTTAAAGGAGCTCATGGACCAGTGAGGCCTCAGCATGATATAACGAGCCATGGTACCTCTGGTACCTCTGCTGCTGGTGGTGGTGGTGGTATTTCTACTGAACAAGCAAGCGGAAGCTTGTCAGATCCTCCTGGATCTGCTGCTACAACACCCCTCGATCGGTCTATTAAGATTTCCGTTAATGCCGTAGGTGTAGGATTACAATTAATGCAAATTGATCAAGAACGGCAAAATGGCGGCGGTGGCGGCGGTGGAGCTTCAGTGAGTCGTTCCGCCAGTGTTAGTTTAGAGGTAGCTGTTCCTGGTGGCAGTGGTGGTAATATCAGTCGTACTGGTAGCCAGCATCATTCTGCCTCAGATTTATTCGCTTCTTCTAGTGACCATGGAATTCGCCGTACACCGTCAATTGCATCTGCAATTAATCGTAATCAACAGCACTCCCAACAGCAGCAACCGAGATCGATTCGTTTACTAACTGCGACCATGGACATTGATGCTGAGTATGAAAGCTCAGGCCTTATGCAGAAAGGCCATGTGGAGATTCAAGGTTTGCGTGCTGAGACCAGAACTATTGCCAACGCTGACAAAATTTTACAAGACGTTGCAGCCACAGATTTGGTCAAACATAAAAAAGTGCGCGGAAAGAAAGAATCAGTGGTATTACAACCATGCAGACTTGTATTTACCTTTGATCTTCGGTCTGAGGTAGCTCCTGGAGCTGAAACACCGCAAATTGTACGTACTAATGTCGATCTTAAAGCATCTGATTTGAAATTGACCGTCTCCCCCATCATCGCTGAGCTGGCAACTTCTTTGGGCGCTGGCGCCTTGGAACCTCTCATGCAACCTGGTCCAAGCGTTCCATTACGCGCTGTACGACAATTTGAACGGGTGTGGAGTATAGATCCAGATGCCACGTGGCAAAAAGATTCTGAACTCGCTGTCAGTTTAGCAGTCACTGGTGCAAGCGGGGGTGTCACTATTTGGCGACCAGAAACAACGACTGGTTACGGTATTACTGGCCACGTGATTACCGCTGGAGATACAAATCCGTCTTTTGAAGTGATGACTGTTGCTGTAAATAGTGGGCTTGTTGCGTATCCTGCTAGTTTTAAGAAAGTGTGGAGTGGAGGAGGTGCGACGGTATGGCGCCCAGTACCTCCAGAGGGCTATGTGTCTGTTGGTGACGTGGCAACGTGTGGAGAAAATAGTACACCACCTGAATTGTCGGAAGTACTGTGTTTACATCACTCTACACTGGTAGAAGTGCCAGTGGGTGAGTGTTTGCCTTTACCAGCCGTGTCTGCTTCTGCGCCCGCTGCAGCAGCAAGAGCGACTGCGTCTTTGGCCCCTGTAGATTTCTGGTGCGTTGATAATACTATGGGTACGTTTATAGCTACGACTACGAGTGGTTCTGAGTCTTCTAGAGGGGTAGAAAGTGTTCAAGGTAGAGATTTGAGAAGTCCCTCAGGGTTGACTCCTGCTGCTTTGGTTGCTCAAGGAGCTGCAATAGCAGTTACGGATTTGGGCCCTGTTTCTGATACTGCTATTAAAACGAGTGATACTATGAATGAAGTCAAGTCTACGTCCCAAGAGACAGAGGCCCATCTCTTAAAGCATTCTCAACAAAAGAGACAAAAGCAAACAATGATTTCAAAACTGAAACTTACCTCCTCTCCCAGAGAATTATTTGACGTATTCCAAGCGTCTCGTCGTCAAAAACGCACTGAAGAAGTCCGTCGCACGCTTACTCCTGCCGTAGTAGATTTCCGTCGCGTGTGGAGCGATCAGGGTGCGTATTCTGAAGGAGAAGGGGTTACTTTTTGGCGCCCTGTAGCACCTCCTGGCTACGCTGCCTTAGGCGATTGCGTTGTTCGTGGTTTCCATCCTCCTTCCTCATGCCTTGTTATTCGTGAAGAATACTCTGGGGATGCTTCGAAGGGTGGGAGATTGCCTCTTATCAAAGCTCCTCGTGATTATGAGCTAGTTTGGAGTGATGGGACCCAAAAAGAAGATTTGCGTTTATGTTTCTGGAAGCCTATTCCACACGAAGGCTACGTTGCTATGGGCTCTGTTGCGTCTATAGGTATGATGCCACCTCGTAAAGGTATTAAATGTGTCCGAAAAGATGCAGCGGTGCGTGGTACAGTGCCTCGAATGCCTATTTGGGCTGTGCGCGCGTCTGAAAAAAGTATCCCTCCGTTTAGTTTATGGTCTGTAGATGAGACTCTGGGGACGTTTGTAGTAGACCCTACTGATTCTTACAACACTAACAATTTGCTAGAGAAATGGAAGCTGAAAGTAACTGATGAAGCAGCCAGCTCAATCTCTGAAGAGGAGGCCACTGCTGCTGCTGTCGCGGCACAGCAGGCAGGTCATGGTGTTGATGTAATTGTCAATACTGGCTGTATTTCTGTGCTTTTGTTGGATGCACTTCAAGTTCCTGTAGTAGAGATTGAGACTGCGAGTCTTGAAGCAGGTGTGCATGGGCCCAGCAGGCAAGTCGTGCAAGCGTATCTTGGATTGAGACCTGGTATAACTGCCTTCAATGGATCTTTGAAGCACTGGGAACCTGTTGTAGAGCCGGTTGATATTATATTCAAATGTGATGCCAACCTGGGACGCAAAGTAAGTCGCTGCAAATCTATTCTGAAACTGTTGTTGAATTTTTAATTAATTGTTTGCGGGTCGTATCTGATTTCTGCTTTAATCTTATTATTATCCCTTGCAGATTGCTAATGGTATTGAGCCTGGAATCCATATCGCCGTCAAATCTTCCGCTGAAATGGTCTATACCACCTTTGCTACCTCTCACGCTGTCACCATTCTCGCTGCAATGGACCAGTGGAAGGCCTTGCAAGAAGGGAAAGCTCAAACTTTGAATCAAATTCATGGAATTTTCAGTGTTGCTGGAGATTCTGCATCATTGCCTACGACTGTAGTAAACAAATTGGGCATAGATGCTGCTTTGGAACTCGATTATGGCGATAGAATGTGAGAAATTTTTTGCCCCTCGAACACGAGGCCGTGAGCTTTCTTATATTTTTGCTTCCTTTCTCTTCTTCGCCACTTTCTCATTTCTCTTTTCTTCTTCTTCTTCAATTTACAGGGGTTTGGCAAAGCTTCCAGCAGGGGAAGCTTCTCCAGTCTTGCGTCCTTTACCTCAATTCCCGCGTAGACGAGATTCTGCTCTGCTACCCCGAGAATCACTTCCACACGATCTTCTTCTTATAGATATTGATACAGCTGCTATTTCTGCGGAAAATGAGGGTCCTGGTAGTAGTGCTGATAATTTACTAGGTTTGGATGTCTATTGTCTTGCTCGGTTAGAAGGGCTTGGTGTGGATGGCAGCTCACCTCCAAATTTTGGCCTGGTTGGTGGACCTCGCACCAGAGCTCTTGCTTTTACGCAAACAACTTTAGAAGAAACTTCTTGTTCGGTGCATTGGTCTGAACGCTTGGTGCTTTTATTACCTTCTAGACCTTCTCCTGCTCATACGTTGGTCTTAGAACTGCGAAGTGCTATAGGAGGAGGCAGTTTACTTGGCTCTGCTAAAATTGAAATTCCAGCAGGAGAGCTTGTAGAGCGTGAAGCGCACGAGCTTTATATTCCTATATACTCCTCTTCTTCGTCGTCGTCAGGGTCTCAAACCCAGCAGATCATGCTGTGCATGCTGCGTGGCACGTATATGCTACAGCACCCTTGGAAATCTCGCCCTGAACCTACTACAACCACCAGTCTTTCTGGAGATGCCTCTTCGGGTTCTCCGTCAGATCAATGGGACACTCTTGAAACAACTGTCGGCCAACGTGCCCTCTCTATCGCCACAAAACCTGGTCTTTGGGCAGTCGTGCCAACAACAGGGCAAGCTCGCGCTTTGGTTGGAGACATCGTTCGCAACGTTGCCAAAAAACAGCACCATTCTTCCAAACACAAGCATTCTGCTGCCGATGCAACCACCTCTTCTTTAGAACAGGTTGGCTATTCGATTCCTATACGTGTTGATGACCAAGATGTAGTTATAGAAGGTAAACTCCATCGTGGTGAATTTACAGAGCTGTTGCGCGCTTTATGCCAAGTTGTCAACTCGACTGCCTTTACCTTGGAAGCGTGTTTAATCGTATTAGAAGATGGTGATTGGACTGATGCCGTGCCTCTTGATGCCCCAGCGACACGGGTGAAATCCAGAACGATTTTGGGTAGAGCTGGACCTGGGGAGACTTTGCCATTGCCTCTAGAATGGAATTTACCTGGACGACAACTCCTCATTCGTCCTGTTGTTGCGTTATCTTCATTCTCGACGACACCTTCTCGCTCGTCTTCGGCAATGGCTGAAGAACCGAGGAGTGAGGCGGTTGGTAGCGAAACTGGTGGAGAAGAATCAGAGTCGGTGTTTGATGCATTGCAAGATATCCCTGCTGTGCATGATTGGAGTGTGGGTGCCTCTGGAGGGTATCATACGCTCCAATTAGATACCTTAGACGAAGGCATCACGCGGTTAGTCTCTTGTGCCCCTCTCCCAACACCAGCAGTGGCGATTGAAGAAGCTAGCGGTGGCGGTAATGGAGAAGTGAAGGGTGAACAGGATGGAGGACGCCCTTCTTTATCTATGAATACCCAAGGTGCTGCTGCCACTTCAGCCCCTGCTGCAGCTTCTTCTCTTTGGTTTAGCATCACTATCGAAACTGAAATTCTGGGCGCTGCCGGAAAAAGAGGAGACCCTTTTATAGACTGGCGGATTGTTATCGCCCCTCCAATAACAATAGCAAATCAGTTACCTTTACCGGGAAGTTTAATTGTCTGGGAGCACGTCCCAGGTTCCGGTAAAGCGGAAGCTGTGGCGAAGCTGTCTGAACGAGTACCTAGTGGCGGTCAAGTTGCGATACATACAGCAGATGTACGAAAGACTGTGTCCTTTACGTTATACCCTGAAGGGTACGATTGGGCAGATGCGAGTCCTGCGATACTTTCTACCGGATTCGTACGGCAGGTACGACCACCACCCGATAGATTTAGGTTGGTACGGCCCGGGTCGCGGTTGCCAGTTGAAGTATTCTTACAACGTGATTATCAATTAGGGCCCTGGGTCATGCTTTCTCAGGAAGCTATTGACCCTGGAGCTGTCGTCGCACGTGGAGTTCCTTTGGCTGTGACGTTGTTAGCACCACTGTGGGTGGTGAATGCCACAGGGCTGGCTATTGATGCAGCAGTGGTGCCTGTTGCGCCACCGCCTCAACAACCATCAAAAATAAAGGAGAAGCTAAGTCGCACTAGTGCTGCAAATGCGTTGGCATCTGCGGCAGATCCAGCAGCAGGAGGATCTCAGTTGGCAGTGTCGCGTGTATTACGTACTTCCAATGCACCTATACCGGGTATGCCACCTCCGCAAGATCCTGCTGGGCGGCGTACTATTGCCCCTGTCTCTATGGAATTACTTTCTTTCCCGCTTCCTAGCTTTGCCGGTGGAAGCGGCAGTAGCTCTTCTTCTGCTGCTGCTGCAGATCCGAGGAAAAGACAGCATTATGGAGTCCGTCTTCGTGTTGCTGGATCTGGCTGGACGCAGCCATTAACTATCGATGCTGTTGATACCACAGGCAGCGGAACTGGTTCAGTAGACACATTACAAAATGCGCAACCAGTCCTTATCCAAGCAGAAGCTCGAGAGTACGGCGTTGTCTACGAAGTTACCGCTCGCTTGGAAATCACTCCGTACAGAAACTCTCAAGTTCTTCGGTTAGAACCACACGTAGTAATCACAAACCGTACTGCTGTACCGCTTCAAATACTTCAATGTCGCCCAACAGTGAAATCTCCTGTCGCTACGACTGCCTTTTCCCATCATCCAGGAGCTGTGGTCATCCCTGAAGGAGGTGTCAGCGTCCTTCCTGGTTCTGCACGGGGTGTAAATGCCTTGCCTGTAGCTGGGGCGCCGGGAGGTGTTGGTGGGGCACCGGCACTCGTCAGACCAATGTTGCGGTCGGTGAGCGGGAGAAGCTCAGTCAGGGAAGAAAGTATCTGGAAAGAAAGTGATGATGAATCAGACGTTGTTGATGTAGATAGTCGTGGTATTAGGGGTGCTAGGGGTAGTTCTACTATGAGTGGAAAACAAGCATGGCGTGGTGTCGCAAGCATGATGCCTGCTGCTGCGCTGGTACAGCTGCCCGCCGCAGCGCAGCGTGCATCTCAAGAAGCTGGTGCTATATTAGATTTACCTGCTGGTACAACTGCAGTACCATTGCATTTAGTACAAGGGATGTATAGTAAACATGTGTTGTGTTTTAGGTATGGGCATAGTGATGTTGTAGCTGGTGGAGTGGAACGTGAGACGACTGCTGCTTCTAGTGATGCTCATGGAAATCTGTTTTGGAGTCGCCCTTTCTCTATTTTACATGATAAAGAAGATGAAGAATGTATTTCAATACCTGTAGCTGCTATTGGTGGCAGTCCTTCTGCGTTTTCTGAAGGAAATTTGGCGGTCTCCAGCTCTGGAGGCTCACCGGGAGTTGGTGCAGGTGCAGGTGTGGCGTTGCTTCGTTTATCTGTTCATTCCCGCGGCCCAGGAACGTTGCATGTGGTTCTGGAAAGCGTGAACAGTGATCCTCCGTTCTTGTTAGAGAATAGAACACCCTATCCACTGCATTATCGACAGGTAACAAAGAACCATTTCTTACTTTTTTTTTTTTTTCATCTCTTACTAAAATATAAATTATGTATCTTTTATTTCCACCCCCTTGCTTTTGCTAATCTCTCTCCTCCGGATTTTTCTCTCTGTACAGGCCCATATTCCATCTGCACCATTCCATACTCTCCCACCCTTATCTGCCGCTGGCTATACGTGGGAATATTCCATCAAAGAAGGCTCTTCAGAAATTGAAATACAAGAAGGCCTGGGAATTGGTGCTTCAGTTCTCTACCAGTTGGAAACAGCAGAAGGCCGTGCTAAACCATTACCTCTTTCTGCATCGCCACATCAATGCACTGTACGTGTTGGGTTTGCTGAAGCGGTGTCTACAGACGTGACGGGGGTGGTTGCAATCGGGGGAGATCCTGCAGGTGGGGCACTCGGTCGTGGAGGTATTGATAAAGTTTTACAAATCGCGCCCGGGAAGGACCCCATAATGCTTGCGGGGTTGAAAGGAATTGCAATACCACCCCCAGAAGTCCTTACTACAGTTGAAATACCTGGTTTAGAGGTGTCTATTGTAGATAGCTTACCGCAAGAAGTACTTTTGCTGACGGTGTCGGAATTGAGAATTCTGGTCGCGAGTGGTTTGACCCCGGTAGGTCCCTTTAAATCAGTGAAATGTTCACTTAAACATTTACAAGCTGATAATCAATTACCTGGGAGTAGATACCCAGTAACAATTAGCGCAGCACGCACAGCACGGCGTGCTTTGCCAATGTTGAATTTCATGGCGGTATCGCAAGTAGCAGGTGCACGTGGTCGTACTTTCTACCCTTTTATTGGCGCAATGTGTCCGGAAAATGTACAAGTGGCAATCAGTGAACCTTTGGTGTGGAGATTTGCTTCAATTGCACAACAACTCGCTCAAGCGAGCTCTAGCAGCGGTGTTCGTGCGGGTGACAGCAAGGACGGTGGAAATGGTGATCCGAATAATACCTCTCCCGGTTCTTCTTCTTCCGCAGCAGCTGATTTGCCTCTCCGTATCCGCCATCTCAATATCTCCAACATCGGTCTCAACGTCAGTTTCCAAGGAGACCCTCTCACCCGTCCCCGACATTTGGCAGGTGGTATGGTCGCGCTCGTTATTGATCTCGCCAATTTCCAGGCAGCTCCGATTGTGATCCATGGGTTTGACCGAGTCGAAATCCGTACTATGCGATCTACGTTTGTAAACTACCTTTATCAATGGTTTTCTACAGAGTTGTTTGGTATCGCAATCTCTCTAGTAAGAAATTTTGGTGTCATTGGGGGTGCTTCAAAAGTGTTGAGCATGCTGTCTGCTGGAGTAGCAAAATTAACTGGAGACCAAAAAGGAGCTCTTGCGAGGGGTGGTAGTGGCAGTGGTGGTGGAGTTGCTAGTGGTGCTCCTTCCTCGGGCACAGCAGGCGCAGCAGCAGGCGCATCTTCGTCTTCTTCGACAATGAAAGCTGGTTCTTCCCGTGTTGTATCCTCCCAGCCTTCCGAGAAACGTTCCATCGCTGACGTCAGTGATGGCCTTTTAGAAGGCGCCGGCGCCTTTGGTTCCAGTATTCTCCGAGGCTTCCGAGGCATTGTAGAAAAGCCATTGCAAGGCGCGAAACAATCTGGAGTTGAAGGAGCTATGAAAGGTATCGCAAAGGGGCTGGTAGGGATCGTTTCAAACCCTGTCAGCGGTGCGTTAGACGCTCTTAGTGCCACAGCAGAAGGGGTGGATGCAGCACTGAGTAGTAAAAATCGAGAAAATATGTTGGTGATGGGAAGAAAGCGTTTACCACGTGTTATTGGTGGCGATGGAAAGTTGACGCCTATGATTCGTGATGGATCTGATAGAGAAGCTGTTATTGAACAATTGGGTAGCGCGCTGTTAAGAGCTACGTTGCTTGCAAATCCACAGGCAGCTGCTGATACATCAAGTCTTGGTAGTGGTGCTGGTGGAAAACGGCCTGCATATGGTGTAGGCAGTAGTAGCTCTATTTTAGAAGCGTATGAAGAGCATTTCGTGCTTCCGAACGACGCTGTCGCGTTATTAACAAACCGCAGCTTACTTTTAGTCGCAGCCCCTGGCTTCGCTCAGCTTAATGGCGCTGCGGAAATTGGCGCTGTTTCTGCTGCAGAAGTCAGTGCTGGTGAAGTGTTATGGGTTGTTCGTTGGGAAGATGTCCTTGCTCTAGAACTGCGGTGGAGTAATAATCCTGGCAGTACAGCTACTTCTGGACGCTATCCAGATCGTGTTGTTGTCCACAGGAGAGGCACCCCAGGAGTAGTTGAACCAACTCCTTTGGCCCGCTTGCTCGTCTGTTATCCAGAAACTCCCCAAGCTTCTCAAGTGAAATTAGTAGCTCAAAAAGTATTGAGAAGGTACTATCAAGATCCTGTACGACAGGATGCACAATGGGCAGAGCGCCATGCTGCTCGTGCTGCGCTCCCTGCTGACCAACCCCCAGATCAGTTACCACTTACTTTACCAAGCTTGGATTTTGTACCTACCTGGCATACAAACCCAAACCGTGTTCCTGTGGTGTATTTCTGGAAACCCATAGCTCCTCCTGGGTACCACCCTGCAGGTGATGTTGCGACCCTGGGAGATGAGCCACCGCTCCACCCTGTGCCGTGTTTCAGAGACGACAACACCCTGAGAATGGCTGTGAAAGCAGCTGCTTCGGGTCTTGAGAGTAGTTTTGGAGTTACTATTGAAGAATTCGATGAACTCGATAACATTATCAAAAAAGGTAGTGAAAGTGGTAGAAACAAAATTCTCGTTGGTGACGCTGGGAAAGAGAAAAGTAAAAATCGCAGTGGCAGTTCCAACGTTCAGCAAGCACTTCCTCCGACGGTGCCTCCGTTGGAATATACCTTAATATGGCGTTACAACGGTGAACGGTCTGTGAGTATGTGGATGCCAGTTGCACCACCAGGCTATGCTGCGATGGGTGCTGTGGTGGTTGGAGGACCCAGCGTGCCCAGCGTGGATGAGTATTTATGCGTTAGAACAGATCTTACACAGTCTGCGAGGGTGTTTGATTCGCCTATTTGGGCATATGATCCAATACCAGGCCCAGCAAATCACCCAATAACACCACCATTACAAGGAAGTGGTAGTCAGCAACCTCTGCCACTCCAACAAGGGTACCAACCAGAGGCTTGGAAAGTGGCTATCTGGCCTGTAGACAGTCGTTTAGGTACGTTTATAGTAGTAAGAGCGTTGAATAAACCTCCTAGTGAAGTTGCACGGTCAGTTATAGAAGTGGAGTTGAAAGAAATGGCGAAGGAAGGCCAACATCATTAAAATTAAAGAAAGAAAGAAAAATAGAATTCTTTTAACAAGTTGTTGATTATCTGCTTAGATTGTTTTTGTTCTGTACATCTACTTCTACATATTCTGTTTATACAACAATATTCTCTATTTCATGCATTATCTACAAAACGTTTGTAAATCATAGCTGATCAAATAAACACAATTAAGGCGCAAGAAAAGCTCACCCTTAATTTCAACCGCTGCCACCAGTTGCTTTCTCCAGGCGCTTCTCGACATCAGCCCAGTTGATCACCTTCCAAATTTCCTTTAAATAATCAGGACGTGCGTTTTTATACTGTAAATAGTACGCATGCTCCCATACATCTACACCCAGGATAGGAATCAATCCTGAAGAAGTTGGCTCGAGAGGGTCTTGATTTGCTGTTGTAGTAATAACCAGCTTGTCAACTTCTGTATTATAAGCTAGCCATCCCCACCCTGACCCTTGGACGGCAGCAGTCGCGGCGTTGAAACGGGAAATAAGGTCATCAAGGGAGCCGAAATCGTTTTTTATAGCATTTTCGAGAGTAGAATGCGCACGAGGAGGCTCAAAATCTTTTGGAGGAATCAGCATTTCCCAAAACATCGAGTGGTTGATATGGCCTGCAAAGTTTAATTTTGTTTTATTACAGTGGGGAAATAACAGAGTGGCTTTAATCTTCTAGAAATTAGCAACATACACGAAGCAATGTATAGCAGTGCTTACCTCCTCCATTGAACTTGATAGCAGGTTGCAAACTGATAATGGTTTTCAAGTCGTTTTTATTGGCAGCGTCATCGGCCTTTTCAAGCGCTGCATTTAAGCCATTCACGTAGGCTTGGTGATGTTTTTTGTGGTGTAATTCCATGATCTCTGGGATAATAACGGGACTCAAGGCGTCGTAATCGTAAGGGAGGTCAGGAAGTGTAGCTGTGGAAATGGCCCTGGTGCTGGCGCTGCAAAATTTTGAATTTTTTAACCAGCCACCCAATGCTGCCTTAGATCCCTTGTTTGCCACTTGCAAGGCCATAATAAAGACCTTTTATTTATTAATGTGTTTTACAATGCCAGAAACAGTTGGCGTATGCATGTTTATTCGGCTCCAAGGCCAGAACAGAGAAGCTGGAAAGTCGAGGGATGCAAAAAAAAAATGTTTCGATATTTCGTCACAGCCTGTGGGGAGATGAAGAAGCGGGGCAATTTTGTGGTCCTCCACTACCACCACCTGCTCCTTTCCTATTCCTTTTAGGTGTCCTGTACCCACTAGACGTACCATACTGCTTCAGCACCTCATCTAAAGTCGCCCCAGGTGACCTTTCCCGTGGAGTGTCGCTTTCAAGGCCTTTGCTCACAGCGAGAGAACGCTGGGGCGACGACAAAGATACTTTGAGTGGGCACAAGGTTGTCTTTGTATTTGATTTCACATTTTGTGAGTTTAATGGATTTTCTTGCTCCGACAGAAGACCAGAGGAATCATCAAGGTCGCTCTCTAGATAAATACCTTCTTGCTTAAATTCTTCGTCATGAAAGTCCTCTATATCGCCAGTTAAGATCCTTTCCAGCACCACTGATGGTTGGCGGTTCTGATGCTGCTCATCTCCGGCTACTATCAACAAATTCTGAAAAGAACGCGCTGAAACCACTCCAGCTCCATCTAAAGCACCCTCTTTCTCCAACATTGACCTTAATGTGCTCTCAGGAACGGGTATTCCACACTCTGCGAGTGCAGTACTCAAAGTAGTCATGTTTAATTTCCCTTCATTTTTCTCATCGAGGCGATGGAAACACCGCCGAGACAGTCCTTTTGGTCAACACTTTCCTCCGATCTAACGCAGCTGCTAAAAATTCATCGACATTAACTTGGCCGAGGTGACGATGCGCATTGTCTTTCATGTATGCACCTACACAGACAGCTTCGTTAAGTTGAGCTACAAGCCCGGCAATACATTGTACATCTGTACCGCTCGTGGCCACAACTCCCGCGCCATCGGTACTATCCCCACCATGGTCACCATGAATTCCATTAGTATTGCCAGTGTGTGTTGCTGCTACTGTTGATTGTAATGCCTTGGTTATATCAGCGACTCCAATTAATCCATCCTCGTCTGTATCTAGAGAATAAAATGTTTTTCTTAAATGCCCGATGGCGGCGTCCGACAGATGGTGTGCTACCAGGGTCATTAAGAGACATGACAGTCGATTTTCACGTGTAAAGGCACGTAATCTTTCTATAATAGCTGTTGCAAGAGGGGAAGAAAGGCTCTGATTATTATTATCATCTCTAGCAGTATCAGAGGCCGCTGTGACGAGCCAAGGGTGTTGTGCTGCTTCGAGTAAAGTCATTCGTTGCCTAGGATCTTTGTTGAGTAATCTTTTAACGAAATCTGCTGCTTCGAGTGACACTGCATCTGTGGTCCAAGGCTCGTAGGCTAGATCTAGTTCTTGATTTTGAATTCTGTCGTAGATCACACTATCACTCCCGCCCCAAAAAGGAGGGTACCCAGAGATCAGAATAAACACTACAACGCCTAAAGACCATGCATCTGCAGCAGTACTATAAAAATCCCCTGCTAAAATTTCAGGGGCTATATAATAACTTGATCCAACTATATCTGTGACGTCTAGTCGGTCTTTAATAAATATAGAGAGACCAAAATCAACTGCACGAACATCAGATCCATCGAATCTACCTTTCTCAGAACCCAATATACTCTTTAACAAGAAATTTTCAGGTTTAATGTCGCGGTGAAGGACGCCACGGGCGTGGCAATGGGAAATGATGGAAATAAGCGTTTGGCAGGCACGAGCGGCATCTCCCTCGGTGAAATGCCTGCGTTCTATAACCAAGTCGAACAACTCTCCACCGAGACATGCTTCCTGAACGAGGAAAATATGCTCTGTATCTTCATAAACTTCATAAAGGGAGGCTATATTGGGGTGGTCGCACACCGCAGCTAAAATTTGAACTTCATTACAGACGTCTTCAAAGCTGTATTCGGGGTGGGATTTGTCTAGAGATTTAATGGCGTAGATTTCCCCAGTTTGTAAGTGGGTGGCAGAGTACACGACACCGTAATGGCCTGTGCCAAGCACACTTTTGAGCGAGTAATCACTTTCAATAGATTGGTGTCGCCATGGCACTCTATTGCTCTTGCGTGTGCCACCACCTGATTGTTGTTCATGCATAGGGGACTGCGACATCAGCCACCACGGCAGCTAGTACAGATTTCAGTTCAACAATATGTTCGTCCGAGAGAATGACTCAAGGAATTTTTGAAATTTTGAAAATGGTATGTTCTAAAGAATTGCAGGGTATTTCCGCGTTTTCAGCGAACATGTTGGCTCGCAATGTTTAGACGTGCTTCATTTATGGCGCTGAAACAGGGTTTATAGCTGACGACGTGCAGGTTGGTGCCCAGCTTCGCGCCTCAAACTTGCAAGGCCTTCATACCTTCACACCGATTTTTGCGATTATGGATGACAGCTTAAAGGTAATGCATTATTTCAATACTATCAAAAGATCAAAAATTATTGGCGGCATTGCTAGAAATGCAGGGATCATGTACGCTCGGGAAAACCGTGCTCAAATTGCCAGTGCAAAGAATGAGGGCTAGTCTTGGCGTTCAAAGCCAATACCAACGCTCAGGCATCCATGCAGTATCTTTAAACATCCCTAGAAAACGCAATGTGCGTATTCAAGCTCAAGGAGATGGTGGGTGAACTGATCACATGCTTAAAATTCAATTTGTCTCCTACTATTCCTCTTGACAATGCCCTTTCAATCATTAAACCCTAATATCATCCTTAAATTTCTCGGAAAATGCAGGTGTAGGTACTTTTGAGCAGCGTGAAGCAGGCATCAAGCTTCAATTAGAAGAGCTCAAAGACCGTGCCAAAGAATCTCACGCCGCTGCTCTTGCTGCAGCTCGCGATCAAGTCAGCGCTTCTGGCCGTTTACAAGACGAAGCTGCCAATGGGACTGCCCCATTACGTCAACGTATTGAAACTGCAATAGTAGAAATGTCTCAAGGGCTTATTGAACGTGACACTGAAGTCCGGTTACTGCTCTTGGCGGCACTTGCAGGGGAACATATCCTTTATATTGGCCCTCCAGGCACAGCTAAATCTGAATTAGGTCGTCGCTTGAGTCGACTATGCCAAGGCATATATTTTGAACGTCTTTTAACCAGATTTTCTGTGCCTGAAGAACTGTTTGGGCCACTCTCAATGAGAGCCCTGGAAGAAGATCAGTATATTAGACAAACGCAAGGCTACCTTCCTGACGCAACTGTCGCCTTCATTGATGAAATTTTCAAAGCAAATTCAGCTATTTTGAACACCTTGCTGACCATTCTAAATGAAAGGCTCTTTGATAATGGCGCTTCAAGGACTCATGTCCCTCTACTTTGCCTCGTTGGAGCGTCGAATGAACTTCCAGAGAGCGAAGAATTAGATGCACTGTACGACAGATTCCTCATTCGTAGACAAGTCTCTCAAGTCTCCCCAGCAGGGCTGTTGGAAATGTTATCTCGAGGTGGAGCAAAAAGACAAGCGGGCGCGCTCGGTCACCCAGGAGCTGCAAACCCAGATTCTGACCTTGAGGGCACAGGAGCAGTAGCACAATCTCGCGATAGAGATAGTGATACCTTCCAGCCTTTGTTAACTGTGGACGATTTCGAAATGACCAGAGCCAGAGCTGAAGCCGTCGTAGCAGTACCACCAGAAGTACTCAACGTCATAGCAGATCTCCGTTCTTATCTACAAGATAAATGCGAACCTCCAGTCTATGTGTCCGACCGTCGTTTAGTCAAAGCTGTCGCATTAATGCAGGTGGCTGCCTACACCAGCGGCAGAACCGTTTTGGCGGACTATGACTGTTTATTACTTCGCCATGTGTTATGGCAACGTCCAGAAGAATGCGAGCGTATTTACGAGTGGTTGTTAATTGCGCTTGCAGCTGATGATGGTATGCAACAGATGCAATATTTGTTGTCTGGATTATTTGGCAGAGCGTGCCGTGGGCTCGGAGATCCTGCCACTGTCGCCTCCCTGGCTGAAGAAGCGGGGCAGCTTCGTGAGACGCTAGTTAATAAATTACAAGCTGTGTATGCTTCTACGTTAGGTGGCCTTGCTGCTGGGCAGACGCTGTGGCTTGGAGAAGATGAAGCTGCTGCTGTAGGATCTGCATTGTTACCTAAATTGGAAAAGACTGTGAAAGAATTGGAGTCGCTCTTATTTGAAGTCGTTACTCTAGAGGTAAGTCATTGCTACTGATATATAAATTAATTTTAAGGTGGAGTACTGCTATTATTGTTGTTTAAGGGCGGTTTTAATTGTCTACGTAGTATATTCTATTATTATTTATTTGGGATTGGGGTGGGGGGGGTGGGGGGGGGGGGGGGTGAGGCTTCTCTTGTCGAAATATCTAGTGCCAAGAAGAGGCCTTGACTCCATGACCTCTGTTCTTGGCACTAATCTTTTTTTTTTTTTTTTTTTTTTATACTTTCTATTTTTCCAGACTGCATTAGTGGGAGGAGCCACAGCACTGGATCTTGCGCAGTTGCTGCGTGGGCAATGGGCACAATTCTTACGTGGCAACCAACAATAAATAAGAAAAGAGATTAATAGGTGTCCATTAAAAAAACAAAATCCCGGGTTGTCGCCTCCTTGCAGGTGGCTTTATTGCAGCGTAGCGATCCTGTGGTACTAGCTGAATTGATGCCAAGGCATTGGTCAGATTTTGTTAGGAATGCGCCCATGGATCAAGTGAAGCCTCTAGGAACACGATAGAAGATAAAAACAATTAAAAATTGAAACCTTGAAAAACCTTGATAAATGCAATGTGAAAAACTTTCTCTGTATAACCATTAGTCAGTACATGCAGTTATTACATCATATTATATCAAATCAACAGCATAGCTTTCGCAAAGATCATGCACTCCATTCTCTCTCATCACACCTCGTATAGATAGCCTAAAATTTTGAAGAAGAAGAAAATATTTCATTTTATTATTCCCGCCGTAAGCTTTTCAAAATTTCCGCTGGGCTACTCGTTGGCCCCCCGTTCCCACCACCTCCACCAAACAAACCACTACCTCTAGGTTCCAACTCCACTTCTAAATCTTCCAAAAAGGGTGGTGGTTGAATACGGCCCCCGCCTCTCGGGACGCCAGCTGGGGCGTTCGGTGGCATTAAATTCTCCCAACTAGGACCGTTCGCATCTGGCGCCTTGGGGAAACCCACCACACGACCTCCTTTAAATCCCTTGATACTCCGTTGTAACTCTTCAACGCTAATTCCACCGACTTCTTCTACTTTAATCGATCTCAAGTCGCCGATATTCCCAATATAAATTTGTTGGACCTTCCCCTCGGTATCCACAAACTCATTATACATTTCTCCTCCCTTATCTACTATATACATGCCTACACGAGGGTCTTCAGTATCATAATAGATATTTCCAGCTTTATCAAACATGAAAAGTCGGCCAGAAGCGTCTTGAGTGGCTGCGAGAACGTTGCCTTTTTTTGTTTTTAGCAAGGCGATGCCGCGTTGGCGGTCTACCGCAGAAAGAGGGACGCCTGCTTTGATGAAGCCGTACCATGCAGCGGTACCAGCAAACATGATGGCGGCAAGTCCACGGCGGGAGATGTTGATGTTGAGCTGTTCTGCAGGGGGTGGGGGCGGCGGCGGGGGAGGAGGGGGCGGTGGTGGTGGGGTGCGAGCGGGCGGGGCAGCAGGTAAGTTGCGACGTTGGTTTGTTTGTTGCTGAGGTCGAAATTCAGCCCTGAGGTATCAGTTGAGAAATAATGGGTTAGTTAAGAGCTCAAGGTAACTAGAATTGATCTATAATTGTGCTAATAATATGTTCTGTGTGCTCACCGAGCGGGGATGAATTTAGTTGAGCGACGAGCAGGTCTAAAGCGAGTTGCTGTTCGCAAGTTGGATGCGTCACATGCTTCCGATACTAGATACGATGTGCTGGAATTAGGTGCTTGAGCTGAAAGCCCACGGTTTATGGAGGGTCCTAACATGGCAAAAAGCATGCAATGCAATCTCAAAATTTTCGGGAATAATTTAACCTGTGTCGCGTCTCAGGGGCGTTGATTGTATTTATTTAATAAATTGAATATGCTGCATGCTTGCTGAATTGTTGAAATTAAGGGTCTTAACTTGGCCAGTCCTCAGTTTGAAAAAATCTGGAGAAGAAGGAATTATTTAAAGATAAAAGGACTTGAGAACAAAATTTTGTCCGATATAGAAATTTTGGTAGTAAATATGCAGCTTCAGGCAACCAGCACTGGCCTTCGGGCACCACATCTCCCCATATTATCTCGCCATGTATATGAAACAAGCAGATATGCTCCTAGGTAAGAGCTTATTTCTGTATACAAATCGCCGTTAAATGCAATGTTTCTTTTATTATAACACCGATCTTTACATTTTACAGGCGTAATGTCCACTGCGCAAGCTACTCTAGCAGCCAAGATAATGATCACTCCACAATTCCCGCCACAGCTGCGCTCACTAGACGCGCTCTCTTTGGGGGTGCAGTAGCCCTTGGTGCTGCAATCTCTAACCCCCCTGCATATGCAGATACCACTAGCGTTATTGATGGCCAGGGTCAAACCCGAGTTCTCCCAATCACCTCAGAAGAAGACCTCTCAATCCCTGAAAGACAAGTTTTAGAATATAACAAACGAACACAACGTCAAAATTCTGCCCCTCCTGACTTCCCTTTATTCGTCCGTGAAGGCTTTGACATGACTGTGTTGACCCCAGAAGGGTATCAGGTAACTTCTGAAGGTATTATTTACAAAGATTACGCGGAAGGTACTGGTAATTTACCAGAAGAAGGCCAACAGGTCACATTCGACTACACTGCGTACAATGAGTCTGCTGCCGTAATTGATAGCAGCTATAGAAAAGGACAGCCAGCACAGACGCGTATTGGTATCCAAGGACTTATCCCTGGGTTTGAAATGGGTATTCGTACGATGAAACCAGGTGGAAAGCGTCGTATTGTTGTACCTCCAGAGCTTGGGCCACCTGTCGGGCCATCAACTTTTTTTTCGGCAAAGCAATTTGAAGTGTTTGATGTGGAGTTGAGAGCGGCAAAGACGTGTGTAAGGCGTACTGTAGGCATGTTCTCAGATGTAGTTTGTGAATAGAAAGCTTTTATTCTTATATTTCGTTAAAATTTAAATCTCTTATATATAAAGAAAACTAAAGAAAGAAACTTGAAGCACACGTCAGTCTTCTAAACTTTTTTTTTTTGGCAAAAGCTAGAAAGAGAAGAGTTCGTATCCTTAATTCTTTGATTAATTGTTTATCAAAATAGAGAACAAACACAGTTTCATTCATTTCCAATACAAAATGGCGAGGAATGACAGGACCAGCAAATCGTCGAAAGCTTATTCATTTAAAAAATAATTAATGCAAGACAATGAGGGGAGAGGTACAGTGTGTAGTACAATATTTGGTGGTAGATCCCAAGAAGAACTCAGAAATAGCACCCCTTTGGTGCTTGGCCATGCATACAGCAGCAGCGTTCAAGGCAGTGGCTCTTTTCACAATAGCCTCACCTGAAGAAAAGAGAAAGACATTTTAAAAATTAAAGACGACCGTCGGAACTCACTCAATTTTTTGTAAATTCAATCAGACCAATTTAGATTAAATCAAGGGGTTTAAACTTACCAATGCTATCCGCATCTGTCAAGAAGTGCACGATCTCCACTTGATAAGGGATGTTCCTTGATGCAAGTTTAGTAACAAAGCGCGATTTCATCATCTCTTTAGCTTCGGAAATGTGTTTCAGGTCGGTGGCTGGGTCAGGGTCAACTGTGACGATGCTATCCATGGCAAACCCACCAATGACTTCTGGCATGGGAACAGGGATGACATGGAGCAAATGGAATTCATCACCCTCTCGGTAGAGATTTTCGATAGCCCACTCAAGGACCTTCTCGGATGCCTGCATTGGGTTGAAAAATATCAGAGATTAGCTATAGAACATGTAGTTACAAGTCGCAGGGACCGAATCTTATCAAAGAGAATAGCATCTTATGATGATTTAGGATCAATGTGAAGCCTCAAAGATGGTCTATTTGAGGAGAAAAAGAGGCCAATCTCAGTCTGAGTTGCTGTCATTGTCAAGTGAAGAAGCACGCCAATTTCCATCTCGACAGCAAGGCTGACAGGGTCAGCTTTTTCATACAAATGATCAAATAGTTAGACTTACGTCAGTGTTGTCCACTGCGATGAGGATATTACGAGGCATAGTTAATTAAATGCAATTAGTTAGTAGCTTATATTTCGGTGCGCAGGCGTAGGGCGCTGGATCGGATTACAGGTAATTGGGGGAAACAATCTGCTTTTAATATATAGCATATAAACATTGCAGCGTTGGGTTTAAAGACGCAGCCTACCGAGCGGAAGCGTGCCAGCGTGGCAGAATTTTGCTAGAAAGTCGCCGGAAGAGCACAGATAAAACTACTAGCCACTTAGATCATTTACTGCAATAATTTCATGCCCAAGAGATGCAGTGTGATAGTGAAGGGATTATCATAGCAGTTCTCGTGAAAATCTTCAGAGAAAAGCCTATATATATAATACTTTACAGGCCGTCGCCGTCCACCGCTCCGGTAAATAACTTCGCACGCTCATGCCCTGAACAGGTGGCTACGCCGGCCTGGCAATTTCTTCATAGCATTCAATAACGATGAGCTATGCTGGAAAACGGAACATATAATCACTTCACTAAGTCTGCCCATACCTGCCCTTCAGCCACTTCTTTCTTTGAAAGCCACAGACAAAATGGAGGCGGGCTTAAACCAATGCAATTCAAATCAGGCGATTATAGAAATCACGATAAACATAAATTGTCTTCTCCTTCGCTGCCTGAAGGAGCACCCAAAACGCGCATGCATCATACGCAATAAAATTTTTCTATATACTATATTGTTGTTTCTCGCCGAGTGAAGCTTCTAGGCGCTATAATATATTAAAGGAGAGCATTTACGTGCCTCTCCTCCTCCCTTGGCCGCTTTTTTATAGTCAGGCTTTGTGGATTTCATCTACCGCCATGCCTGCTGCATTTAGCCAACGATTAGGAGCCTCGGTGCGGCTAGCGCAGCCCTCCACATCCTTGAGCTTACCTTCGCTATTATTAACATCTGCATCTAAAAGTTCAGCTCACCGGCGACGTCTTTGGTGTGCTGCAATTGCTTACGATGACCGCTCTACTTCTGTGGCTGCTCTTCCTAAAGTGCCTGCTCCATCCACAACCCTACCCCTAACCAATGGCGAGGTCGTTGTAGAGAGAGCAGAGCATGAGGTTCCGGAAGGTGTAGGTGATAAAGAGCGCACTCGTCGTATGAAAATTAGTGCTGCTAATAGAGGTCGCACGCCTTGGAATAAAGGTCGTAGTTTACCCGAAAGCGTCCGTGAGAAAATCAGGCAACGCACCTTTGAGGCTATGCAACGACCAGACGTTCGTGCTCGTATGGCTGAAGCCAACCAGCACCGCCCTCCTCACCGCCAAGAAGTCAAAGATCGAATCCGGTCTGTTCTCAAAGAGCGAGTTGCAGAAGCCAAGGCCGTAATTTCTGCAGAAGCAAGTAAAATCTTGGTAGCTATGGCAGCAAGTAGTGATCCCGTTGAACGTGCCATGTCTGAACAAGAAGATGCCGTTGAAATCGTTTCGAGAGTTACTTGGCGTTTCATCAAAAGAGATTTTGAGACGACATTTGAAAAGTGGGAAAAGAATGATTGTGGCTTTAGAACCTATATGGTGACACGATTTGCTGAATTAGCTGAAAGAGGGATAAAACGGCGGGCTGCTTCTGGAGCTATTCGTCGCAAATCGGCTACAAAATCCTCTTCTGGAAAGGTGAGGAGAGCGGTGGCGACTCAGAAAAAGTTGCAAGATGCAAAAGAAAAGTTGGCTCAAGCAGAGACAGCATTAGCAAATGTACTTCCCATGAAGCCAAAGCTCGCTGGAAATCCTGAAGCGTTGCAAAAAGTGATCAATATTGAAGCTGCTGTGCCCAAACTTAGAGACCAGGTGGCTGCCTTGCAAGACGCTATGGCCCCATTGCAACAGTATTTGACTCCCACACCTACCTCAGCAGCTGGATTTGTGATGCAACAGCAAGCAGCAGCAGCTGCTGAAACTGCAGCAGAAAAGGCAATCGAAACTGCAGCGGTGGCTGAAGCAGCGCAGGCAGCAATGGTAAGGAATGGATCGAGTACAAATGTGCATGCTCAGCGGTAATACTAAAACAAAACAAAATAAAAACAAAATCGAGAATACCGGTACTCGACTTTTCAATTTTCTTTGTTTTTTTCCTTTAGAGTCACCAACTGATTTTAGATTAGATGCGCCAAGGCCAATGCAGCGAGAGTATAATTAAAAGTACTGTACGACCTCTGCTTAAAAACTAGTTTTGTAAATTTCAGTTTATAGTGTTCCCCCACGTTTGTTGTAATGGCTCTTTTCTTTATATTAACACAAAAAGAAACAGATGGTTTAATTTAAAGTAAAGGGCAGTTTATTTACGGAAATATAAGTAAGAAGGGAGTGGTCTTGTAATGCTTTGTTTCAATTACGAGCTCTCTACCTTCAAGGCGTTCCTTCATCAGCTGCCAGTTCCCGCAGTCTCGCGGCAATATCCACAAAGCTTAGTCTCCTAGAAGGGTTTCTGTCCATGCATTTCTTTAGCAAGTCAATGTAACGATCTATTGTCCTTGGAGAAGTTGCCTTTGGCCCAGGAAGGGCGCTGGGATCGGGCACAGGCAGCCCGTCGCCTTTCAAAATCGCCCCAGGAATCTGCAATGAAAACTAAAAAAAAAAAAAACTTGTTATCTGAGGGCGAGATGCAGAAAACTGTACTTTATTATATTAACACCATTTGGCATTAACCTTACCATAAACTGATTGATGTGAGTCCAAGGAAGCTCCCACGTTAAAAGCTCCCACATGACAACACCAAAGGAGTAGACGTCGCTCGCAGGGAGCCATTTCCCCGTCTCAAGTACTTCTGGAGCAAGCCAACGTGCGTTCATATTGCTCGATGTGCTCCCTGCGTGGGTCTCTGTGGTCACTTCTTCCATCATTTTACTCAAACCCAAATCTGCTATCTTGACTCTCCAGGCAGAGTCAACGAGCAAGTTGAGAGATTTGAGATCTCTGTGAAGAATTGGTGTCCGTTGATGAAGATGCACCATACCTGCTGCTGCATCGATGAGCATACTTAAGCGACGCACCCATATTAAATTGGCAGCCAGATTTGGGTTACTTTTGCACTTCTTCATTGTGTCAAACAAGGAACCTCGAGAGCACAACTCTGTCACCATGCATGGCGGGTCAGAGCACATACCCAAGAAAGCAACGACGTGAGGGTGCCTAATTCCGGCCAACAAGTCCGCCTCGTCTTTGATCTTTTTCAACAGCATTGTTGAAAACTCAATCTCTGACTCGATGCTTCCGCCAGGAAAGGTGAAGCGTTTGGCAGCAACTTCAGAACCGTGCCATGTTGCACGGTAGACTTCGGCGTATGAACCTCGGCCGAGCAACGTACCAAGCTGTAATTGATCAAAAGGAATGACCCAAGTCTGGTGAGAAACGGATCTTCTTTGCTCAAGGGAAGGTATCGCCCCGGCTTCTGGTTGGAACGTTTGCACAGGGGCTGTAGGCTCTGAGATGGTATTTGTAGCAGTAGATGGCCATGCCAACGGGGAAGCTATCGATGATCCAGAGGCGTGTATTGCAGGTGCTTCAGCTGAGCGAGGGGTCTCGTTGTGTCTCTTTTGCTCAAGCCTGGCTAGATGCCTTTCAAGGGACTGTTTTATTTCCTTTTTACCTTTACCTTTCACGTGCTCCAATGTTTTTTTAATTTGGTCAATATCATCGACATACTGCAATAACACCTCAATACAGGCAACCTTTCTACTAACATCATAATGAAGGAAAGACAACATCAATGCTGTCTTTCCTTCATTATCAGCAGCATTCACATCGGCACCATGCTTCAGTAACACCTCAAGATAGTCAACTTTCCCACCAGAGGCTGCCTCCATCAATGCTGTCTTGCCGTCATTATTGGTAACATTCACGTCGGCACCATGCTTCAGTAACACCTCAAGATAGTCAACTTTCCCACCAGAGGCTGCCCAGTTCAATGCTGTGTTGCCGTGATTATCAGCAACATTCACATCGGCACCATGCTTCACTAACACCTCAAGACAGTTAACGTCTCCATTAAAGACTGCCAACATCAATGCTGTACAACTGTGATTATCACAATAATTCACATCGGCGCCATGCTTTAGTAACAGCTTAACACAGTCTACATATCCTTCTTTTGCTGCCTCCATCAATGCTGTATGTCCTTCATTATCCGCAACATTCACATTGGCACCATTCCTTACCAAGCGTTCTACCTTGCCGATATTGTTGACCCGTACGGCCTCAAGAAGTTCCAAGTCCAAGCTTTCGGAAGAGAAACAACTACCCATCAAAAGTGAATTCCAAAGTAAATGGCTCAATGTGCAATAGCCAAATATCGATTAGCGCCACACAACTCTTTGACGCAGTGTGGATTATCTCAGCGGTCTTCCAAAATTACCTGCCGCTTTGCACAACTATTAGTAGAGCCAACCTTGTCTTGAATCTGTCAGGACCGTTCTCTAAAGAATCAGTCTCTAAAACCAGGATTTTTTTCAATCACCTGTAGCAATCGCTTTTTTGATTAGTCAGGCAACACGGAGATCTTCTACATATATAGCAGAGAGCCTGCCTGCCTGGAGCTTCAGCAACTTTGGCCCTCTGGTCCCCGTCGCATCTTTTAGTTACTCACTTGCTCATGCACATTCTCTTAAATTAAAGAGCGCCTAGGATACCTGGATCTGAAGGGCTCGGTTTTAAATGCTAGGATTTGTTTTTAACCTACTGTGTAAGAAAGGATCATCATCATCAGCTCGAGGTTACACCGCTGTATCTATTATTTTATTTCGAAAATGCAGCTTGACAAGAATCATAGGGTAACTTACCTCTCCTGTGAATATACACACAAAGTTAAAACGCTGGCTTTGGGGGCACCTGGTACGAAGATTAAGTACCAAAAAATCTTTCACTCCTTGCCAATGAGGGCAATTAATTCAATGCTCATCAATTTGAACGGTATCACGCCGAAAGTTTTGCTCTTAAAAAGCTGCAGCAATTAGTATCGTTGAATTTATTTACAAATTATCAGAATAGAAATTTAGTTTCTTAACGCTTTTAGTTATATCTTTTTTTTGGTTTTCTTTTTTTCTTGGAATCCTCCAATCCTTGCCAGCGTCTGCAGACCAATGACATCAATTACATTTCAAACTCAGGCGTGAGTAGACAATAAAAGATGATCATCACGACATCCAACGTAAATAGCACCTCTATTAGCAGCAATCTGACCATAAACTATAGTTGAAAAACTAGGGGCGGGCAGCTGAAAACGACCGGCAATGTTGAACATCACCGCCCTGCAGCTGCCATCTTCGCTCTGGCTAGTGTTGCTGGTATTTAAGCAAAGTACCTGCCCATCAGATGCGCTTACTAGGATATCAATACAGTCTCTAGCCTCTATATCTTCATCTGTTGATAAATAAGAATCAGGCTCCAGTAACAACAACCCTGTGATGGCACCACCACCACCACCACCACCAATTGCAATCACTTGATAGCGGCCCTGTATTGAACCATCTGCCACTCCAAGCCACGTTACTTGCCCACTACGAGACCCCACCAGTATCATATTTATCTTTGCAGAGTAAACAGCAAATCTTTAGTCCGGCGAGGGTCCAAAGGAAGAAAGGCGCAGCCTGACCTCGCCGCCGCCGCAAAAAAACCAATACTGGCTTTAGAACTTATATGGGGACACGATTTGCTGAATTAGCTGAGGGAGGAATAACAAGGGGGACTGCTTCTGGAGCTATTCGTCGCAAATCCTCTTACTGCAAAGTCCTTTTCGGCAAAGGTGAGGAGAGAAAACAAGAAATATTTAAAGGAGTCTCGCGTGGGATCTCTTTTACTCAAGCTTGGCTAGATGCCTTTGCAGGGACTGTTTTATTTCCTTTGTAGCTGCACAATCCACGTGTACGAAGCAGGGTACCTCCAATGCGGTTTTTATTTGGTCAATATCATTGACATGCTTCAATAACACCTCGAGACAGTCAACATGTCCATGAGAGGCTGCCAACATCAATGCTGTCCGCCCGTCATTACAAACGAAATTCACATCGGTGCCATGCTTCAGTAACACCTCAAGACAGTCAACTCTTTCATAATATGCTGCCCACATCAATGCTGTCCTGCCGTCATGAACAGCATAATTCACATCGGCGCCATGCTTCAGTAACACATCAAGACAATCGGCATGTTCATTATCCGCTGCCCAATACAATGCTGTCCTGCCGTGATTATCAGCAACTGTCACATCAGCACCATCCTTCAATAACACCTCAAGACAGTCTACATATCCTTCTTCTGCTGCCTTCATCAATGCTGTCTTGCCGTCATTATAAGCAACATTCACATCTGCACCATGCTTCAATAACACCTCGAGACACTCAACTTTTCCATTGGAGGCTGCATCTATCAATGCTGTCCGCTCGTGATTACAAACAGCATTCACATCGGCACCATGCTTCAGAAACACCTTAAGACAGTCGACATGTCCAGTAAATGCTGCATACATCAATGCTGTCCTGCCGTCATGATCAGCATAATTCACATCGGCGCCATGCTTCAGTAACACATCAAGACAATCGGCATGTTCATTATCCGCTGCCCAATACAATGCTGTCCTGCCGTGATTATCAGCAACTGTCACATCAGCACCATCCTTCAATAACACCTCAAGACAGTCTACATATCCTTCTTCTGCTGCCTTCATCAATGCTGTCTTGCCGTCATTATAAGCAACATTCACATCTGCACCATGCTTCAATAACACCTCGAGACACTCAACTTTTCCATTGGAGGCTGCATCTATCAATGCTGTCCGCTCGTGATTACAAACAGCATTCACATCGGCACCATGCTTCAGAAACACCTTAAGACAGTCGACATGTCCAGTAAATGCTGCATACATCAATGCTGTCTTGCCTCGGTTATTGGCATCATTCACATCGGCACCATGCTTCAGTAACACATCAAGACAATCGACATGTCCACTAGCGGCTGCCCACATCAATGCTGTCATTCTGGGATTATCAGCAATATTCACTTCGGCGCCATACTTCAGTAACACCTCAAGGCAATCAACTTTTCCATAATATGCTGCCCAATATAATGCTGTCCTACCTTTCTTATCAGCATAATTCACTTCGGCGCCATGCTTCAGTAACACATCAAGACAATCGGCATGTCCATTAAGGGCTGCCAATGTCAATGCTGTGCCGCCTTTCTTATTGGCAGCATTCAAACCAGCGCCGTGTTCCAGTAACGCCTCAACGCAGTCAACTTTTCCATGAGAGGCTGCCAACGGCAATGCTGTATGTCCTTCATTATCAGCAACATTTACATCAGCGCCATTCCTTACCAAGCGTTCTACCTCGCCGAGATCGTTAACCCGCACAGCCTCAAAAAGTTCCATGTATAAATGACTCATCAATAGTAAATTCCAAAGGGATCAATATGCGAAACCCAACTAAACCATGAATTAGCGCCACACAACTCTTTGACAAAGTGTGGATTATCTCAGCTGTCTTCTAAAATTATCCGCCGCTTTGAACACCGAACTGTACCGCTGCACAACTAGAGCCAACCTTGTCTTGAATCTGTCAGGACCGTTCTCTAAAGAATCAGTCAGACTCAGTCTCCGAAAACAGGACCTTTCTATCACCTGTAGCAATCGCTTTTTTGATTAGTCAGGCAACACGGAGATCTTCTACATATATAGCAGAGAGCCTGCTGGAGCTTTAGCTCGAGGTTACACCGCTGTATCAATTATTTTATTTCGAAAATGCAGCTTGACGAGAATCAAAGGGTTACTCACCTCTCTGGTGAATAGGCACACGAAACTCTGGCTTTGGGGGCACCTGGTATTTAATCTTTCACTCCTTGCCCATGAGGGCAACCAATTGAATGTTCATCAATTTGAATAGTATGACCCGAAAGTTTTGCTCCTAAGAAAGTTGCAGCAATTAGTATTATTAAATCTATATACAAATTATCAGAATAGAAATCTAGTTGCTTTACGCTTTTAGTTCTCTTTTTTATGGTTGTCTTTTTACCCTCCAATCCTTGCTGGCGTCTGAACCAATGCTTGGATGACATCAATTACATTTCAACCTCAGGCGTTTGTAGACAATAAAGATGATCATCACGACATCCAACGTAAATAGCACCTCTATTAGCAGCAATCTGACCATAAACTATAGTTGAAAAACTAGGGGCGGGCAGCTGAAAACGACCGGCAATGTTGAACATAACCGCCCCGCAGCTGCCATCTCCTCTCTGGCTGGTGTTGCTGGTATTTAAGCAAAGTACCTGCCCATCGGATGTGCTCACTAAAATACCAATACAGTCTCTAGTCTCTATATCTTCATCTGTTGATAAATAAGAATCAGGCTCCAGTAACAACAACCCTGTGATGGCACCACCACCACCATTTGCAATCACTAGATAGCGCCCCTGTATTGAACCATCTGCCACACCAAGCCACGTTACTTGCCCACTACGAGACCCTACAAGTATCATATTCATGGTAGCAGAGTAAACAGCAGGAATATAATATCCACCAGGGTCGATCATTCTATGCCAAAGTTCTTTTCCAGTGTCAGCATCCACCACCATCACCGCTCCCGATGCCATCACCACGACAACGAGCAACTGTGTTGCTGCCGCTGTTGCTGTTGCGAGATTTGGGGAAGAAGGAGGAGAAAAATAATCTGTGTTTAGAGTGTTTATTATAGTCGGTGCAGCCAAGATAGGGGACCCACAATCATGTTTCCAGAGAACACTGAATTCAAGTTGTTGTGACCTCGTGCACGTGGCTGCCATTTTTAATTCTTTTGCCATCACAGCCATCAATGTGCCATCCAAGCAGGCTACACATACGAACGAATCATGCACTACGATACCAGCAGAAACTGCAGCAGGTAAAGGCAGCGTAGCTACGATTTGAGCTTGATTGTTAATTACTATTAATTTCTTGCCGTGCCCTGCTGCCCAAATAAGATTCTTCTTATCACTTAGAAGATCCACAGCAGGCGCAGCACGCATCCCACCACCGCCAACATCAATACCACCAGTACTACTTTCTTGAAAGACCTCTTCACCAGTGGAAGAGTCTAGATATTTAATTTTACCAGAGTTCAAGCCAACAGCCAGCACTTTAGCTGCACCTGCCCCCGCAGCCTCCTCCATGGGTGCCTCATTTCCTGCTCGCAAAGAGTCGATAAGCACCATTCCTGGATCGGGTTGCTCATTGGGTATATCGGTGCTCCATATAACCTCGCCAGAAGAAGCATCAAAGCAAGATACATCACCGCCATGTGATGCAGCAAAGACTGCTGCACGCTCAGTACGAGGAAAGCTAACAACACTGTGTTCATTGTCAATGCTATTCCTGTTAGCATGCTGGTTCTGCTGCTGTAAAAGTAGAGGAGGTGCATCGACACAGCCTTTCATTTTAGAACGCCAAAGAACTCGAAGCTCAGGAATATGAACGCTAGGAGCTCGGAGCTCTTTCGTCATGGTGCCCTCAACCCGCTGTTGTTTATTATGTAAGCTTTGAGAAGAAGAAGAAGCAGCAGCAGCAAGGGTGCGTACAGTTGGATTTTGAAATATCTTTTCTACTTTAATTCCCAGTATTTCAGCAATAGTCACCGCGGTCACAGAGGTACCTCCTAGCACCGTAAATAGATTATTCATTGGCTCAAAGTCATTGTGGCCAAGGGCAGCAGCAAAGGCTTGGTGCACCTCAGCTTCAGACAATGGCCTGGTTTTAATGCGCTTTGACCTGCCTTGTGGTACATCAACACCAAGTATTGATTCTGATTGTGCCAAACGTGGTGGTGGGAGAGCGCTGCGGTCAATCTTTCCTCCTGAAGACCGAGGCAGTTTGACCATGATTTCAAAATAAAAATCGATTTCAGCACGTGCTGAGATCACGTGGTTAGAGGCACACAGAGATTTCAACTCGTCTTTTAACTCATGCCAGCACCCTTCATTCAATCTACCAACAAAATACCTATCGTGTAGCTCTATATACACACCTAAAACTCTCTTCTTCATTTCCTCCTCTTTTATCACCACTGCGGCTGCTGGCCACATTTTCACAGCCACAGCATGCACAGCATGATGTCCTCGAATCACCTCTTCCACTTCCGACAGATCTACTCTCACTCCGTTAATTTTAATTTGTAAATCTCTTCTGCCTAGAATACATAGCCTGCCTTGGGTGTCTATACCGCCAACATCACCAGAGCGGAAAAATAAAGTTGTGCCAATACAACAATTTCCTTCTTCTTCTTTTTTCTTACTTTTTGCCACAATAGCAGTGCCAGATGGAGGCATAGTACTTTTCTCAAGAGATCCTAGGCAATAGGATGCACCTTCTTGAGTATCTACTTGAATAAACTTATTGCCTAGGTAAACATGGCTATCAACATTGACGGTAACAGGAAGGGAGGCATCATTAATTTTTGAAGAACGATGGTCATAATACCCTAAATAGCCAGCTGCTACACCCCACCCACCGAGCAGCACCTCGCCTACGGCACCAGGACACGCGTGTACCAGTTCAACATCCCCTTCGCAACCATCATCGTCTTCTTCCTTTATTTTAGCTAAAACCACGACAACGCCTTTTATTGGCAGCCCAGCAGGCACAGCAGCTGAATTAATTTTGGAATTCAGTATCGGAACTAGGTTGCTGCATTCTAGGATCGTCGCATCAGCAGCTACCTCAGTCGTTCCATACAAATTCAATATTCGACATTCTTTAGGGAGAAGCATGCCTTGCATGTCATCGAGTAGCTGCCAAGGAAGCTGCTCACCACTACTGACAACCTGACGTAGCTTCAGTTGCTGCCTCCTCTCTTGATTTCTCGTCTCTTCACCGTAACAACAGCAGGCGCTGACCATCTGCTGCCATACTGTAGGTACAGCAGTCATATGTGTCACCTTGTACTGTATCAGACTGTCTACCAAAGTGTACGGGTTGACTGAAATGGAAAATTGTATTGCCAAAATGATGGCGGTACCACCAGAAAGGAGAGGTCCAAAAATTTCCCAAATGCTATCTACAAAGCAAGGATTTGTTCTAAACGCTACAACATCACCTTTTTGGAACGGATACGTATCTGCCATCCATTTACATCGTTGATAGACACCCAGAGCTGTGCCGCAGACACCAGGTGGACTACCGGTGTTGACAGACCCGGTGGAGCCAGAGGTGGTAATTACATACGCAATGCTGTTTGAACTCGTAGTTTTGTTACTCCCTCTTTGGTGATTTTTGAGTACAGCTATTGATTCATCGAGTGCTGCTTTAGTTGATATTTTGCGTGCTGAGGCTATTGTTTCAGACGTGATGCTCACCAAGAGGCAGCAAGGCGTCGGGTTCCTGGTCTTGTCGTTAAAGACAGAAGGAGCTAGTGGAGGAGCTCCACAGGCCCCTAAAACACCAGTATCCTTTTCTGCGTAGAAAATGCATCTTGGTCGAAAATTTTCGAGTACATTTAGCAGCTTCTCTTTAGGCCAGCGAGGGTCTAAAGGAAGAAAGGCACAGTCTGAGCTCACCGCCGCCAGCACCGCTCCCACAAAAATTGCAGAATTTTCAAGATATACCGCAATAAGATGCTGTTGAGATGCATCATTGCTATATATAGAGTCTGAAAACGTTGATAATCCGCGCAGCTGGTGCGCTAGAGCTAAAAGTTGTATGCCAGTCCAATGATTTGACTGATCAAAATTCGCTTCAATCAATGCGACAGTACCGCCTGCAAGGGTCAGCGCCTCCTCCAACTCCTTCCATAGCTCATCTAAATGCATTCCTACGTTACCATGGGTTTTAATTTCCCTCAATTTTGGCTGACAACAGTGTTTTTTACCTGGCAAAGCAGGCCTGCTACGCCCCACCGTGAATGAACCACACATCCATAAAAGGTTTACATCGCGCTGGAACTAAGCACATTGTCTCCGATTCATTCACAGTGCCTTCAACCTTCCTTTAAATTTAACTATTTCGCTCAATTATTTCATATTTCTTTCAAAATGATGAAGATGATGAACATGCACCGATCCTCTTTAGCCGTCAAGGCCTCTGCCTCTACTTCTAGCAAATCAGCTCCTTCTGCTGCCAAAACCACCAAGGCCTTGAACATTACTAAGTCCAACCTCGTTGGATCTCAGGGAGGCTCCGCTACTCGCAATGTGGACGGCGTTGTAAGTAATCTTGTTTTTATAAACTCGAAATATTGAATATTTCGCATTGTGAAAGCCTCCATACTATAATGTTTTCTTCTCTATATACACAACTGCAGGTTTATACCATCAAGTACGATGCTGAGAAGGATACTGTCATCATTAAGGATCTTGTAAATCGCTTTGTGTATGATGCTGAAGTAGGCGAGAAGGACAACCGTATTTCCTTGATCTGGGAAACTGCTACCCCTCTTGCCGGTCCACCTTCTTTCCAGCAACTCCAGATGGTCCTCAAAGGAGATGGCCCGGGCCCTGAAATCATCAATGGCCGCGTCGCCATGGCCGCTTTCTTAGGTATCAGTGTTGTTGAATTAATCTCTGGTCAGACTGCTTTTTCCACTTTAGCTACCCCTGTCGGTGCTGCATCTGCCATTACATTGGCTCTCCTCACATTCGCTGCTTCCATTGCTCCTGCTTTCACTGGAAAGGTGTCCATTGATAAAGTTTTCCCCAACACCAACGCCTCTTACCCTGATCAGCAGCTGCCTTATTACTTTAGTCCCTTGGCTGAGAGCATTAATGGACGTGCAGCTATGATTGGTGTCGCTGCTTTATTCATTAATGAAGCTATCCGCGGAACTCCTGTTTTTTAGAGCTTTATTCTTATTGGATGAAAATGACCTCTACGAAAAGATAGGGAATTCTCTTCAGCTTTATCAATTGTATTGTATTCTTTTGTTTAATCTTTCTCAAATTTTTGCTATTTTTTTATAACTAAATTCCGCGTATATCTCTTATTCTTTCCATTTTCATTGATTAAATTTAATAAAAACAAATAATATGATGTATTCAAATTCAATTTAAGACGGATAAATATAAATAAAATCAAGTTTTTAAAATTTTTTAATATCGAGAGTATCAAACAATCAACACCAATAGTATAGGTGTTGACTATTTTATTCTATGAAAGAATAGAGAGAGAAGGCGAAACTAAGCAGAGCAGAAGAGAAAGACGCGTATGCCCACTACCTACCGCTCCCCGACAGCGTTGTTCCTTCTTCAGCACGACCCCCATTTAAATTAATAGCTGGTCTAAAAGCAATGCAATCTTCAGCCCCACATTTGCAGCCATCATCAAACTTAAAGCTAGCATAATCTTCCCCATAATCCCACGTTAATTGCGTAAACGGTGCAATATCTTCAGAGGCAAAAACTGATATTTTGGGCATTTTGGGATCGTGATGTTCCCCTAAAACAGGCTGTGCAAAGCAATTGGGAGCGCAAGAATGGTTTAAAAACGCAGCAATGTTGCGTTTTCTCAACCCACATACGACATACTCGGTATTATCCGCTGTTCTTGTATCCTCGGTGGTATTTCCTTCCCAATCGCGATCTGGGCGCACCGCCATGTCCATGGAATAGTCCCCATTATGATCTTCTTCTTGGCACAAACGATTAAAGACATCTGCTTTGTAGATTTCTCCATAATAATCGCATATAAATGCAAATTGAGGAATCATATCGAGGGAGCGAACGCCCCACCCGCGCCCGTCGTTCGTTTTGAAAATTTCAAGACGATAGCGGATTCCTTGTTGAGTTAAAGCTTGAGGGCATTTCCTACCTAAAGAACAGCCTGTCCAAGGGCCACATTCGTACACAACAGGGAGCGCTTCACGTAACTGAACTAATTTACCATTTCTGGACTCTAAATACGGTAAACGCCCGTGATTTAATCTTGCAATATAGGCGTGAGGGTCGTTTTTGAATTGCTGAGGCAGTACAGGTGCTGGAGGAGGTACAACCCCTTTTGTATATTTATACTCTGTAACGTAATCAACAGTAGGTTTCCATTGTTGACGAGTTAAAGTATTCAATGCTTGGGATGTAATTCCACGGTTTACACCCAGCAGTACAGATTCTTCTGGTATTCTTTCTAAAGCAGTACATGCCGGTATTTCGTTATCATCCGTTTCATTGACAGCAGGGATAGGAACCAGTTCCTGGCCATTTGTGATATCTAAATCAACAATACCAGGACGGCCTAATGGTACAAGCTTTTTTGGGGCAGACATGCCGCCAAATTTGACAGCTTGAGAAAGAAGATCACCTTGCCCAGGGCGCCGAACGAGCCGGAATCTGTACACAAGATGACCTTCTTTGCCTGGTTCTAGCCAGTATTCTACCACATCATATAACCCATCAAAGATAAGAACAATGCCATAGATACCGTTCGTATCTTTATTCTTACGTGTCACACGCACAGGTAGACCTAATCTGATATTTCCAACAAGCGCTTCGTTCCCTCGTGTAAGTTCTTGAGCTGCCACTTGCTTTTTATTTCCCAACAGATCATTTCCACCTTCCCCAGTGAAAATCAGCTCATCGCCACTGTCTTTATCGTCTTCATAGCATCCAGCGCAGACGATAGATGCAGCAACTGGAATTCCAAGGCCAGTTACATCTTTTGCAATAATCTCAATTCCCGCAACCGGCATGAGATGCATTCCCACACAAGACATCTCAGAACGAGCATAAAACCGTTGATTTACACGAACACCAGCGACAAAACCCACTCTTTTTGATTGATGTACTGCAATTTTTTGTTTCTTCATCCAGGACTCGGTCACTCTATCAGGACGCTTGGACAAGGCTTTCCCGGTGACTGGGTCAATGCCCCCCGTTGCCTCTACACGAGCAGTTTCATCAAGTTCAGCTTGACGATAGTGTTTATAGTACTGCTGTTTGCATTCGTGGATGACTTTCACTGCTGCAGGGCTTATGTCGGGGGTTTCATAGACAGGGACGGCAAGTGCGCTTGCTACTTTGCGCCAGGGTTCCTGCCCTGGAGGGTAGACATGACGAGTATTCTGCTCTACTTCAGGAGGAAGCAGTTCTAAGACTTCAGCAGAAGGACGTTTCCCTTTTTTCTGAGTGTTGTTCTTATCTTTTGGAGACTTGACCTTCTCTTTATTTAGAAGGCCAGTGTTCTTTTCTGCAGATGCTTTTTTTCCTGCTGCTGCTGCTGCTGCTGCTGCTGCTGCTGCTGCTCCACTTCCGGATGCATTGCGGTCTGCGTTTTCTCTGCTATATCCAGGTGAATTGTTACGAAATCTGAGATTATAAGGCAACAAAAGATCACTCTCATCATTATCGCCGTCGTTGGTTTCAAAAGATGACAAGCTTTCATTTTCAGAAGACGTTTGCTCTTCATGCTCTTCAGATATAATTCTACCTCTATTAACAACCCTGAACCGGTCTTCTTCTTCCTCCTGGTCTTCAGAGGAGGGGGTGTATATGGAACGCCTAGGAGGAGACTTCAACGAGCTCTTGCTGTTATTGGCAATGGCCTTAACCTTGCGTGCCTTGGAAACCGTGTTGCCTTCTTTGGAAGAGCCTGCCACCGCCTTCCGTTTGGCAGGAGTCTTGGTAGTCGCTGCCTTTTTGGACGTGGTGGTGGGCTTTCGCACCACTCCAACTGCAATACCTGCCCTTGCAACAGCAGCAGCTCTCTCAACGATCAATACTGTTTCATCTTTATTCAAATGTTCTCTGTCACCATCGTCATAGACGACGAGAAAGGCTTTTAATTCGGCACAATAACATTTGACCTTGCCGCTAAACGGCCTGTGGAGACGGAAGAATAGAAAAATATAAATGTTAGAATTATTGGGGGAAAATACAGCCAATGAGACATAAATCTATGTTCTGGAAGTATTAAATACCTAATCACGCCTGTAGAATCATCTTCTACAAAGTCTTTCAGCACTTTTTTTCCTACGAGATCCTTGAGATCAAAATTGTCTGCATGAATCAAGGAGTTTAGAAGGTTATTTGAATAAATACGCGCCTGAAAGTCTAGTGTAATATTTTAATGCGATGATTGGTCTGGTTTGGGTATGCTTTGCAAGCCGTGCTCACCTTCTTGCCCGTTTTTAACCATGATTGCTCGCTCCCGTTGGGCCAAGGAGAAAACCAGAGTCGGGTTTACTGTCAAGTATTTATAATTTAGCAATCGAATTATATGTCAAAAGATTGGATGATTTGTATGTCTTTAAATGAGCGAAGATATCCCAGAAAATTCAAATTTAATTCTTTTTTGGCCTTTTGCAAATGCGCCTTTGCAAATTTTGATGGCATAAGCCAGATCGAGCTAAAACAGCGTCTAACATCATTATTACGAGTTTTCTGACAAAACCCACACCGCAAGTCCGCGAGGCGTTGGGCTAAGAGCTCCTTTTGAAAACTTACAACTGCGCCATGAAAATTGCGTTAGGCGGGAAGTCCTCGACCGGGCTTGCACGCTCTGGATCTTCTCGCAGTGCAACAATATATACTATGAACCAACCGAGGACGCGACACAGCGGTGCTTGTCACCTTAAGCGCACGTCTATAACCGTCAATGCATTTATGTCAACCAAACAAGACACTGTCAAGCTGCCTATTGACTTCTACTCCCTGCTGCAAATCAATCCTGGTGTCAGCCGTGAAAGCGTCAGCCGGGCTTATGAAAGGCGAGTTTTCCCCCGTCATAGAACAAAGCATCGCTGATTTTGCTGAGATCAAAGGATTCCAGCAAGATTAATACTAAATAACCGCTTACCAATTCTCCACTATTCCTTAACCATGCAGGGCTCTCAATAACCCTCCTGATGTAGGCTACAGCTCCCAAGCTTTATCCGCACGCAGCACTGTTCTTCAAGGTGCTTTGGAAACTCTCGCTGCGGCCGCCGTCCGACGTGAATACGATGAGCGTTTCAGAATGGGCGAAATCTCCGAAGAAGTCCCTGTCGAGTACGTCGCAGGCACTCTCATGTTACTACAAGAGTCTGGAGATAGACAGACTGTCGTTGCTGTAGGTGAAGCTTGGTTGGCGCAGCATAAACGCCACAAGAGCACCAAAGATGTAGTTCTTGCTACTGCTCTGGCTCATATTGACGTGGCTAAAGCGATCCTGGATGCTCGTGGAAGCGTTGAAAGCGCCCATGCTACTCTTGAAGTTGCTGCAAGGCTACTCAAATCCTACCGTGCTGGAACTGCCGAGTTGGTATCTCAAATCGAATCTGCTGCATCTGATCTTCGTCCTCAGTTGACTTTAGATCTTCTTTCTTCTGAGAATGCTACTGCCCGCGCACGTGGTCTGGCCTTCTTACCTGACGCTCTTGAAGCTGTCACAAACACTATCGACAGCATCTCTGAAGCTGAGGCTGTTGCTGCTGGCAGTACATCTGCATCTGCTTCCCGTCGTCGTTCTCAGTTCACCCGTCCTCAATATCTGGAACGCTTACGTGAGGTACTCACTGCAGACCAGCAAATTGCTTTATACAATCAAGTGGGCAACCTCTACGCAGCATCTCCTGCAGAAATTTGCAATTTAGCAATCGCTCACATAGCTGCAGGGGTTGCCTCTGCCAAGCCTTTTATTATCCGTCGTGCCACTGAACTGTTGGCCGATGCTGAACAGATTGCCGCGGCTGAAGAAGAACGGGCTGTTTCTGAAGATTCCTCTTCTCAATCTATGATACGCAATCGCCGTATAGTAGATGAAAAACACCGCAGAGCTGTCGCAGCATGCGCAGCATGGCTACTTCTTGGCAACAGCGCCGCTGCAGGAGATGCCTTGGGTCTTCGGGATGGTCGTATCAAATGCGATCGTCAAGTAATGCATTTTATTCGATCAAACTCCCCTGAACCTGATTCTCTGCTACCTGGTGTCTGTGCTCTGGTGCAGCGTTGGGTCTCTGATGTGGCGTTGGCATCGTTCCGTACTGAAGGGACTGAAATTTTGGCTGGGCATTTTATTCTTGATGACTGGTTTGAAAATCCCAAGGTGCTGAAAGAGCTTGATGATGCAGAGGGTAAGGTAGCTGGAGGGTTTCTTTCTGTGCTGACTGCACCGTTAAAGGCTCTGGCTGGAATTTTCTTGGCTCCAAAAACGACGACAAAGGAAACTGTTGCTGCAGGTGAGACAGCCCCTGCTGTTGAATCTGTTAGTGCCAAGGAAGAGGAACAATATTCTCCTACGCCAGCTCTAGTACCAGCAACTGCTGTTGCATCTACGAGTGTGATTAGAAAAGAAGAAAAGAGGCAAGAGGAAAAACGCATTCCTGCTGCGGGAGTGACGCCTCCTCCTGATCCGGTCACCCTTCCCCCGCGCGCTGGTGTCCTAGCCCCTGAATCTCCTTTAGAAGAAGCTCTCGCTGCGTTTGAAGATCACCGAGACGCAGTATTACAAGCCGAAGAAGTCGAGGCAGCAGCAGAATTTGAAGATGAAAATGAAGAGGATGAATTTTTGGCACAGCCAGTGGCTTTGGAATCAATCAAGCCTTTGTACGGAGAAGACGATTGGATGCGTAAAGCGTACGAAACCCGTACTATTCGCTGGAACCGTGTCGCTGGAGCTGCAGCTGTCGTCGCTGCTACAAGTCTCCTTGCTGCTAGATCGTACCTTGGTCCTCTTTTCTCTTACTCTACCTCGACATCAGCACCTTTTCCTACCTCTTTTGCTGCCACCTCTAACCCAGCAGGGACAAAAGCCCTTTCCCACAGTGAAGCTACTTCTCTCATCTCCAAGTGGCACAAGACCAAGGCAGCTGCTCTTGGGTCCTCCCACTCGCTCTCTGGTCTGTCTTCTGTATTATCGGGCGATTTGCTGAAACAGTGGCAGGACCGTGCAGCTGCTTTACAAGCTAAAGGATGGCATTATACACATACTTTACACAGCAGCAAGATTGAAGATGTAGTGCCGGGCCCTGCCCCTGGTACTGCCATCATTACTGCGGCTTTTAAAGAAGGTGTTACCGTTCATAAAGGTTGTGAGGATGGCGGTACACCGAGCAACGGTGATCGTCAACAACAGACGTTTATTTCAGAGTATAAGGTAGTGTATCAGACGATTAAGCAAGGAGATGCATGGATGCTTGTTTCCGCTGTTGTTCAGCAGACTCCTTAGAGATTCGTTTAGAAAATGACCTACGTTGACACAGGGCGTGATCATACTACCTTTTTGCCCCTTTCTTTTTAAATGGCGTTTTCTTTCTTTCTTCCTTTCTTTTTCTTACGTTCTTGATTTTAAACTTAACTCTTATTGTAAGCACTGTTTGATGGAAAGAAGAGAGTTAATTACGGCCTCGGCCTCTACCACCTCCACGACCACCACCGCCACGACCACCAGGACTGAAGCCACGACCGCCTCCACCACCGCCACGACCTCGACCACCACCTCTACCACCGCCACGATCACTTCTGCCGCGGCCTCTACCACCGCCGCCGTCTCTACCTCTACCTCTATCGCCTCCTCCTCCGAACCGACCACCCCGACCACGACCACCATCACCACCAAACGATCTTCTGGGCGTATACGACATTTCTCTACTTCCACCTAATCTCGGTTTATACCCCCCACTCTCTCCTAACGCAGCACTTCTTACGCCCAACGGCATCTCTTGTTGTGGCGCCAAAGACCGGCCCTCTCTAAATGCAGCAGCTGCACTATCGTCTTTTGCAGCAAACATACGTGGCTGTCTACCACCTTCACTAGATCCAGCATCACTATATTTAAGCCGTTTATCAGGTCGATTTACTCTCCTTCTAGCGTCCTCTTCATCCTCATCTTCTGAATACTGATCTCCATCACTGCTCCCACTGGCGAGTTCCTCAAAATGCTCAGCAAGCAGCTGTCTATCTTTTGCAGGGTCTACATTCGGATGCAGTGCCTTATACTCTGCACTGCGCTCATCAACAGCGAATTCAGGATCTTCAAACATAACTTTAAAGCGATCATCTTCAAGAAGCGACATTCCACCTGCAGCAGCAGCGTTCTTCTTTCTTTTCTTCGCTGCTGCTGCAGTGAGATTGACGTCACTGTTATCATCCAATCCAAGAAATTCGTCCTCAATATTACCACCATTACTACCACCAGCAGCTTCTTTTGCAGCTGCTTGTTCTTCTTGTTGCTGTTCTACTAAGATTCTCGCTGCCATGGTGGCATTGACTTTTGGTAGTTTTTTAGTCAACGAAATTCTGCTCTTTCTTTCTTCCTCCATCTTTTGAGCAATACGTTTCTGACGATATGTATCATACGCAAATGGATCAACAATAGCTTTTGCTTTATGATATAATCTATTATCTACAAAGAACCCGTGCATATAGGCCCTTAACATGGGAGTACCCACAAGGTGAGTCAAACCCAATTTTTCTAGGTCCGTCCGAGTAATAAACCTGTAATCGTCGTACACCGTCGGATTTGTATTCTCTTCTAATTCCTCAGTAAGCGACTCTAAAAAGGAGCACCATCGTGGAGCAGGCCCCATAGAAGGAATGAAATACGCTTGGATGCGAGAAGCATCACAGGCGGCAACAACCAATCCGGAATCTTTTTGGATTGCCACATCATTGATATCGCACCCTTCTGAAGGTTCTATATTGGTATACCCCTCCCCAGTAGACGCATCCCATATTTTGATGATGTGTCTGTCCGCGGAGATGACACGTTGGCGACCGATGTCGCCACCAAGGCCACCGCCATGTGAACCGCCAAAACCGCCTGAATGAAATTTAATATCAACAATTTTGGAGTCGTACATGTGATCTTTGATTACTAAAGGACGCTGAGATCGTAGATCAAATAAAGCTACTAATCCTCCGGATGTACCTACAGCGACATGCATACCGCTCTCGTCAAACCGACAGGCTGTGAGTGACTGGCCGCGACCTCCTGCCGCACCAGCGGCGTCAAGCCACCCAAGGGAGTCCCGCTGGCGAAGGTCGAAACATTCTAATCCGCCGTCTTCTCCAGCACAAGCCAGAAGACCGTGTGCAGGAGCGATGCCACAGACGTTTACTGCAGGGGACTTTGATATTAATGGCGATAGAAAACGACCTTCTGAAAGACTCAGACGATAGACTTCCGGGGAGCTTGATGCTACGAGCACTTCCGCTGTGAAAGGGCAGTATGCCAGATCTCTCCCAAATTTCGGGACACGTACTTTGTAATATGCCCCAAATTTAGCGTGGAAATTGAGAGATCGATCAGCACAGAGGAAAACCGCCTTGGAATAATCATCTGTCAAAATTTGAAAATCAACAATTTCCGAGTCTAAATGCCGTTCAAATTTCATTGATAATTGGGATGTATCGTAGACTCTGACACGTGGAGGGTGATATCCAGTAGCGAATATGTACTGACCATCGTTTGTGAATTTAATGCGTTGGCAGGCGGCTGGGAAGTCGAAATCTTGAATGAGCTCAACACGACGTTGGTACTCTTCGTCGCTTTTGAGAGATTTTTTCTTCTTGTCTGAGAGCCAGCCAGGGATGTTTTTGCCCCCTGCTACAGTGTAGACCTATAATGGTTTGATTCGGCAGAAATTGGAATTAAAATTGGCAAGTGTAATGAAAAACTAGGAGAAAAATGTCCGTCTAGCAGCTGAAAAGGAATCTAACGGAATCGAGTCGCATGCAACGTGAAAAGCGTATGTGACTAAGAATAAAGAATGTATTTACCTTGACACCGTCTGATGCTGATACTTTTAATGCCATTATGCTCTAATTATTTGAGATGCAAAATGATTATTAATTTATAAAATACTCAATAAATTGCCTGGCGGCGCGCTGAAAACTATATGTGATTTGATGTTTTAAACTCATTTTACTATCCTTGCATTTTTAATTTTGTTATAAATTTGTCGCACACTTCAGTTTCTTAAAAGGCGTGTTCACACCGAGGCGGTTCCAAAAATTTTATAACTGTCAGCGCGGGGTTCCAGCAGGGTAGCAAAGCTATTTTTTGCAACTCTCCTATTTAGCAGAGTTCCAGTTGGAACCCACTTTTTCCATTTTGGAACCCAGTTTATTTTTCCAACTGCCACTTTCTTCGGCCTTGGTTCGAGGGTCAATTAAGCCCCATATTCGCTGATTTTGCCTTTAAATCAACTTCACTATTTATGTAAACATGCTACCATCGCCCAGTGCGGATCAGGAACCATGCCTAACGACCCTGATCATCGCAATGATGGGAATGAGGAGCATTTCCCACCAATGCTTCAAGAAGATGAACTTGACAGCCTTCTGCATCAGATTTTCATCATCATTCAACAATAAACATCTGGGTTGAACAACAACCCCGTGTTCAACCAGGATTTCGTGCAACCAATGATCTCTTCGAAATTATCAATTTTCGAAAAGATCAGTGCGATCGGCGCAGCTTGCATTCTTGGCGGCCTTCTAGAGCTCTAATTTATATTTTGAAATTGAATTGATAAGGTTTACAGGGAAGAAGCGGCCAAAATATGATGCCTCAAACTTGCAGCGGCCGATATACTAGCTGCTACACCTCCTCGGACTCGTGGTGCCGGTCCCATCACAGGAGAGCTCAAAGCTCTTGGGGAAGACTTCGGTAACGGGGTGTCGGCTTGGGCGAGGTGGATGATAGGCTTGATGGTTTTTCTGCACTTGCAGCTTTTAACATTTATTCTTCTCTCCTGCTGTTATTTGTCCTTGCTTTCTACTTGAATTAATGTATACCCTGCAGTAGGGTGCGTTCTCCGCGCTATAAGGCTGTAAATCTCTCTCTCTCTCTCTCAAACTTGCAGGTTGAAGAGTCGTTAAAAATAGGTGGGGTTCCAGGGTGGTTCCAAAATTAATTAAAAATAGCTGGAACCGCCTCGGTGTGAACACGCCTAAAGAAACTGAACTTTCAATATTTTAGAGTATTTTCAAAATAATTTTGCGTGGGGGATGAGAAAGCGAGGCTGGGAGATGGCTGGGAACTGGCATTTAAACGCCATTTTGAGCAATCCCTGCAAAGAGAAAATGAACACCACATGCCAGCGAGTGGCGTCAGCTGCCTGCTCGTAGAAAGTTTGAAGGCGGCACTTCACTGAATGGCAACCGGGGCATACTACGTCCAGAGCAGGATGGAATGGAGCTTGATTTTGCGTTGCGGAATACACACCATTTATTAAATTAATGACTATGCTACAAGCTAATCTACTACTCAAAAAAAAGGAGAGCTGTTCACTGCAGTGCCTTTACACGGAGTTTAGCCTCAAGGCGGAGGGCTCCTTTCTTTAATTTTTAGTTTTCAAGGTTTTCTGCGTGTTCCCTGGATAACAGGTAAAGCTGTCTTTGTCCAGCTATCATGCCATCGTGTCATACTACTACCAGCTACGCCTCTCCTCAACTTTGCCAAGACAGAAGACTTTTTACCGTTCTCATCAGCAACTTCGGGAAAACCCTCCAAGCCTTCTTGCAATGCCATCGCCAGCTCTTCTGCTGACGAAAACAGCAATCCATTGCGTCCCTGTGCTACCAGTTCGTGGATACAGTTGTAGGATAGAGCACAGACTGGCAATCCAGCGCCAAACATATCAACCACCTTCATTGGCAGATCCAACCCAGAAGACGACGAATGGAGCGAGATTCCCATATCGGCAGATCCTAATAAAAGGGGGTAATCTCCTGGATCTAGCCATGCCGTTCTGAAAGCCACATACCGGAGATCGAGTTGACGCATACGGGATTCGAATTCTGTGCGTTGTGGGCCACGTCCAGTCACAAAAATAAGTAAACGCGGGTGAGAACTCGTTCCTGATCTTGTGGTACAGGTGGTAACGGTATTATTGCTCTTAGCTGCTGCTGCATCATAAGCCTGCGCTGCAGCCAGAAGAAGTCCAAAATCTTCATCTGGAGTCCAGCTTGTACTTGTAACTACAATTGCAGGACGTTCTGGACGCAAAGAGATATTACTACCATGAGGAGCAGCGGCAGTGGTGGTGGTGGTCGTCGCCGACCTCAGCGTGCACAGCGTCGTCTCGCCTTTGCCGCCGCTGTTCTTATTACCTAGCATTGCAGCAAAATCATTCGGATGCATCCCTTCTGAAATAGTACTTTCCAACCGAAGCAACAATTCATGCTTCTCTACTAGCGTTGCAGGCCTGAAAAACTCAGGTGGTCGATCATAGAACACCGTCGCTTTAATATTCCAATTTTTCATCAACTCTTCTTGCATTGCTTTTGTAACGCAAAACCCTCCATCTGCCTTCCTACCCCAATATCTCTCGTACTTTTCTGCTAAACGGACAAGCTGATGCCCACGTCCCATGGTTAAGGCCATTAATGTGTACGCAAAATTGTGCCAATCGTATATAAGACGAGCTCGATGGCGGCGAGCGGCAAGCCAACAGGCCACCATGGTAGGTAGCGCTGGAGGGAGCTGGAGCAGGATGACGTCCGGTTTTGGGAGAGAGACGAGAAGCATCCATAAAAGCGCAAACAGCTGGAGAATGGCTTTTAGAGGGAGAGCCAAAGGGCGAGGTATCTTCGAAACCCAGCGTGGCCTGTTCACAGGAGAAACATATTTTTCGTTGGTTGAGTAACAAAGAAGGAACAAAATATATATATAAAGATTAAATTGATAACTGTCAACGTGTGAATGTATATGTTCAACGAGAGAAAACTATATCTATGCGCACTACAGAAAATTATGCAATGTATGCAGTAGACAGTTATTGTATTCGTACTTACAAATCTGGTATGTAGTTCAGAGTGACGGTGCCATCAGCTACCGGCGCTTGAAGTTCGGATATCAAATCAGCTCCACGATAGCCAACTAAATTCACAGTATATCCTTCCTGTGCAAATAAATATGCAACAGTTCAGTCAGGAAAATTCCATGATTATTGCGAAAAGAGTTGGGGGTTCAGAGGAGTAAAAAGGGTCGTCGGGTTGTTTTTCTACTTACGGTTTTGCAAAGGGATGATGTGTGATATTGCATCCGTGGGCTGCGTCCTACGTCGCCTAGGACTACAACCCATGCACGAGTCATTGTATGGTTTGGGATTCACGCTTTTTGAAGGGTATTTCAGCTCCAAGTAAAGATAATAAATAAAGATTTAAAGTTGTGATCAAAATTGTTAATCAAGGACTCGTATGCGAGCTATAGCTGCGCGAATATAAAATTTAAATACCACATAAGCTCATCAATTAAAGGACTATGCCTGATGATCGAAATTCTTCTCAATAAATCTTGCTTTTGTTCAAAAATTCAAGCCCAATATTTTTTCACCATCATAAAATATCTAAACGCCTTCCTTTTCAGCCACATAAATTTCGGCTTTATAGCAAATGCATAAGCAATGCTTTACAAGTTTATTCCTTCAAGGCGATGGCGACGACGAGCTGTTTGTGGGCACCGCATAGCGATGTGCCAATGGCTTTAGTTCAAATGTCCTGGCACGTTAACTCAAAATCTTTCTTAATTAAAAAGGGAAAATATCCATACAATTGATAGGATCAGCGGGCGCTCGAGATAACCCTTCCTAGTATGACTTCTAGTGGCGAAGATGACATCCCATTAGCAAAGAGGCAAAAATACCTGCAGCAGGAGCGTGGTGTGCAAACAAAGCTACCAACAACGGAGCCACAAGAAGAGAAAACTGTCTCACCAGACTCTGATTACATCGTCATTGATTCTTCAGAAGATGAAGACGTCATTGTTGGTCAACCCGCTGCAGCCACCGCCTCCGCTCTTCCACTACGGGCTCAATGGCTACCAATACCTCTTAGACCTATTAATTATGGCAGAAAGAGTGCTTCAATAGAGAAAGAAGCTCCGCCTCCTGATATTGCCGTTGAAGCTCAAGAAAAAATCGAAATAGAGGACGAAGAGGAAGAAGAAATCATCGAACTTTCATCGACCACCGAAGAGGGACAAGACAACAATGATGATGAGGTAAGGTACGAAAGAGAAATAGAAACAGCAAGGAGAGTAGAACAAGAAGTCATATTACTAGGCCACGGTACTAGCGATGATGGAAAAATGAGGGAACACGCAATAAAACGTCCTAGAGCACCACCACCACCACCGCTACAGATGACGGCGCTACCTTCCCCAAGCCGGCAAGTACGCCCTTCTCCTCGTCCTCCTATTGCTCCGATTGCCCCTTCTGGTTCTCGACTTAACCCTTCTCAACGACCATATAACAATAGGAATGGGAATGCAACAGGAGGTCCAGGTAGACCACTAAGATCAACTGATGTCCTCGACACCCCCTATGAATTTCAAAGTTGGGAGGCGGCATCAGAATTTAAAAGAAAGTTTCATAGCGGTGGTAGTACGAGTGGAATTCTACGACCATCATCACGTGGATACCCTGCTATCAATCAATCTGCAGTGGATAAACGCGCAAAACAAATTCTACATGAAATGACACAGGTAAAGCAACAAGCAGTGCAAAAATCTCAAGTTGCATGGACAGCAGCGGCATTAAAATGGCGAGAAAAAAATAAACCGAGCGAAGCTGAGTTGAAAAGAAGAGCTCAAGAAGATTCAGCACGTGCTTCTGAAGCTGCACGGAGAAGGGCGAAAATAACTCCGATGGCACACTCGGCTAGAGCAGCAGAATCTGAGGGGGGTAGAAACAACAGAGGGGGCGGCGGCAGGGGTAATTATAATAATACTAGTATCGGCGGTGTTATAAATGATAAGGATGACCCACCACCACCACGCCCTGCAGCGAATGCTCCTGAACTTGAACGTAGATCGTATTACCGTAATATAGCACAAAGGAAAGTCGCGCATGCAAGTTCATTCGCTCAAGTATTAAACCTGTTGGGGGTACCATGTGATGATCCTTTGCAGATTAAATACTCGTATCGTATTGCTGTGAGAATGTTCCATCCTGATTCGAATAGTAAAGAGAAGGTCTGGAATACTCCAGAAGAGAAGGTACAGGCAGAAGAGGTTATGAAAATTATAAATGAAAGAAAGGAAAGAGATTATTAAGACGAGAGAGTTGGGGAGGGGAACAATGTTAATTTTTGTTTGGTGCCCTGCTGCCGCAATTTCACGTGTCGTTTTATCAACATTTACTTATTTCATTTAATTGTTATTTTTTTACATCTTTTCTCTGTACAATAGTGCAAGTTATAGATGAGCAAGAACTAGGTCAAGAAATTACGAGAAGAGGTATCGGTAACGATCAAATTAGTTATTTTTATTCAGGACCGGCGCTGCTGCTGCTATTGCTGCTGCCTCTTTGTCTACTGGTCCCTGGGAGGAAAATAGATTTGCCAACAGTACGGAATGAACGCGCAGCTAGTAGACACTTTGTAGACATAGCTTGCTTCATTACACTCCATTTTGATGGACCGTTCATGCCTTGATGGCGACTATTTTGCCTTCTCTCAACCCTGGCAGCAAGAGCAATTTGACGCTGTGATCTTTGAGGTCGCGTTGGCAGTGGGGGTGGGGTTTTCTTTTCAGAGAGCTCAGAGAGTAGTTCAACGAGCTTCAATGTCTCAGTTGCAGGCCATTGAACTTTTGAATCGCATATTTCACAATGCCAAGGCTTGGATGTTCGTTTGAGCTGCCATTTAACAAGACATCTGCGAATTGAAACATGTGATCTAAGATTGTCATCTTGAAAATATTTTGTCTACAGACTTCTAAGCACCGTTTCCCGGCAGATTGGCTGTATATTTACCTCCCATGAACTCCATCTAAACTCCCTTTACAGTCACAAACTCCGTGTAAAAGAGGAGAGTCGTTACTACCTTCAGCGAAACATATTTTGCAAAGGGCTAATTCCTCTTGCTCATCGTCTTGTTCCGCGTTACTGGCCTCCAAATGCCCTAAACTATCCATATTTATTTCATTTTGAAAGGTATTGATTCGTAAAATGTTCCTTTAGCTATCCCTTGAACCAACAAAACGGTCAACACCTAAATTGAAGCTGTCCAACTCAACTCGACTGTCAAATTCAGAAGAAGAAAAAGCTGAAATCCAGCTGTGTGGAATAGTATTACAACAGCAAATTCAAATATATCAGCGTGATAATCACAATCTTCAACAGTATAAGGCAGTACACTAATAATACAAGATAATTCTGGCCAAAATTGCAAAGAAAAAAAAGCCTTAAGAAATCTCTCTCTCCTTCTCACTTTTTTCAGGAATCGCTATCACTATCAGCACTGACAGCTTTCGCATCCTCAGGCACCTGCCTCACCTGCACAGCATGCATACTCGCACTACGCCAAATGGGCTTCGATCCAGACTGCACCAGCACCAACAAATCACCTGCACCTACCCTTTTCCTTTCTTTCAATTCATCAATCGCTCGGTCAAACGTGGCCTCTGCTGACTCAGAAAAGAAAGTAAGAAAAGCAGTTACACCTCTATACAAGGCCAACCTTCTTTGCACGTCTTCATTATCGGTAAAACAGAAGATTTGATGTGTCGGTCTATAATGACTCAACAGCGTCGGCATCGTCCCCTTTCTTGAAAAAACAACAAGCGGTGCTTTCATAGTATCGGCCATGTGGACTGCATTATACGCCATTATTTCACTTAATTCTTTCGCCGCAAGGTTCCGTACAGGCGAATTCTTGGGCGGTTCAGTGATCCACGTGATAGGCTTGGCTTCATCGGACCCAAATCTCCGCTCTCCAGAGTAGCGAAGCATCCCATGTTCGGTTCTCTTCGCTACGGTGCACATAACTTCCAGTGCCTTTTGTGGGAACGCACCATATGCAGTTTCACCTGAAAGCATCACAGCATCGGTACCTTCCCTGACTGCGACAGCTATGTCGGAAACTTCAGCTCGGGTAGGAGTTGCATTCTGAATCATAGATTCCAGCATATTTGTAGCTACAATCACCGGTTTACCACGTTTTCTACACCCCTGGACGATCTTGCTTTGCCAATAGGGGACCTCTTCTACAGGTAATTCTGCTCCCAGATCACCACGTGCGACCATTGCACCGTCAACAGCATCTAAAATATCTTCCAAATTTTGAACACTGTCTGCTGACTCAATTTTCGCTAGTACCCCTATAGAGGACGTTCCTGTACACCCTTCTTTACGTAACCATTCTTTTAATTCGATAATAACCTCAGCATCACGTACAAAAGATAATGCAAAATAATCCACACCGTTTTCTACTCCAAATTTTATATCCGCCCAATCCCGATCGGTGATTGCCGGTAAGTTTGCACTTTTACCGCGGATATTCAAATGACGACGATTTCCCATAGTACCACCATCGATAACTTCGCAAATAACGTCATTTCCATCAATCTTTTTCACTTCCATGCTCATGATGCCTCCATCAACTAAAACAGTGTCACCCAGAGCGACATCTTCAATGAAGCCGTCGTAATTCACAGAAAGTCTCCCATCAATGCCATTTGCGCCTTCACTGATTGTATATACGACTTTGTCACCACGAGCGAGTTCTAAAGGCTCGTGAACATCGCCAGAACGGACTTCTGGGCCTTTGGTGTCTAGCATGATCGCCAGGTTGCCCCGACCGAGGCTGTTGTACTCTCGAACGAGCTCAATAACCTCCCCGTGAGATTCATGGGTGCCATGACTCATGTTGAGACGGACGACGTTCATCCCTGCGTCGGCTAGGGCAAAGAACGACTCACGGGTGTTACTGGTAGGGCCAATGGTTGCTACGATTTTCGTTTTCCGTTGAGGTAAGGAGCTTATATCTGAGGGAGCTTGGATAGCAAAGAGCTTGTCGACTGTAGGTTGATACTCTGCATCGTCAGAGATGGAGATGCCGCCTGACAGGGGCCATGATAAGGTATTGACGGCAACAGAGGGGTGGCGGGGGCGGGGGTGATAGATGTTGGAAGATAATAGGGTTGCCTGGTTGAATAGCCTAGCAGGATGGACTGAATCTGGCCCATGGGTAGACTGAAAAATTGAAGCTTTAGTGGTTTGTGTAAAGCGACGGCTCGCTTGCCTTGGGTATTGAGAAAACTTGGTGAGTGGGAATGATTCTGTCGATCCCAAACAAGGCCGAGCAGTAGCATGCGGGGCACGCAGGCCCGCAGAATTGAAATTAGTCGTCATGCGTGAAGTCGTTTCAAAGATTAATCGATAACTGATTGGGCTGTGGAAGGAGCTATAAGGTGTCGAAAAATCAAATCCTTACCTTTGCGTGGTGGAACAAGTTTGCGATATTTCGGACCTGATAAAATTCAAACCCTTTATTTAATAAATAATTCGTAAAGCCCAGAAACCCAGATCGTTTTTTGAGCGCTTGCTTAATCCAGCCACGATGAACTTGGCTAACTTAACGCATGGCTTTAGCTCGATCAAGAAAACACGCTTTGGAACGTGTCAGCACTTTCAGCATGCCTTTTTGAAACCTCAAAATGGTGCACGTAATTTACATATGGTTGTGCGAGCAGCAGTCGAGCCTGTAACTCAAATGCCTCGCAAGATCTTACCCAATGCTACCCAAATAATTGGTAACACCCCTTTAGTGCGCTTAAACAAGGTCAATACTCTGTGTTTCGCAGAAATTGTCTGCAAACTAGAATTGATGGAGCCATGTTGCAGCGTCAAAGACCGGATCGCATTAGCCATGGTCGAGCAAGCGGAAGCTGCTGGCCTTATTTCCCCAGACCGCACCATCCTAGTTGAACCTACTTCTGGAAACACAGGAGTAGGATTAGCATACATTGCAGCATGTAAAGGCTACCGTCTCGTTCTCACCATGCCTGACACCATGTCTACTGAACGCCGTGTTCTGCTACGGGCATTCGGAGCTCAATTGGTGCTTACTGAGGGCAAGTATGGCATGACGGGCGCAATCAGAAAATCTGAAGAAATCGTTGCATCTACCCCTGGGGCCTATATGCTCCAACAATTTGATAATCCAGCCAACCCTCAAGTCCATTATGAAACCACCGGTCCGGAAATTTGGAGGGACACTGGTGGTGAAGTTGATTTTTTCGTTGCTGGAGTGGGTACTGGAGGTACAATCACCGGAGCTGGTAGATATTTGAAAGAGCAAAACCCTAATGTACAGCTTGTCGCTGTTGAACCAGCGGAAAGTCCAGTTTTAAGTGGAGGAAAACCTGGATACCACCAAATTCAAGGTATCGGAGCAGGCTTCATTCCAAAGGTTTTAGATGTTTCTCTTATTGATGAGATAGTAAAGGTATCTAGTGGTGATGCAGTGGACATGGCACGGAAATTAGCTACCGAGGAAGGTGTTTTATGTGGAATTTCATCTGGTGCAGCGGTAGCAGCGGCCATTAATATAGCTAAAAGACAAGAGAATGCGGGGAAAAGAATTATCGTGGTGCTGCCATCTTTTGGAGAGAGGTATTTATCGACTGTGTTGTTTAGTCATATTTGGAATAGAGATGCAGATATGGAGGATAGTATGCCGAATGCGTGGAGAGAACAGAGTGGAGAAGAGAAAGTGTCTACCCCTGAACCTAGGCTGTAAGTAAAATAAAAATAAAAACGGACATCTCTATTGATGGACGGTAAAATGTTCTTGTTGGAAAACATCCTCGGCTAATTTTGAACTTGAACAGACGAATCATTTACATGTTAGATCATTGACGTGTGCCTTGCTGCGATGACGTTATGTAAGTATCGAGTGTCAAAAATTACAATACAAAAAGAAAGAAAGAAACTTAAACGACAGGGAAAAAGAGCGGGAAGCAAATACGATAAATTGTATTAGGAAACTATATTTTTTTATTGTTCCTCAACGGCACTGCTTGTCAACACTGCTTCCAAATCAGCTCCATGCACTAATGCAGCATCAGCTTTCATTCCTTCTCTCAATGCCTCAGCATCCCTGTAAGCCATGGTCTCTGGTAAAAATTCTTCTTTATGTGCATCTACAGCAGGAAAAATGGACGCTGCCAAAGGTGCAATCGCCATCTTTTCATCTTTACTTAAATCACGGACATAACGAGCTGGATTGCCTGCCCAGACTTGCCCTGTTGGGATACGTCTGCCGGGGGGTACTACTGAACCTGGTTCAAGAACAGAGTTCTTTTCCATCATTGATCCTTCCAATAAAATACATTTATCTCCTACAACACACTCATCTTCAATGGTAACAGAACGGAGTACGCATGCTTGGCCGATTGTTACGCTGCGACCTATTATGCTGGCGGCGGGGAGGCCTGTGGGGGAAGACCGAGCTGCGTGGATGACGGTGCGATCCTGAATGTTGGAGAATGCGCCGACTTTGATGGAGTTCAAGTCACCACGTAAGACGCAATTGTGCCAAATAGAGACTTGTTCATAAATATCGACATCCCCTACCAGGACAGCACTAGGGGCAACCCAGCTATCTGGCGCCAACGTGACGACCCTATTTCCCAAGTTGATCAGCTGCCTTTGTCTGTAAACACGTATTAGATGAAGAAAGAGGTAAGAAAAATGGTCAGAAGATAGAAACATAAGCCATCATAAAAATTTGTTCAAAAAAAATGTATATTTGTAACGAGATGAAGCCGCGCCGCACCTATTGTATACTTCTTCCTCGATGTGAATTCCGCATGATGCAGAGCTAGATGTGAATTGCCTGGCAGCAGTTGTGCAACAAGCAGCCTCTGCTACCTCGAATTGAGAAGCAAGGGTTGAGGCCCTTGGCAACAGAGATTTTGCAGCCCGACGGAGCATTGTATCTCAAAGATTGGGTATTTTGAAAGTAATTTATGTAACTTGTCGATATGGAGAGAGCTTGATAAGGTTTTAAAACCATCTTGATGTCGCTTTATTATTTTCTTTTTGAAGCAAACGCGCTTAAAAATGATATTCCCTACCCCACAATGTATTACTAAAGTTAATTTGCGACCAGGGATCTATTTTGAGTCCAGCTGACCAGGCGGAGTCCCTCTTCTAAGTCAGATCATTGACTAATTCTTCATTATTGTCAGTTTAGAAATTTAGTTGTCTCAGAACTCTAGATGGCGACAAGAGGGCTGGGCGTGTCCCAACAGGATTTAGTGAGTTTTATTGATCATCAATAATGTCCAGCGCATCACCCAGCAAACGCAGTTATGAAATACAGGCAGTTTTTTCTCTCTCTTCTGAGCATGTCGTCCCTCTCATCGCTGCTTGCCTCTTAAAACATACAGGACGCCTCTCGCCTGGTCTTTGTTTCAGTCAAAGATGCCAAACCCAAACGTAAAGTAGCTGTTCCCATCCCTGAAAATGGCAGTTGGGAGGTCTTCTTAACCCAAGTGAAAGGAAAATTAAAGCTTGCCGGCATAGGTGCAATTGTTTTGGCTTCCACAGGAGAACGAGTAGTTAGATTAGACCAGCTACAGGACATCGATGAACTTTATGTAGAAGAGGTAAGAATAGAGATACATATATGAAGATGCTACGAGACTGAGCTGTTTCCCAAATAAATAAATAAATTGATGCAACCTGGCTGACGCAAAATTTTCCTTGTCTAAAATATCAAACAGGGAGCAGCACATCCTTCAAACGGTAGTGGATATGGTGGTGGTGCCTACCCCACAGAAATAACCCCTGCAGGTGGTCATGAAGACGTAGATAGCGACCATGAAGGCAGTAAATATGTTAAAAGACAAACATCTCTACAGAGAACAGCCAAACGGATGTTTCCTTCTTTATTTTCCCAATCAAACTCACTTCCTGTGACGACAAAGGACACAGTTCCATTGAGCCCAGTAGAGCAAGTACGACGACGAATCAAGAGACGGAGACGATCATGGACTGATCCACGCACTATTCTAGTTATCTTTGCGCTCTTCTCTTCTGTAGGTACCCTTGTGTTTATTTATTTAAGGGCAGCGCAAGGATTGCCATAAAAAAAAAATTCTTTTTTTAGATCTTCTAATATTGCGTGTTTGTCTCCTCAAATTTTGTTTTGATCCTCACAATTGTTACCTAGGCATTGCATTCAATTTAACAGGCAACTCGAGGTTGCGAGTACAGTATTACAGTTGTCGATCTATATTCACAATTATAGTTGACACGCGCTGCTTAAAAATAACTTTAGATATAATAAATCTATATAGCCTCTCGTATGCTCTTTGCCAACGCAATCATCCTCTGTAACCCTTCCTGTGGTGTTGGTGCCTCCCCTAAGGCTCTCACCAATGCACTCCCCACAATGACACCATCAGCGCCCCAGTCTTTGATCTCCTTTGCCTGTTCAGGTCCTGCGACGCCAAAGCCTACCGCTACACTCTTGCCATCAGAAACCTCCTTTAATGTTTTAATCAAACCTTCAACACGGGCTTCAGTCTTTACACGGACTCCAGTCACACCAGTGACAGATACTAGGTAGACGAAACCTTGAGATGTTTTGGCAATTGCTTGTTGACGGGGGGCAGGTGTGGTGGGTGTTGTAAGTAGTACAAGTTCTAATCCGTTTTCTGTTGCGACACGACGGATCTCTGGAGTTTCTTCCAGAGGAATATCAGGGACAAGAAGTCCTGCTGCGCCTGCTGCCTTTGCTTGTTTGCAGAATTTGTCAAGGCCTCGGGCCATAATGGGGTTGAAGTAAGTAAATAAGACGATGGGTGCCTTGACCGAAGTTTTTGCCTCCCGAACGACATCAAGTACTTTATCCAACGTGGTGCCAATCTGCAATGCACGGGTGGCAGCAGCTTGAATGACAGGACCGTCAGCAAGGGGATCAGAATATGGGACTCCAAGTTCGATTACGCTTGCGCCGAGAGTGTCGAGTTGACGTAAGGCCTCGACGGTGGTGGCAGGATTAGGGTCACATGCTACCAAAAAGGGGATGAATGCGATCCTGTTGAGAAAAGTTGGGAAGAAAATATGTTTGGTGTTGTAGACATCGACCGAAAAGAAGAGTCAAACAGTGTGCTAGCTTTTAAAAATGAGCACATTTCGAAGCAGCATTTATAATCACCCAAACGACCTATCAAAAGGCGAACAAAAAGCTACTAACATGGTTTTGATGTAATATCAAACTTACTTTCCAGCATTTTTCAGCTCTTCCATAGTTCCGCTTACTGTGCTCACTTCTGTAGAGGCTGCCATTGCCATCACTGCAGACTTCTGAGCCCTCTGGGGCTGGCTAATGACCTGATGCTTCTTTACGAGAGGAAGAGATGGTCCTTTTGGTGCAGTAACAGCACCGAGGTTCGTAAATCTGGCCTGTTCAAGGACAACCTTGCCTCCCAATCGGGCACTAATAAATGTTGCCATCTATATTAGGAACCGTTTCAGAACGTAGTTTACGGGTTATAAATGAATACTTAGAATTACTGTGCAATACCCAAATGTGCAACAGGCGTTAAGTAGCCTTTCAAAAGCAATTTATAGCAAGAAGGCGACAACAATAAAATCCTGTTTTTGAGTCGCCAAACCTTGCTCCGAAAAAGCACGTAAGATTCAAAATTGGAGGTATTCTGTATTGATCATAAACTACCCTAGTTATAATTTGTGGTTGAAGCCCTAGCTGAGGGCAACAATTTAGTTTTAAGGCATGTCTTGTTGACATGTTTAATTTCCTTTGAATATTTAAACTGTTGGAAGGAGACAGAGGTTACTAAAATCCAATGGGAAAGAAAAGCAAGTCGAAGGGCAAGCCTTCATCTGCCCTGGAGCCCGCTGGTGCGCACCTGAACAAGGGAACACTTGCTGAGTGCCTGAATCAAACATCGCAAATTGCAGCTGAATGCAACACCATACTCAGGGATTTAATGCGTGGCAGGTGTGTAGTTAGACAATCAATACAACTGGAATATATCCCTTCCATATGTGTCTACTTACTATACTTTTTTCTGATCACAACAATTATAACTTTATCGTCACCCTCCGCAACTCTCTTGGTTGCTTCATTCTCTAATATTCTTTTAATCTCCCCTTGATGCACACCCAACTAACTCTTCAAATACTTCACTCTCCAATACAGATCCCCCCAGCATGAGGATTTACAGCGCCTCGCCAGCCAAGTTTTGATGGGACAGACCGTCAATTTACAAGAACTCCACCAAAAGATGGAATCCCAACAAGCTACTCTTGCTGAACTGCTCACTGTAATGAAACCCAATGGTAGTAGTAGTGGTATTGTACCTGGTAGTGGAATTGGGCTTGAAGTTGGACCTGGCGGCGTTTCCTACGAGCTGCCTGAGCCAAGCTTATCAGTAATTAAAGGCTGGGATCCTTCACCTTCTTCTTTTAATACTCGGCATTATGGGTATAGCGATGTGAGTGCAACAGCAGGAGCGGCGGCGGCAGCCGCAGCAGCAGCGAGAAGACGTCGTGGGAATCAAGTTAAAGGGGCAACCGGGAGCAGTGGAAACAATGCCGGGAGTGCCATTGGAGCTCGTAATAGCGTCAAAGAGTCAGCTTTATTGTCTAAGAGAGAACGGTATTTAGCAGTGGAACAATATTGGAGATCAATGCCTCCAGAAGAAAGAAAGAATATCCTCGCAGCCCCCGTCAAAAAAGTCCTAGAAGTAGCTGCAGCGGAAGGTGGTTCAGAAGCCGCCAAGGAAGTTGCTGATGGGTTTATGTTATTAAAGAACAACGGATCACGACATGCGTGTTTTTGGAGATGTCCTTGTTGTAATCTCCGTACAGCTGACCCGCGTGCCTTTCTTTTTCATATGGCTGGCTACCACGAAGGCGTCCAGTACTCTGCGGAAGATACCCCGTTGCTCTGTTCTTCTTGCGGCAATGAAATAGTCGGTGCATATTTTTATCAAGGCGATGCTGAAGCCCCGACAGAAACCGAATGTTTCACGTGTGCATGGGAGGATCACCATCAAGCTGGTAAGGGCCAGCATTCTGCGCTGCTGGCAACGAGTTCTTCTCCTCAAGAAGGGTGGTCGCTGTTTGTTCCACAGCCGACCGAGATGGTCGAGGATCGGTCTTGGACGGATAATGGAAGTAGTTTAGCGAGTACAGAAGCGATGACTGCTTCTTCTGGTGGAGATAGCGATGCTGACGGTGAGGATGAGGATGATTTTAGTGAAGAAGAAGGGGAAGGGGATAGCTATGAAGAGGAAGAAAGTGATCGTGGTAGTGGAAGCCCTCGAGTGGGTACCGATGACTCGTCAGTCTCTGAATCTGAAATAGATCAAGCCCATAATAAGCTTTTTCACCCTTCTGAAGCTGAACGCTCTGCTTTAGAATCGCGTATTCAAAACAGCGCTGATGGTCTCCTCAGAGCAATTGCGCATAGATTACAAAATCTCAGTCGATACACTGAATTTCGATCTCAATTTCAAGTGGCGTTGGCTCGAATTGTCCATCGTGCACAGAAAATTATGCACGGTGCTACCTCCCCACCACCACCATTACCAGCAGGAGATAGTACATATGGGAGTTCACATCTTCCTGCTACAGCAGGTAAAAATAAAAGACAAGTCATTGCAGAATTACTGGAAACGATGTCGTTACCCACCGCCCCCGGCCCCGATGGGAGCATCATCACAACAGAAGAGGATGAAGAAAATGCAGATATATTAAAGCAAGGACTGGATTTATTAATTCCTAGTGAATTGCATGATCTGTTAGCGTTGATGGCTAGAAAGTATAGCCCCCATCCTCACCACCATCATCAAGGGCACGGCATGGGCGGCGGTGGCGGTGAAGCTGGTGATGATAATGATGAAGGCCATGGTGGAGCTGCTTCAAAGAAATATGAAGCTTCTGCGTCGTACGAACCCATGTGCTGGTCATTGTTTCGGTACATATCTACTCCTACTAATGAAGCTATTACTAATATAGATACCAGCACCACAGCTGTGGTGGCCTCTAAACCTCTTGGTGCTGGGGGCGCTTCTTCGCAGCAGCAGCAGCAGCAAAATCCAACTTCAGATTCTTCTTCACAGCTTCACTTTCCTCCCGGACCAGGCAGCGATTTCCACGATCTCACAGAAATAAATGCAACTACCGACATGGTCATCGCCCAACCATGGTGGTCTGACCACTTATCTCAAAAAACTTGGCAAGATCTAGGCAGTCGGGATGATCTTTATCTTTTACGATGGATCTACGGCAGCATTGCGTATGGCCCCACTGACGAGTTTTTAGAGCGACAGCGCTTGTCTTGTGGAGCCAAAACACCTGGAGATGCTATAGTAGACGCCTTTGGCGAAATTGCAGAGATGTGGAGGCATTTGGGGGCTACTATGGATAAAAAAAGGCATATTACGACTTTATTGGATGCCGTGGCGGAGGACGTTGATGCTGTGTCCACTTTCGACGCCAGTCAAATTTCAGCTTTAAGAGCTCAAGCAATTTGCTTTTTTGAAGAAGTAGCGAATGATCCTGCGTTAACTGCAGCAGCAGCTGCTGCTGCTGCTGCTGCAACTGCAAAATGTAGTGGGGATGGTGGCAATAATACGTATACAAGAGGTGCAGCGGAAGCAGCCTGGTCTCAAATAGCTTTAGCAAAACTGCAACGCTACCACGAATTAAAGGATGAAAGCAGTATTCGATACGCACAAGCTTTAATAGACCGCGAGATCGCGGTGCTAGAACTCGCAGAGGTCATGGATCAACACGAATTGGATTCTGCAGAACGAGAGCTGACAACAATTGACGCAGCGCTCACAGCAGCAGGTCGAGATTTAGCAGAAGCTGAGATAGATCTAGGCCGCGCTCAAGCTGAAGGCCCTGCGCTTCACCGAAAACGTGATCTACTGGACAGAGTCAATAAAGAAGCAGAGCATAGGGAACGATTGCAAGAGCTTCAGCAACATATTGCTTCATGCAAAGAAAGAATTGTGAACGAAGAGACATTTGGAAATAGTGCCCGTCGTCGCCGGGAAGAAGCTGCAACTGATCTTGATGAAGACCGTACCGAGTTACAGAGGTATTTAGAACGTAGGCAAGCTTTAGATCGTGCGTGTCATGACGTTTTAGCTGCTCAGGAACGAGATAAAGGGCAAGAATTAACTGATGCTTATGTCGATGCCAGGATAAAGGCGGTGTGGCAAGTAGTTGCTGGTGTTGCTGATGCCATTAGAGGGTTGCATGATAGATATGGACCTGGTTCGAAGAGTATAGAAGCGAATAGACATGGCAGATGCACTAGTAAGTTTTTGTTGAATTTGTCAACTTTTTATTTTATTTCCCCGCCCGCCCGGTCGTGCTGACCACAGGAAATTTTTTCAGTTGTCATGATATTGTTTGACACTATTCTAACTCTCTTTTTTATTCCTCTTTCCTACCACATTATCAACTGCAGGTTTAGCAAAGAATCTGACTGCAGATTTAGATGAACGTATTCGTGGTCTTTGGGAAGAGCTCGATAAATTACGATGCCGAGCTGCTGATCTCGCCTGTGTTGATGCTGGCCAGATAATAGAAGCTGCTACACTGGAAGTAATTAGACAAGAGCTTGAAGAACGAGCTGCTGCTGCACGTGAAGCTGCGATCGTGGATTTGCTACAAGAATTAGAAGAAGAGGAGGCAGCAAAAAAAGCAGCAGAAAGGAAAAAGGCAAAGAAGAAAGCGAGTAAAGCTGGGAAAAAGAATAAAACGGGAGATAGTGACAAAAATGCGAGTGATGCCAATGGTAGTCCTACTGAACAGGAGAAGAAAGGCACACATAGTGGTAGCGGCACGAGTCCTCCAACCACCACCATCACAACAACAACAGCAACAACAACAGCAAATCAAAGCGGTAGTGCTGTTGGTCCTGATGTCGAGTACGAAGCAGCATTGGAACGCAGAAGGCAAGAATTGGAAAAACAAGAACAAGATCGATTACGGCAAGAAGCCGAATTAATACGACGTGCTCAAGAAGCCTCTCTGGCCGCTGAGAAGTCTGCTGCTACACCAGGTGCTGCGTTGCATACTGGCAGATCTGCTTCTTCTGCTGCTAGTTCTGGTGTGAAAGGAGGGTCTCCTAGTGTGCTGACTGTGCCTCGAGCTGGATCTGCAGCGAGTGCTGGTGCTGGTTCACCAGGCAGCGCCTCATACAGTGGCGGGCACAAGCCGGCACCTCGAGTTGTGCTTGTTCATAGAGCTCCCCCTGGAGCAGGAGGAGGATCACCAGGAATGGGAGGAGGAACTGCTCTTCCACCCCCACCCCCACCTCCTCCGCCACCACCACCTCCCCCACATGGCACCAAGACGACTCCCCCTTCTTTCTCATCTATAGGCGCTCCACCCGGCACTGCCAACACGCCCCCTCCCCCAAACGCAGCCAAAACCGGCGAAATGCGCATCATTACGTATTACGGAGACTGGATCTGTTATTGCAATAAAACAAACCGTCTTTGGGACACCTGCGCCTGTGGGCAAATCCCGCCTTGTAGAGATTGGGTTCGTGGTCGCTGTACTTATAAAGATAGATGTAGATTCGCACATCCACCGTTTGAGTTGCCAGATACGTTGCCACGGCCGAAAAGCCCGATTGCAAAGCCTGGACCTGATGCTATGGTGTATAGAAAGGCTATTATGGGCAGCAGAGAAGGAACTGCTGCTGCGGCTGTTGCTGCTGTTGGCGGTGGTGCCGGCGTCAATGCTGGTAACAAGCCAGGGCCTATTTTGGTTCCTGTACCTATCCCAGCAACTCCCAATAGACATGGTGTGCGTACTCCTGAAGCGAAACCAGGCTCTGCAGCTCCACATACTGAAGGCCCTGTTCCAATGTCATCAGCAGCTTCTGTTGCACCTGTTCCTTTGAAACCTGCGCCGTGGGCTGGAGTCCGTCCTGGCACTGCTGTAACAGGCCCTGCAGCACCAGTAGCGGCTAGTATTGCTGCTGTTGCTGCTTCAGGACCTACTTCTGGAGGATCAGCAGCCCAGCCTCCTCCACTGCCACCACCACCAGCGGGTGCTGCCAGCAGTGCTGGTATGCCTTCTCTAATCGCCCCTGCCTCGTTCCCACCTTCTCATTATATGGAAGATGATATTGCTTCAGTGGCACAACCTACAGAGTTTCAATTTCAGCAGCAACAGCAGCAGCAGCACGACTATTTGCTTGGCAGTACTATCACCACCACTGGTAGTGGTATGGGGTCTCCTACAGCTGCACCAGCAACGTCTTCAGTCTTTGATCCCTTTGGAACGAGTCTCTTGGTTCACCCGCAACATCACCATCTCTCTAGCGGACCCTCCTCTGTAGGTGCATCACAGCTTACTACAATATTCCCAAGTCTATCGTTAGGCCCGTCTCTGTTACAACAACAACAACAGCAGCAGCAGCAGCAGTTTGTTGGCGACCCTAGCTCCCCACCCGCGCTTTCTTCTTTCTCTAGAGGTCTTTCTAGTGATGGAACTAATGTCGGTGCTGCCGTCTTTCAACCCTCTGCTTCTGCCGCTGCTGCTGGTCGTGGTGCTGGTGCTGGTGGGAGCAGTACCATTGGTGGCTACGTACTTGGTCCTTCTCAACGTCATTCGATTGATCTTGGTGCCAGTTTACTCCCTCCTCAACCTTACAGCCCTGGTGCTGGCCTTGGTTCAGTAGGCAATGTCTCGGGTCTTGGTGTCGGAGTTGGCGGCTTTGGAAGTGCATCGCCGGGTGGATTACAACCATCAGCTGGCGGTGTTGGCGGAGGGGAGATGTACGATGATTGGGGTGATTTACAGTTACAGTTACCCAGTGATTTAGGGGAAATATTGGGAGATGATCCTCCTCTCATGATGTCTATGGCCGCGTCACAACAACAGCAACCGCTGCATCTTCAACAGCAACACATGCAGCAACAGGAACAGCAAGGGGTAGGTATGGGTGGATTGTATGGATCTGGGAATACAAATGGTGGGAGCAATGGCGTAAATGGTAGTGGATTAGGCGCACCTCCAGGATGGGGGGCATTTTAAAGAAGAAAAAGTTTATATATCATAGTTCTCGAGTTGAATGGAGTTGTTGGAAAGAAAATGAAAGAAAGAAAAAAGTTGTTGTTCCACTGGCGGATTTGTGAGGCGTATATTTTTTATTGAACCTTATAGATAGCCATTCTGAAACCTCTATTGTAAAATTGAAATACTCTAAAACCTTGCTATTGGCAATTAAGGAACACGTACATTATCATTTTTGCCATAGCTTTTCTAAAATTTTTTTCTCGTTTTTATTTTTCTCCAAAGACTCTTCTGCCTTCCTCTTACTGCCCCCACCACCACCACCAAACATAGATAAAATCGACTTTTGTGATGGATCATTGAATCTTCTATTCAGCTTTACCCATTCCTTACAAGGAGGGTGTTTTTCTGGTGCCGCAAATATTTCAAAATATCTTTCTGCTCCCTCTGTCTCCCCGATTTTCTTCTCTCCTACATTTTCAAAATTATCTATTTCTGCGTTTTCTTCTATTTCAACTAAAATTCCAGCATGATCACTCCATTTCGGTGGCAACACATCTTGTCCCAATATCTCACACGTCTTAATAAAAGGCAATAAATTTGGCGTTGCTAATATGAAATCTATTCGGACACCTTCGTTAAATGCCCGGGCACTTGTCTTCTCGTCCCATACTGTATAGACACCAGTACCAGCAGGAGTGCTCGTAGTACCGGGATGGGAAATATTACTCGCATCACCACCACCACCACCAGCAGCAGCTTCTTCTTCTGTTGATCGATCAAGGTGCAGGTGGCGCCAGGTGTCAACAAAAATGCCCCCGTGGTCAATCAAGAAGGAAAGAAACAGAGTTCGTTCTTCCTCTGAATATGCATTTTCTAATCCGATTCTAGGATGGACGTCTCTTTCATCTGCGCAGACATTGAAATCTCCAACTAAGAGCACACGTCGGCCTTGGGCTGCGAGCGTTTCACAGTGAGCTTTCAACGATTTTAGAAATTTTAGTTTTGTAGCTAACCGGGGTCGATCTGGCCGTTCCCCTGCGTTGGGAATGTAGACATTGATAAGAACAAATGCTCGAGGACCGAAATCAGTTTCTACAATCCGTCCTTCGCCTGCAAAAGGACTGCTACTCGTGGTGGTGGGTTCGCTTGTCTTGGGTTGCTGTCCATCGTCATCACCGACATTGTGATCATCGGTATCTGCTCCTTCCATTTCTTTTACCTCTTTGAGTGTATCTAGATGGCAAGAGATAGGGGCCCAGGTAGTAGAACAGTATGTAGTCACTCCTGAATAGCCTCTTTTGCCGCTGCTACACGCCCAGAAAGACTGCAAATAGTAAGGAGAAGAAAAGGAATATAAATTTGAGGAAGTTCCTCTCTTTTTTTTCTTTTTTTTTTTTCCCTCTCTCTCTGTTTTGTTCCACTAATTCCTTACTTGAAATCCTTCTACGCAGCAAAGTTCTTTGGTCAGTTTATCATAAGGTACTTTAGCCTCCTGAAGTAAATAAAAACGGAATGATGTGGGTTTGAAAACAGACGACCTCGTTGAGGCGGGGACATCGGATGGTAGTTTTAAAAAGGATGCCCAATGCACTCACTTGTAAGCAAAGGATGTCAAGTGCATGCTCGTCAAAGAACCCTTTCCATGACCCATATTTAAGCTGAGCATTTGAGACAGTAGGAGGTAGAGAATTGATATTCCAACAGAGCAAGCGCATCCTGATGATCACCACTACTTGATCAAGATATTTAAGGTATGCTCACGACATGGGTGCTTTTGTGTCGGATTGAAAAGGCACTGGCATATTCTTGTATAGATAGCAATGCCTGAGAAGACCATCATGGAAGGTTTTTTGGCCGGTGCCACTTGGCCTTTCCTTCTGACTTCAAGCTTTAAAACCTTTAACTTGCTGTGAAGCAGCCTCTTAACCTCATTCCATATTTATTGTGAAAATCATACTCGTTTTATCATAGCCCTCAGACGCTGTTTTTTTCATCATAGGCTCTGCATCTTAGTAGTTTAAACTTGCCCCCAGATCTTTATTCTCGGATACTTGACTTTTCGACATGGCACAAGGCGGTAAAGGTCGTGGAAACAATAAAGGTGGTCGTGGTGGCGGTGGGAATCGCGGTGATGGCAGGTACTTACTCGAATTAGATTGCTTTTAAATGGATTGAGTTCCTGTTGATTTACTTGCCCGCAGCGCTGTAGCTTAGTAACACTCTACGCTCAACTTTCTATTCCAACGAGTAAACAAGATCTTGCTCCCGGTAGCTGGTGTGGAACGGGTTCTTTCCTCATTTCCTACCTCATTCTCCCAAACATTTAAAACGCAAGCTCATCGCCAATCTTGGAAAATTTCTCTTCTTTTCACTCAACAGGTCTGGAGGCACCCCAGCGGCAAAGAAGGTCATCGTTGTACAACGCTCTGGAGGTGGTGGCGGTGGAGGCAGCGCTTCTAAGAAAACCCAACAGGGTGGTGTCAAAAAATCCGGAGGTGGTGGTGGCGGCGGCGGTGGTGGTGGCAACCGTACCCCTGGCACTGGCGGCAAGGGTAATCAGCAGCGCCAGGGAGGTCGTGGTGGTGGTGGTGGCCGTGGTCGCGGTGGAGGTCGTTCGGGTGGTAAGAGAGGCGGCGGCTCTGGTGGCCGTGGAGGTAAACCTGAACAGAAAAAAACCAAAGAGGAACTTGATGCTGAGATGGATGCTTACTTCTTAAAGGATGAAAAGACAGCTCCTCAGCGTTTAAATGCTGATTTGGATGACTATTGGGCCAAGAAAGATGCTCCTGCGGCGGCGGCGGCAGAAGGTGAAGCTCCTGCTGCTACAGAGGCTGCACCAGCTGCAGAGGCCGCTGCATAAGTTTTGGGAAGAACAAAAAAAATGAACCCTAAAATGTTTTCCTTCCCTTTTGTTTTTTGAATACAAGTACATCATCTAATTTCTCCGTTGTTGAAGTTGTACTCAATAAAAATGTAATCACTGCCTCTTTATAGAAAATTAATCTTAAAAATCAAACAAGAATGTATATTTTGTTCTTTCGCACCGTCAAACGTAATAAAAATATGAAATAAAAATGAATTAACAGCAAGAAAACAAGCTTCTATGATCTAGCATAAAGTATTCCAAATTGTAATCGTCTTTGATCAGGTACGTATTACGCAGGAGCTGCACTCTTCTTCTTCCTGCTCGTGCTTGTGCTCTTCTCCTTCTTTCCTTCATCTCCCTTGACATTGCCGTTGCCGTTAACCCCAGCCCCCCCTGAGGGTTGCTGCACAGCCTTTTCAGGAGCAAAACAATACAGATTATAGATCACATTTCTTCTAATTTGTGCAGTCATTTCCAAGAACAGTTGATACCCTTCCAGTTTATACTCCACCAAAGGGTCTCTCTGAGCATAGCCTCGAAGAGATACCGCCTGCTGTAAAAATTTGATTGCCTGCAAGTGCTCCTTCCACAAGTTATCAGTCTGTGCTAAAACAAAGAATCTGCATGCTTTGCGCATTAATCCAGGCTCCATAGCTTCGACCTCAGCAACCTTTTGCTTATACGCAGTTACCCCGCGGGTATGGAGATACTCTCGTAAGGCCTCGACATCGCCACCATTGGCCTTTTCTTTCAAAATTTCACCAGTCAAATCTTCCATTTGCACGCAATATTGCTTCATTTTGTTCGCTAACGCATCCATAGGCCACTCTTCAAACGGAGCTCCACTCGGAATATTAGCTTCGAGAATATCATCAACCGTTCGCTCTGCATATTCAAGCATCAACGGGGTCAAATCATCAGCTTCAAGCGCAGCTCTGCGATCGGCATAGACTCTATCACGTTGGGTATTCAACACTTGATCGTACTCGAACAACTGTTTACGAATATCGAAGAAATATGACTCAACTTTACGCTGCGCCTCGTCAAGAGCGTTGGTCAGCATGGAAGACTCAATCGGAAGGTCTTCGATTCTGAAGGCAGACATCAGACCCTTGATACGATCACCACCAAAGATACGGAAGAGGTTATCTTCTAAAGAGAGGAAATAACGGGTGGAACCAGGGTCTCCTTGACGACCACTACGACCACGCAACTGTAATAATAATAATATTTCGAGAGGGATAACAAGGAAAGAATTCTTTTAGTAAAATTGAAAAGTAGATGAAGAGAATGAACAGAAGGTACTAAAAATAAGTTAATAGATACTAATCCAGAGAGAGAGAGAGGCGGGTAGGTAGCTTCAAGTGGCTGGTGCACAGTGTCTAGACTAGTTGTTGGTCAGCTGCGTGTAGTTGTAATCAACGTGGAAAAAAGAAAAAAGTTTTTCTTTCACCTCAGGGATTGTTCACCGTTGCATAATAACATCATACCAACCAATAAAAATGTGTCGCACACACTGGTATATATACAGACACAGGGTGAGAAGCACAGAGAGGGAAAACCCACAACCATCCACCCCATCTGTCTCTTAAGTTACCCGCCGAAGAAATCAAATAAATAAATAAAACTTTAAAAATAGTCTAAGTTTGGTCTTACCTGGTTATCAATACGCCGAGATTCATGTCTTTCAGTCCCTACAACATGTAATCCACCAAGACTCTGAACCTCAGCCTTCTCCAGTTCAGTCACAGCCTTGTATTCAGCCTCCAATTTCAAAAACGCAGCACGAAGCGCTAACGATACTGGATCCGAGGTCGGCGCCTTCTCACAAGCAAAGGCCAACCTCTCTTCTGCTTCCAATTCCTCAAGCTGGCGCTCGCCCCAAGCACCAACAGCAGCAGCAACAGCCTCATCAGCAAGCTTCGAAGCTTCAGGAGTTAATTGACAGGGGAACAAAGCTGGATTTACAGCCCATGACTTTGCCGTTAACGGCCTTGTTCTTCTTGCTTTAACACCTTCTTCCTCAGATTCAATCAAATTGACTACCTTGGGCATCAACATTTCACGAATTTTCAATCGAGCCATGAATTCAGGGTTGCCACCTAGCAAAATATCCGTACCCCTACCAGCCATATTGGTAGCTATAGTGACTGAAGCTTTTCTACCAGATTGCGCCACAATTTCACTCTCTCTTTCCACATTCTCAGGTTTTGCGTTCAATACTTGGTAGATAACACCTTCCTGGGTCAATAACTCTGCGATAATCTCAGATTTTTCGACAGAAGTGGTACCAACAAGGACCGGGCGACCGGTCTTATTCATCCGCTTTACTTCCTGTACAATAGCACGCCATTTACCTTGTTCAGTACGGAATACCACATCTGGGTTATCAGTACGAGAAACAGCTCTATTGGTAGGCACGGAAGTGACTGTTAAATTATAAATGCTAGAAAATTCTGCCGCCTCTGTGGTTGCTGTTCCCGTCATTCCAGCCAACTTGGGGTAGCCTCTGAATAAATTTTGATACGAGATGGAAGCTAACGTCACACTTTCATTCTGTATCTCCAAGTTTTCTTTGGCTTCAATAGCTTGGTGAAGGCCATCACTCCACCTACGACCAGGCATGGTTCTGCCTGTAAACTCATCGACAATGACAATCTCACCAGATCGGATAATATAACTAACATCCTTTAAAAAAAGTTCTTTGGCCTTGACTGCATTGATAATAAACGATGCCCATTGTTCACGTGGATCGTACAAATCTGGTACCTGCAATACATCTTCAGCTGCTTCGTACCCTTCCTCCGTTAGCAACACATTTCGCTGTTTTTCATCGACGGTGTAGTGAACATCACGAGCCAAAGCGGTTGCTAATTTAGTTGCTTTGATGTATTTTGCACTGGGTTGTTCAGCAGGACCTGAAATAATTAATGGAGTACGAGCTTCATCCACCAGGATCGAGTCGACCTCATCAATCACACAATACGTGAAAGGTGACTCTCTTCTTAAAACCAAATCTTCGGGTTCTTGAGCTAAATTATCACGTAAGTAATCGAAACCAAGTTCAGAATTGGTAACGTAGGTAACGTCAGCAGCGTAAGCAGCTCGGCGTGCTTTTTCGTTGATGCCTTGTTGGATTAGACCGACTTCAAGACCCAAAAAGCGGTGGACTTGGCCAACCCATTCTGAATCACGGCGAGCGAGGTAATCGTTCACAGTAACGACATGAACACCTTTAGCAGCAAGGGCATTGAGGTAGGCGGGTAAGACAGCTACCAAGGTCTTTCCTTCTCCTGTTTTCATTTCGGCAATTTGGCCTTCATGTAAGATCATTCCACCGATAAGCTGGACATCAAAAGGACGAAGGCCAAGAACGCGTTTGGAAGCTTCACGAACTACAGCAAAGGCTTCCACAAGGAGATCATCAAGGGCAGCGCCAGAAGCTACACGATTTTTGAATTCAGCAGTTTTGGCGCGGAGGTCCTCATTGCTTAAAACTTGCATCTGAGACTCCAAGGCTCCAATGGCATCAACACGGTCCTGGTATCTCTTACGGGTCTTCTCAGAAGGATCACTGGAGAAGATATTGCCGAGGCCCTTGAACACTGCGGTGGTTGGAGCTGCACTTCTTTTGTTGCCATGTAGGTGCTGCATCTTGCGAGAAGAACGCTGAAGAAGATCAGCGCGCCCAGATTTGAATGAAGTCGCAATTTTCTGAGATGCAGCATTTCCAAGGCGGCCTGACAGGAGAAGAGAGGCTTCTCCAGCAGCATGCTTATTGGCATGAATTTGATTCATCGAGTGTGCCATGCCTCCTAGAGCAGGCAATGCACGTCAATTACAAAGTTTACTATCCGTTCTACAGTTTGGATGGAATTTTATGACAATGCACCAACTTTTAATAGCCATAAAATTGAGGATAGAAATTAATTGCTGTGATTTTCTTGCCATCGAAGCAAAATTTGACCACCTTCCTTTTTCAAAAAAAATTGCTCACAAATGGTCTTCTAGGATACTGCTCTGGCCCAAGCAACAAAACTTTGCACAGGCCGACGACCAGAAAATAAATTAACGTCGTCTTTGACTGATATTCTATGCTGCTTGCTTAATTTTATATTACTTTTTCTCGCTTGACTTTTATTCAAATCTGTGATTTCACATCCCTTTTCTCTCCGAGCAAGCGTGGGCCCCAGCGGCCCTGACCTTCAATGAACCGCAGAGAGCATTTCTCTATTTATCTATTATAAAGCCTGAATGGACCAGTTCCCTGCATCTGCACGATTGGTAGTGCTCTTCATTAAAGCCGTGCTCATCTTGGCAGCCAGCAGCAGCGTTGGAGGGCTTGTCACTAATGGAGACCCTAGCTGGAAGGAAAGCGGACGTCGCCGCAAAATAGCATCGACATTACAGACCTCACCGTCATTCCTCTTTACCACATCACCAACAGGCAAGAATAAATCCAAGTAAAAGCTATCTTCACCTGCTCAGAAAAATGCACGAGGCAAAAAAACGCTGCTCGCTTGCATTTCTTCTTCTTCTGCTCTGCTACAACTAACCACCAACATCTCCTCTGCTCTCTCTTATTCTAACTTTATCTGCAGATATAGAAGTCCGTCACACTGAAGATGATATAATTCGCACCCGAAAATTACTTCAAACTACCGGACAGCTACCAACATGTGAAATGAACATGCTCTACTCTGTCGTCGCCACCACAAATTTAGATTATAAAGCTTCCGTCACGCTGTTTAACAACAGAGAGCTAGGTTCTAACTGGCAGCTAGTCTATCGATACAAAGATTATACTAAAATGACACTAGCGAATGCAACAGGGGCTACGGTGCTGACCAATGGGTCGCTGAGCGGGGCACCAGTCAGACTGGTTGATTCTTACACCCTAGATTCTACTGGTATCCCAGCAGGAGGCAATTACACCTTCTCTTTGACTACAGAACTTGCGTCTCCTATCACCTCTGGTAATAAAAGCTTACTATTGACGAATGTCAGCTTAAATGGCTTGCTCTGTTCTCAGGTAGACCCAGCTGACGATGCTCAGCTGCTTCCCTATTCTGGCTGTAGCTCCGCTTTATCCTTCTTTTCTAGCTTTTCTGGAGGTGGCGTTGGATCTGGTGCAGCAAATGATGCGTGTAATGCTGCGTTTTGTTGCGGATATATTCTTAAAGAGTTGGATACCCCGCCAGTAATGCCTGCACCGGCGCCAGAGGCAGAGATAGTGCCTGCTCCTCTGCTGCCTTTACCACCTCCGGAGACTGAAGACAGCAGTAAAAGTGGTAGTACAGGTTCCACTTTGCCTCCTGTAGTTGAGGATCCCTCTGCTGGAGTAGTACTGCCTCCTATTGATGGTGGAAGTGATGATGGTGGAAGCGGTGGTGATAATAACAACAACAGCCCCAACAACAACAGCCCCAACAACAACAGCCCCAACAAGAACACCAACAACAAGAACAACAACGACAACAACAATAACAGCCCCGATAATAGCATGAAAGAAGATCCTTCTAGTAGCGATGATTCATCTGATAATATAGGTGCCTTACTTGGTGGCGTTATCTCTGCCGCGATAATCCTTGCTGCGGCGGTGGTAGGCACAGCATGGTGGATTCAAAATCGAAGACGCCGCATCCACGATCAACAGCATCTTGCTGAAGTCAACGGACAACAGAAACCTTCTAATGCAGCAGCAGCAACAGGCGCTCATAGATTAAATAGTAGAATTATAAGAGCAGATATTAACGTCACTGCTGCAACTAATGGTGGTAATAATAATAATAATAATAGTAATACTAATAATAATTTTGGCCGTCGGGGCAGTTTGACGTCTTCAACTTTGAGCGGTGGAGGGACACGGAACACACTAACTATGCAGCGCGTTACCTCTGTTGCTGGATTGATAAGTAGCAGCAACACTGTTGGTAATGGAAGTGGAGGTGGTACCTCTAGCAATGGTACTTCAGCTTTAGACAGTTCTGGTGGAAGCGTAGCTTCTTCCGTAGCTTCCATTGAAGAAAATGAGCTTCCCCAAGAAGTCTCCCTTTTCGAACAACTCGGTGCTGGAGCCTTTGGTACCGTCTACCGTGGTCAATGGGGTGGAAAAGAAGTTGCAGTGAAAGTCTTACAAACCGCCTGTGCGAGTAGTAGTAAAGAATTAGCTTCCTTCCGGCAAGAAGTCTCGGTTTTATCCCGTCTTCGACACCCTAATATCATCGCCTTTCTAGCAGCGTGTACTGTCGCTCCAGATATTTGTATTATTGAAGAGCTTGCTGAAGGTGGATCTTTGCACGCAAAGATTCATGGTGCGAAAGGACGGCGGCGATGCTGCCCTCTGCCTTTGCGAAACTTGCTTGCTATAGCCCGCGACATCGCAGAGGCCATGGTGTACCTGCATCCTAAGATAGTCCACCGTGATTTGAAAAGCCAAAATGTACTTTTAGATTCCTTTGGACGCGCAAAAGTGTGTGATTTTGGTATTGCAAAGTTTAAAGATCGTACTTTTGTTAGTACAGTCAACGGCCAGGCTGGTACGCCCTGTTACATGGCGCCGGAACTATTTGACGGAGCCCAAGTCACTGAAAAAGTAGACGTATATAGCTTTTCTATTCTTCTATGGGAGATGTTGACGGGCCAGGTACCTTGGAGCAACGTTCCTAGCCCTATGCAGATCATTTATTACGTTGGAGTGCTCGGTCAACGCATGGAGATTCCAGAAAACTGTTTGCCATCGTTGAAAGAATTAATTGAAATGTGCTGGGCTGAATCTCCAACAGCGAGACCTAGTTTCAAAAGAATTTTGGAAAAAATAAAAGAGATACAAGAAGAAGTTGAAGTGAATGGGTATGCTGAGCTTGTTATGGCTGCCCCACAGTCAGACCCTGCTGCTGGGCATGGCGGTGACGGGAGCGGAAGTGAAGAAGGCAGCCAGCTTTCTTCCACCACTAGTAGAGGTGAGAATATAAGTATCTCTTCGTTTGGAAGCTTTGCTCTACATAGTTATGCATCTTCTGAGACGACTGTGACGACAATAGGAGGGGGTAGTACAGAAGTTGCAGCAGTTGCTCCTACTGCGGCGGGCGGCGGAATTTTGTCGGCAGAGCAAGACAACCTTGTGACCGGTGGCAGCCTTGCTTGAACACAATTTATACACATTTTTTCATATTAGCTCCATACATTTTTGCTCTTATCTCTTTGCTTCTTCTCTCTGCCCTGTAAATTAGAATGTAGTCCTTTTCTCAAAAGTGACCCTTTCGGATCCAACCTTGCAACCTTGGATGGGTCGAAGACACCTTCAGGCCAGCGCCAAAATAGACTGACGAGATGACACTTCGATTAGGGGAGACAGGCACGTCGCATATAATTGCTTCTGATGTATCAAACTCCTTTTTATAATATAATATACAGTTAGTAGAGTATTATAAACGTGGGTCTAGGTTAAAAACAAGCAAGCAAGCAAGCTAATACTACTATTCTTTGAAAAGGTACTCTGACACCTCTATTTAAGGTTACTTCGTTCTACTGTTTTAGCTTATCCATTGTCCTTATGGAGTGCAAATCATCTATAGAATGTGGAATAGCTATTTCTGCCGTTGCGCCGGGCAAGCAACTCCCGCCTTTCAAACTTACCTCTTCAGCAGCCCTCGAAAAATCTGCAAGAGGCACCACCCCTACTAGCATTGCATCTACACCCACCTCTACCCTCACTCGAGCCTCAAGTATGCTTTCGAGAAGTCTTCAGCGTCGATCTTCGTGGCTTAGCAGCAGTCTCAGTAGTGATTCTCTACCTTTTGCTGTCATCGACATTGAGAACGGAGAACGCCAAAGGTCTCTTCGCTCTATGGCCTTGTCTATTGGCGCTGCTATTTTCTACTCGATATGTGCAATTTCAATGAATTTCACTAATAAAGCTGCGCTAATGGTATTCCCTTTTGCTAATACTCTTCTCTTGTTACAAATGTTGGCTGCCTTGGCCGTCATCATACCGCTCAGAATGTTTGGAGTGATTTATTTTCCACCTTTGAACGCTATAAAAGCTCGCTCATTGATGCCCTTGACTGTACTTTATGCTGGCAACGTCAGTTGTGCGTTACTAGGCTTGCGTGTTCTCAACGTGCCCATGTATTCTACTTTAAAGAGGCTGACTCCGCTGATTGTCTTGCTCACAAAATGGAGAATGACCAAGGACCTTCCTAGCAGAGGTATCTGTTTCAGCGTTTTCATCGTCGTTCTAGGCTGTTTTATTGCTGGATATGGTGATCTTGCATTTGATTTGCGTGGATATACCTTTGCCTTTGCTTCCTGTATGCTTCAAGCAGCTTATTTGCTACTTGTCGAAAGAACTGGAGCAAAACAAGGCGTTTCTACAAGTGAATTACTTGCTTATAATGCACTTCTTTCCCTTCCTTTTATTTTAATTGTTATGATCCTCTCCGGAGAGGCTTTTAGTGTTCTTCCTGTGCTCCATGCTGCTATCTCTCAGCACGGTAACATGCAGATTATTGGTCTTTTATTAATTTGTAGTCTCTCTGGCGTGGCGTTAAACTTTTCGATGTTTCTATGCACGTTATTAAACTCTGCGTTAACTACCACCATTGTGGGCGCTTTGAAGGGTGTTATTGTTACCGCATTAGGCTTTTTCTTGCTGGGAGGTGTCAAATACAAGTCTGCTTTGAATATTTTTGGAATTGCGGTGAATGCTTTCGGTGGCACTTTATATAGTGTGGTCAAATATAGAGCCCGTCTTTCTTCCTCTTCTAGATCTTCTTCTTATAGTAGATCAACAGTATCTCCATCTGATTCACCTGATTCTTTGGCAACTCAAGCTCTTTTTAGAAGCTGTAGCAATGGCAATTTGCGTAATAGTCCTATGAGCACTACTGTGCATTCTCCTTCCCTTCTTTTAGCAGCTTACAGCTCTCCTATGAACTCTGGTTTTGTGGGCAATACTAGCAAGGTAAATAGCATTGATGATAACGTATATGTTCCTTCCTGTGGAAAGCCTCTTTTGCCCCCTAAAACTGGTGTCCTGTCCGCTTGGAAAACGGCAGAGGCAGCTCGGTAAACCGTTTTAAAACCCTAAGAACAGTACCTTTCCTGCAAGTTATTAAATACTTTATCTTCTTCTTCTGTCCATGTTCCCTGAATAATTTACTTTCTCTTATTAAGAACTTTCTACTTCTTCTTTTTCATGTTGAGTACTCTTTCTTTTGTCGGCTTGCCTCTGTAATAAATTAATTACTTCTTGAAAGAGCAGAAACCAACAATAACATAAAGCAATATTTGAAAACTCATTTTATGTATGAAGATATCAACTCCTTGCATATACTTGCAACCACAATAGCGCTCTCTACTTCATCATTCACATCTCCTATATAACCTAAATATCCTTTGCCGCACTTTCCCAGCACCGCCGACGCCTCTTCAGTGTTGACAGGATGGGCAGCAAAGACGTGAGATTGAACTCGAGACTCGGCAGTTGGGGCATAGATCCTGTCAGCAGGATCGACATTTGCCAGTCTGGTGGCTTTATTGCTGTAGCTATCTGGCAAATTTGAAAACCGGGCAGCTGCTGTCGGTGTAACTTGATCATCGGTTCTGCAGTAGCCACCAAATTTCCACGGGAAGCCCATCTTCTGGAAAAAAGCGTTGGCTTCAGGAGGAGTGATGTGGCTGGAAAATTGAGCGCAGCAGAACAGGATGCCTCCTCTTTCGATAAATTTCTTCAGTGGCAATTTTGCTTTGGTGGTTGCTGCCCAAGGAGTCACTGCGAGCACAATCTTTGTGGATGGGTCAGGGTCATTGAGTACATTGAAAGCTGTGGCAACATCGTCTACGTGTTCAAAGCGGAATTTGGACCGTAGTTTTTTGAATAATTGTTGGCAGCAATCGGGAATCAAGGAAAACTCATCATCGTCTTCAGTCCCAAAGTAGTAAATGATTGGCGCTGTTGCTCTAGATGCAGCTTTACAGGGACCTTTATGGCTTGGGAAGTGTTCAATCTGGCACTCTTTCGAGCAATATCTTGCTTCTTTGCATCTAGAGCACCTGCGGAGATTACCGTCTGTTGCACCACAATTAGCACAATCTTGCTGTTTTTTTGCCATCTGTAAAGAACGGGTAAATGCTTTATTGCTATCACCAAATTATAGATAAATCCCTCTTCTGAAAGGGGTGGAGCTTTAGAGTTTAATGGTTCCGAAACGAGTCTGTTCTAGATGTGATCAACAGAACTAATAAAGTTTCAAAATTCTGACCTTTTAGATGCCCTCGCTCGTTATCTAACCACTAATCTGTACTGATAATCAACTAAAAGTATATAAGTAAACAGCTGCAGCAGATAAGCCACTGCACCTAGAACGTTGGAAGTGCGAGAGCGCCCGACTGACCTTGATCGCTCAACGAAGCGGCTTACGTGTTCCTGGTGCATTTTTATAGCTGCACTTGAGCTTTAATCTATACGTCATACATCATAAATACCAATATCTTCTCCTCGCTACCCCAAACGGTAGAATGTATAGCACCATGCCGTGCGCAGTATCGCATCTCTCTTTTGGATTACCACGCGTCAATAACGCCTCTCCTCGACGTGCATTTACTAGCACTCGATTACAGGCCATTGTAGGAATAGATTTAGGCACAACAAATTCTGCGATAGCATACGTAGGCTCTGCAGGACCTGAAGTGATCAAGGACGTCGACGGCAACACCACAATCCCTTCAGTGATAACTATAACATGGGTGAGAAACTAGTTTAATTTCCAATAACTAAATACTGGTTGCAATTACTACTAGTTATATTTAAGCTGAACGTGGGAGTATCCTCTGCTTCTTCTCTTTCTCTCCAGGATGATGAATTGCTGATTGGTTGGCCCGCCGTTGAAGCCTCCACCACCGCCTCTTCTTCTTCTTCTTCTTCTTCTTCTTCACCCCCAGATCGCGACACATTTACCTCATTTAAACGCCTCCTTGGTCGTAAGTACAAGGAAATAGTTTCCTCAGACCTTCTAGGCCAGCTTCCTTTCCAACTCCATGAAGGAGATCGAGGAGAGGCACTTGTCTACTCTGCAGGCGCCGACGGAATGATCACTCCTTTGGAACTTTCCACCTGGCTCGTCAAACATCTCATCCACACAGCTCAAATGCAGCTTAGAGAATCCATTACCGGTGCAGTTGTCACTGTGCCCGCTCATTTTGATCAGCGTCAACGAGGGGCCACACTAGAGGTGGTTCAGCTAGCGGGAGTGTCGACGGTGCATTTATTACAAGAGCCAGTAGCAGCTGCCTTAGCGTATGGTATCGACGGTGGAACAGATGGAGAGACTGTCTTAGTATTTGACATTGGTGGCGGGACGTTCGATGTTTCTGTGTTACAAGCGTTTGAAGGGATTATGCAAATTTTATCTACAGATGGGGATTCTCGTCTAGGAGGTGACGATTTCGATTCTTTATTAGCTCAGTGGATATTAGAAGAAATTGAGGGTAGGGGTACTAGCACTAGTAGTACGAGTAGTAGCAATGGTGCAGAAAGCTCTTTAATTAGTGAAGAAGAGAGCGAGATGAGGAAATTGTGGGCGTTGAATGCAGCACGAAAAGCAAAAGAAGCTCTCTCAGAGAGCTCTTGCGCTCGTATTCCTATTCCCTCTTTCTTTGCTTCCAATAGTGGAGATGGCGATGGTCGTGATAACAACAACATCAGTTCTTTTGGTGTCATTGAACTGACGCAAGAGAAATTTGAAAATATAAGTGAACCGCTGTTCCAAAGAATGGCCGAGGTACTCGGCAGAATTGGAAATGAAGTCTTTGTAGAATGGGCTGTCCCACCACAAGAAGCTGTCCCTTCACATATACACAATAAACGAGAGCATGAAAACACAAAGTCAACACTCCAAAATGCAGAAATTGCAAATACTAAAGCAGTGGGTAGAGTATTTGATAAATGGGCTCCGCCTCCTCGTAAAATTTCCAAAGTAGCTCTTGTAGGCCAGATCACGCGTCTCCCCTCTGTCCGCAACTTTATTCAGAGGATAACTGGAGTAGAACCCTGCACTTCGATCGATCCAGGAGCTGCTGTAGCCCTAGGTGCAGCAACGCATGCCGGGGTATTGCTGGGCAGCGTAGGTAGCGTTGAATTGATGGATGGATCCTTTGTTAGTGATTTGCATTCGAGAGTGACAGGGTTTTCAGAATGGCAGCCTTAAAATGTGTGTGTCTGTTGGGGGGGGGGGGGGGGCTATAGAAAACTTTGGCGCCGACAAGGTGTGATATTGCTAGTTTGTAAATAATGAAATGTTTCTACAGAAGTATAGTTAGACAACAGTCACTGGTGGCTTACATTTCGATAAAATGAAGCTTTAGAAAGGCAGTTACCCAAGTTTGAAGTGCTCTTTTGTTCAGTATCTTTCCCTGTCTCGACCATACCCACCACCACCTCCACCAGCGCCACGATCGTAGTCTCTACCACCGCCCCTTCTATCATCTCTATCATACCTATCTCTATCACGGCCACCCCCACCACCACCACCTCGGTACTCATCTCTACGTGGACTACGGCTGCGATCTCTCCGATTATACCCACCGCCGCCGCCGCCACCGCCGCCAGCCTTTGCAGTGCCACACCGGTTGCATGTATCACGACGAGCGAAACAGTTATTTTGGCAATTAGGGCAGGTCCAATCACCGGGGCGGGCTTGACCGCCTCCTCGGCCACCACCACCGCCGCCTCGGCCACCACCACCGTCATAATCTCTACCACCACCTCCACGGTACCCTCCGCCGCCGCCACCGCCTCCACGGCGGTCTCCGTAACCACCACCACCACCTCCGCTTCTACCCGCATCACCTCCAGTGGCAGCAGCGTACGCAGCAGCAGCTTTTTCCTTTCGGTCTGATAAAACGACCGTCAGCTTATTTCCTGATTATAGAAAATAATACAAAAATAACCAAGAGAGAATACAACGATCAGCAACGCAGAGATGAAGGTAATATAAAGATAAAGAGAATATTAAATGCTGGTTTATTTGGTTACTAACCCTTGAATTCTTTATCATTAAACCACGCCGGTGCCGAAGCGGCGGCGTAAGCATCTTCATAAGTGACAGTGGCCTCGCCTTTAAGCTCTCCAGTGGCTTTATCACGATACAGCCAGATCTTGGGTTCGCCACGGCGTTTCTTATCCTGCAACATGGTATTAATAGAGGCGTTTTAGAGTTGTGATCAAACAATCAATGAAAGAAACAATCCAGCCAGGCACCGCTTCCCCAAATCCAGATGCAACTATCGCGTTTCAAAATACCGACCTCTTTGATGATACCTATCTGTCCAAAATACTCTGCAATTTCTTTTTCAGTGATGTCTAGAGGAAGTCCACTGATGAAAACCTCGTCTTTATTTGGATCTGCCTCCTCCATAATGAGTTCTAATAGAGCGGACAAATAACTTATGAAAATATTAAACTGGGAAACTCGCACGATTCATTAAATTTCAAGGTACATTTTCTGTTGCTTGCTTTCTTCACCGGCAGCAGAAACCTTCAAAAAGGCAATCACTTATTAACCAAATTTATGCGTATTTATTTACACTTTTAGGTTAGAATACCCTCAGAATAGAAGCCATCGCATGTTTCAATGCTTCCTTCTTCCCTGCAATAGTCCCTTCACCTCCCCTCCAACCAACATGACCGTCGGGTCTTACCAACACGGCCGCCTCTTCCGATACCCCTCTGACTTCCTCCCACCTATTCTCCACATCATCAAACACCACTACATCCTCGGAAAGATTCTCGAAAACTTTTTCTTCAGTTTTTGCCAAAGAATTAATCACCACAGGAAGGATTTTCACCCCATTTTCTCCCACAGAGGCATTGTATTCATCAACAGCGGTGATCCAGTTTTTCAAGTTGGGATGTAGGGAGAGCACGAGAACGAATTGAAGACCTGCTGCAGGCCATAAATCAATCGAAGATACATCCTCACTACCAAATTCACTCCCCTCGTTGTTCTGGCCTGTTAAATTTTCTGACTTTCTTCTTCTTAGTTTCAAGTGAGGTAAGCGGGCGCCTGGTAATGTCGTTGGTACATAGGGTGCATCTCTCGGTTTCGGCCTTATATACTTGGCTACCTGCTGTTCATCACCACTCTCATTCTCGTACTGTATTGCTGCAGTCCTACTATCGCTGTACAAAAACCCTAAATCCTCTTTTGGGTACTGTAATCTTAGGGTTTCCCCGTGGTCAAACAACGCATTCAGCTCAGTACGGCGGAGTGCAGCAAGCGGGGCACTAGCAGCACGTCCTGCTGCAATACCAGCGTCTAAAATCCCACGTCGAATAGACCCAGGAAGATAAGATAATGCTTTGGAAGAAAGTATATCACTGAAAGTATTGGCCATGGAATAATCCAAACCCATAACACGAGCTACGGCCAAAGCTTCATGGAAATTTTTCACACTCGTACGCATATTTGCATCAGCTACGGGTTGCCGCTCTGCGCCATAAGTATCAAGTAATGCCGGAGAGGCAGAATTGTTGAGCACCAAAGCCAACTTCCAAGCGAGGTTGTGGGCGTCCTGCACTCCGGTGTTCATCCCCATTGCTCCTGAAGGAGGAACCACATGTGCAGCATCTCCAGCAAGTAAAACACGACCAGATCTATACGTTTCAGCAGTTGCAGCGCTCATTGACCACGGTTTTATCGTTTTTAGTTCCAGCTGCAGTGAACCATTTCCCGCTGCTCTGCGGACAATAGCAGCACAGGTTTCTTCATTAAAGTCTTCTGGGGATTGTAATGGTGGAAAATAAGGTATTTGAGCGACAAATTCACCTGTATCTAGATTGTGGCCTACCATGACTGCTATGACCCCAGGCCCAAAAACGAAATACAGCATACCTTGTCGCCCTGAGCGTTTTAAGTCCGCTCCAAGTTGTGGCGAAATGAAATGAATGTTGATTAAATGCTGCATTACGCCAGGACCAATCATAGGGATGTTGAGAGATTTACGTAAAGGGGAATGAGCGCCGTCCGCTGCGACCAGAAACTTGGCTTCAATTTCGTAGATTCGAATTTTCTTCTTTCCATTACAGATGCCATTACTTGCACTATTATTACCAGTACCACCAGTACTCCTAGTGTCGTCTGTTATTCGTTCTTCTACTTGTAGTCGTACTGAATTCTCATCTTGTTGTATTAATTTCGTAACAGAATGCCCCATTCTTAAATCAAGCCCAGGTGCAGCCTCCGCCCTTTGAGCAATCAGAGGTAACAGCTTATGTTGAGCTAAATGACCTACCGGTTCAGGACTATATGCCGGTATATGTGGTGTATACTGCCCTTTAAAATGATCTACAATACCCAGTACACTCCCTCCTGTCAATTCAGTACAATATATAAAATTCCTCCATTGGTCAAGCGGGGGCATCGTCCTTTCCACCTGGGAAGAAAGCCCAGTCATGCCTCGAAAAACTTCCATAGTTCTGTGGTTGATGAAGTGGGCACGTGGGTGGTCAGTCAGCTCGGGGGAGCGTTCTAAGACGATGCTAGGGATGCCGTACTTAGATAGGTAGATGGCTGTGGTGAGTCCCGCAGGACCGCCCCCTGAAATAACTACCGGAGTGGTCGTAGCGGTATTTAATTCTTTATTCGAGGAAGAAGGGGGTGGTAGGTCTTCATTTTGTTTCAGAGGTTGAGGTGGTGGTGTAGTAGTTGTAGATAGCAATGCTTCGTTAGAGAAGATGAAGGGAGAGAAGCGGGTGGAGAGTGCCCTGAGCTCACGAGCCCTGATCATCATCATGAATTATGCTGCCGCCACGTTCTTCTTCTTTCTTCTATTAGAGAGTGAGTTGAGATAGTAGCCGGTCGAGCTCTTGCTGGCCTTCCTCAGTACGTGAACCTCTGCATAAATAATCATGAAAAGTGTTGGAATTAGTTTTGACTTCGACAGGAATAATAAAAAAAGTAAATAACTCCTGCAGCCAAGTCTCTTCCTACCCTTGTTGTAAAAGTTCTTGAGCTTTTTGCAGCGTTTTTAGCTTATGCTGTGCGTATTTCGATGATTTTGGGAGGGTCAATAGAGACTCAATCTGTTTTTCAATATGTTTAAGCTTCTCAGCTTCGCTCCCTTCGCTTACACCTTGCCTTGGGTCCCAACGCTTGACAAAGGCGGTGCGAGAGGAGCGACGCTGCTGCTGTGGAGCGTGCTTGAGAGGTGAAGCTTTGACAATTGATGTTTTGGATGATGCTCTTTTACGTGATTTTATCTCTTTAACGAGCTTGGCTTCTTCTTCTTTAGAGATATCTATGTCCATTCAAATTCAAATGGAGAAATTCATTTGATTTTAACCGATCTGCGAGGCGAAAGTGGCAGGGTGCGTACGTAATCACAGTGCAAATAGATAGATGGTCTATGCAATGTTGCTAGATGCACATTTAAGTAAAGAAAAAAAATGAGTGGAGGGGGTACAGCACCGGTCTATTGAAAAGAACAAGAGGAGAAGAAGAGCGTCAGGAGACTGTTAGAGGCCCCAACGCTACATTAGCTATATTACTAGCAACATTGTCCCCTTAAAACCCCCTTGGACTGTCAGAATGGCTTCCAGAATAAGAGCAACACTTTGTAGATACACAGTGGCAAGGGCAGCAACGCCAGTTAAAGAAAGAATTGAAAATTTGAATTCCAGATTAAAGAAGAAGAAGAAAGTAAAGACACAATAAAACAAACTAATAACAGATAAATACATAATACCAAATATTATTACCAAAGTCAAAGTACCACTTTTAGCTTATAACAGTTATTCAAACACGCTTGGCGGCTAGTAAAGAATGAAAGGAAGGTCAGCTCCTGGTAGTTCCTGCATGCTCATCGATGGTATCTATTAGGTCCGATGACATGTCCTCTAGACTACTCTTTGTACGTACAAATGCATTGTGCTTTTGTCTTTTATCTGGCGCCACTCCATTCGGCAGTCCTGCCATTTCTTTCTTATGTGCCTCCCAGGCTTTGACCCGGTGTCTCCTCACGAAAACCATAACAATCACCCCTGCTACAAGCCCTGCACATAATATAACCCAGAGTCCGTATACAGAGTTAAAAGAAATACGATCGTGATCAACGCCATCTGCATTTGCGCTTGAGCACGGACCATTTTTCAATAAAAACTTTTCTTCATATTCACTGACTAGGCCAGCTTCCTGGACTTCTAATATCGCTATCGAAAAATTGGATACCAATTCAGGATCTGTTCCTTTCTTAAAGGCGACACCGTAGTCAAAGGGTTGTACTTTGTCAGGCAAAACACGGACAGCGCACCCAGGGAAGGTAGCAGCGACATATTCCTCTACTACATTGTCGTACATAAAGGCAGCCAAAGCCCCCTTTGCTACTAATTCTGCTTCTTCAACGACTCCTTCAACGTCAGTAATGTTCGCATCTGAGGCAAAGATGCCGTACTGCAATTTCAAACGGGGAATGAACACAGGTACTGAGGAGACAGCCAACCCGGAAAGATCATAGACAGAGCGGATCATATTAGATCGTTGAACGGTTAAGAAAGCAGCTAAATTAGCAGTGTAGGAAGAGCAGAGAATGAGCGCAAAGAATGAAAAGCAAATCGCAGCTATACGGGCACCAAGGGAGGTGACCTCAAACGTGCCACCGTGCTGTAAAGCCCATAAACTACGCCAGGTTGCTTCTTCAAGGCCATAATACATTTCTTTATAGTTAACTTTAGAGCGCAAGGAAAAGACTTCAATGGCGAGAATAGAAGCTGGCCATGCAAACATTGTAACGGCGATAGCAATCCATAAATCAGTGCTGAAGGGTTCGAAGAAACTCCATCCACTAGCTACAGCGACGTCAGATTTCACCATGATGCCGATAGACGTCTGATAGTATGGGTAGGCGAAAATAATGCCCTGTTCTTGGCGTTCCGTAGAAATGGTGATTGAGGCAACGGCAGCGTCACAAGGGCCGATACCGGCGGCGAGTTCCGCCATGAGTTCTCCTGTGCTGGCGGTTTTGCACTGCAAAAGGAAAGAAGGAATTTAATTTAATTATTTATTTCGGTGAGTTAGTGTGAGGAAAAGAGGGAAGTTGCTTTAATTATGTTAGAGGCTAGTTTGCAGAGGAATTCTTACTTCAAATTGGTATTCAATGCCTTCGTTCCAACCTAATAGAGTTCCTGCTGCCCTGAAAGTTTCAATACTAAGCCCTGCAGTGGTGGTGGTGGTGGTGGTGGTGGTGGTGGGTGGGTGGGTGAAGGGAACAAGAAAGCAACGACAGCGTCATGAAAACTATTCAAGTTCAATTTAATTTGAGATTTTGAAACATAATAGGGCAGTACATTGCATTGTTCAGTTGCTTTACCTGTATACTCTGCTGGAGGGTTGATAACATTACAAAATGACTGCAAAAGGAAGGAAATACGTCAAAGTTAGAATATGCCAGCCTATCAGATCAATACCGCAAATGCCCTTCAAGGTAATGCTCAGCAAATTCGCACCATAGGCGGCCGATTTAGTGTGCATACTGTAAAAGGGGCAGCAGTTGTGTTCTGTTCCTGACCGAGTGCCGGCTGGCTTAGAGCCAAGCTGAACATGGCCAAGAGCAGAATTGAATTTGGAATATCGCGCATGACGAAAATTGCCCTCTTCGAAATCTTTAGAAATCTCTTTATATAGCATGCGCAATTAAAAAGGAAAATGCTTTATTGATTGGGCATGTAATTGGTGTTTGAGACGCGGACTAGAAAACGTTCTTTTTTAAATTCAACATCTTTAAGCAAATCTGGGCAGCCTACTGTAGTTGTTTCATTAGACCATTAATTAGTGCATTCAGAAACTCGTTTTATAAAACAGCGTGCTAGATTGCAATTGAGGGTATTGCTGCAGCTAATCTAATAAAAATTGTTCAACCAACTCCACAAATACCCTCGGTTTAGCTTCCAAGGACTGTTGTTACCCTCCTATCTATCTAAGGGTTATCGAGCATCATGGATCAACAGCAGATAATGAAAAAGATCATGGAGATCCAGCGGGACTCGAAGCTGACCGATGCAGAAAAGGCGATCAAGAGACAAGAGCTCTTGACGGGCAAATGGATGTCCCAACCCGACTCTAACAATGATAATGGAACTAAAGGTATGTAGCGCTAACAGATGCGTGGGATTATATATGCTCTTTTCACCTTCCCGCTGAATCTTGTCACCGCTCGCTCACATGCGGTTGGTCTCCTCCTTCTGATCTGGTGCAGGTACTAATGGTGCTGGCCCTTCCTCTGCAGCTGCAACACAGGAAGAAGATCTAATGGGCGATGATACGCTCAAATGCGCTATCTGCATGCAACTCTGTGAACGTCCTGTCACTGTAAGTTTTCATTAATCTATTTCCCCTGCTTCTTCACTGTCTTGCCGCCGTGCTCACTTTTCTGTTTCAAAACACACACACTAGTTTTCTTACTCCATTTTCTTCCTCTCAATCACCAAACAGGCCCCTTGCCAGCATAATTTCTGCCTGAAATGCTTCCAAGATTTGGTGGCGAAAGCTAAGAAAAAAGCTTGCCCCAGCTGCCGTCACGAATTTGGAGCAAAATTTGCTGCCAACCCTCGTGTCAACACCGCTTTAATTTCCGCTATCCGTGCCGTGAAATCCGGTAAAAAGGCCACCACAGCAAAGAATTTCGTCCGTATAAACAACGACGACCGTCCTGATGAAGCATTCACTACTGAACGAGCCCAGCGTGCAGGTCGTGCTAACGCCGCTTCTGGTCGTATTATGGTCAACGTCCCTAACGACCATTTTGGTCCTATTCCTCCTGAAGCAGATCCTCGTGGTTTGGGAATTCGCGTAGGGGACTGCTGGAAAGATCGTCTTGATTGCAGGCAGTGGGGTGCTCATTTTCCTCACGTAGCGGGAATTGCCGGTCAATCTAATGTTGGTGCACAGTCAGTAGTCCTTTCGGGTGGCTATGAAGACGACCGTGATGAAGGAGAATGGTTCTTATACACTGGATCCGGGGGTAGAGACCTTTCAGGCAATAAACGTACGAGTAAAGTCCAAAGCTTTAATCAAGATTTTACTTCAATGAATCAAGCTTTAAAACTTAGTTGTGAGAGGGGCCTACCAGTGCGTGTCGTCCGTTCCCACAAGGAAAAGCGCTCTGCCTATGCTCCTACAACTGAAGAACCCGTACGATATGACGGTATTTATAGGATAGTCAAATGCTGGAGGAAGAAAGGAGCTCAAGGCTTGCTGATGTGTCGGTATTTATTTATTCGATGTGATAATGAACCTGCCCCCTGGTCTTCTGATGACGCTGGAGACCGCCCTAGAGACTTGGCAAAGAGCTTGCCCAAAGAAGCGCTTGCCGAGATTAAGGAAGCTTATAATAAAGATGTGTATACCATGGGATGCGGGAAAGATAAACCTTATTGGGATTGGAATGCTGAAAAGGAAGAGTGGGGTTGGACACGTCCTCCACCTGAAAGCCAACGTAATGGGGCGAGCGTTAGTGGAAAAGGACGTAAAAAGGTGAGCGAGCATGAAAAGGCACTTAAAGAGATGACTTGTGGTGTCTGCAAAGAGATTTTAAAGCTCCCCGTCTCGGCGCCTTGTGGCCACAACTTCTGCAAATCCTGTTTAGATCTCACGTTTGGTGGACAGGAATTTGAGGTGGATACTGGTGCTGCTACTGGAAGGTCTTTACGTATTCGCAAGGTCGTTATGCCCTGTCCTTGCTGCAAAAGTGATCTTGCCGACTTTTTGAGAACCGCCCAGGTGAATAGAGATTTGGAGTCCATGGTGGCGAAATTGCAGAAGCAAGTAGAGGCTGACAAAGCTGAACGTATTGCTAATGGTGAAGAACAGGAAGAAAAACTTGAGGAAGAAGAAAAAGAAGAAGAAGATGCTACTCAGACGAGTCCTTCTATTAAAAAGAAAGGAAGAAAAGCGACTGCTGCAACTTCTGTTGGTGCTAGCCCAAAGTCTGCTTTGAAAAAGAAGAAGCAACAGCAACAACAGCAAACCCCTTCTATATTAGTTCCTAGAGTCGGTATCGCTTCTCGGGAAAATGAAGCTGATCGTCAGGCCATTGCGGTGGCTCTGCTCTGCTCAGACTTCCCTGACTTTGATGTTGGTTTGATAGAAGCGCTCGTAGAGCAAGAAGAAGGCGATGCTCGGGCTGTGAAAATGGCATTATCTAGAATGAAGCAACAGATGGTGGCTGAAGAAAAGAAAAAGGCAAAGCAAGATAATGGTACACAAGGTGCAGGTGGCTCTTCCGCTACGGCAGCAGCAGCAGCGGTGGTGTCTCCGGCGGTGCTGGCGACCGCAAACGGCAACACGCCCGGGTCTGGTGGAGCCAAGGCGAATGGTGCAAAGGGACGTACCCGTAGTAAGAGTGTTAGTGCGGCTCCACAAGCTGAAGTGGATGTTGCTGTTGCTGTTGGGAAGAGCACGAGTCCCCGTGCTAAGCGTGCTAAGAAATAAGAAGAAGAAGAAAAAATGTATCTTCTTCTTCAAGTAGATCTGATAGAGGTGTGATGACTAATACCTAGTTTGACTTAAATTAGAGAATAAGCAGTCCAGTCTAGCTAGAGAGAATACTCAAACATTGATTTTTTCCCTGTACTGAAAACCTTGAATTAATTATCATAAATTAATATTATTAAGTTTTTTACCTTGCCAATCACAACACCACCCTTCAAACTTTCTAAAGACTTAAAGACTGAAAATTACATCGAAATCAATATATACATAATATACATCTGAACCCTACGACTGCTACTGCTACCACTGCTGCTATCTTATCTAATTATAATCTTCAGATACAGCTGCACTCGGCCCCGCACTCGTTCCTCCGTGGCCTCCTGGCATCATGGATGCAGCTAAACTTGAATACCCGCTCACTCCCGCTAGCTCTTTCTCTCTACCAGCAGAAGGACCTACCCCTTGAGCTGGTTCTTTCTTATGTCTGACTACCCTCTGTGCTGCTTGTCTTCTACCGTCACTGCGTAAAATTTGCACTAGTTCATCTTGTGTTACTTGTTGAAGCCATTGAATATCCGCTTCGTAGTTGGCAGGGTCAAAATTAGTAACGCCGCCTTTTACTCCAGAAGCGTAGTGAAGTTCACACCAAAGCATCATTTTATCATACGCACGTGCAGCTTCTTCTTCGTGGTCGAAGCACCCTAAGGAGGTAGGTTTGCCGCTACGACGGAACTGTGCTTCCCATCGTCGAGTTGGGAAAGTTTGATGGACGCCACGATACCTCGAAGTATAGGTACGGCCATTGCCTTTACCTTTATGAGTTTTAATTGCTCTGCTAAGTGGACGGAGGTTGAAATCGTTGACACCGCCGAGTGCTCCGCCCGTAGCGCCGTATTGCTGCAACATTTCAAATTCTCTGCGTCGGCGTAATTCAAGCCAATCAGGGACTGAGATGCTGAGGTCTTCTGCCGTTGAGGCGTCGCGGGGATCGCGAGGGCGGCAAATGTCAGGGCGGCGGGGGAAGGTTTTGCCTCGTTCTTTAATTTGTAGCTGTAAAGAGGACAGGAGGGTAAGATGTGAGCGGGGAGAGGGGGCGACATGTGGCAAGGAAAATACGGTTCTGAATGTCTAGCTCTTGGAGGAACGGCATTTCTCATGGTACTTACCAGCAGCACATCCTCTACCTTGATGAAAGAAAGTGGTGGAGCGCTTGGCCCAGCACTGCAGAAAATAAATAAATCCAGAGAAATGGATTAGATGGCTGTCAGCACCTCAAATCAAAGACATAGAGGCAGAACCCAAATCATCCAAATTATACTTACCCAGGTTCAAGTATGTGGGTTTCAGCATCTCCCATGATGTCTATAGATGTCTTTTCTTATTTTTCTCAAGATGCAAAATGGAATCGCAACAGCTTGCAGACAAATAAGCTCGTGGTTGCCACGTAGAATAGTTTGTTGTTACTTGCAAAATAAAAGTATGCACGAAAATTAAGATCTGGCCCTGCTAAAGAGCTTCCAGTTTATTTGGCAGTCTCCTGAACTCCTTGACCGCCGCGGCCACCGCCGAAAAGGCCCAGCCCAAGAATCAATTGAAGTTCATGAAGCTTACCAGAGAAGCTGTGGACCGTCAAAACGACGCGAAGAGTAAATAATGCGTTCTATTTAGAGAATATGGTTCTGCATTTATTTCCTCAACTTTTTGCAGATTCCAAAGGAAATCGTGAAAGGCGACCCACTACCTCTGCTACCAGTGCCGTAGTGCAAATTTTTCTCTGGGCCTTAACCACGTTCTCAGGCAACCCTAGGCCGTTATCTTCGATCAATTTTAAATCATGCATGAATAATGAACATTTTAAAAGGCCAATTTTTACAGACAGTGCTAAAATACTACGTATTAATTATAATATCAGATAGCAATAATAAACGCCAAGCAGACGCATAGCAGTAGCAGGTGTCCAAAGTACCGGCAGCCAGACAATGAGATCCAAATTATAAAGAGAGTATCTAATAATAATAAGTATGAATTACATTATGCAACGCGCATAAAACTAATGCTTATATATATCCTTGTACTTGTATTTCTCTATATGAAAAGAACGCCAATACCGCTTATAATCATCAATCAGTCAATTCCGTCAAACTTTCTCGATAGCAATCCTTTTCTAAACAATAACAGTCGCAGCACCCCTTGCTGCATCCCTCTTCACATCAGCAGCAGTCATCCCTTTCCCTCTAAACGCAGTATACACTCGTTTCAAAGTCCAAAAACTCCACACCGCTTCTAAGGACCACAATGCGGCACCAATATAATAAACAACACCAAGGCCTTTATTCTCCCCATACACATTTTGTACAGTAACCCACCAGCCAGTATGAGATGTAGAATTCAAAATAGGGGGACCAACAGCGCTCCACCCAGAAAACACCAGATGCGCCGTCGTGAAGAATAAGAAGAATGACCCATAGCCAAATGCTGAATCCTTAATTGCTGCATTGTATAGCCTTCCGTACCACAAGTACCACCCTCCAGGGATACCTCCTACCATGTATAACGCACCCCATAAAAATGGGGACAATTTACCTTCAGCAATAAGGTATCCAGCACACCCAATAAAATTCCAGAACAAGCAAATAATAAGACCGAGGTAGGCATAGTAGCCTGATCTCACTGTGCCTTGCATCGCAGCAGGGACCTCTCCAGCGATATCATGATGTACGCAGGAGCAATATTTAGGCCAATTTTTCTTACTAGCGCCTCCAGGCGCGGAACGGAGCTCCAATTCAAGGCGACGGAGCTCGGCTTCTCTGCGATTCAGTTCCGCTTCCCGGCGATTGAGGTCAGCATCACGACGAGGATCGCCGCCAGTAGGGACAGTGGAAGTTTGTTTAGAGAAAGAGGGGAGAGTAAAGCTAGATGTAGGTGCTGGGGCAGGAGCTGGAGGAGCAGGAGCAGAAGAACTTCCCCAAGCTCCGGCTGTTCCACCACCCCAGGCTCCGCTGGTGGCAGAAGGGACGGTGCCGTTTCCCTATATAATTAGAATATAGAAAACAATTTACTAATAGTAATTAATAGGCGGTCTCTCAGGAAAAATAGTGATGTAGCAGAAGTAGATTACTTAATAGGGGAAATAGTCCTTACGCCTGAGGTAGACACCGCAAAAGGGTTATCAGCAAACGGATTGTCAGACATGATTAATACTTTATTATTTTGTTAGCTTCAGAAACTAAACGCGCTGCTAACAGACTTGTTCAGAATCACCAGGATGCGACTTAGTAACTGGGTTTGATCAGCGAGGATGTGGAGAGCACCCTAACTGTTAGTCAGATCCGGAAGACGCGTGCAGTGATGAGCTTCTAGTAAGTTGCCTCGGACGCTCTTGTAATAATGCGAATTGTCAAACTATGAAAACACAATTTCAACTGTTTGCTGAGCTATGTCAAGCCTGGCAAAAGCCCTAAAACGGCGAATTTCTTTTCATCTCCCTTTGGATTTGGGCTAATTTCTTCTGCCAAAATCAATGTTGACCAAAAATATGCAGAAAACCTTGAACTTGAACGCTTGCATTGCTTTAAAATCAACGTTATTCGTTAAGCTTGAAATATTGTTCGTTCTCAACAATTCTGTGCACTGGAGAAATATTATTTCAACAAAAATACTCACCATTCAAGTTTTCAGCAATTTAGAGTTTTGCTGCACAGAAGCTTGAAAACCGCATAAACAATGCCTGCCCAAAACCCTGAACCAAAACAATCTCAATGGTATGATAAATACAAGGTCGACTGCTCCGCTCAAGGTGCACCGAACCTTACATTCCTTGATTTTGGTGGAGTGAAGGAAATTTCTGCCGAGGATTGGGCTGCAGCACAAGAAATAGAACGCCGCGAGCTCGCTGCACGCCCTGCTGCCATCCTTGAAGCACAGAAGGCTCTATATAACCGCGTAGAAAACATGCCAATGATCACTCTTCGAGATGGGACCACAATGCCTGCCGTCGGCCTTGGTACCTGGAAGGCTGAAAAAGGCCAAGTGCGAGCAGCCGTTCACATCGCTTTGCAAGCGGGATATCGCCACATTGACTGTGCTAGTGTCTACCAGAATGAAGATGAAGTTGGGGACGCTTTAGACTATGCTGTTTCCCGGAAATTAATCGACCGCTCCGAGCTCTACATCTGCTCTAAGGTGTGGAACAACGACCACGCCCCTGATCGCGTCCGTGCTGCCTGTTTACGCTCCATAAAAGCTCTAAAACTTGACTATCTGGATTTATACCTCATTCACTGGCCTGTAACAGGCAACGTAGGCGATGCCGTCACACCGTCAATAAAAGAAACCTGGCGAGCTTTAGAAAGCCTGGTTAAAGACGGGTACGTCCGTTCTATTGGCACATCAAACTTTTCCGCTAAAAAATTAGCTGAAATCATGGAATATGCTGAAATTTTGCCTTCAGTGTGTCAAGTAGAGATCCACCCATACCACCGCAACGACGCTTTAATTCAATGGTGCAAAGAAAATAAAATCCACGTTACAGCCTTCTCTCCACTCGGTTCTCCCGATTCAGAATCCATTTTTCCTCGCAAAGTCCCTGCTGTGCTACTTAAAGACCCCATCGTTACAGAAGTCTCTACAAAAATTGGTAAAAATGTCGGGCAAGTCCTCGTTCGGTGGGCACTACAACACAATACCTCAGTCATCCCCAAATCGACAAATCCGGACCGCTTGCGTGGCAATCTAGACGTATTCGACTGGACATTAAGTTCTAAAGATTATGCAAGGTTAAGTTCATTTAAATTTCAACAGAGAATGGTCAATGGCGCCATGTGGTTGAATCCCCGGGGTCCATACAAGACGATGGAAGATCTTTGGGATGAGGTTGAATTAGAAGATTTTGAAGCCAGTGATGTAGGTGTATGTCTATGTGTGGAGGAAGAAGAAGAAGAGAAAGAAGAAGAGAAGAAAGAAGAAGAAGAAGAGAAGAAACTGGAGGGTGAGTTATGTCTCGGGTCGATCAGTCCTAAAGGGAAAGGAGGGTTAGGTGGAAGACTGGCGAATTGGCTTGGTAAAAAGAAATAGAGGAATTGAAAGAAGATGTATTTACAATTCGAACTGCATTCTCATTGAACACTTGAATCATAGCATTGTCAGAAAATTTGGAAAAAGGAAAATAAAATACAAAATAGTCGTCATTTCTCTCTTCTATGCTCCAGCCACTGCAGCTGCTGCATCGGCGTCTTTCTTATTCCAACTCGACACCACGGCTGAATCTATCGCAATCTGCAGTAAATGCGCTAAAATACAGGGTACGACTGCAAATCCAGCTGCAGCTCCAGCAGCTGAGAGTTGGTTTACCACGGCAACAGCAACTGGCAATGTCTTTTCACTCGTACATAAAATAACTGCTTTTCTGATTGCCACATCTTGTTTCTTATTGCCATTAAACCGTAACATTCCAGCAACTAGGGTGTTGAATACTAAAAATACTACATGTAAGGCAGCTCCAGCGACTGCAGCAGCTGCGACAGAAGTCGCCGTGAGAGGCAGATTGGAGGAGGCAGCCACTGACAACTGCATCCAAGGTACTAGGCATAAAAACATAGTAGACAAATACGAAAGCAGCTTTCTGTTATTGGTCCTCCATTGTGGCAACCCTGGAATCGTTGTTTGAAGCACGACGCCTCCTAATAAAGGCAGCAAAACAAATTTAACCAGACTTTTGAAGAGTGCAGTCGGGTTGAAGGATGCTGCGCCTGCTGCGCTCCCACCCACCACCAGCGACAGCATAGTGGGGATTGTAAACACGCCTAACACATTTGTTACTATTACTAAGAGTAAGGCAACGGCAGAGTTGCCTTTGCAGGCATTTGAGAGGGTTACACAGGTCGAGAGAGTGGTCGGGACACAGCAGAAAACCGCTAGGCCTAGTGCCATCTCGGGAGGATGCAGTGGCAAGCGCATAACTCCAAATGCAGCTAATGGGGTGATTAATAGGGTAGATAGAATACCAAAAGCTATTGCAATAGGGCTACGTAGTGCAGCAGCTGCTTCACCTCTCTGTAGCAAAATCCCGGAAATTATAAAAATACCGATAGTAGAGAAAGTTTGTAAATTACGCGCTGCAGCGAAAGTTCCAGGGCCAGGACATAACCACCCGAAGACAATGGATCCAATGAGGGCTATAGGGATGTAATTTGCGTCTAGAAAGCGAAGGAATTTCGTTGTTGGAGCAACAGGAAGCGGGCCAGGGCCCACCGCCGCTGCTCGGCAAAAAAACGAATTTCTGCTCCGATGATGGTGTCGATACACTGATAGCTGCCTTGTGATGCGTATTTTGGGAAAATGGACGTTTTTAGGGGCATATGGGCGGACTCTGTTGGGCTCTAAGAGCATCGAGATGGTGCATTGTCCATGACGAAATGTGGATTTTTGAAGCATCATCGAGGATCTGCTAGCATTATTAAAAGGTCATTTACAATAGGGAGATTGTATTTTGGGAAATATGTGTCATTTACCTTGGGATCCAGCTCAAAAAGAGCTAAAAGCTTGCATTGTCTCAACTGAAGAAAAGATAGGGCGGATAATTGTTTTATTGATGTAGCCATCTCGGCCACCGATCCTTGTCACATTTGATATACAACTTATTGCCATCTTTTGCGGAAACCATGCAGAGCGCTACTTTCACCTCCACCGCCTTCAAGGCCGGTGTCGCCATGCCCCGTGCATCCAGGAGAAGCACCGTCAAGGTTTCTGCGACCAGCCGTGTTGACAAGTGCAACAAGAATGAAATTATGGTAAGTTACCACGAGCTGTTGACTGATCATGCTACCTTTCATGGCTACATTATCTACAGATTGCCATCACGATAATAACTAAATTTAATCTACCTTGTTTTCTCTGCTTATTTTAACCGCCTTGCAGGTCAGCCCTTCCATTTTGTCTGCCAACTTCGCCACTCTTGGCGCACAGGTACGTTTTAACCTCAGTTCGAGCTTTATTTTTTCTCCAAGCTCAAAAAAGCCATCTCCCCGCCTGCCTCCTCTCCGGCTGAGCACACATTTTTTTACCTTCCATTCCGATTAACTCGATTTCTACGAATTACCCATGTATAGGTCAAGGCTGTCGATGATGCTGGTGCTGATTGGATTCACGTCGATGTTATGGATGGTCGCTTTGTCCCTAACATCACCATTGGCCCTCTTGTTGTTGATGCCCTTCGCCCCATCACCGACAAGCCTTTGGATGTGCATCTCATGATTGTCGAGCCTGAGCTCCGTATCCCCGATTTTGCAAAGGCCGGTGCTGATATTATCTCCGTTCACGTTGAGAACTCTTCTACCACTCACCTTCACCGTACTGTTTATCAAATCAAGGATTTAGGATGCAAAGCTGGTGTTGTGCTCAACCCTGCTACCCCTTTGTCTGTCCTTGAATACGTTATTGAAGATGTCGATCTTGTTCTTCTCATGTCTGTCAACCCTGGATTCGGTGGACAGAAATTCATCAACAGCCAAATTGAAAAGATGAGGAAGTTGAAAGAAATGTGTAATGCTCGTGGTGTCAACCCCTGGTTGGAGATTGATGGCGGTGTTACCCCTGAGAATGCTTACCTCATTAAGGAAGTTGGTTGCAATGCTATTGTCTCTGGCAGTGGTGTGTATGGAGCCAAGGATTATGCTGCGGCTATCAAAGGCATTAAGACATGCGTCCGCCCTTAGAGTTTTTTTTTTTGTGCGTTTGCATTTTTCTATGCTTAATTTTTTGAGAGCCAACTAAAAACCTGAAGAGTTTTTATTCATGAATAGTAGAATGCGTGTGAGCTGCGTCCTTTTTGATCATTAATTAATTGTTTTTGGGTGGAATGAAGTTCTTTTTTATTTCCCGCCTCCTGCCTGGAGATTCTTAAACTTATGTAAGCAATTACATTCCTTACTTCATTTCAAGATAAAAGCACTACATTTAATTTCTGCAAACGCCAGTAAGATGCAGAAACTAGGATATAAAAGGCCAATCTCTTTGAAGAACTCCTCGAGATCAATGGTTGTCAGATGTCAATTTGCTGATAATGCAACAAAAATAGCGCTAAAAGAGTGGGCACCCGCAGTTAAAGCTCTATCAAATGGGGACCAAACTGTGCTTTTACGCAAAGGGGGCATCAAGGACCCTACGTTTAAAACCAAGGCTCCCTCATTTGTACTTTTCCCGACCACATTCCACACAGACGCTAGCTTACTCAAGCCTGAATACCAAAGTAAATACCAAGCAGACTGTGAAATAGACCCTATAGGACAGGAATATCTAGAATTTGACTGTGTAGCTGAAGTGACAGGACAGTTTAAAACAACTGACCCCAAGATTCTCACCGCTCTCGACCCTCTTCACATCTATGGCCCAGACTTTCTGGAAGCACGCTTACGCTGGAAACCAACCCAGCCGTTGACGGTGTTAGAACTAAGAGCGTATAAACTAACCAAGCCATTGGTTGTAGCTGCTAGAGAGAAGTTTTGGGGCTGCTTTTCTTGGATAGATTTAGATGACGACGGCACTCGTGAATTTTCTTCAGATTTTCCAAGAGAAGGAAAATCTTTCAAAGATTTGGTAAATCAAGGGCATATGACGCCTGCTCTTGATGATGATCGCTTTGTTGAGAAGCAACGATTGTGCAGAGAGGGTTTATCACAGCTTAAAGAGCTTGAAACTTTGTAAAAAGAATACATATCGAGATATTAAATAATTAATCATTAGAAAACATGTTTTTCTTATTCAATATCTTCCAAGAGGGGTTTATTTCAGCTGTTGTTTCATCAGAAAGATCGTGCGAGCTAGTATCTTTTGTTCCTGTACAATTATTCTCAGCACTGCGTCTCTTCTTTTGACATTTATAGTAGTGGCATCTCTTTCTTCTTTGCCACCGGTACTGTCACGAGCTGTGGTCCCTCTCAGACGCAGGAGCTCTGCCCTTGCATCTTCAAGGTTGATAGAATACGTTTCAAGCTTTTGTTTGCACAAATTCACAAGCAGCTGCTCTCCTGATACGTTCACACCATTGTTGCTCTCTCCTGCTGCGCTGCAAAGAGCATCTAAAAGTTTCTGAGGCACTGCACCCATTTTCAACGGGAACACCTCTTTTGAAATTTGCTCTACCCCTTCTCCAACACCTCCTATACTTAGCAGACACGCATCGTGCACGTTTGAACCTTCTTCAGGTAAAAATCCATAGCTTAAAAGCATTTCTCCAGACGTTTTCTGCCCATAACTAGCAAAAATTTGTTCCCCAGGGCGGTATTTTCTGTCTGCAACCAACACAATATTTTGGTTCTCTTCGTCTATTTGAAGAAAAGAAGAACAGGTAGAGTCGTGATTGACGAAATCTGCCACTGGACATAGCACCTCAACTTCATTCTGGCCCAAATTCCTATCATAATCACCACTTATACCACCACTTATACCACCGCCGCCACCACCACCACCAGTCCTGCTATTAAAATTGATTCGGATCAGACGGGACAACAACAAAGCAAAGGCATGCTTCAATGTTTTTTCTGTCAAAACACCTTTTTTAATAAGCCCAGCACGCTCAGCATGACTTATAATTGGTTCCAATTCTTTCCAAGAGGTATCTGCAGCGGTACGGATGTCGAGAGCCATGTTGTATAGGTAAGATCCCCGTAGCCAATTTACTTCGTTTTCCGTCCACTCCAACACACAGCTGGTGTTTTGATATGCAGGCAATACTGCTGCGTACGCAGCATGCACAGCATGATTGTTGTTGGAGAGGGATGGAGGAGGAGGAGGAGGAGTTTGAGAGGATACGAGTTCTGCAAGCCATACTGCTAGTAACGTCCAATCAGGAAGAGTCGTCTTGGCTTCATCACCACTGCTGCTGGCATACCTACTGCTCGTGATAATGTCTCGTAAGGAGGACATCTGAGCTGCTTTTTCAGGTGTGATAGCTGCGTCGAAAGGTATATTAAGAACTACTTGCCCTTCTCGTACTGTTTGTGTTGCTACAAGGCCTCGTCCTTGGCCTGAAATATCGCTGCACTGAACACCATTCATAAGTGAGGAAGAAGTTTGGTGTTTAGAGAATAAGGCATCTAGGAGTGCCTGGCCTAATGCATCTTGTTCAATCTCTACAGGAGCTGTATCTTTGCTTCTGTAAAAAAAGAAGAAGAAGAAAAAGATACGTTATTTAGAAATGTTAAAACGTGGGTGTAGGAAGAGGGGCAGCGGCGGTGACGGCAGAGAAGATTAATAATAGACTTGCCTGAAAATTGAGTCTAGAAACCCATTAAGGGGCACAGGTCCTCTTAAACTTCGCTGATCTGATGTATTGTGATGCTGAAATGATCTTAAAGATATTAGGGGAGCGCGGAAAGAGAAAATGGGTTGCGCTACTTTCATGGCGCAACAAATTTGATCGAGCACTGGTAATGAGTCTTTATGCTAAAATGCCCTTGATCGCGGTACTCCCCTGGAACATCATGGCTAGATGATACAAAAAAAACAATGAAGGATGCACAGGCAGATCGCAATTGGGTTCTAGATGCTTCTTATTTGAGAGATAAAAAGAAACACAGAATAGGAGGAAGTGGCCAATTTCTCCTATATTAACGCACATTGCCAATACGCGGGCTATATATTTAAAGTTGTTTCCTTTAGCAATTGCTGCGTTTTTATAGAAAGACGCTAGCATTATGCAAACTTGTGCACAGCAGCTCATGGCTGCTACTTGCTCGGTGCAGCCTTGCGCCCGTAAATCTGTCGTGGCCCGTGCATCTATTTCTTTCACTACAAGAACGGAAAGGACGATTGCTCCTGCCGCGAAGCCTTTCGGTACCGCATCCCTGCCTAGAAGAAATGCCATGCATGTCGCTCAAGCTGCTCAAACCGATGGAGGAGTTGGAAAGCTCATCTCTAAAGTAGAGATTCCTGCATTCATCCCTAGGCAAGATCTCATGGACCAGTTGCTTCGCTGGGCTGTTATTGAAATTCAAGAAAATGGCATGGGCAACGTCGGCTGCCCCTGCAAGGTATGTTTTTTTTTCCATTTCGACGTCCCCTGAATAGTTGTCAATATGTATATACTTGCATCTAATACTCACTTCCCCCCATTTGTGCTCATATAAATATACCTACAGGTCACTCCTTATAAGAAGGACGGCACGTTTTGGGGTTTCACTGTTTCCTTTCTTAAAGATGGAGCGAGTGCTACTGATATACGTGTAGCCTTTGATGATGAAGTCACACAAAAACACGAATGGATTGGTCGTGGAGCAGGTTTGTTACCGCGTCAGTGCATCTGATTTTTATACTCCTTTCGCTTTTAATCACTTAATTCTAATGAAGCATTGCCGACTAATTTCTAGATTATTTCTTGTTTATAAATTTTTCGCAGATGGATTCCCTACTCTTGAAGGTAACGCTGAGAATGTTGATGGCAAGAACTTTGAAGTTCGTAAGGTTGATGATGTCCCTGCTACTGATGCTGTTCGCTCCTCTGTCAGAGATTTCTGCCAGATGCTCGTTGCTGCAATCAATAAATACTATGCCTTTGGCTCTTGTTTTGTTGACGATGCTACTTAATTTATCTTTCTAGAAAAGCTTTATTACTGGACGCACATATGAAATAAAAAATATACACCAATGGAGATTTTCTAGTTCCTTTTTCTGCTTCTCTCCATTTTTTTCCTCTTCTTTTTTCTTTCTTTATTTTCCCCCGCCTTTCGAAAACATACTGCCACTGCTGCCGTACACTCCCTTTTTTGCATGTTTGGAAGGGTATCAACAGCAATTTACTACTATTAGTACAAATACCGATAATGCTAAATGTTTATAGAGTTACTATTCATTACAAGCTAGACTTTAATAGAAATGCTAAAACTACTATTAGGGAAAACGAGAGTGCACACAAGTTGATCATGATAAATTGCTCAGATACTAATTTATATTTTCAGCATCTCCTTTTACTCAATCTGTGACCGTGCTACCATCTTCATAGCCTCGTTATCAGGCTCTAAAACTGTATCAATAAGGCCATACTCCTTCGCTTCATAAGGGTTGAAATATTTAGGCCTGGCAATATCAGTCCCAATTTTTTCTTCAGAGTGTCCTGTATGTTTCGCCAATAAAGAAACGACATTTCCATTAGTTTTACGCAACTCATTTCTGTAAATGTCAACATCAGATGCCTGCATTTGAGTGAAACGCTGCATTGGTTGTCTGATCATCATTGTCGCCGAAGGGAGGGCGGCGCGATTACCGGACTTTCCGGCTGCTAAAAGCATGGCTGCTTCGCCGAATGCTGTGCCCACGCAGACAGTGTACACTGGTGGTTTGATGTACCGCATAGTGTCATAGATTGCGAATGCTTCTGCTTCATAACCCAACTTGCCCGCTCCTTTAGCTACACCGGTGCTGTTGATATACATGTAAATTGGCCGTGTGGGGTTATCGTATTGCAAGTATAGGAGCTCTGCCAGCATTAGTTCAGTCACTGCCGGCACTAAAGACATGCCAAGGTAGACAATGCGCTCCTTGAACAAATAGGATGGAAGATCAGGTGGGGTTTGCTCGGTAGCATCACCTGACAACGCGGGAATTACCTACAACAATAAATTAATTGGATAGTTAAGCATATATATAACACATTTAGTAATTGGGAATGTGATCTAAAACAACAGGCAAGTCACTCACTGCTTGAACATTAAGTCTGTGCGATGCTGCGGCCTTGAGTGTTCTCCTAGCGTGATTTACTGTCTTTATAGCGGCGACTTGCTGTGATCCTGGCTTTTGCAACTGCAGTTTGCAGCTCCTGCTGCTCCCTGCATACGCAGTGCACTTCATCTCTAATTTGCTAGATGGGTAAGGGTCTCTTTGATGCACAACTGGAAGCTTTCTTAGTTGCAAGATTATATTTCTGATATCAGGTTAAATCCAAATGTAAAAGTTTTAAGTTTAAAGCTAAAGAAGGTAAAAAGTTAATTCTAGCTCGAAATCGAAAGTAGTCCACAGGTAGACCTCTCTCTCTGGACGTCTACTGATTCCCATATCAACCTAACTACAATAATAAACTCTTACATGTAAACATAATTGCTTCACACTACAAAAGAATACTGAAAATTACTCTGCAGCCAACATCAATTCCTCAATTTCCGCCGCTGCCGCTTGCTCAGCTGTCAATGCACTTTCTTTACTACTACCACTCGTACTCGTCGTGCTGTCATCATTATTGCTACTAGTACCAACTGACAACACTCCATCTTTCCCTTGCACCAAATCTAACAAATCTTTCGACACCATACTAGGAATCGAATGTGCCTGCACCGCTTCCTCAGTTGCCGCTGCCACCACTGCAGTTTCTAAGACCAACAGCTCGTGGTATTCTACATCAAATTTCATGAATTTTTCTTTGCAATTCAAAACCATTTCTGCAAGATGACGTAAATTTCGTACCGGTTCTCCATTAAACGCGTGTACTTGTGTATTGAAACAGTCTTCATAGCCCAACGTCGCGTCACACGCCAGCACTTGACTCACTACAATAACTTCTTCATCGGGCCACCGTTTATGTCCATGCAATAACCGGTCCAATAACTTCACAGGGGCTTCTCTGTGGTAATCTATTCCATACTCTGACTGTAAATACGGTTCAGTAGCAACTGTAAACACCACACCTGCAACTACAAAATACGAAGGGTCCCCACCCGCCAAGTGGTGTGGAACCAAAGCATTTGGTCTCATCAATTTCACTGATGCGTTGATTTCTTTACCCTCCCTTAGAATATCTAAAGAACACACATCTCCAGTGAATTTCTGAGAGGTTAAATAACTGAAGGCAATACGTTCTCCACTACGAAAAGGGACGGTACCGTCGGACGCTACCTGCACACCGTCAAATCGCATTAAAATGTCGCCAGGTTGGATAATCCCTGCTGCAAGACTGATAGGTTGGACAGTACGTACAAGGACACCTTTCTGGCCAGCAGAGATGCCACAGGCTGCACGCAAGGCTTCACTTTCCATTCTTTGCCATTGGATGCCGAGAGCGGGGAAGCCAGTGAAGGCGCCATTTCGTTGAAAATCATCCAAAAAGTGGTGAATAACGGGCGTCGGAATGACATATCCTATATTTTCAGCATCGCTTCCTGCGTACGACTGGAACGCGATACCAACACATTGCCCCGAGTCATTAAAAACAGGCCCTCCACTATTTCCTGAATTGATTGCCGCGTCAATTTGTACGCCGAGAAGTTCAGTCGCTCCGTGTGCGTACGCAGTGACTTCAATACGGGAAACGACACCTGAAGTAACAGAAATGGTGTCACCACCGATAGGATACCCTACGACATAAACAGAATCTTGTAATGAGGGCAAGGGCCCGAGAGATAGAGGTGCAACCCCTTTCCAAAATTCTGGATCCTCTACCGTAAGTAAGGCGATATCGCATTCAGTACCCATAGCCAGTACTTTTGCCAAGAATTTTCTATCATCTCCACGGCGTTTTACCTTCACTTGAGAGTGGTATTCAACTGAATGAGCGTTGGTTAAAAGCCAAATTTGCCCGTCAGGGCCCTGAACCATAAAGCCTGAAGAAGAAGAAGAGTATTGACGTTTACGTTGCCAGGGGAGACTAAAGTTTGGTTCGGTATGGACACAAAAGATCTTGATTACTGCATCCATGACGTGCATCTCTTCATCGAGTTCTTTTTCAACTTGAGCGGTGGCATCTTTTTCAGGATTTTCATCCATAGTCAGGATAACTTGATTGCCACGCACTTCTATAGACTCTATAGAATCTGTATTGATGCCTTGGATACCGTTTGGGATGGTGGAGGGGCGGGCAGGGCCGTCTGGGGAAGGAGGAGTTGTCCGACCACGAGAGTCACGACTGCGAGAACCTTGTTTTGCAGGTTTTTTAGCTTGAGCAGCAACTGGACTGGAGAATTTCCTATGTGTGCGTAGTGTTCTGGTGAATGGTAATGGTGCATTGTAAGATTGTGCTGTTGCAAAGCGGGCAGAGCACATTTTAATTAAAGGAGCATGCATTGCAAGGGTAGGCCGAGCCTCGGCGAAGCGCATTGTCCCTCTAAGCGACATTAAAGAATACTTTGTAATTATTTATGTTTACTGCATTGCTTGCGAAAGCCAAAATATCGAAAAACTCTGATAATGCCGAAATCAAATTCAACTAGGTCCTCAAAAAGCCAGCTTGAAGTAACTAGGAACAAGTTCAAAGGTATCTAGGATCTAGAACGAATACTATAAATGTAATGGGTTGTCTTGAACTTTACAATTGAATATATGCAACTCTCGGCCAAAGTGCTGGGCAAAACGAAACGTTATCCAACAGGTTCGGTCGTTCTTCACATTAAGGCCCCCTTTTCGTCGTTGAGGTCATAAATCTTAAACATGCAGACTTTTCGGAACCATTAAGTATGGCTGGGAACAGCTTCGTTACAGCATTCCTTCATCTTACAACTTGAAAATCTCCAAATAAAATGAATCTCATCGACAGCCACTGTCACCTCCAGGTAAGCAAATATCTCGTCATCTGGTCGTATTCACCATCTTATATATCTGTGTTTTACATTTACTGCAAGTTTGTGCCTGCAGGATGAGAGAATTCCCGAGGACAGCTTGGACTGCATGATCACTGCCGCCAGCTCGGCCGGTGTTTCCCGCCTTGTTGTCAACGGTTGCTGGCCAGGCGATTGGCCTCGGGTACTTTCTTTAGCCTCCAAATACCCGGAAAGTATTCTCCCACAGCTTGGTTTGCACCCTTGGTGGGTTAACCGCAGAGCTGAAGGGGAAATACGGAATCAAGCAGGTGAGGAGAGTGAGGAAAAGACTGACAACGCTTGGTTGGCGACTCTACGTCGTTTATTGCTTGAAAACCCCACTGCTGGACTTGGAGAGTGTGGATTAGACAAAGGAACCAAGGCTCTAGCTCGTGCTTCTTGGGAAGAACAACTAGAAGCCTTTAAATTACAGCTACAACTAGCACAAGAGCTGCAGCGACCAGTGTCGGTTCACTGTGTAAAAAGTTTTGGTGCTGTGCATGACATGCTTTGCAAGGTCAATCTGACTGTTCCTGTAGTACTACATGCTTGGACAGGTACTGCAGAAACGACTGAATTGTTTCTTAAACTTCCGAATGTGTATTTCTCTCTAGGTGGGCATCTAACAAAGGTAGCACCGACCAAGGCGCTTCCTATGCTACACCTACTAGGTGAAAAGGCCCTTGATCGCTGTTTAATAGAATCTGATGCCCCTGATGGAGCTTTACAGTTGAACGATGCTTGGATAGAAGCTATGCCTACACTTTCCCAGCTCAGAAAGGACCTTGAATGTGAACAACTGAAGGATGAGAAGCATGAGATGAGTACTGATAGGAAGAAAGATGTTCTTAATACACCTGTAGCGACACGGCATATGCTGAAACTCATGGCAACCGTACTTGATAAACCAGAATCAGATCTTGCCCAAGCTACATTTAATAATGCGCAGCGTGTATTCTGGTAAAATCTTCGTTCCTCCAACTTTCTTCATCGACTGCCCAAAAATTTTCTTGCAACAATATCAACCCATGTCCCTTTTTTTTCGATCAAATGCATACCTCTTGTACCCTTTTTTTCTGTAACTCTCTGCTCCCTCTCTATATATAGTCACATTACACAAGTGGGAAATGTCAATTTCGACCTCTGCCAAATTTTTCAAGACAAAGAGGTAAGCTTTTTTTGTTCAAATTTTCCTTCACCATCTTTCGAATAGTGAATCGGAAAATAAATCGATGATACTGAGAGATGCACCTTGCGGTGGGTATTAGGACAGTACTACTACTCCAGAAAGGAGAGAGAGAGAGTGAGAAATGAAAGGGAAAAAAGAAAGAAAAGGAAGGTAAAGGAAAATGCTGTTTGGGAGAAAAGTCAACGAGGTAAGAAAGCATACTTTTTAAAGGAAAGTCACAAGGGGTCATCTACCTATTCTACTAGTCCTACCTAAGTAGAATCAATTAGGATAAATAATGATGCGCTGTTGTAGTAATCTAAATCTATGGTGTCAGAGAGAATAGGAGGGGGCACGTGCTGCAGTGCCCCGTTTCGATTTAATTAATGAATAAAAAACTGTGCAAGAATTCCACCGGTGCAGCGATACGTTTGTTGATGAGTAAAAAATTCCAGTTCCCTTTGTCAACTGCTCGCACAGCGTACACAGCTAATATAAGGGAGAGGAAAGAAACAACGAATACTCAGACAAACCATCACCACAAAATTGGCAAGATGCACCTAACAGTTTGCTACTTCAAAAAGAAAGAAAGAAAAAAACGCGATTTTTCTTTTTCTTAAGCATCCATGTGGGCATCACTAAGGCGAGTAGGCACATCTCTATTCGCCACATTGTGGTACTTTTCAGCAGAGAACTTCTTGTACACTGCTGTGAGAGATGCAGTGGGTGCTTTGCTGTACAAAAGATCTAAAGCATCGACACAATCGCGAAGAGAAGGCTCATTGTATCCAGAATGACGCAGAAGGGCACGGGGCACAGGGTCCCTGCCATACGCAGAGCATGCTGCCGAGACAGCTGATGCTGCAATTTTGGAGTAATTGAACTTCAGCATGCTGTAGTCAGGTAATGCTAATTCCACAAGATAGGTAGCATAGGCAACGATCTCTTGGTTCTCGGCAACACCGGCAGCTTTGAGGAAGCGCTGCATGAAGTGCAAGTGGGTGGGTACAGTAAGGTTGAAACGAAGGACATTAAGCATGATTTTCTCCATATTTAAGATCTGATCGCGGTTGTAGGCACGGTCAGAAATGTAGACGAAATCGCGAACTTCAGGGGCCCAGATTTCTTCATATTTGGATGCAACGAGCATGGCGGTGACACCGACAAGTTGTAAATGCTTACGGGTGACCTGCTTGGCTTCCAAAAAGCGGTCGATGAGATTGACAGTGAGGTAGAGGGTTTCAGGCATAAGCTTGAATTTAATGTGAACGTCGACAAGCCAGTCGATGAGGATGGCACGCATTTTGTCATTGATATCGCATTGGTTGGACATGTAGTTATCAGCAACGCGGACCTTGGGTTCAGTTCGTTTGTAGAAGGACATCATGTGAGGGATGAAGGGACAGGCAGCAAGAGGGTCGTTCTTGTCTGCATCGTCGATATGAGGGCCGAGAGAAGCACGGCGGAGCTCTGCCATGGCCTCAATGGGTGGTGCTGGAGCGGCAGATGACACGACAGGGACGTTGCCATCGCGAGGGCGTAAACTAGCACGAGGACGGGTACCCCAGCTGTCAGTTCCCTGTAATTATTGGTATGGAAAATAAAAAAGTGTGAGAAATAGTAAGGTGTGAGGAAATGAAAAGACCAAATGGCAAGACAGCTGAGAAATTCAAAATGAAAGAGAACCGATAGTATCTGAGTCTCCTTCTAGCTGTTCCTATACATACCTGGGAGTCGTTGGTAGGTCCTCCAACAGCCATAAGCTGGGCAGCTGCGCGGCGAGTGAGCACACCAGTGCGTCCCTGCAGTTGATTGAGAAAAAGTGGCGGGAGTGAGAAACAGCAAACGATAATTAAGCTTTCACATTGTAATCACAATACTCTACTCCATATACTCGATATGAAAACAAACCGCGGGTTGGCTTCAAAAACATACCTTCTCGCCATCTTTGCCACCCTGCACCTTTTGCGCTAAAGTGTTTCCAAGGTTTCCAATATCTCCCAGAGCCCTGCGATGAATATATGATCAAGTAAATACGAGCTCAAAAGGAGGGTGGTGCCTCCAGGCCTCCGATCTACACCGACCGTTGTGCCAATGGCATAACCAACTGCAAGATAAAGAAGCCCACAACGTATCCCTGCTCACCTTCTAGCGGCTCCAGCTTGTGGTTTCCCATTTAATTGGCGTCCCGGGTTCTCCGCGTCTGCCGTGGAAGCAAACTGCTGCATGGCTTCCAAAATTGTTATTTCCTATCTCCAATGCGGACCTAATGGCAGAGATGCTGCCAAGGTATTATACCTACAAAATAGCCCTAATTGCCACAACCTAATTATATTTTATTTTGCTCGACTAGCAGCAGTGCTTCGTTTAAGGATTTTGGCCTGGCATTTTTTCCCGGCATTTTTTCGTCCCTGGCCTGTTTTTCGGCATTCTGCCCCGGCATTTTTTCTGGATTCTGCCCCGGCATTTTTTCCATTTTTTTTCTTGACAGCATCAGGCACTATTTCTGAGCAGCGCAGATGCGCCTTATTGAAACATGGCTGGAATTTCTTTAGATTACATCTTTAAAAAAGCAAAAACAAGGAACTACAAATGCGCTCCACGACGCTTTTTCTTCGCCTTCCATACCTTTTTTCCTCTTCTGCAACAAGGAAGAAAATTCAGATTTGAATTTGGGTGGCTTATTTTAAGAAGTTAAGCATACAGATGACATCACATACCTTCAAAGCAGGTTCTTTGAACGGAGAAGAAGTCAAATCAATGGGTTGTTGCAAGTGCTGGACAGCCATGACTCGATCAAAGATCTGGGCAACCAAAGTTCGGACTAAGTCCTGATCATTGGTCTGCCGAGTGGTATCCATAGTGATAATGAGAGAATAACCTCTTACAAATGAACTTTTGTTAATTTAGTACTCTAAAACTGGCCTAAATCTCCGGCATTTTTTCAAAATTTTCGAAAAAAACGGCATTTTCCCCCGGCATTTCTGGCCCGCCGGAGCTCCGCTCCGGCACTTTTTGCACGGCATTTTTTCCTGTTCCTGCGCCTGAAAATGCCGGAAAATTGGCATTTTCCGGCATTTTCGGCATATATGCCGGCTAAACGAAGCACTGACTAGCAGAAGACCTACATTTTATAAAACGGTTTTGTTTTAACTTGCGTGCTTTCCTCTCGTCCCCAGCATTTCAAAGCATGCCATTTCAAAGCATGGTCAAGACACGGCTGTTTGGATAACACCCCAGGTTGACCCGTGCACTTTAAAACCGCGTGATGCCATTCTGAGATCAAATGAGACTTTTAGATAAACCTGTCGTGCTTAAAAATGAGTGAGCTCGACATTGACTTGCGCCGCAGAATGCTCAGCGCAAAGCCTACTTAAACTTCAAGTTGAAGGCTTTAGAAACAAACTATCTCACTGAGGCTAGCTCTATATGTCCTTTTCTATACTGTCCTCTGTAGGATTACTCTTTAAGTACGGGATCTCATACATCTTCACAGAAAACATTCACCCTATACGCCATCAACTTCTCAGAAAAAGATAGATCAAAACTACATCTTGTCGGAATGTCTTCCGCCCCACCAACCAAATGTTTTTGTAGAAAACTACTTAATTTTCGACTTCTCCTCAATCAATTCCGCTTTAGACTATCGCCTCACTTACCACCTTTACCAGTCCCCTGTTTAACAAAGGATTCCTTCAACGTCACTGTCCTATTCAACACCAATCTCTCCTTATTGCTATCAGGATCAACACAGAAATATCCCAATCTTTCTAATTGGAACTTATCCCCAGGCTTCGATGCCGCTAATTGCGGTGTAGCATACGCACCAGAAACGATAGTAAGTGATTCTTCATTCAAATCTTCAAGCCATTCTTCAGGTAAAGTAGCAGAAGAGAATAGCTGATCGTACAATCGAGCTTCAATGAGGGGCGGCTCTTGGCCAGGTGCAGGTTGTCCTACCCAATTTAATACTCCCTTTGGTGGTTTTTTACCGGCGAATTCATTTTCATATTCAACCTGGACTTCTACTACACTGCCATCGGGTCCCTTTGTTAAGCCAGTGCAGGTAATAGGATACGCATATCTGAGCATGACACCTTTGCCAGGCGCTAATCCGTAGTAATTCTTCTCGTCAGTTTCTCTGAAATCTGTGCTTTCAATGTAGACAATTTTAGTAAATGGTACTTTGTACCCATCATCGCTACGCCCGGGGAAAAATTTGGCTTCGACTTCCTCAAAATGAGAATCTGGGAGATTTGAAATCACCACCCGCAGCGGGCGCAGCACGCCAAGAGCACGTGGGGAATTTGCATCGAGATCTGCACGAACGAAATGCTCAAGACGATGAGGATGAACCTCGCCTTCACTGCGGGTGATACCAATATCTCTACAGAAAGCATTAATAGCACTAGCACTGACACCACGGCGGCGTAAACCTGACAAAGTTAATAATCGAGGGTCATCCCAGCCTTTAACAAAGTTACCCATGACCAATTTATTTAGCTTGCGCTTTGAAAGGACATTATGGGTAATATTTAAACGGGAATACTCCCAAACCAAGGGTTTATAAAGATCCAGTACTTCAAGAAGCCAATAATACGATGCTCTCCTTGTTTCAAACTCCATAGTGCACATAGAGTGGGTAATATTCTCCAAAGCATCTACCAAGCAATGGGTATAATCGTAAGAAGGGTAGATGCACCATTTATCTCCAGCATGAGGGTGCTCAATGAACTTGATTCTGTAAGCAATGAGATCAAACATGTTGAAGTTTTCATTCTTAGGGTCCATTTTCATGCGGAGAGTCGCTGTTCCTTCATCAACAAGACCACGTCGCATATCTTCGAACAATGCAAGGGACTCTTCTACAGGACGATCGCGCCATGGACTCCCTTCCCTGCGATCACGGTACGCCTTGATTTCATCCCCAGTCTGATGGCACACATATGCATTTCCACTTTTAATCAACTTAATTGCCAATTCATACAGCTGATCAAAGTAATCGGAGGAATAGGTAATTTTCCAAGGTGCCCACCCCAACCAGGACACAATTTCTTGAATGTGGTCGATATATTCTTGCTTCTCTGCTTCTGGATTAGTATCATCAAATCGAAGATAGCAGACACCGCCATACTGTGCAGCCATACCGAAATCAACAAACATAGCCTTGGCATGGCCAATGTGGAGGTAGCCGTTGGGTTCAGGTGGAAAGCGGGTGACGACTTTCCCGCCAGTTTCAGAAAGATGTTTTGAGAGAGCCGCAGGAGAGTTGGAAATACGCATTTGATGACCATCGCTAAAATTTACAGTGGTGTGGACCATGTTGTTCGCGTCGGGTTTAGGGAGGAAAGAATAAGGGTCAGCTGGAGGAGCGTTCGCATCTGCGGCAGCGGTGCCGTTGGCTGCTCCTGCCTGTTCAGCATTTTCCTTTGCAGGTTTACCTGCTTTTATCTTCTTTTTCTTTTCAGGGGGTGCTAAATCAGCTTCAGTTTTAGGCCCAAGTAAAGCAGCGACCTGAGAATCAAGTTCTGCTTTAACAGCTGGCACTTCGGCCCACTTGAGCACACCACGGACCTGGCCTAGTAAGATATTCAGGTTAACATGATAGCGCCTTTCTTGCAATTGAGCTTCATTTTTAGCTATCACATCAGCTACAGCAGCAGTGATCTGCTCAGGCGTTACCACAACGCCGACACCAGCAGCCTCTTCTAAAGCCTTTACATCTGCCGGTTCAGAGCCGACTTTGGTAAGATACAGGTAAGAACCATCTATTTGAGCGGTGCTCTTTACTTTGCCTGAAGAAATGAGATCAACAAGGAGCTTGCGATGGACCAAGGCATTGGCGGGGTACTTGCCGGCAACGTAGTTGAGCAAAGCGCCTGTAGATCTGTCGCATCCGCCCCGAACGCCAGCTTCATCAATGATCTCTAAGAGTACTTTGCAGAACTTGGTATTTTTGGCAGATTCTCTGCAGGAGAAATGAGGAACGGCATAAGATTTCGAATTACAAATTATTGTTTCACTGAAATCAAGTTTGTTATGGACAGATATTTTAACTCCATTGCAATGTAATCTGGTGATCTACTTACTCTGCAGTCTTAGGAGCAATACCAATGCTCTCAAAGATGTTACGAACATCTTCTTCTGCCATCTGATTTGATGATTTCAGTTCAAAACCCACAAAATAACAAGGCGTCTATCGAACCCGATGGCGCTTCTATACTAATCTGCTTTAGTAATAAAGTGGATAGCATGGAGTTAGCCTGCCTAAAACGGGAGCTGGAGGTAGATTTTGCGTGCTGGGCGGCCAAGTTGTCTTCGTGCTATGAACACAAGGTTTTTGCCCATTTCAAGTCATATTCTTGAATCACTCTCCAAAAGTTCTATTAGATATCATGAAGCTCGACGTCAGAACCAGATCAGGCTCCAGGGTCCTTCCAGATGGCATCCTCGTCTCAGACAATGTGAGTGCTGCTGCCATGCTCTGTGCACCTAACAATTTATCTGTGCATAGGTATCGGTTCACAGTGCACATGCAAACTCCATGAAACTGTATATCCGTGTTAGATTTTGCGCATCGACAGCTGTTTCAGCTCAATTAATGTTTCTTGTTTGAATTATTTTTTTGATCGCAGGCGTCGGTAACTGACTTGAAAGCCCGGTTCGCTGAGTTAAAGCCCAAATATTATTCTTCACGTCAGAGATGGACTCTAGCACCAAAAGAAGGACAACGTTCTGGAGAAGCGCTTGCTGAGGGAAAGCGTCTTTCTGATTATGGCATCGAGGACGGTGCCACATTAATTTTTAAAGATCTAGGATCTCAAATTGGATACTCTACAGTGTTCTTTTGGGAATATTTTGGTCCTTTGGTGATATTTCCTCTTGTGTACTTATTGCCTTCTTTGGTTTATCCATGGGAAAAGAAGTAAGTTGTGATCTATGCACCTAGAAAGAACCACTGTTTATTTGCCGCCTCAGTTTTTATTGCTTTTCTATCTCACCTTCTTTCTTTTCCCCACCAGGATCCCAGCCAAAAGTACTGCACAGACCTTGGCTACAGCATACTGGTGCTTTCACTACGGCAAACGCATTACAGAGACCTTTTTCGTTCACAAATTTAGTCACGCCACAATGCCGGTGTTTAATCTTTTTAAAAATTGTTGCTATTACTGGAGTTTCGCTGCTTATGTGGCTTATTTCGTCAACCACCCACTGTACACAGCCCCTCCATTAAACCAAACATACATTGCCCTGGCAGCTGCTCTCTTATGCCAGTTGGCAAACTTTAAATGTCATCTCATCTTGGCCAGTCTCCGCCCTGGAGGTGGCTCTGCAAATGGTGGCGGATATGTGATCCCCCGAGGCTTCTTATTTAACTTCATTACATGCCCTAATTACACTGCTGAGATTCTTGGATGGGTGGCGTTTACTATGGCGACTCAAGCGTTGCCTGCTGCGTTCTTTACGCTTGTAGGAGCTGGGCAGATGGCAGTTTGGGCTGCTGGAAAACATGCTCGGCTGAGAAGGACGTTTGATGGGCGTGACGGAAGAGAGAAATATCCTCGTCGTTGGATTATGATGCCGCCCTTCTTTTAATTCAGAACAATAGTATTACTAACGATTTTGTAATGAGAAGACTCGACTGAAAGAAGCTTTTCGAGTTGGGCAAACTTTGACGCGGCGCCTTAGGCTGGGAAAAACAGCCCAACAAGAATTTCGAAAGCGTCATAAGTTATTATATAAATTTGAGGCATATATTTACTTTAAGATGTGGTTACTGTGGAGAAGGCTTGGGACTGAGGGGTATTACACGGGTTTAGATAAACAGTTTGGATCGCTCCAACAGAACATGAAAACATTAGAGGTATGTCTTCGTTACAACCCTTGCTACATTCCTTACAAGCTTGTATTTATCGCTTTTAAAATGTAGAAACAGCGTTGGTACTGACTACTCAATGCAAAAATTATTTTATTTTCTTCAGGATGGTAAGCAGCGTCGTGATCTAGTGTGGAACCATATTCGTTCCAGATTCGCTGCTGGCTTTTTCGCCATCTACATGATCATTCTAGCCTACGCAGCATGGGTAATGCAACAACCTTCGGGGAAATTCAGCTCAATAGGTCATGCAAAGCGTGTAGCTCCTGCTTTTATTGCCCCAATCATGGCTTGGAGCGTCTATCGAGTCACCGACCGACTTCGATCTCTGTTTGACCGAAGGGCTGACGCTCAAATTAAGAGATTGAAAGAAAAGTTGGGTAAAATGGTAGCTGAATTAAAGGATTCTACAAGGTACCAAAGAACGCAGGCTTTAATAGAGAAATACGATCCAGAGCATCAACAAAAAATGATGGCGGTTGGAGGCGGTGGTGGCCGAGGTAACCCTACTTCTGAGCAGCAGCGCAAGCTGAATATGCAGGCGGGTAATGGCAGTCGTGTGTTAGCTTCAAGTAGTAGTGGACGGAAGCTTGCTGACCGTGCAACAAGCGCAGCAGCAGGAGCGGTCACTGGAGCTGGAGTAGCCCTTTCCTCGGCTCTCGGCCAGCTGGTAAGTTCTGCTGCCAAAAACTTAATCGGTGACGACCCTACGGTGGTATCAATGCTGAATTTAGCCCAGGCCCAGGCAAAAGAATTGGAACGCGAGAACGCAGAGCTTAGACGGATGTTAGGCTGGCCACAAAGGGGAGCAATGGGTCATAATATAGGAAACCTAGGGGGTGGCGGTGGTACAGGAGGAGCTGATTTTGCCTTTGGCAGTCCGGTATCTCAGACTCCTGATCCAGATGCAGTTGTAGAGTCACCACGTGCTTTTTCACCTCCACCCTCCCTTTCTAGAAACGAGAATAAGAGCAACAGTGAATTATTAGAAAAGGAGCAAGATGGTGGTGGTGGTGGTGGTGATGGCATTAACTGTGATGCAACACCGCCAGCTGAAGAGAACGCTGATGCCGTGAGTAAAAGCGGCAGAAAGAGCCCTACGTAGTATAGCATCCAATTTATATTTAATGTAGCAATATCACAATTAATTTAAGAGGTTATCCAAAGATAACCATCGGCTGGCGGCGGGGGGGGTTCTTAATTGAATGATCCATCACCATAAAAATTTTCTTTTTTGTTCTTGATCTGCTCCTTACTTCTTTTATTTATCTTTGTAACCCAGTTTCATCTGTCTTTCACCCGTATCTTAGCACCAGGGGGTCATTCCCTGCAATTAAATAATAAATGAATAATTCGCCAGCTGTCCCTAGTAGTCGTAGCGATAAGCAACATTGGTATCTCTTTTTTATTTTGATAAAGTATTACACAGGCAATTAAAAACATATAGAGAACGCATGTACAACACCCAAATTTCAATTCTTTATCCCTCTCACGCAAAACCGTTTTTAATTTTATTTCAATCATCTCTTCAGATTTCACAAAAGATGCTTTCAGCCAGCAAGGACGATGCCCCTATATTTCCAATAACTAATTGCCTCAACAACTGCCACCCTGCATCATCATCTGCACTTAATAATGCGACAACAGCTTCCCATTCTTCTTCATCTTCCACATATTGTCTATATCTATCAAAATCCCATTCAAATACTTCGCCTAAAATTCTTTGGACAGATTCTGCCGATGTGAAATCTGAGGGTCCGGAATTCGATAATGCGCCCAATATACATTCAAAAAGAACCACTGCAAGCTGTCTACGGTCTGCTTTTTGACCTAAAGATAACGGAGAATCGTCTGCCTCCAATGGAATGGGAATAGGAGCAGGATACAGAGAGGATCGAGTACCTGAACCACCGCCGCTGCCTCTAAGAAAACGGGGAACTATAATTCTTCTTGCAAAGCCAAAATTGTCAATTTTTACCACCACGCGTAGCCAATCTGAGTCATTAAACGTAGAAATAAGCAAAGATCCAGAGCCTATTGCTCCATGAATCACTCCTCGATCGTGAACATACCCCACAGCATTTAAAGCTCCAGCGGTGATTGCTTTTAACATTTTTGTTCGATCCCGCTGCGCTGCGGAGTTGCCTCCAAAGAGCCTGCCTAATCCAAATCCACTAGTTTGCTGTGTGGAAGGGTACATTGTTAATGGAGCCATCCCTTCCCACTTTTGGACTATCCAAATCGTATCTGCTGACGGGGACATCCTGATTGACGGATCTGCCAAAACCGCTCTTTCTGAAGGACCAGCTAGAAAATACCCTAGTAATTCAACGACAGGCGGTCTTGAACTGAGTGCTGACGATGCAGCACGCCATTTTGCGTCGATTTCAGGCATCCCGCAAAGATGTTTCAATATTTGAAGTTCATTGCAGGCCACCGCTCGAGCGCCTGGTAAGTACTCCTTCATTAGTGTAATAACAGGGTCTTGAAACGGCATTCCACTGAAATAACTAGCAGTATAAGCGATCACAGCTGCTCGTGCGGTTCGTTGGCCAGTGGTTGAAGGAAAAGGGCTATCGTCCGCCGGGGCCTCTACTTGTTGGACGCTTATTTGCCCTAGTTCTGACAGCAATTCAAATTCTGAAGCGCTAAAGCCTCCATCACCGACTTCAGACAATACATCAGCTTCCTGGGCTTTGGTTTCTAGCCCAAATGGGGATACAAAATCATCATCATCGTCCTCTTGATTTTTCGAAGACGACGACGGTGTGGGAAGGCCATTTGGGTCATTGCCACTGCTGGTGCTAAACGAGAAAGCATCGTCTAGAGGATTCGTTTGGTCGTCTTCATCGCCGCTAGATTGAATAATTCGATTTGCTTCGCTCTGTAGGCGAGCAGCTTCTGCAGCAAGACGAGCTGCGAGTGCATTTATATCAACAGGTTGGTTGCTGTCAATGTCGTCGTCGGGAAATTCATCTCTGTCTGTGGCAAGCGTACGCCATTTCTTGTCTTGTCTAATTCTCCTAGCCCTGTGTTCTGGCTGTAAGGGTTTTGTTTGACTGGATTTGAGGGAATGAGGCCAGTAATTGGCTTTGGATACTAGCAGTGTTTTTAAAATCATGCCTGCATGTCAATAAAAGTAAATGTTTGCTCTCTTAGAGCTCAAGCCGCAATGCAGTTTAATTTTGTAATGTGAGATCAGCAATACAATTAGAAATATATGGATTTAATTGTCTGGTGAAGCTGGTGGGTACCGAAACTAATAACTCTCAAATTTTAAATTTCCGAAGTTTTGATTTTATCGATCGCCCATTATCGTTAATGGATCGCCCTGATTAGAGTCAGCTTGTCCACGTATACTTTGCATTGAGGCAGGCCATCGATTTTTGGTGAAAAGAAAAGTTTTGAAGCTCAATTTTGTCCACCGCCAGGTTCGATGGCGGCGGCAGCTGTTTTCTTTAAAACAAAATTAAGCTTCATTCCCCACCTTTCTGCAGATGTGTCAATGGAGTCTGGATCAAGTCCACAGAAGGTAAGGGAGTGGAGGGGGGGGGGTCGCGCAGAAGCACAGACCGCTATCTGCCTCAATTAAAGCAAACTAAGCTTGTAGAGCAACGTTACTAGCTAAATGACTATTTTACTCAAAGGCAATGCTGGCTTCCAGCCTGCTTCTTTTTTGGGCTTTCCAGCTTAGGGCCTGCCAGAGCCTGAGAAACAAATTTTCAGACCCTGAGAAACAGGAGAAACATGGAGAAACTTTTTGCTGATAAGCCCCAAAGAGCAGTGTTTCGTTTAGCCGGCATATATGCCGAACTTGCCGGAAATTGAGCCAAATTCGGCATTCCCAGGAGCTGCTGCTAGAAAAAATGCCGTGAAAATCATGCGGAGCTCCGGCCCGCCAGAATTAATTTGATTTTCGCCATTTTTACAGATCTAAATTGATAAAAAGTTCTTTGTAATAATAATAATAATGGTTACAGCGTTTTTGATTCTCCTACAGTGGTTAACATCTCTCAGAACCGCAAGGCGAAAGGCCGACCCCCTCCAGAAGGCAAGTAAAATTTCTTTTGTAAATCATAAACAACAACGAGTAAAGGCAGTGGGCTACTTTGCTCCTTTTTATTTTGAAACAGCAACAGCAACAGCGACAGCAACAGCGACAGCAACAGCAACAGCGTCAGACAGGGGGGCACACCAACAGCAACAGCGACAGCAACAGCAACAGCAACAGCAAGTAAAAGCAATTTAGAAGGCTAAAGCAGCCAGTACCAGCCTCAGCCTGGGCGGCGGAGCTGAGGGAGAGGCAACCCAGGGGGTCTTAGGGAGGAAGACTGGCCAGGTAGCTGGCACGGGCCGTGTAGAAGTCGAGCAGAAGGTCGGCGTAAGACACTTTTACTGTAGCAACTTTCCCTTTCTTTGAAGCGTTTATGGTCTGGAAAAGGGCTAAGCCCCGTCGTGGAACGACAATGTAGGTTGACTTATACTCTTTTTTTTTTGTTCATGTAATTAAAGATTTCTCCCCGGTTTATCAACTGAGGACACCTCCGCAGCGCCCAGGAATAGTGTATATCCCCAGGAAAGAGAAAATCCCGAGATATCCGCGTTTTGGGAAAATATGCCGGGGACAAAATGCCGAAAAAAGGCCTGGGACGAAAAAAATGCCGGAAAAATATGCCGAGCCCAAATCCTTAAACGAAACACTGCCAAAGAGGCATCCGGATAAACTCTAGTAGTTAAAGATGCCACCCATGCTATGCTTTCAGCACTTCAAAAGACTGATTCTTTTTAAATGATCTTTGACAACAGCGACTCCTTCAACCGGCGAGATCCTTCGTTGCTGCACCACTTCCCCCACCTTCTGATCATGCCGGCAACAGCCCACATATGTCAGCTTGAGCATCAGCCCCCTGCTGTAGACTGCTGTTTTCACCCTGCTGTTTTCACTGGTGTATCGAACAAGTGAAGGCACATTGGAAGAGGGTACGCGATACTTTTTGCGTGGCCTATGGCAACAACAACAACAGCCCAGAGAGACAATCCAGCGACGTATTGAATGCTATCTTCAAACGCTGGGGTTTGACAAGATTACTCAAGGCAAAAAGATTCAAAATAACGGCCTTGGAAGGAAACCGAGTGGAAGCAGGGGGTACCTACCAACTCGCATTCCAAAATCCATGGATGGAGCACTTGCTTACCACAGTCAACGCTGTCCATTTTCCCAATGTAACATAACCACCACCCAAATCTGCAGTTAGTTTGTATTAAATTTGAACCCTTTGAGCCCGCACCTCGCTGCGGTGGCGCGCGCACGCCCGCAAGGCCCGTGCGGGCCCCTATCCATGATGCCATAGGCACCTGTGGCCGCTGCGCACCCATCATCGGGCTCACAGCGGGCCGCGCGCGCTCCGCTCATTCAGCAGAGCCCGCCGGCGGGGAGGTGGGCGGACAGGCTCACAAAGGCATATAAAGGGGTGCCGCGTCTATACATTCAGATGGGCTTCATCCTGGTGGCTTCTCCTACGTATATAGCTGCCCGCGCAGCCAGCCTCTGTTGAATTTAGTATCGAAAAAAATGATCCAAATTGGCGATTCTGATCAACTGCAGCTTCATTGAGGGTCCCAAAATTTTGTTTCTCTGAGCAGGTTTTTTACCCCCCATTGTGCAGAGGAATTAAATAATGCCTTTCCACAGTTTCTCTCACTAATTTATTTTTGTTTCTCAAGCCAGCAATAAAAAAAAAAATATCTGGCAGCAGAATATATTCATATATTAAAGGTTGTAAAGAGAGAGAGAGAGAGAGAGAGAGAAATTTATTACTTTTTGAAGATACACCTGAATCGGATTTTTTTTAACACGAGGCTCGTGAAAAAAACCTCGGAGGTTTTTTTGGCTTAGCCGCATCTGCTGCAGTTTCAAACTGAGTTTGTAAAATTATCATCGAAGTTCAGAGGCTCTCATCGCCTAAACCTAAAGATCTGCGGCACCCCGACTTATTCAATCACTATTTGTATTCTGACAGAAAGAACTTAAATTAAGATTTGGCACGATATAGGTTGGAGACCTTGCAAAATTTGCACTCGAGTCAATTTGAATTACATATGATCCCATGACTCCAACCAAAAAGCGCAAGACAATCGAAGCCGATGACAATGCGCGTGGAGTGAATAACGCACCTAAAGCTGCTGCATTACTAGCGCAAGCCCCAGCGGCAGTGAGAGCGACAATCACTGTCCTTGCCACCTCTCCTGTGGCAGGGCCGGCGAGACCACACCAGCCACCTCCTGAGCCTTCACCCTCTCCTGAACCTGAGGCAGCACCGGTAGCACCACCAGCAGCAGTACGTCCTTCTTCTGGAAAAAGTAAGCGTAAAAAACCTGCAAAACGTAAAACACTGACTACAAAAGGTAAACGAGCAGTCGTTCTTAATGTCCTTGCCACAGTTGAAGCAGAAAGAGCCGCCGCTGCTGCTGCCGCTGCTGCTGTCACCACCACTACTGTAGAAACCGCACCTCCTGAAGAAGCAAAAAGAAATCTGGGTAAAGCATGGAGCAAAGAGGATCTCGCCAAACTTGCTAGACTAGCCGAAGATAAAGATTTTCTTGTAGCAACCATCCCCGATCATCCTGACCCCAGGAGTAGCAATGGCGACCTCGATTGGGAATTAATTTCATCCCATTTCGGTAGACTTAGTAAAGGCGGCGTCGCTGTGAAACAGCAGTATTATGCCGTGGTTCGGTTAATGAAACAGGCACGTGGAGAGGGAAAGAAAGGGATGAATTATGTGGATTTAGTAAAACAAGCATTGACAGAATTGTCGGAGAATAGGGGTACTGTGTATGAAATACACGCTGTTTTGAAGAAAAAGTATGCGAAACATCTAGATAAGTATAAGGTGAAGGGTCAGGTACGGTGGAAAAAGGCTGTAGGGGAGGTACTGAGGCAGGAGACTTCAGGTTTTGAGGCGGTGGAAAAGACAGAGAGCGGGAAAATAATTTGGAAGCTGAAATAATTATATGATAATTAAAATTGATTTTCTGATAGGATGTATCTACTTATATCTATTGACATCTTGTAAGTGTTTGTGATAAGCTACGGGTTGAAGCTGTAGGAGTGGAGGGGATGCAACTTGTATTTTGTTTTTAGTCTGGAGGCCACGGCGGAGCGTGAGCCCAGGGCATTATGAAACAAGGTCTTTAAGCAGTAGTTGAATCGCAATAACTCTTAATTTAAAGTTTATTTCCTTATTAATCCCATATAAGCCTTGCTATTCTTCATGCTTTAAGGCTAGAGCAATAGCAGGTTGAAGTTAGCATGGGTAATCAGGATTCTTTGGTAGACGGCAAAGAGCTGCAATATGTCCGTTTTTACAAAGAAAAAGAAACGTAAGACACCTTATTATAGATACAAGAATATTCTCATGATATTGACTGTATAAGATCATCAACTAACCTTCTGATCAAAATCTCTTGTCATTTGTATTTCTGCAGCCCTCGTCGCTTGGACGTCTTCCCCTTTGTTATATCCTACCTCGTCTGGGTATTCTTCTACGCAAAGAACCATTATGAGACTACTATGCAAGCACAGCAGGTGCCGCAACCACCACCTGACGCTGCTACGCAAGCAGGGGGTGTGGTAGAAGCAGAAGACGTAGAGAAAGCGGTCGAAGATGTTTTAGCTCCATCTATAAACAACACACATGGATCTCACCTTCTCATCGTACTCGTCATCCTTGTACTCTGCCATGTGCGTTGTGGTCCCTTCTCCTCTGTTTGCTTCCCTTGAACAGCAGCTGAATATTCTTTCTGTTTAGGTTTCTCACCCGGTCCTTTTTTTTTCCCTCTTGTTTTCCCTTTCTTTCAGATTCTCTTATACCTCTTCACCATTTGGAGCGTTGACATCCGCTGCAGAGTCCGTTACTCCCAAGTCAGAACTCTCGAAGACGCGACGCTTATTAAAGTCGTGCCACACGCCTTTACAGGCACTCGGGAAGTCGTCCAACTAGAAAGAAAGAAACCTGCTTCAGACGACCTCGACAAAGATCGCCCCTACATCGCCTTCTCTTTTAGAAAACTTAAATTTGTATGGGAAAATGAAGACAAAGTCTTCCGCAAACTGCAATACCCTGTCCACTTAACATTCGCAGAATACCGTGCGTCTACTGGGCATGGAAAAATAGAAACAGTGAAAAGAGCGACTTCTCGATGGGGGTTGAATAAATTTGAGGTGCCGATTCCGAAATTTTGGGAGTTGCTTCAAGAACAACTCGTCGCACCATTTTTCTGTTTCCAAGTGTTTTGTGTGGCTCTCTGGGCGTTAGATGAGTACTGGTACTACTCTATCTTAACTTTGTTCATGCTGGTTACCTTTGAATCGACAGTAGTGGGGCAAAGATTGCGGAATCTAAACCAAGTTCGATCTTTACAACAGCCCCATCAACCCATGAAAGTGTACCGAGGTGGCAAATGGGAACCCTTATCTGGAGATCTCCTTGTCCCTGGTGATTTAGTGTCTTTAGCACGTCCTGCTGGCTCTAGTGAAGATGTTATTGTCCAGGCAGATATGCTTTTGTTGGCAGGCACGTGTATTGTAGATGAAGCAGTGTTGACTGGAGAATCCACCCCACAATGGAAAAATCCAATTGGAGAGGCTACTGGGGATGAAGTTGATGCTTCTGAGCTGTCGCCTACTTCCCGGTTATCCATCAAACGTGATCGTATGCATGTAGTTTTTGGAGGTACTAAATTAGTACAAGTTACTGGGGATAATGAGGCGCATGTAAGGACACCAGATGGTGGGTGTTTAGCTGTAGTACTGCGAACAGGATTTGGTACTGCACAGGGGAGTCTTATGCGTACGATTCTGTACTCTACAGAACGTGTTACGGCTAATAACATTGAAACGTTTGGGTTTATTTTATTTTTGCTCATGTGGGCGGTAGCGGCATCCTATTACGTTTTGCAGCATGGCCTTGCTGACCCAGATCGGGACAGATTTAAACTCTTTTTGAACTGTACGATGATTTTAACGTCTGTTGTACCTCCAGAGCTGCCTATGGAGCTGACGATCGCTGTGAATGCTTCTCTCGTTGCGTTGGCGAGAAAAAGGATCTTCTGTACCGAGCCTTTCAGAATTCCTTTAGCTGGCAAAGTGACTACCTGCTGTTTTGATAAGACGGGCACGTTGACTTCAGATCATATGGAGTTGGAAGGAGTGGTAGGCAGCGTTAGTAAGCTTGGAAAAGAAGCAAAATCGAATGTATCTGCTACTGAGGGTGTCGAAGATGACGAGCTTCATCAAGATGTGAAATTACTTCCTGCAGTGATTAGTAGAATCTTAGCATGCTGTCAAAGTTTAGTTCAGGTTGATGGATCTCTCGTCGGCGATCCAGTGGAACGAGCAGGTCTTCAAGCGACTGGCTGGGCGGTTAAAGGAGATGTGGTTAGTGGCACCGTTATTGGTGGTGGGAAAGAAGTAGCCACAATTTTACATCGATTCCACTTTTCTTCGGTATTAAAACGTATGTCTACTGTTGTGAGGGTGGATGGGAAAGATTCATCAAACGCTGGGTACTATGTCTTGGCGAAAGGGGCTCCGGAGGTCATTGCTGCTCATTTAAAGAACATCCCGTCAAGGTACGACAGGCAGTACAAGCGGTACGCTTCTGAAGGTGCCCGTGTCCTTGCACTAGCCTATAAGAAACTACCCGATGAGATGACCCCCTCTGCATTACGTCATACCCCACGTGATGAAGCTGAATCGAATTTAGATTTTGCCGGGTTTGCGATATTCCGCTCTCCGCTAAAACCTGATTCTGAGCCTTCTTTACGAATGCTACGTGCATCACAACATCAACTCATCATGATTACTGGTGATGCACCGTTAACTGCGTGCCATACAGCAGCACAAGTGCATATAGTAACCCGACAACCGGTGATCCTCTCAACTGCAGGACCCCCTTCTGCTTGGGTCTGGCGGAGTCCTGATGAAGCGATTTCAGAGCCGTTTGATGCTGAGGATATTAATGCAGCGTATGTATTAGCTGAAGCGCATGATTTATGCTTAAATGGAGATGCTTTAACGAAGCTACCTGAAGTAGGAGCAGATATGATGGCGGTGTATATTAGCTTAACCTCAGTCTTTGCTCGTGTGACCCCTGAACAAAAAGAGCTGGTAGTGAAGACCTTACGTGCAGAAGGGTTGTCTGTGCTCATGTGCGGAGATGGCACCAATGATGTAGGGGCGTTAAAAGGGGCACATGTGGGAGTGGCGCTCTTACCTCCACCTGAACCTCTGAAAAATAAAACTATCCCTAATAGTAATAATGCTAAGGCCAATGCGAATCAACAGAATGCCGGTGATAGTGGCGGCAGTGCAGGTAGTCAAACTGCTGGCCAACCTGCTGCTGCGCCTGCTGAGCTCGGTCCAGGGTCAAAAATGCTGGAAGATATGCGTCGACGAGGAATGCGTCCTTCTAACTTCCATATCAACATGGCACGTAGAATGGATGACATGGCTGCAGAAAGTAATGGAGATGCACCCATGGTGCGTCCAGGTGATGCTTCTATGGCTGCGCCATTCACAGCCAAAGACCCTTCAGTGGCGCCCTGCTTGGATATTCTCCGACAAGGAAGATGTACTTTGGTAACGACTGTCCAAATGTTTAAGATTTTGGGTTTGTTGTCTCTTTCCATGGCATATTCTTTGTCAGTTATGTATTTAGACGGAATCAAGCTAGGCGATATGCAAGCCACTTTAGCTGGTCTGTTGACCGCAGGCATGTTTTTCTTTATTTCTCACGCACAGCCGTTACCGCAACTCTCCCGCCAACGCCCTCACGCACACATCTTCTCCATGTATATGTTTACCTCATTGTTAGGACAGTTTGCGGTACATATGGCGTTTTTGATGTACATGCAGCACAAGGCACATGCTGTGATGTTGCCGGAGGACAGACAAGAGCCAGACTCAGATTTCAAGCCAAATTTGATCAATACAGTCTGTTTCTTAGCAAATTTTGTCATTCAAACAATGACATTCGCAGTTAATTATGTCGGTGAACCGTTTGCGACCCCGCTTTCTCAGAATAAGTTGTTTGCGATGAGCGTGAGGTACAGTGTTGGCATGTTTGTTATTCTGACTATAGATATTGTGTATGGCTTAACTGGCTGGTTTTCTTTAGTGAAAATGCCTGGGAATATGAAATACCAGATGTTGGCGTTGGCGTGGTTGGCGTTTGTGGCGTGTACCTTTATTGAAAGGTTGGCAAGGACTGTGTTCCCAGCACAGACACCGCCTGAAAAGGGTGGGTATATTAACAGGCGTACAAAGTAATATGGTATTGGTTTCTTTTCTGTCGTGTTTGCTTGTTTATTCTTCTCGACATAGTATCTCTCAGTTATTACTCAAGATGTAAAGTTTGTCTTGATGGGCGGTGTTCTGACATTGGTTTGGAGATGGAGAGGTATGGCAGCGCTGCAAACGGCAGGAGGAAATTGGTGGCAGACCATATTTGTGTGATTTTCTCTTGACGGAGGCGACATTTTTAAAGAGTAATTTTTCGTCCAAGTTTTGCGGAACTGCATTTAGGTGGTGTGTACGTGGACAAGGACGTAGAGAAGACTCTTCAAATATCTAATCAAGATTTGAAAAGAGCAATTTTTAAACAAAAAGCCTTCAAATAGTCAAATTCCTTGGTCGTACTAAGACACACTGAACATCTACTTAATGCTTGTTATAATAAAGCTGCATTGAGTGTCCTACCTTCGAAAGGAAGCTGCACTTTTAAACCCAGCAAGATGGGAGAAGATGATCAAAAGAGAGACGAAACGTAAGATTTTTTTTCCATCCAAACGGCAACATGTTGCGATCAATGCTATGTGTTGCAGAGTATAATAACTCACTAGAAATAATTATTTCTTGCAGCGTCCAACCGATGTCGAAATCTGCTCCTCAATTAATCAAGCAGCAAAAAGGCTTTGTTAGACACGCTCTTCCACGCCCTTCCCCTAGGTACGCATCTTTGCATATTATACATCATTGAGCAGAGCCAGAACTCTAGATAAATGGCCTCGTTTCTCCACCTAGAACACTAATTTTATAAATCTTTATTTTTTGCAGCGGGAAATCCAAGGCGACTTCAAGCAGGCCTGTCTCTTCTGCATCTCAGCATAAGAGAGAAGGCTCACCCTCTGCACGTTTGGCCGTTAAAGAGGCAGCTACTATTAAACAGGAAACCATGAACCCACCTGCTGCCGAACGTACTGAGCCAAAACCTGGGAGTCGCCTCTTCACCGTTGCTATGAAAGAAACTGTGAGACCACCATCGCCAGCAACAGTAGCAGGCCCACCGCCAGCAGCAGGAGCAGACCGTGGGGAACCTGCACCCAGGTCTCGGCAAGCAAGGCAGGAAGAGGACTATATTGGGAAGAGAAAATCTCGCAGCAGAAGTCGAAGTCCAAGTTACAGCCCTGATTACTACAAGAGCCGCAAGCGGTATAAGAAAGACTATTCTTATTCAGACTATTCTAGATCTCCTTCTCCTCCTAGTCGTGTTAATCGCGTTTACGGTAGAGATAGCGCGGAAGAAGGAGAGGTGAGAGATCCACGTAAAGAAGACAGACGTGATCGAGGTCGAGTTGATAGATATAGAAGACGTCCTCGATCCCCTAGGTCAAGGTCACCTAGATCACGATCACGAGACCGCCGCAGATATGTTAAAGATGCAAAGAGAAGTACACGAGGTAGAGATAGATATGATGATAGAGCGTACGGGTACGACCAACGTAGTCGTGACCGTAGTAGAGATAGAACCTATAGAGATCATAGTTACGATAGGAAGAGGTCTCGTTCTAGACAAGATACACGGAGAGGTGAAAGAAGAGATGACCGAAATGCAAGAGGTGGTGGTGATAAAAGCCATGCCGATTACCGTCAACGTCAACGTGATTCTGACGAGCAAGATAGAAAGAAGATTCACGACGGAGGCCATGATGAGTATATAAAAGCAGGAAGAGGAAGGCATGAAGATCACTTGCGAGGCAGTGGCGGTGTTGGTGGTGGAGTCAGTGCCATGGGACAACAACAACAAGAACAACGTCAACATCAACTTCTGTATCCTCAACAAGGACAGCACCCTGTGCCTATGACCAATGTCTACCAACCCAACTACCATCCTGCTATATATAATGGCCAACTGCCACAACAATTTCCTATAAGGCCATCCTCACTCCCGGCACCACGGCACACACCGCCCGCCCAGCCACCAACCGCACCTTCTTCGTTACAAAGTGCAGGCTTGAGCATGTGGCCTTTAAATTTCGCTACAGTTGGCGCTCCCCCACCTTCTCCAGACATTTCCAAGTATATAGAAGCTATGATAGCAGCACATAGCGTGGAATTCACATCCACAGATGGCCTAGGCAACTCTGAAGCTTTAATAGATAAAATCGACGCTGCTGAATCATCGTTTCGAAGGAAAGAATCTCATATCTGGGCAGCACAGCAGGCACAGCAGGAGATGCTGTTGGCTGCATTAGATGGGAATGCTCCAGATCCGTTTGATGCAGTTATTGAAAAATTGGGATTGCTACCATCTCCACAGTTGCCTCCAGTTTCGCCCTCGAAAATTAAAAAACCGCTTCATGTGTTGCTGGCAATGCCGTTTGAGCCCTTGAACCCTGCAGCACCCCCTCCTGACCCACGAAGCCAGTTTGAAGATGAGTATAGGGCAGTAAAAGAGTGGGCACGAAGACCTTTACGCCTTCCAGCATTGAAAGTTAATCAGGGAAGGTCTCTTTCTGGTGTTGACGGCTGTATGAACATTGGTGTTGGCACTGCTGATGGTGCTCCAGCCAAGCCTACTGTCTCTTGGTCTCAATCACCTTCAAGAGACTACGGTGAACCAGAAGTCTCTACTATGAAAAATAAAGCAAAGCTAGCAGCGCCACAGCCACCTGGTGGCTTTGCTGCAGGGAGCCGCCACCCAAGCAGCGCTGCGATCGCTGCTGGTGTTGGTGCTCGAGGAGGAAGCTTCGATGATGTTTTAAATGCTCCCTCTGCACCGAGGCACGATATGTCGTTCCCTCGTAGTTTACCACGTAGCACCCAGAGAACGTCGTCTCATTACAACTTACTGACCGCTGCCCAGGGAGATGGAACCCCTGCTGCTGCTGCACAAGCACAAGACTTGCGGCCAGTTGGAGTAGACGAAGGCTACTGTATGATAACTCGTCCTGATGGTACTGAAATGAGGCAACAACAATATAGTCAACTGCTTCCACTTATTTCTCAGAACTTAGTTCCCGCAGGATGGCCTGTCTGCAGAGATTTTGACCAATTGTGGATGCCATTGCAAGAGTCAACGACGTCTGTGGAGGAATTTGGATCTACCCGGGTCAAAGAAGCTGTGATAGGGGTTTCTGATGGAGTGTCTGTTGTGTGGAATCACGCTGAGCAGCATACTAAGAGTAAAGAGTGGCTTCATGCTCAGAACCGTGCAGCTGTGACCACCACCGCCACTAATGTTGGTGGCGAGGGGAGTGTTTTTAGGACAGAAAGTTATTTAGTAGCTGGTGGACAGGAAAGGCACGTGCCATGGAAGAAGCAACTAAAAGAAGTGAAAGAGGAGGAATCTGATGATGCGGATAAGAGATTACTCGCTCTGCCCCATATTGAAGCTGATGCCAGTGCCTTGTGTTCGATTTCTGAAGCGGCAGAAAAAAGGAAATTGAAAAGAAAATCAGGAACATTACCAGTCTCTACCTTTGCTGCCCCCGCGCATGCTGTAGCAGCTGTGCATGGAGCTTTATTGACAAATAGAGAAGGTATTCGGCAGGTAGCAAAGAGCGTGCTGCAGTCTGCACTGAGAACCGTAATTGAACAGCAGCAAGCGGCGGCAAAGAAAATGTTGGCTGAAAAGAAGGCAGACAAGGCAAATGCTAGATAAAAGATAGTATGTTATCATATTGATAAAAACTACAGCGCTTCTGTAAAAAAAAAACAGATACCTAGACAACAATTTTAACCGCTCCCTTCCACCAACACCACCCTCTCTCTTTAATTTATATTTCAAGAATTATTTGTTTATAGTTACAGGGGTGATGTACTACTATCTAATTTTTTTGCTAATCCATGAACAAATTTACTTTCTGAACTCGCGTTTCTGGAAATCCCCACCGCTCTGGCGAGGGGCAGATACTGAGACACCAGGGAGGTTGGCCATATTAAGAGAGCGGAGCATATCCATGGTCTCCTTATCGACCTCGATAGCATCAGGGTTGATAGCAGACTGGTCAGGGATGAAATCCATGCGGCGCTCACGTTCTTCTTCCTGCAATTTGAGGGAGATGCCGCGGACAGGGCCACGCTGAATGCGCTTCATCAAGTGCTGCAGAATTAGAAATAGAGAATTATTATTAATATAAGTCCAAGGTAAAGATGCGTAATTCTATCAGATGCACGTCTATCTAAGGACGAAGAAAGAGCAACAAATTGAATAACTAAATACTTCAAACATACAGTGGTGAAGCCGGCAATCTTGTTCCTAAGGCGCTTAGACTGAATGATAGCGACTTCCTCAGCGATACGCTTGTTGGTGTCGAAATCAAGAGTAAGACGGTTGTAGTATTTCTCAATGATGACCCTAGAGGCCTTCTTCACAGTTTTGGTGCGGACGCGACCTGCAATGTAAAAAATAAGACAAAAGAACGAGTCAATAAGGCGGTTCAGCGAAATTACAACCTTCCTATAATTGTATAGTATCTAATAGTAGAGGCTGTCTTGAGATGGAACGGCTGCAGCGAGCTAACAAAGTCCATGCTGTTCAATGATGGCTGCTAATTCAAAGGTAAAGTAAGTCCATAAGCTTCAAAAACTATTCCGCAATAAGCAAGGCGTTTTCATCTGCTCGAATATTTGATTTTCTTTTCCAAGCTCGCTTTAAATAGTCTCAACATTCGATCTTTGTAGCATCACAGCAGCCGCCCAACGTAGCCTTTCTAGGAGATAACACTCACCCATCCTGTGAAGTTTTTACTTCTATACGCTCCCAAAGCTGATTTTAAGAGGCCGATTGAAACTGTTGTTGGCCCTCAAATAGAGTTGTCCCTGAGAGCAGCGGCCAGCTGATCAATTGACCCTGGCGAAGTCTCAACTTGATTGAAATTTCAAGCCAATGCTTTTAAATTGGGGCTATTCGGCATCAGAAATTATCTAGAAAATACTCAAAAGAACATTGAATGATACAATAAGCTTAGGTGCAATTTAGTCAACGGATCGAAATTCAAATCACTTTCAGAGATTTTGAACCCAACCTTTTTATTTGAATCTTACTGCATGGACTGGTCAAGATTAAAACCATAAATATACCAATGGTACATTAGATTGGCTCACAAGGCCCACCAAGAGGCCCAGGGCGAGAGTCTTGATGGAAGAGTCTCCTTCACCGCTCGGAGAAGCACCGCCACCGCTGCCACCCTCCCCAGGAGAGGAACTACGTGCCGGTTTCGCCTCTTTCGATGCTGCTTCCTTTTTGGCACTTCAACAGAATGAACGAGAACGGAAAGGTAAGAAGACCGATATTTTTATAGATAGTCTAACAAAATGGAAAACAAGAATGAGCATTTCTAAAACAAGTTCCCCATTTTTCTTTTTCAAAATTACGTGCAGCTGCGGATCTTCTTGCTGCAGCCAATGCGCTTTGCCCTTCAAGCAATGAAGACGATTCTTCCTCTTCAGTATCTACTTCAGAAGCCTCTTCTCATGACGAACAACAGGAAGAAGAAGAGGGTGAAATAGTCGCTGGTCAGAAGCGGAAAGCCACAAAGAAGCCAGCGGCAGATAAAAAACACTTCAAAAAACGAAAGAAACACCCTAAGAAGCATAAATCAAATTCTAAAGGAGAAGAAAAGAGGAAGAGCAGTAAAGAATCTCTCCCCCAAAAAGAACGTCGCCGCCGTGGAAAAAAAGCGGCAGCAGAATTCTCCAAGCAAGTTGCGGCGGAACTCGCTGCTGGTGAAGGCTCTCGAAGGAGCTCTCTTCACCCGTTCTCTTCTCTCGACCAAGAACGTAAACATGGTCGTCAAGAGGAACAGCAGCAGGTTTATTACTCTCAGAAAAAGCCTGATTCTGGAAATATTGCGTTTGGAAAGTTGTACCGCTTTGATGTTCCACGGTACCGCCGATACGACCCCACTGGATACATTTCGCGTTTATTAAAAACAGCAGGGAAAGAAGGTAATGATTTTTCTGAGAACAAAAAGATTGAAAAAGAGAAACGAAGAAAGAAAGTAGCGATGTGGTGGAGACCAAGAGGATTAGAGAGCAGTCGCTCCAGAAAGGCCGATTTTTTTGTTTTTTCTCATTGTGAATATCTTTCTCTAGATCCTTCAAAAGATAAAGCGCTTTCTGATGTGCGTGAGGATGGTATTTCCTCTGAAAGAGAAAAGCGTGCTGCAGAACAAGAAGAAGGCGAGAAAATTGAAACAGAGGCGCTTTTTTCTTCTCCTGAAGAATATTTACTGCAAAAGACTCGAGATTTCAACGCTGCACTTCGTCAAAACCCAGAAAATCTTCAATTATGGCTCGATTTCTCGGCTTTCCAGGACGAAGCAATGAAATTGTCTTCTCGTTCTTGTTTTGGAGGTGGTCAAAATAAAAGGCAGCGAGGTGCCGCGCGAGCCACCGCTGAAAAGCAAATTTCAATTTTAGAGCGCGGTCTAGAGCACCATCCAGGCTCTGATGTATTACTTCTTGCGTTATTAGATGTAGCAAGCAAGATTTGTGATCACGAAGAGATGGAAAAGAGGTGGCAACGAGTGCTTGTTTATTGCCCTACCAGCGTAAAATTATGGAAGGCGTATTTAAGGAAGAAAAGAGAGAATTTTGCGATTTTTAAAGCTGGAGAGGTCGCTACAGCGCATTATCAAGCTCTCGTTTCTCTTGAAAATGAAATATCGAGGCTACAAGATGTACTATCTTCTGTAGAAAATCCAGAAGAGGTAGAAAAGTTGAGTATTCAGTTGGCTGAGCTCGACCATTCTCTAGTTGAGATGGCTTTATTAGCAATTTCTATGCGTCTTCAAACGGGACATACAGAGCTTGGTATCGCTGCTGTGCGTGTTGTACTCGAATATAATTGGTTTGCACCTGAAGGGTGGCCCGAAGATGCTTTGAAGATGATGTTTGCAGAATTTTTTAGAAATTATTATTTAGAAACCGGAGAAGGATATAGTGATGGTGGTCAGAAATTAATAGGGGATAGTGGAGCTGTCGGATGGGGTACCTGGATTTCTGGTGAAGATTCGTTTAGAGATGAACCTGCTGCGAAAGAAGAACAGAAAGAAGAAGCACCAGGGGGGTGGGTAGAGGTGGAAGGTGTGCCTCGAGAGGAAGTTGTGCCTCGAGAAGGAATAACAAAAACAAAACCAAAGATGGAGACACAAGCAGAGCCCTCTCGTTCTCCTTGGGAAGAACTTGCTCCAGCTATTCGAGCTCGATTTGGACACGCTCTTGAAATAGGAGAAGCCGCACACGAAGCCTTACAAGAAGAACGAAAAGAAAAAGAAGAAGAAGAAAAAGAAGAGGAAGAGCGTTCAGCGCAGGAAGTAGAGACTGACGAGCAGTTGCTCGCTCGCTTAGGGATGGATTTAGATGCAGCTTTGGCTGATGCAGAAGAAGAGCTGACCCCTGAGGTACTTTCTACATGGCTAGATATAGAATGTCAGAGAGATTCACAGCAATGGGAAGCTTCTAGAAATATCGAAAATGAAGACGAGAGAATAAAAATCATGGAAAATGAAGTCGATCAAGAAATTGATGAAAATCTGTCGAGTCAGGTTACTTGGGAAGATCTCTCTCCGTATCTAGTTTCTATCCAAAATAGAGAAGCTCGTGAAAAGTTGCTGACAGGATGTTTACAGTTGCTAGGTGTTTCCCTCTCTTTTTTTCGAGGCAGCGGCGCCATCTCCTGTCTTTCAGAAATCGGCGATGAAATATCTGTTGCTGCATCTTGGCTGGGCATCGGCGGCAACAGTTTTGAGGCAGTAGATCCTAGTGCGTCAGTAGCTGAAAGACTAGAAGCTTCTGAGTGGGCATGGTTGAATGGTCGTGCTGTGCTGACTCATGCTGTGCGTGACATGCCTTGGTGGGCTGTAACGAAAGAGCGACACCAGTTTGTCTTGAATATCTTGACAACGCTGATGAGGAACGCTGATTTGAAAAATGATTATGAGCTTGCTTTTGCAACTCTAAACTTAGCTTCTTGGTCTGTAGCACCCTTTTCTTCTTCTTCTTCTTCTCCACAAGAGAAAGAGCAAGAGGAGGAGCAAAGTTCTGTTGAAATTGCAGTACCGCCAATAAGAGATTGGGCTAGCGGCCGAGCGCTTGCAAAGCACCTTTTATCTGAGCAACGTAACAACCTCGTCCTCTACGCAGCATTTGCTGCTCTAGAAAATGCCTCTGGACGTGCAAAAGCTGCAAAGAAAGTGTATACAGCATGTTTGAGTGGATTACAAAGGCTGTCAGAGGGCGATCGTGATTTGCCTGCTGGGCTGATTGAGCTCATTCTTGGCTTATCACAGCTGGAGCTCGAAAATACAGCAACGGCATCTAAAAGGAAGAACGAACCTAATACTTCTACTTCCGTGTGTCCTATTTCTATGCTGAGCCTGCTGCGTGCTGTGCCAGAAGCTGTTCAAGCTGCAGCTCGGCCGCTTCTCTTTTTAGGCTCTCAAGGCAAAATTTCTTTAGCTTTTTCGGCAGGTGCTAGCAATCTCATTACACAAGAAGAGATTGTAGAAGCGCGAAGAGGATATCAAGATGCCGTGCTCCGCATGCTGCGTGCTGGGCCAGAAGGAATTGAGATGCATGAAGCAGTGGCGCAACTCTCGGTCGCAGTGGTGGCCGAGCTCGTCTTTGCTGCGTGCAGCACCGATGTTGGAGGAGGAGTAAAAGCTGCTTTAGCTTTATATCAACAAGTTATAGGCTCTGTATCTTCTTCTAGCTCTGCTTCGACTTCCTCTATTTTTTTAGAAAGAATAGAAATGCAGCGGTGTGCTCTTGCAGTTGATGCTGCTGCGCATGCTGTGCACGTGGTCCCTCCTTCCCTCGCTAGAGAAATCCTTTCGAATGCATTGCAACGATACCCTGCATCCCCACACCTGCTACGCATGCTGCGATCTCTAGAAGTTAATTCCCATGCTTTGACCGCTTTGCGTCGGCAATTAAACTCACTTCTCTCCTCTTCTCCCTCTGCCCCTGCCTGGCTGATGCTTGTGGGGGTAGAAATAGGAAATAACGCAGCACGTACGGCTATCCGCGCCGCGTTCTTGCGTGCTGTGAGTTGTAGTACTAGTCCTTGTTCAGCAGGTGGGATGCATTCTCCAGTGCTGTGGCGCTGTTACCTTCGTTTTGAAAGAGCTTTTGGCACTCCAGATTCACTCCATCGAACTTTTTTACGAGCTGTAGAAGCCTGTCCTTGGTCAAAATCTTTGTGGATTGATGGTCTGGAGCTGTTGAATGGGTATTCTTCACCGAAAGAGCTGTCAGAATATCTGAATATAATAAAGGATAAAGAACTCGTGGTGAGAACCGATATCCTGGAAGCGGTTTTAAGCGGATTACAATAGACAAATGAAGCAGAGCATATCCTTAATACCTGCTTTTAATGTGTATATGATGTAATTCTATGTACAATTTTGTATGTTTAGTATAGTGTACTACTGTTTAATCGCATTTATACTGGGTTAAATCTGAGAGGGATAAACAAGTTGGCGGTGGCTTTACACGCAGTGTCCTGGCTCTCTAGTCAGATCTGGGAGCAAGCAAAAGATGCACAATACACCTATGACATATTCAAGATTGAGATTTAATGGAGACAAGTTGCTAATTAATAAAAACCTGCACCGAACACAAAACAGGGTGTGCTGCCAATGGCACTTCGTCCCCCCCCCCCGCCCCCGGTGCCTGGAGGCTCTTGCGTGTAATTCAAGCAGTGCAGCTTCTCGCTTCCATGCGGGAAACGCTGAATATTTTTTGCTTCCTACAACCGTCAGAGCAGTGCTTTTTACCATAAGTATATCATATTATTGCTAAGATAGGCCACTAACTGGCCTCTAACGATCTAGGATTTTCTTGTGTAGTGCGTCTATTGGCATTCGCATTCCAAATATTTAAAAACCAAAGTCTTCCAGGCCGCTTCAGAGTTTCCTGTCGCGTTGAATCTATTCACAACCCTGCGTAGAATACAGTTGGCTAGTTTATTTCTCCCAACTGTGCGGTTCAACTGGACTTTGTATATCAGCTGCTTGCAAACTTCACATGGATCAGTGAAAAGTAGCGCCTATCTGCTGTTAAATTCCCTGCAAACCTCTCTTAATGCGATATATACAGCTGTATCTACTAGTAGCAGTTTTTGCAGCAAGTAGCACTGCTATTACGGCAGGTGGGTTTTAAAATCCATTCGTCCAATCCCAAGATATATGACCAATGTATACCTATCAGCCCTTTGAATAGTCTGAAATATCTTCATGGTCCCTTTCTGCAGATATATGTCCGACCTATATCGTCCGTCGTTCGGACACTCTCAATTCAATCGCCCAAAAATTCAATATAGACGAAAGTGAGTCAGTTTAGCCTCGCTATTCATACCTGATATTGACCTATAAGTTCCATATACGATATCTTAGTTTATCTCGTTTATTTCACTTTTCAACCCACTCTATAGGTATCTTAGTCTCAGCTGTCGAGGGATGTGGACGATCAGCTGTCCTAATATCACCTGGAGACACTATTTGCCTTCCTGGTTCTGAACTTCCAGGATGCCCAAATGTCAAAAGTTTCAATGGCAACCCCAAGTGCAAGTACTATGTCCTCCAGCCAGGCGAAAGTATAGCTACCATTGCCCTTGCTTTAAATCTGTACCAGCTTGACATAGAAACAGCAAATCCAGATATTATACTGGGAAATTTGCAAGTGGGCGACTTAATTAGACTTCCGAAATGGAATTCGAGAACTTGTGGAGTGCTTCCCATCAATATGGAGCAACTTGTACTTTCTTCCTCCACGCCTCCGCTCACCGCACCACCGGCACCAACTGATAGCAATCCAAATGGCCCTACCCCTAACAACACACCCGCTACACTTCAAGCGCCTCCTGCACAAGCAGATGCTGGAAAATGCCGTGGTTTTAGAATAAGAGAATTCGATGATTTATTCACAATAGCAACTCTTTTTATGATTGAAGTTGCACAACTGGTCACCGTCAACCCCGATCTAGCTGGCGGTATCCCTATGTTACCAGGTATGGTAGTAAAAATCCCACCATATGACCCTACCTGCTCTGCCCCAGTGCTTATAGATGCCGAAACCTTGCTGGCGACGCCACCATCGGTTGGCGCAAATGGACCCCTTGTTGCTATCCGACCAGTGAACGAAGACGCTCCTGCTGCCAAGGGTCCTGCTAGGGCACCAATACCTGCACTTGGTGCTGCAGTAGGAGAGGCACAAACCTCTATAGAAGGAGGATTAATGCCCCCTATTGATACTACCATTACCGTTAACGATAATTATAATAATTATGGCAGTACTTCTGGGGCTGACGCTGGTCTCGGAGGCGCCGACACCATTGCAGCTGACAATACGTTTCTTCAAAATATCGTCAAAGACGGTGGTAACAGTAATGCCCCAGCTGAGTCTCAAAGCGGTTCTAATACAGGTAATATAATCATGGGGACCACTATTTTCGTTGTCTGTATTGCTTTGCTTGGCATTTTGGGAATGGCGTTCAGTGGAAACGGGCCCATGAAATTGAGTATGAAGAAAGATGCAGCACCAGAAATTGGCTATGTCGTCTGATTAATTGATTCATAAATAGAGATCATTGACATCGACATGCCGGCTTTCCTATGGATGTATAAAACAAACAACTTTTTTGTTTTTAAATGAATTTTGATGACCTCTTGATCGCCTCTCTAGCTGCCGATCTCCCTTGCCCAATGACCACCAACAACTTGACTACCTTGACTGACGAATCCATAGCGTAGTTTGACCACCACCACTGGCTAAAATGAACAAATATGTATTTTTCTTTTCACCGTCAAAAAGAAAGCATCGTGTTGTTATTTTGTTTTCTTTTTTTTTTGCTTTGCTCTAGGAAATATCTGAATAAATGATTCCAAATCTAACTGTTGAATATATTCTTTCTTTTCTTAGACGTCGTAACAGCAGCGAAACCTAGCCTAATTTTGAATAGTATATTAACTTTTAACTTTATTTCTGGCAATCCGACTAAGAAAAAAATAACTTGACTTGTTTTTTTAATCTCCTGATCCCCCGTTGTGTCCATATCTACCTGTTTCCTTGGGCATGAATGAGTTTGACATTAATCATGGGGCAGTATGTGCTTGGCCAAAACTTAGCTAGCCTACCAAGATTTTTGACTCAACATATTTCTAGTCTCCCATGTTTTTCTTGAACAGTTCAGCAACTTTTTTTCTTTCTAAAACGACCTCTGTTTTTCCTGAAATCATAACGAACGAAGGACCATATTTGAATCCAGTTCTCATTGATTACTAGTAGTCACATTTTTGCGAGCCATATCCTATCATATGCCTAATGCTGTCTTCTGTAACCAGCCCGTTCACGAAAACTTTTATTAAGAAAAAACAGCCAGCCACCGCCATCACCCTGCCGTTCACTAATTTATTTGACTGATGCCCAGTGAAGCTCTTTTACTGCCATGTAGCGTATCAGGCATAGTGGCAAGAAGGCCCATCGTTCTGTGGAAACGGAGGTGAACAGGCACCAACCAGGTGGTGGTGCGCAGAGAGCGCAAGCAAAGCACGAAGGAAGGAGCTCTGGAGTTGAGGATAAATGAGATCACAAGCGCCCCCCAGCAGCTCACGGCACGCATATTGATTCGTCTAAGGAACATATATCGTGGATAGAAGCGCTAGAGCGGCGCGAAAGAGAGGTAAGCAAAGGGGGCGAGGTTAAATTTGAATTGGTGGAAACGATCTTGTTTCTGGCATCTTGGCCAGCATAAATCAGCCTCGTTCAGCCATGCATGGCTTTCAATGTGCATCAAAATTATGCCTACAGGAGTGGCATTGTCGACCAGGGCCCTCTCGTGGACTTTTCAAGAGATGCTAGGCAATTGGGTGCAGCTTTGAATCTCAAAATACATACTAGTTTAGCTCCCGACACGCATATTACTAATCTTCTATGGGATTTATATTCATTCAATGCCCGTATTCTCTGGTTGCAGGTGGGTCCGGGACACAGTTTGGAAACACAATCTTGTGTGACAATGTCTTCACCTCCTCGAGATAGCTCCTCGGTTCCAATAATGGTAAGCTTATAGATGTCTTCACTTGCGTTATGTCAATTTTAAACCATTATGCTAACGGTGCTCGCCTTGTGTTGCGCAGACCGAGGAAGAAGAGCAATTGCTTGCCAACCCGGCCACAGATGTCGGGGAACAGCAGCCCTTCCTAACAGAAAAGGTGGTTTCTAAAACCGAAGAGGAAGAAGCAGAATTCTCAGATCACTCGGATTCATGGGAAGTCATTAGTCGCACTTCCCCTCGAACCACAGCAAAAGAAGCGAAAGAACCAGAAGAAAAAGAAAACCTCCACCAATCAATTGCCCAGGATACTGGAGACGCACAACAACAGGTAGCAGAAGAAGAGAATCAAGATCAAGCCACTGAAGCTGCTGCTGTTTCCAAAGAAGAAGAAAAAGAAGAACACCACGAAGAAGAGGAGGAGTTTACATACACCAGTACTCCTGAAGAAATACACTCTGATGCAGATACCTACCGCACCGACGATCTATTCCGCCAGGGTGAGCTCGAGTACTACGACCCTACCGCTTCCCCGTCATCCCCCCCCGCTGAAGGAGAAAATCCAGGGGTAGAGGGAAAATACGCTTCTTCTCCACAGAAATCTTCTAGCTGTACACCTACAGAAGACGATGACTTCATTAAACTTGCTACTGCCATCATGCACCAACACCAACACGGGGCCACCACAGTCGAAGACTTTGATAACGCAGAGGAATTAGCCTTGAAGAAATACATCGTTGCACCAGCAACTGCCACCGCTGCGGCTCTCGTCGGTGCAGCTCAAGCTGTAATCAACTCGAGTACCCATTGTGTCGTCAACTTTGCCGACCGCTTACGATTCTTTGCAGCAAAATTCCGTGCGTATGTGACTAATTTGCAACCTACAGCACACCGTCTTGCAGGGACGATGTCCTCTACTGTCCAGCAAATGGCTCGTTCGCTTCATTTTAAAGCTGGTCCTGGTGTAAGAGCCCTTTGTATTCCTCTTAATGGGGCAGGCGTTCTTGCGAGTGATGTGGTCAATGCGGTACGACATGTGGTCTGTACTGCTGCCACTCGTGCTCGTAAAGGGGCTGATGGCCTGTCTTTTAAAGATTTGGACTGGGTGAAGATTGGTTTGGCGGTGGCTACGGTAGGATGTGCTGGCATGCTGTGGAGAGTTAATGCAGCAAATGCTCGGTTGACGTGTAGGTTGACACAACGGGAAGGTGAATTAGCTGAGCTGGTTGCCCGTATAGTCGCTCTTCAGCGCAATATTACTTCCCATCGTGTACCTATTATTCGCCACACAACCGCATCTACATTCTCTACCACTGTAGGCTGGCCACTCCTCGTTCAAGCAATCTAAAGGAGGTATATAGCATTCATTTTTGTTTTCTTTTACTTTTCCCCTTTTTATGTAGCGTCTTTGCTGTTGTTCTAATGTTCCCTCTGTAGGTACTCTCTGTTTTTTTTAATCTTGTAGCGTTCATTGCATGCCCGATTTTTTCCCTTACCAATTGCCCCCCCCCCACCCAAAAGAAAAAATAATTAATAAAAATATGCCTTGGAAAAATATAATTTTTACGACAGAGGCAATGCCCTTGCCTGAAGGTTTCTAAAGGGTTCCATTGCCACAACTTTCTGCATCACTCGACATACCTTATATTACACTCGTATATTGCTTGTTTGTGTTATTTAGCGTTCTGTGTCTATTGCTTTCTCCTTGCCCCTGACGGTCAACATAGAAAGCAAGCGGCACATTTCTTTCTTTTCTCCCTTTCTATTTTTCTTTCTGTAAATGATCCATTGTGTAAGCGCAAACTAGTATTACAGACAGCACAGCAAACGGAATATCAAGACTGCATATACTTAACTTATCCTCACATCTGCCGTGCTGCCAAACAAAGTAAATGAAAAAAGGACCGCTCACAAGAAGAAAAGGACCGAGGCAGGCAATTTTTGAAAATGAAGAAAGAAAGAAAAGAGTGGGTAAAACAACCCTATAAGACATGTGTATAACTTTTTCAATTGTCAGGGGGTGGTATTTAGTGTATGTTACCCTGAATTTTCTTTATCTCGTTCTTTCTTTTCATTATTCTATTGACCAGCAGAAAGGAAACAAAGGAAAAGAAATTGGCAACTGCCCGCTACAGCTTCAATTCCCGCTCCTCTTGGCTGGTCTATAGTAGAGTTATGTAGATATAAAAAGTATTCAATAGAAGACAGTAGCATTCGTAAAAATGAATCTTGTTTTTGAAATCTAGGAAAAGAAAGAAAGAAAAATTATATCTTTATGATGTGTGATATTATTAAATACTCTGTAGCTAGTAACGCCAGCTGACAAAGTATTTTATCAAATAAAATTGAAAAAATCTGCTTGAGTTGCTCTAAAACGTAGCACTTTAGAACCCCCGAGATCTTATAGAGCTACTCTGTCTCCTTAAATCATCTCCACTTTGCTGACCATATGGTTTCTGAACGGCCAACGCACTTGCTGATCGTGACTCCACCTGTCGTTGAATCATCTTGGCCCACTTCATCACTTGCCGGGGCTCGACCACAATCAATCCCTCAGGAGAGTATTCTCGAGACCATAAGCGTAGTCTACGCAACACACCAGCAACACCCAGGCCAGTCCTCTCATCCCCAGTGCACAATTCATCCTGTTTCAATGCACCGCTGAAAATGTCTTCATCACTGCTGGCTTCATCTTCAATCGCAGTATCAGCGACAGTTAATGTGGTGAGATGAGACGCAGAAGGAGGATAATCCGATGGTCTGGCACCATTCATGGATTTAAAATGATTACCGTAGCTCTCATCATCACTGCTGCTGCCCTCGTCATTTAAGAAAGAAGGCATGAAGACCTTGTGTCCATCATAACGAGGGACTAAGAATACTATTCTATTTTTCAGTTCTCTACGTGCTTCTACAACTCGCTGTAAGGCAGAGACAACTGTAAGGACGTAGACCTCAGCCACCGCTGGTGGTAATGCTCGGAGATCAATAGGTGCAGGGGCTCCTGCTTTGAAGGAAGGTAACAATCCAGAGACAATAGCTTCTTCAAGAATGGAAATAGCACGAACGTGGTAGATACTCTCAATACCAATCTTACCCTGGACCTGTGGAGCACCCTCCACAGCAGAGGGCAAGCCAGCGAGTAAGCGTTGGGTCTGCAAAGCTAAATTCAAGCTTTGATCGCCTTCTCCTCCCGTAGCATCTTCCCAAGGAACACGTAAACATGCAAACATGAGATTTAATAACCGCATTGAAGGTTTTCTGCCTTCAGAAGAGGCTTCCCTAAAAACTGAAAAGGCATGAGCTGTCCAATTCACAGCGCCTCCCGTATCTGTTGCCGGGGTCAATTTTCTACCAGGGGGAGTTAACGCAGTGAGAAGTTTCAGGCGTTCTTGTTCTCTTTGACCGCCAGAACTGTGGTATAATGAACTACTCAATCGACCAGTCGACTTGTTTCTTTCATCGCTCAGACGCTGCGGAGGGTAGCCACCAGGCCTCCAGCTTTGCCGTAACCGGTTGTAACATAACCTGAGCATAGATTCAGCAATGATATTGTCTACAGGAACATTACGGACACGCATCACACGGTACACATCAAGACCAAGTTCACATTCATCACTTCGTTGACAGGCGCCAAGGATTCCAGCAAAGGTGAAAGCATCTGGGGTCAGCCCTGCATCAATCATGTCACAGACGAGTGCGACGACATCTCCCAGACGTCTTTCTTTGCCTAGAGCGTTGATTAGAGCATTAGCTGCGTGGATGTGAGGGGCGGCATTTGATGCTCGGAGCCGCTTGTAGATGGCTTGGGCCTCTTTGAGCAGACCGTGCTGAAGATGGACATTTAGAAGGGCAGATTCAGTACCAGAACATGGTTGAAGACCTTCACGCTGCATTTCGCCTTCAAGTTCTAAAGCTAAATTGAGATCACCAGATCGACCTGCAGCCATGAGTAAAGCACCAAAAAGCGCAGAATCAGGAGCAACACTTGCACGTTGTAAATCAGCATAAATCTCCATTGCGGTATTCAAATCTGGACCAGATTTGGCTCTTACGCAAGCATTTATCGCGGCAGAGTACAATTGTAGCTCTTTTTCAAATCCTTCCCTTCGAGCTTTAGCATAAACTCTCAGGGCCAGTTCTTTATCCCCCGTACGTGCACAGGCATCGATGAGAGAGGAATACGTACGCGCATTTGGCCGTAAACCAGCAGCAAGCATCTCTTCAAGAACATCAAAGGCTCGTTGCAACTGCCCTGCTCGACCAGATGCTGTGACCAAGGCATTCCATACTGCTGCATCTGTAGGCAACCTCGCGCTCTGCATATTTTGGACAAGAGAAAACGCACGTTCTAACAACACAAGCTGTGTACGACGATCAGATTGCGGTGTAATTAAGATCTGTTCGGAGCATGCACTGATCAAAGTAGCATACACTTGTTTTTCCGTCTTCACGCCTGCTGCTTTCATCTCATTATAGAGCTTAAAAGCATGTTCTGCATCTCCTGCTGCTGCACAGACCTTGATAATGTTGGTATACAGGATAGTATCCATTTTGTGGCCTGCTGCGCGAAGCATATCGGCAACACGGACTGCAGATTTAACATCGCCTGCCTCGGCACAGACGGACAAGAGCATATTATAGGTCCTAGGGTCCACAAATTGACGGGGAATAAGCTGAACAAAGCGCATAGCACGACGCACAGAGCGTTGACGTTGTGCTGGACGCAAAAATTTATAATGTTTGAACCTGTACAGTGTTAGGGAAAAAGGAAAAAAATCAGCAAAAAGTAAGGGAAAAAAACATTTATTTGTGGATGGAAATAGTATTTGGTATTTGTTCTCACATCTTCAATACGTCTCCTCTGCCTGCTCTAATACACTCTTTCACTACAAATAACGCATCATCCAGCTTGCCACTATCACATAATCGTGAATACAGTCTGTCTACCGTCACTGCGGGAGCATCTCTGTAGTCCACGGTTTGCGGCGTCAAGGGGCTTTTATTAGTAGAGGTGGAAGAAGATGGCTGAGGAGTTTTCTCAATAGTAGTGGTAGCCGCATGTGAAATTGAAGCGGAGGCTGCAGCTTGTTTTCTATTAGCTGCTGCTACTATTGCCAGTTTCTTCGCAACAGCAACTGATTCATCTTCAATTTCAGTGTTGGTCCCGGTCCCGTTATCCTCTGCTGCTTCGTTTGCGTCTCTGCTGTGCGTTTTTCCTGCTCCATTTCTATGCGAAGCACCGTTACCGTTTTCAGAAGCGCCATTCAGAGGTAGAGAATGGCCATCGCTAACTTCAGGAGTGAGGTGCAAGAGCTTATCCAATTGCTGCACGGCTGCAACAGTGGTGGGAACGGTGGTAGTGGTGGCTCCGTTAGTCTCAGCTACCCTAGCTGCTGAAGCCGTCGCTTCTGGAGCTTCGTGATGCGAATTTGGTGCGGCTAAAGGAATAGATGCTACGACAGGAGGTACTTCGTTTTCAGCTCCAAAGCTAAAGGTAATGGTGCCATCGGAATGAGTTGCTACATTCAAAAGAACGGCCGGATCGCTTGAAGCCGCTCTCGGGACTCTGTAAAATCAATGTAAAAATATATGTGAGTGGGCGACTGTGATCAATATAAAGTGGGATGCCTTCCTTGAACCTGAACACACTGCCATGTCTCCCACGCTTGAAAGATAAAACGGCTTACCTCAACTTGGCAGGGGTAGCGCCTAACCTTCGCTTGTTAGTACCATTACCGTGGCTTTTGCCGGCTGCAGTCTGGCCAATTCCAGCGCTATTCGCAACACAAAACGTTGTCTGCATAATGTTGCTAAATAAAAAAAGCCTAAATTCGCCAAAAAGGTTGGTCTTTCTTACCCCAAGAAGCACCGTAATATACAAAAATAAACGCTACTTCTAATTTTCCCGACCAACGTGTGTTTTCTACAATCCACGTTTCCTGGGCACTCTTCAATGCTAATTCGAAATGGGCACTATGCTAACTCGCCCACCTAGCACATTGTCCTCCAAATGTGGCGTACCAGCTTTATAAAATTATGATATATGCAATGAACCATCTCGGCTCTTAATACTGCTTTGATGCCAAGAGAGCTGCTTTGCTACCACGCGCTCTCTCTTCGATTGGTGAATTTTGCGGGTGGAGCCTACCATTAGCAGTGTCAGCTCCTTGGTTCTCTCTATTTATCTGTTTGTTTTTCTATATACTATAGCCTTACCACAGCAATAATAACGAATGCAGGGACGCGTGTTACAAAGCATAAAAAAAGCAAAGAACCAAAGAAAAAATAGTAAACCAAAAGAAAAAAAAAGGCATTTCTTTCCTTTGTTGCTCCCGTCAACCTTCCCCGCCGTTAGCAATATTCTTTAAAACAGCAACTTTCTAGCTCACGTCAATTCTATTTTCGAGCCCACCAGACCATGGCCCTGTCCCGTTTTCTCTTTGCACAGACAAATGCCCTTCCATTCTCGCCAAACTTCTCAATTTCATCCAATCTGGCTGCGGAATGGATGCAGGGTTGAGTCGAACATTAGATCGATGAAGGTGAGCAATTGCCAATTTCTGGCCAGATCTTTGAGAAATCAAGTCAACTAACACCGCAGGAGTGACAACAGCATTGCCAAAGGCACAACCTGTACGGAAGCGGATCACAGCAGCGCCTTCAGGCAGTGGTAATGCTGATGCAACGCTTGTCCTTGTAGTACTGTGTGTGGTGCCGGTGCCAACTGGGTTTTGCACTTCGTACACTTCTAGTTCCATTAACCCTGAGCGTATATCGGCAGAGTTGATTTTCCCTTTGCGTTTCTTGCTAGGACGTGTCACATGCAAAGAATCAGCTGCAAGAACAGCCTCGACAGCTGTTTTCAAAGCTTCAATATTAACGGTGGCGCCTGGGGTGGACGAGGCGCAGGCGGCAGCAGCCCTGGCAGAAGACTTAAAAGAAGAAGACTGTTTACTTTCTTCCCCTTGTTCTTCCCCTTCTTCAATAGCAGTTATATTCTCCGCACCAGGCACCACGCCTACATACCACTCCAAACTCTCCAGCAGCGTGCTCACTTTTTCACCGTTGCTGCCGTCAATTTTTTTCACCTCCGCCTCTTCCACCGCCACCAAATCCAACCCGGGTGGCAGCTGCGCTTGCAACTGCGCCCTCACCACTTCCGGATCCCTCTTTTCAGTTAAAAATATCTCCAAAATATCTTCAGTCGCCGTAGCGCCAAGGGATAATGGTAATGGCGCATATATTCTTTGTCGGACATTAAAAGGCGATTCGTCAGCGCTTATCGGCAACGCAGCTCTCCTGGCTGCCCTGTCCCAAGTAGTCATCATATCTAAATGCCCTACGAACACCATATCTTGTCCCTTTGCAAATCGAAACCGTAATCTCTGCGCTCGAGTCGCGTTGGGTCTGTAATGCCCTTTGAAATCAGGTACAGGAGGTGGTTCAAAAACGACATTCTCCCCAAACTCGTCACCACAGACACCACATTCACTGCACAGCCCAGAATGAGAGCAATCAGGCACTGTAGCAGCTTCCAAAGCACGTTGTAAATCAGTTTTCAACCAAAATTTAGTTATTCCAGTGTCGATATGATCCCATGGTAACGGTGCATCGAGTCGTTCGTCTGCTAAAACGCCTCGATCGAGTCTTCCTTTACCACCGCCGCCTTGTCCTCGATACCGTTCATCTCCAGTTTTCTCCAATACATCCCATTCTCCCGTATCTACCTGCCGGTACTTCCACGTCATATTCACATCTTCGATAGCATCACTCCAGGCAGAGTGGGCCGTATCGGTGCTTTGCCACCAGGCGTCGTTCGTAGCACCAAGTTCCCACGCTCGCCGTATAACCGCCGCCACACGCCTGTCCCCTCTTGACACAAAATCTTCCATTGCGCTAATTCTCACCGGCGTAAAGTTCGCTTTCACTTGCCACAACTTACTACAGGCTTCTTTGAGCATGATTTGTTTCCGCCTAAACTCTGCGGTTGAAACAGAGTGCCACTGGAAGGGCGTATGCGGTTTTGGACTAAAGTTGCTGATAGTCACATTGACAGCTAGATGCCATTTACCGTCCCGACATTCCCGTTGCAACCATTCAATAGTTTCAGCGATACCCATGACGTCAGCATCAGTCTCACCGGGAAGACCAATCATGAAATAGAGCTTGACTTGACGCCAACCACGATCCCATGCGGTCTTGACGCCACGGAGAAGTTCTTCATTTGTGAGTCCTTTATTGATGATATCTCTCAGACGCTGGGTACCCGCTTCAGGGGCAAACGTCAATCCACTTCTTTTACCTGAGTTTGTCACTACATTGGCAATGTTTTCGTCAAATCGTTCGTCAAATCGGTCCACACGTTGACTGGGTAAAGAAAGTGAGACGTTTTCTTTTTGGAGACGATTTTTAATTTCAATGCCAACAGCTGGTAAACTCAAATAGTCTGAACAAGATAAAGAAAGTAAAGAGAATTCGTTGTAGCCAGTCGTACGCATACCCCATTCAACAGCTTCAACGACTTTATCAGGCTCTACATCACGAGCAGGGCGAGTTAACATCCCTGGTTGACAAAATCGGCAGCCGCGCGTGCACCCGCGTCGAATTTCTACTGTTAATCTATTATGAATTGTATCAACGTAGGGGGTTAAACCGATCTGTTGGAAAGGGTCTGGAGCACAGACACGGCGACGGATACGTGGAGAAACGCCTTCTTTAATGGGAAAGACCGCACCGCCCCACCCAGCAGGGGCATCGTAAAATTGAGGCACATAGACGCCTTCTACTTCTTGTGTTAAGTTCAATAAAGTTGTTTTCACGGTCTACCCCAGCAGTACGGGACCTCTTTAAGGACTGCCCAATCTCTACAAGGAGTTCTTCACCATCTCCAAGCGCAAAGAAATCAAAAAAGGCAGCAAACGGTTCTGGGTTTGATGTGGCGGTGGGTCCCCCGGCAAAAAACAAGAGGCGGTGAACCATTGAGGGGATCAAAAGGCTTTCCCTTTGGTTCAGCTGCCTTTCTCTCTTCCCAACTTAATGGAATGCCACTCATCTGCAACATATCAAGGATATTTGTTCCACCCAATTCATAGGAAAGTGAAAATCCAAGAACATCAAATTGATCGAGCGAGCGACGAGATTCAACTCCAAATAATTTTTTATCATGTCTTTTCAACATCGCAGACATATCTGCACCAGGGTAATATGCACGATCGCACAATACCCCTGGTTCTTGGTTTAATAACCCGTACAGAATGATATGACCTAGATTACTAGCACCGACTTCATAAATTTCTGGATACGTGAGTGCAAATCGAATTTGAGCATCATTCCACGGTTTATGGACTGATCCAAACTCATTACCCAAATAACGAGCGGGTTTATCGAGGGCTAGCCACTCAGAACGAGGGATACCATAGATTGCGGCATCCGAGGAACGCAGGGCAAGTTCTTCTCTGGCTTCAAGTTCTGCTGCTGAGGGAAGAGAAGGGGAGCTAGATTTGATAGTAAATGAAGATGAAGATGATGATGTAGTGGCTGATGCTTGGCAGCGAATTTTTGGTGATTGTCCTGCAGGTCTGCTACTCCTAGAAGGAGTTGAGGTGGTGGGACGGTAACAGGAGTCAAGGTGACCACCACTTTGAGGAAGGGGCCCTAGTACCGTCCTACACAGTAACACGGAAAAATCAAAAGGTTAGTTTAAAGGTGCATTTGGAGTCTATAATCGCTGGTTTGTGTAAATTGATGAAAAACCCACCAACGCAATGCAAGCTGTGACAATTGCATTGCACGCTAGTTAACCTTCATCAACTACGGTTAGATGCTCGGTTTCGAAACGTAATGCAAAAGAATATAATAAATGCCGCGATTGAGAGCTTGGCTTCGGTTTTTGTGTCGGCAGCAAATTTTTCGAAACTGAAAATGAGCTTCATTTATAATTAGTTTGAAACCGTGAAATGTATTTGGATCACAAAATCCGATACTGAGATGTGGATCAATGCACTCTTGGGTGCTGCATTGCCGGCTTTGGCAACTTTACATTTGATCGCATCTTCAACTTTGAAAAATAAACTCAAGCGGAAAGAGGTAGGCCATTGATTCGTCTGAGACATTCATTTCATCTTCAACTATATCTACATCTTAATCCTCCGCCTCGTCATAATTCACAGGAAGAAGCAATTCTTCTCAAGGAAGAACGCCTCTCCGAGCGGCAGGGCCGTACCAAAGCAGAACGTGAGCTTCGCGAATTGCAACTAGAACTAGCCCAATCTAGACCACTAGATGCCGCTCCTAATGGCGTTGTTGATCTACGTCAAATAGCCTTCCCGCTGCGTCCCATTGGCACTCTCCGCTCGTGCTTCAACAAACGCAACGGAACTCCACGGCAGCCTCTCCTGGTCCCTGCAGCTCGCTCAGCACTTACCCTACGTCCAGAACTTGCTGCGGACATATTTGAAGGGTTACAAAAATATAGCCATTGCTGGGTACTGTACATTTTCCATGAAAACACCGATTTACAGCGGTTATGGCAACCTTCCTATATTAGTATAAAATCTAAAATAAGAGTCCCTAGACTCAATGGAGATCGTTTAGGCGTTTTTCGCAACCCGTTCTCCGCATAGACCGTGCCCTATAGGACTTTCTGTCGCTGAAATTGTAAAAGTCAATGGGTCAACGCTTATTCTCGGAGGGGCTGATATAGTGGACGGCAGTCCGGTGTTAGATGTAAAGCCCTATGTTCCATTTTGTGATGCTGTTCTCGGTGCAACAGCACCTGCTTGGGTCGCACCCAGAGCCGAGGATGAACCCTTGGAGATATCTTCGGTAGAAATACCGGAAGCGGTCGATCAGATGCTGCAGAAATGCTGGGAAGAAAGCAATAATAGTGGTTTTAGTGGTGGAGGTGGTCAGGCGGCGGCGGCATCAGGGGGTAATAGTAAAAGTAAAAGGAAAAGCAGAGGTTGCAAGAACGTAGTTTTATATTCAAAATACGAAGAATATAAAGCCTTAGTTCTTCAAGTACTAAGTAGAGATATTCGCAGCGTGACACAGCGTGTCAAAGTCCCTGCAAGAGAGCAGAAAGCTGATGCTGGAACCAGCGCCTTGCCAGCTTTGTTCCCCCCCGCCACTGCCAGCAGCAATGGAAATGGGGAAGAAAGGATAGGGGGCGATAAAGAGGAGGAAGAAGGCAAATGGCATGTTGAATTAGATGGTGTGGAAGTAACCTATGAGGTTGTGCTAAATCAAACAGGAGAGAAGCGAGTAGTTGTCAAATCAGCCTCACTTATTTGGGATGGCGGCGGTTAGCAATTTCGTTCCGTCTGTAACTTTTGTTTTTATTCTAATTTAACTCAATTTGCATGTAGGCAATACACAATAACTGAAAGATTAGTAGTTATAATTAAACATAAGCTTTTCTTTAAAGTGTATTTAACAAAGGATAGTCAACCGAAAGATCTTCCTGGGTAAAATAATCATCTTCTTCTTCAGGTGTCCACAGCACCTCTACCGCCAAAACATCCGCAGCAGGCACAGCACCCAACGTTGTCAAGGCCTCTATCAAAGTATTTCTACCAGTTACCTTTGGTAAACGGACTCTCCCTTCTACAGCGACTAGAATAGTCACGACGATCAATTCATTAATTGGGGTGGTCAACGTTTTCTTAATATTTAAACTACTAGAACCTGTCCTGCCACCAACATTGACTCTCGTTTCTTTTTCAAACTTTCCTCTTTCCTCCAAAGAAAGTTTATTAAATCGAGATTCTGCTTCATCAGCTGAGTTTTCTACCCCGGATTTAGCGAATCCGTACACACAATAATCGGGGTTTCGCATCAAAGAAAGCACAGTTTCTTGGAGAACAAAGTGCAGACCTCGTGATGAGCTCGTGTCGGCTTTGGCGGCGATTCTTTCAAGATCCTTTTGTAAATCACGTGCGGTGCCTAGTAAGCCTACTTGCACTTTTGCTACAGATAACCTTTCTCCACTATCCACTCTCCCACTGCTACCAGAGCCTATATACTCGTTCGAGCCGCTGTCGTTTCGGTTGAGAACCCCACGAACGACTTGCACCATAATGACGGCGAAAATACCCCAAAAGAGAAGAGAGGTAAGGCCACCGCCACCTCCCATAGGGTAGCCGTAGCCATACCCCATGCCAAAGGGGGAGAAAAAAAAGGCGTTGGTGGAGACGGAGGAACGAAAAGGGGACATCATTCCATAGGAGCTGCCAAAAGAGTTTTTATAAGTGGCACCGCCACCTCCAAAAGAGGATCTCCCGCCGAATGCAGAAGCAGCAGAGCCATAGCCACCACCTCCAAAACTTCCCCCATACATGGATCTACCAAAGCTAGAGCCTCCCATACGGCCTCCGGAGCGTGCAGCTTCCGCAGAGCGAGGACCACCCAAAGCCACGGCAGCAGCAAGAGCGAGTAATGCTGCTGCTTTTGCTAGTCTAGAAAACAACGCAGACCAGATATTGTTGGTCTCTAAAATTGGGGGAGAAGATATGTTGTGTTTGCGTTTGTTTGGTGTGTTGTTTTTGGATGGTTGCTGCCGGGCTGGAGGAGCCTGGGAGGCAGTGACAGTTAAGTTGCCATTGCGGAGAGACGGCTTGTGGGGGGATGAGAAGATTGACACCCTCTGCCAAGTTAAATCGAAAGAAAGAGACTGCTTGCCAAGTCCATGTCTAATCTCTTGACCTCGACTGACGGTGTGGCGCTGCGCAGAGGTGCACAGGAGTGGGCTTCTAGATAATCTCGAATTTGCAAATTGCATTTTGATAGAATTGAGCCAGCAAGGCTATGCCGACCCCGTGTATAAATTTAATATAAAGCGTCAATTTCAATAAATAACAGCCAAAATGAGGAATGTGTGTATTCTCAAGGCGATATCCCTTTCAAGATGTAATAAGATATCGGCGACAACTCTAGAGAAATTTGGAAGATCTTCCCAAAAATATCTAGCCACACTTTTTCCCCATATTAATTCTCATGAGATATCTACCTCTGTGTTCTAATCACTTACACACTGTTGCAAGTCACCGGCCCCCTCCTCCATTTGCTTTCCTTCCAGTGAGTTACTAAACTGCCGCTCGTTGTTGCGGCCGAGACCGTCACTTCCTTTGCAACCATCGCTTTTTATCAATTTTGGCGATTATGGTAACGATCCCGTTATTCTCTGACAGCCAGAGCGATAAATTGGATATTTTCTTTCTGTTTCAAGCTCTGGCAGATTGAAGCTCCCAGAAACTTTTCAGCAACGGCCGAAGAAAGACTTCAGATCAGATATGCAGAAAAATCAACTTTAATTACGCTTCCCTTGACATGCATTCGCACTTTCATCGCTAATTTGAGCTGGGTTTAGTATTTTTGAGGCATCCAAAGGACGTTTGCTTTCCTATTTCAAACTTCACAAGCAATTCAACAAGTAACCTCAATCCTCAATAATGACTTCAGCTCTGCGTGTTAGGCAGCTTGCCAACAGCATTGGCAAGAACGCTCTTGTTAAAAACACGGGACATATTCAGCGCGGCGTTCGTCGCTCCTCTTCTGCAGTAGTGGTGGCATCTTTGCCCAAGCACGCGAAAGGATCAGGTCAGTCTATATTTTTTGCGCGATTAAATGCCGTATTTGGGCACAATTCTTCTCTAAAATTGAGTAACAATATCAGATCTTAACACAGATCATGCAGATTTTCTAATCCTCGTCTTTATTTTACACAATTTTTTGCAGTTGCTGCTGCTGGCGTGGTCCTCAGCAGCAATGCTGGAGTAGCTCACGCAGAGGACGGTGCAATGATCGACTCTGCCGTCTCTTCCATCGTAGAAATCGTCAAATCTACCGGCGATGCTGTGAAAGCTGGTCTTGGAGTAGCCGAACAGGGCCTTGATACAGCTAAAAGCGCGTATCAGACCATCTCCCCTGCTATTCAGACCGCAACCGACGCAGTAACCCCTGCCTTTAAGAGCGCTGTTCAAGCTGCTACCCCTGTTATCAAATCTGGAGTCCGTGCTGCTGGTGAAGCTGCTTCTTCCGTTAAACCTGGCCTTGAAAGAGTGCTTTCAGAGACTGTTGGTGTTGATGGCAAAGCTGTCGCCGGTGCAGGAGAGCAAGCAATCGCCTCTACCAAGCCTCTTCTAGAATCCCTCGTTCATTTTTTTGCCACCTCTTCCCCTACAGTGTTGGCAGAGACTGCCGTCGGCCTGGTTGCAGCGTATTATTTGCTCCCTCCTGTACTTAAAGCCTCCGTTGGAGCCTTGAGAGGCTATGCAGGTGACGTCTCCCCGGCTGCTGCCCTTGATGCTCTCTCCACTCAAGGTAAAGCCAATTTGGTAGATATCCGTACCGCAAGAGAAAAGGAACAGCAAGGTCTCCCTGATGTGCCTAACTCTGGCAAGCTTGTTGAGCTGGAGTTTGCTACGATTGAGGATAGAAAGGTGCGGGGTCAGCTGCGGGACATTGGAAAATTGGAAATTAAAATCACTGCTATGCAAATCGCTGCCCTGAAACGCCTTAATAAAGGCGCCCCCTTGTATTTGATGGATAAGAACGGTGGGGTGGCCAAAGCTGTGGCCAGAGAGCTGGGTAGTCGGGGGTTTAATAAGGTTTTTGTGGTTAATAATGGATTTTCAGGGTGGCTTAGGGATAGATTAGGTTCTAAACTGGCAACAAGCGTTTCGCGGGTTGAGGTACTTTTACCTGGATCTGTGGGCCGGGGAAGCAGTACTCGTCAGTTAAATTCTGGATCTACTACTAGAACCGTGCAGGCGTTGCCTCCTCCCAGAAGAGCATTGCCTAGCTCGACTGGACGATAAAAAAGAAAAGTTTGATCCCCCCGCCCGCCCCCCCTTCTTTCCTTTCCCTATGTTTTTTTTAATATTGTTAGTGAATTTCGTGGAGTTTTATTGAGTGAATGGATCAATGGCGATACGATGACAGCCCTGCGGTTTGTAATAGTCCTAGAAGACGTAGAAATAGATGGTAAAAATAGAGTCCTGCCAAGGTAGGCAAAATTCGCTGCTGCTTTGTTTTCTCGCAGCACAGCAAGCGTGAAGCGTGAGAAATGACTGCTTTGTCAAGAGACAAAGCAGACAGGGACTGGGCATCACAACCAATTTTTAAAGCAGGGAAAATCAAGTGGAGGTGATAAACGCACTGCGAGGAGCAAAGTAAAGCCCATCGTTCCTCTGCTTGCATCGATTTCAGCAACCTGATTTACAAAAATGGGTTCGGAACTAAACGAATTAAATGATTTGCTGAAAGGAGAACATCATGCTGCAAACAAAGGGGCGCCTGAAGCAGCAGCAGCAGGTGCTGGCGTTTCAGGACTAAACCAGCTTTCCGATGCAGCAGCAGCAGCAGAGATCGAAGTTAAACCTCCTGCTGCCCAAGCAGCACAACCTGTTGCTGCACCTGTAGTTGTGACGGCAACAGCGGCTCGTTCACCCGCTTCGCTGGCCCTTCCAAGCCAAGGATACTCCCAAGAACAGCTCATCGAGGCTGCCCAGCCTATGCAATTTCAGCAACCCTCTCAGCCTGACATACCTCCTCCTATCATTCCTGAGTCTCAAGGAGCGTCTCAACCAGTACAAATAAATGCAGAAGATGCGAAGAATGCGTTATTGGGTTCCAACGGAATAGATATAACGCAGCCATATTTCATGAATCTCATGGCGGCAGGAGGATTTGGGGGATTGAACCCCATGGGCGTAGGTATGGGGGACTACATGACCTACGCTAGCCTAGCTGGATTTGCCCCTCCTGAAGATGATACTCAGCAGTTGCCAGCCCGTGTTAGCAAGGGCAAAAAGCAGACACGCCGTGGACCCATGGACGAAATGCGTCAACTGATCAGAATTCTCGTGAAAATTTTCCCTCACTCTATCAATCTGATTAGCAACACCGAAGAAGCAGGTGGTGGTAACCGTATCTCTGAAGATCAGATTAAAAGTTACTTGGAAGCAGCTCTAGGTGAAGCTCCTCAACCAGCATGGGGCGTCCCTACCAGCGGCTGGAATGGGTATCTAGCAGAGCTCTTTTCCTGGGCTACCGGCAAAGTGGTCACGGGTGAAGAGTGCAAACGTGTCGCGAGACGTGAACCTGGAAGAAGCTGGGAAGCTCTTGAATCTGAATTACATAATATTGGAGTTCATCCGAGCTGCTGGCCTCTCCCGCTCACCTTGGCCAAGATTAGAAAGGCAGAAGAAAAGCCTGTTCCTATTGATATTCCAAAAGTACCTGCAGTAAAACGCTCTTCTGCTGCTGGAGAAGATGGTGGTGCTGGCGGTGCGACAACTACTGGTGGCACTGTTGTAAATAAGCGAGCTCGTTCCGCCATTGAAAGGGACTTGAATAAAATGGATGAAAACGATGTTTGGAGGTTTATCAACGATGCATTAAAAATTGCCGAGAACAAGACAGGTACAGGTTATGATCAACAATTAATACACACAGCGAAAGTTAATGCCAAGAATAAAATTGATGAGATGTTGGGCGCCAATGGTGCTGCTGCTGGGGGGATGGGAAGTATGTATCCATACATTCCTGTAATGGCTGGACAAATTGATCCAAGTATATTAAATTCATTAATGCAAAATGGGACTATTCCCGGATTTGATCCCAACGATCCAAATCAAGCTGCAGCTCTGGCTGCCGCTGCTGCTGCTACTGGCATGGACGGCAGCAACTTTGCAGCTGCTGCGAATGCTGCTGCCGGAGGTGGTGTTCCTCCTCCTGCGAAAAGGGTTAAACAAGAAGGTGGGGAGGCTGCTGAAGGCACTCCTGCTGCTCTTGAAGCAGGTGCTGTTGCAGCAGCACAGCTTGGTACGTTACCGATGCAACTGCCTCCGTTAAATGTCCCTAATATTCATAACCTCGCATCGTATATTCCTAACAATCTTCAAAATTTAGCAGCATGTATTCCCAGCTTGAACGTATCTATGCCAATGGCTGCTCCTGAAGTGGCCAACGGGGCACCGGCACCGGGACAGCCTGAGCAGCCCAAACAGGACTAAATTAGATCTAAGCATTATTATTGGTTGATGTTCACTTTTGACTGATGTAGTAGAGCACTTGACTGCTTTGTAATAGCGACTGACATAGAATTGAAAAAGAATTGTCCACGGGCGACTCCTCAGGGGCACTTTTGCCAAAAGTAGTGATATCAAATCTTTACAAGACGCTTGGTAATATTACTCAATTCTCAAAATTTGTCTATTTTCAAGTTACTCGTCGTTTATAAATGCTAATTTAGAAGGGTTAATACTGTAAAGTATCTTCCTTTTTTGCTTGCATCTACCCTGATTTCAATTCAAGAATGGGTGAACAAGCAATGGAGCGGGTTGAGTCCTACCAAGGCATCCCTAACAGTAAAACAGGTAAGAAAGCGGGTGTACTTAGTTTTAGACCATTTGATTCATGGTTTGGCAATACTCCTGGAGAGGGAGCTGCTGCTAGAGCGGCCACCGTGAGACTAGTTTCTTCGAGCTAGCCCCAGCTTCCCTCCTCCTCTAGCTGAAATTATCCAATTTAACATCCGGTATACTTCCATTCACTCCCGCATATAGGCACTGTCACAACGTGTGCCCTCCACATCGTGTGCGCAGTTGTCGGCGCTGGGATCCTCGCGTTGCCACAAACAACCGCGTGGCTTGGTTGGATTGCAGGACCCATCTTGCTGATCATTTTCTATGCAGGTAAGCAGTCTGTTTCCATCTTTTGACCATCCACTTTGCAAACTAAATTTACTCCTCTAACTTTCTTTTCATCTCTTTTCCTCTCTCTCAATATCGCTTCAGTCTCTCTCCTTGCCAGTCGTATGCTGGCAGAATGCTACGAATATAAAGGGATTACGCACCCACGCTATCACCACGCTGTCCGCCACATTCTTGATCGAAAGTCTGCCATTATTGTCTCTACATTACAGACTCTACAACTGGTTTTAATCGGGGTAGCATACACCATTACCGGGGCGTCTAGTATAGTCCAAATAGGCTACCTTTCCTGCTCTTTAGGTGGTAAAACAGATGCAGAAATCGCTGAATCTGGTATATGCTTAAGTGAGGATACCGGCGGCCAGTGGAAATCTAGTTTATTCTTCGGTGCTGTGGAGCTCATGTTATCGCAGTTTAAGAACTTGGAAGAATGCTGGTTTTTGAGTGCTGTTGGTACTGTAGGTAGCTTTACTTATGCAATTATAGCATTGGTACTGTCCTTGGTAAATGCAAAAAATGGTCTTGGCACTATCGAAGGCATTCCTGTCGGGTTTGACCAAGGCGGTACAATTGTCAGTACCGCTGACAAGGTATTTGGCGTCATGAATGCTCTTGGTTCTCTGTCCTTTGCCTACGGATTCAGCGTCGTTCTCGTCGAGATTGAAGACACGTTACGACAACCACCTTCTGCAGCGAAACAAATGAAGAAAGCGTGCAACATCGCCGTCACTGGGGCATTTATTTTTTATATGGCGGTCGCTACGACAGGGTATGCTGCCTTGGGTAATGGCGTGTCATCCTTGGTCTTACAGTCATTTACGGGTCCCAGATGGGCGTTATTGGTAGCTGAAATTGCTGTGTTAGCGCACATGTTGACAGCTTTCCAAGTGTTCATGCAAGCGATCTTCAATACCATAGAGTCACATTTGAAATGGAAATTTTTGCAAACCGTTGCAAATGAGGTCTTACTGAAAACTGGGAATAAAAAAAATAAAGAGCTGCCTCCGTTGGCTTCTGCAAATGCGGTTGCTGAAACTGGGAAATCCACTGCAAACATTGGTACAACAGGAACAGAAAACACGCCACCATCGCCAGCGATGCCGTCTCCATTTGATGCACCAGCCGACCTCTTAACGCCACAGAACGGTTCTAGAAGCAAAAATAAAAACAACCCTCATTTTAATAAGACAAGGAACCTGGGATTAGATCATGTTCATTTAGAACCTTTAGCTGAACGTATGTCTTCGGTCATGTCTGGCCAACTGACTGAACGACAAGTCAGTCTTTTATTGGAACAGCTCCATTGTGACGAGGCCGCCATCACAGCGCGAATCGAAGAACATCATCAAGGCGGCGCTCTTTCCACTGCAAGGTCCTCCATGTATGCCGCAGACACTGGATTCGCAAACGAAAATGTCCCTTTGAATGAAGATAATGTATTTGTCCCATTAAAATGGAGATTAATCATCAGGTCTATCAGTGTGATCCTCATCACGGTTATTGCCACCTGCCTGCCCTTCTTTTCTGCGTTTTTAGGGGTTGTAGGGACAATTTCGTTCTGGCCTTTGACCGTGTATTTCCCTTTCAAAATGTATAGAAAGGTAAAACCGGTGTCTTCTGGGTTGGATACGCTCATGAAGGCTATCACGTTGGTGATGGGCGTTGTGTGTGTGGTTACCTTGGTTGCCGCGATTCGTACTATTGTAGAGCAAGCAAGTAGCTTCACATTTTTCCAAACGTAGATCCATATTTTCCCATTTAATTTCCTTTTTCTTCTGTACTCCCCGGAATCTATTACCCAAGACGAGATTTTCCTTTAAAGTTTTCTTTCCTCAAGATTTTCAATTCTCTTTCCACGTGGCATTTTTTTTTTTAATTTTACGCCCGCTCCCTGTGATGGCTTTAAAAATGTGTGTTTTCTTTCTTTTCTCAAACTCAACTTAAGAAATATTTAAACATATCTTATTTAACAGCGTACATGCATATAACATTTATTTATGAAAGTAATCAAATAAGGAAATCAACATAGATGCTGAGTCATACCACTTTTTTTTTCCCTATCAACCCGCCCGCTATCATAGCGGGTTGAGAAATACGTTATGATGTATCCGAAGGTTTCTAGCTAGTGCTTGCGAGAACATGGAAGAGATGATACGCTCCTTCTGAGCCAATCTCCCGTAATCCCAATTCATTATCACATACAGCACAATACACTGGGTTGTATTTCTCTTCTATATCGCTAGTACTGCTCTGGGTAGTCTCTCTTGGCGGTGGCTGTTCAGAAGGTGATTTTTGTTTCCGCCGAGTTTTCTGAGATAATTTAGGATCTGTGGTTTCAGGGGTAGGTTTTACTATTTGTTTTCTGTCCACTCTACAATTCATCACAAACATAGCTCGAAATTGATTTTCATTTTCAATGTGTTGTTGGCAATCAACACAGACGGTGGTAAAACAGAGAGGGCAACTTAAAATAGCATCTGAATTCCGGCCTTTCCGTAGTTTTGTGACCCATTTCTCGTCTTTATCGTCAGCTTCTGGGTCGTAAAATTCAGGTGCCGCGGTGTCTAGGCCCAGAGCAGCAGCTTCAGCTTCGGCCTCGGCGGTGTCAAACTCGTCTTCTTCTGAGAATAAGAAAGAGGTGTGAATATGAGAATGAGGGAGGTTTGTGGGAGTGATATTGTGTAGAAATGATTTTTATTGATTTATTAAATGGCCGGATAGAGCTTACCAGATGAAATACCGTCATAGTGATCATGTCCATTGTTCATTTTGATCTTTTTGGTTTAGAAAAGGAGAGTTAAATGCAAGATTGCCCATTAATCATATTATTGATATGGTAATGGGTTATATGGACTAAATATAATAGCAAACTGACCTCCAAAGCGTGCCTTTAAGCTGTGTTGGTGTTGGACCCAGGGACTCTTTTTGAGCTAGAGCAGCTAAAGCTGGATCTTGAAAAGTTTGAAAGCATAATGCACAGATCATGGGACCTTGTAGAAAGACCCGAGTGTGCTGCCAAGAGGAAATTGCTCTGCTTAACTGATCTCGAAAAGGAAAACAGATCAAAGTTTGAAAGATTCAAAAGTAAACACTAAACCTTTTGCATTATGCACGTTGACTCCATAAACTCCTCTACCAATGGATCTTACGCCGCCTGGTGAAAGTTTTCGGGCAGACTATCGCCCTGCGGCTAATGCCGCCACCGCCTCGTCGTCCTCGCTGCCGTCGTCTGAATCATTCAAACTTCTACAGTGGAACATTGAACGCGGGTATAAACTACAAAGAATCATTACAGAGCTTGGAAACATCAATGCCGATGTGATTTCCCTTCAAGAAGTCGATGTCGGCTGCGAGAGAACTGGTTCTCTCAATATCGGTAAATCCCTCCGGCCACCTTTCTAACGTTAATCTCCTTTACCATCTTTCTCCCATCAACTGCTTGCTTATCCACTATTTTGTTTATTTAATAATTAACAGGCCTTGAAATAGCTAAAGCTTTAAAATTAAATTATATTTTCCTAAGTGAATTTGAAGAATTGCGTTCTCCTCTACGACAGCCGCAAGAACAAGGTGGTGGAGCCCATGGCAACGCTATCTTAACGAAATTTGATGTGACTGATGTTACAATAGTACCACATAGGTACGTTAAGGGTGCTGTGTAGATGTAAATTCAAGGGGTGTTTACTTGGGTTCTCCAAAGAAGCGTTTTGTATCCTGTCGTGTTTCAATTTTATTTTGTTAGTAGACCGATAATTTCTTTCTGATCTCGTCTAGTTTGCTCTCTAGTTTTTCCTTCGTTCTTGACACCATATGCGCAATTGTTAGTTTCTTTCCTGCTTCTCTGCTACCTCCCACTCCAACGTCGACCTGGCTCTCGTTCAACTTTTGCACTGCTATCGCATGGTCCTTAATCAACTCTGCCACGCTATCTCCCTCTCCCTGGTCAATCTCCTGCTTTTTATGAGGCAAATAAATGGTAAATCCATCATAGTCTGGATATGATTTCGCTGCTGCGGTCCAAAACATGGAGCCAGCAAGAGGGCGCCCTTGCTGCATATGATTCAAACACCTGTTGAAAATAGCTTGAAAGTACACCTCTCTGGCAGTGGTAATGCTATTACTGTTGGTACCTACTGCTCTCTGCTTACCAAATTCGGATAGAATTAATGGCTTTCTTAAGATATTTGCGCATGCTTCTACGTGAGCGTCCAACCACCCCACTGCAAACTCCAATCTACTTTGTTCTGAAGCATCTTGCAGCCACAAATCAGGGTACAAATGACAACAAGCAACGTCGATGTAGTTACTCGCACAATCTGCTGTGAAATCACAGCCATTATACGTGCAATCGTATGGATTTCCACCACCTGTGGTAGTGCCACCGGCACCGCTGCTGGTGCAAGTCATTGACGGCTGTCCTCCGGGCCCCCAAAACCCTTCACAATCCATAAATACAAGATGATTAGAATCAAATTTCTTAATTTCAGCTGCAGTACGATGTATCCATGTAGCGATTGTACTGCCATGGCATCCAGGGTCACATAGACATTGTGGTTCATTCGCTGGTGCAAAGCCGAGTATGGTGGGGTCGTCACGATAGACAACCCCTGTGAGAGTGTTTGTACGTAGAATGAGAGTTTTTAGGAAGTTCAGAAAAGTGGATTGACACCAAGGGTCTTGATAAAATTCAGAAGCAATAGCAGCAGCTGATGTTTGCTCTTCTTTTTTTTCACCCAAAGAATGTGTGGTGGTTGGAAGGCCTTGTGCTTCACGACTCCAGGCGACATATTGACCCATGCCTCCATAATTTGACCAGAAATTAATTAAATTGAATAAAATACGGATTCCACGAGCACCCGCTTCGGCTATAACGCGATCTAGAGCACAGAAAACGTTTTCGTCAAAAACGCCAGGGCTCGGTTGTAGGGCACTCCACTGAGGACCATCTGCAAACGCCCAGGTGCGTACCACTGTGATGCCTGCAGCTTGGAGGTCATCTAGGACAGAGATGACGTCGGGGAGAGTAGAAGGATCGGCAGCACGGGTCTGCAAGGAAGAAAGAAGAGAACTGTTACAGCACGCTGAGGAAGGCACCAGAGGCTCTCTGGAGATTAAAGTTTTAATGGTGCTCTTAGACGTAAATAAATACCTACCATGAGATAGTAGCAATTTGCTCCGCAGAAATACCAAGGTTTTTCATTTAAACACAAATGGGTGCGGTCTGCAGAGACTTGCACAAAACGGTTTTGAAAACCCGAGTCTCTGCTCAAATTGTTTTGTTGGCTTAGTTTTTCTTGCTGCTGCATTGGATTGGGTATTTATAGGCAAGCACTTTTATCAAAACGTATCAATCAATAATTATTAGTTATTGTAGCGTCCTAAAATGCACGCGTTTCTGGTTATAGATAAATTTTGCTCGCTCAATTTTTATTTTATTTTTTCCTTGGAGAGCCCAAAATTTTGATATTTTCTTCTGTTGCTCTTTTCACACCTCTATTCGTGCTCTATTGCTCTCCTACAGGTACCATCCTGTGGATTGGAACAACCCGACCCACCCTTTAGCTCAACGCCAACCTCGTCGAGGCGCCCGTGCCATTCTCAGAGCAACTCTTGCCACCCCCCAGGGCCCTCTCGTCGTTTATAATGCCCATTTTGAAGTCTTTTGTGGCATGCTCGCTCGTATCGCCCAACTTTCCGACATATTTGCCGATACTCGACATATGATAGACTCTGCATTCTACCATCAAGTCATTCTAGGCGACTTGAATACTATGGCGCACGGTATTGCCCGGTTTTCGAAAAATTATTGTTGCGACAGAATGAGGTTTTTATCTCTAGGACATGACGAAGCTGTTATGTGGGAACAAAATGTACTGAAAGTACAAGATCCACGATATCTACCATCTCATGACGCTGATGTAGATGTTGCTACAGCAACTAATGCTGGTCCGAGAGTAGAGGGGAGCGAACTGACGCCGTCACGACCTCCGGTTAATTCTCAACTTTTGCGCTGGGGTTTAGACCTCAAATACGCCAGAGATGCTGTAAATCCAGGCTTTTCCTGTCCATTTGAAGCTTCTAAAACTGTCACTCTAGATAACCCTGCTTATAAACTTTGGGGGTATAGTTTCATGAAGGGTAAATTAGACTGGGCGCTGCTACGGAGATTGCGCTGGATAAAGAAAGAACTTGGAAATTTGAATTATGAGCTATCTGATCACCGATGGATGCTTGTAGAAGTGCAATTTGAATAACAGAAATAGTAATTTACATAATCTCATTCTCTTCTATACAAGTAGATTACAACACACTGAATAGTACACATCGTCGGCTTCGTACCTCTTTTGTTTTGCTGGTACACGTTTTAAAAACACAAAAGTAAGTAGGATCCTATACTTTTAGTGATCGACGAAATTGGCGTATTATAGTAATTATTCAGAGATCCAATGAAGCAAATGCACGTACCGGTGCCATAGACTTTTGACCATTGCCGCTATTTTCAACAGTAGTACGAGCAGCCGTACGAGTATCTTCTTCTTCTTCTTCAAAATAAAAATCTTTCGGCGTATCCTTATTTTCGGGGTCAAAATGACTTTTCAACCCCAACCAACACTCGTAATACCCTTTATCCACATTCGGAGCACTTAATGCATTTGGTGTCAACCTTGGAATAGCCGATGTTTCAAACATAAAAGCCAAAGTATCTCTTGGCAAGTGCTGTGGCGTTTCATTTTCGGGGCGGACAGCTTTTTCAAAAGTCTCTGTATCAGGGCCGTGTGGTGTCATACAAATATGCAAAGAAGCCCCACCGGGTAAGAATCCATCTGCTTTCGCATCGTACTTACCCCTTATAAGACCCATGAACTCGCTCATAGTGTTTCGGTGGTAATATGGCGGGCGGAATGTTCGCTCACTAACCGTCCATCTTGGTGGAAAGACAACAAAATCGGCAACAGCAACGCCTGGAATCGAGGATGGACAGGTAAGAACAGTGAATATAGAAGGATCTGCATGGTCCTTTTCGACGAAATTGACAGGGCAAAAGCGGGAGAGATCGTATTTGTAGGGCACATAATTGCCGTGCCAAGCAACGGTATTAAAAGGGGAAAATGATTGCGCAGCAGCGAAGAGCTGTCCTTCTAGTTTATGGATGACTGTATAATCACATTCACGGTCTTCGTACCATGCTACGGGAGTTAGGAAATCACGGGGGTGAGCGAGTCCGTTGGCTCCGAGTGGGCCTAGCTCTGGTAATTGAAAATGACCGGCAAAAATTTCTAAAACATATCCTCTCGCTTGGATACCAGAACTACCAGCGTCGGTATCGCTACCGTTAGATTCTGAGCCTACTAAACCTACAGAGAATCTCATGCCACGCTGGATTACGCAGATTTCCCCCGGGTCAATCCGCATTCGACCAAATTCTGTATCTATTAAAAGAGAACCTTGCTGGGGAACGATTAAAAAATCACCATCAGCGTTGGTTAAACAGCAGTCTGTCATGGAAGCAGAAGCTGTGTAGATATGAATAGCATAGCCATCTTTCATACCAGTGCTTCCAGCACCACAGATTGTGAAAAGCCCGCGAACAAAGTCAACGGGGTGTTGTTCGTCAGGGCACGGGATGGGGAATGGCCGCCAGCGTAGTTGATTTGGTGTAACGACTGCTCGAGAAAAATCAGCAGTGAGGGTCTCTGAAGGGAAGCTAAGAGGTTGAAAAGGTTGATGGGTGACTGAAGGGCGGATACGATACAGCCAGGTGCGTTTGTTAGCAGCACGAGGAGCAGTGAATGCCGTGCCGCTCAGCTGCTCAGTATATAAACCATAAGGGCAGACTCTAGGGTTATTCTGGCCTTCTGGCAGTGCTCCAGGTAACGCTTCTGATGAAAATTCGTTGCCAAAACCTGACAAATAGCGCAGATCTGTCGGGAGTGACATTTTTGTCATTTGAAATACCTTGGAAATCTACTGATCCAAGGTCCAATAAGGCGAGGACGCTTCTTCACGAGGATAATGGTATATCACTCCTATGCGTTAATGTTAGGAAATACCTGCAGAGGCTCTAAAATATCCCGAAACCTCCGCTCTTGTCCATGTCAGCAACGTTCGGTGAATCATTCAATTGAACTCTGAGATTTAACCATAAAGGGGCAAATTAGCCTCAAATTTGAGCAATTGATAAGTTATTTCCATAGTAAATGGCTTATTCTAACAGTACTGAAAATGTCCAAGAGTTGCCAAGGCCTCTTGACTGAACTTGTCAAGTGTCTTAGAGAAAGCGATTGTTTCAAGGTGAATTCATCATGCATACTAATCTAGCGCTTTTTAAGACCACTTCAAAGGCCTCATCATAATAATCTACCATCTTGCAGAATCAGGGTAAAGATATCAAAACCTGCGCTAAGGAGGTCAAAGAGTGTGAAGGTCTTAGAGCTGCCTACGCTGCCTGCAAGCGGGGACAGGTCGACCCTCGCTCTCGAATCAGAGGAAATAAAGGCTACTAGTCTCGCTTTGCATATAGAATAGATAGTTCGTTTATACAGTAATAGGTTACAATGGCGAGTATACATGGCCTTTCTGGGCTTTCTCTAGGTGCCAGAACGAACAGCAGAATCCCTTTCTGGTACCTGCAGCGGGGGCGGCTTTTTAGCAGCACTAGCAAAAGGTCTCCTGTAATTGCTGGAGTGAGGCGTAGGTCTGATGAAGGTGATGCAGAGACACTTGAAGGTCTAGCGTCTGCTGTACGTGGATTCCCTAGAGGTCGGGGAGGTGGTGGGCGTGGCAATAGCCGCGGCGGCGGCGGTCGGGGTGGACGCAGCAGCCGCGGGGGTCGAGGTGAAAGAGGAAGAGGTAGCAGAGGCGGTGGCCGGTCTTTTTCTTCTTCATCTACAAGACCTCTAAAGTCTGCTCCTTCTTCTTCTAAAGGATTTGGCTCTCCCTCTTCTCAATCATCAAGAGGAGAAAGAGGCGCAGCAGATTCTTTCAATGCAGCTTCCTTTTTAGATGAATCTGAGCTATTTTCTCAACAACAAAATGATAATGCTGGCGACAGCGGGTGGTCTTCTGCAGATGAAGGCGATGACCTTAAAACAACCGTCGCTTTGGCAGCACTTTCTGACGCTGAAGTTGCTGAAATTTTAGGCCAAGATACAGCAGGTCCTGATACTCTTGCCGGCGTAAACCCTGCGTTAGAAGCAAATTTAAATGCAGTTTTATCAGAATTTAAATTTCCTCTCGACGCGTTTCAAATAAAATCTGTCCGCCACATTTTAAATGGTCGCTCCGTGGTGGTCTGTGCACCAACTGGAGCAGGGAAAACAGCCATTGCTGAAGCTGCTGCAATTCATTTCCTAAAACAAGGTGGTCGTGTAATTTATACAACCCCATTGAAGGCTCTATCCAATCAAAAACTGGGAGAAATGAGGGAGCGGTTTGGCGTGAACGCCGCTGGCCTTCAAACTGGCGATGCGTCTATCAACCCTGAAGGCGATATAGTTGTTATGACGACTGAAATATTACGTAATATGTTGTATCGTACAGAAGATGACACGGGAGGAACTGCGCAAGATCGTTTAGCTGGGGTTAGTCTTGTCGTTTTTGATGAATGCCATTATTTAGGTGATCGCTCCCGTGGTAGTGTGTGGGAAGAATGTATTATTAATTTGCCTGAAAACATATTAATATTGGCCATGTCTGCAACAGTACGAAATCCTGCGGATCTGACTGGGTGGATTACAGCAGTACATGGTGACTGTGATCTGGTACAAACGTCATTTAGACCAGTACCGCTGAGCTGGCAATTTTGTTTAACTCCTGGAGAAGGGGAGACTGCTTTATTACCTTTATTAAATGAAAAAGCCAGAGGAATAAATCCACAGTTGCTACCGCCTGCTGCGAGAATCGCTGCTGCGGAGATGCAGCGTGAAAAGGATGAGGAAGAGGACGATGAGGAAGAAGATGGAGAAAGCTGGGGACGTGTGGACGAATACCTGAGCTCAACTAAAAAATCATCTGGTAGATCTTCTTTGCGTACACGTACATTAAGTGAATTATTAGACGGTCTTGATGGTGATATAGGTGAAAACGACTGGCACAGAATGCCACGCTGGCAACGGATCCCTTCAATGGAAGGTGTGATTACCACACTGGACTCGAAAAAAATGCTCCCGGCTATTTGGTTTATTTTTAGTAGAAAAGAATGCGATGCCTCGGTGCATAGATTGGCTTCGAATGGTGTTGTACTTACGACAGATGCTGAGCGTGCTGAGATCTTAAAAGAAGTAGAACTGTTACGAGCAGACCAGCCAGAGGCTGTTAAGAAAGCAGCTGTACCGGCGTTGGCTGCAGGGCTGGCTTCCCATCATGCGGGCTGTTTACCTGGCTGGAAAGCACTGGTAGAACGTTTATTTCAGCGTGGAGTAGTGAAAGCTGTCTTTGCTACTGAAACTTTAGCTGCAGGTATCAATATGCCGGCCAGAACTACCCTTCTTTCTGCCTTATCTAGACGTCGGGATAACGGAATAGCCAGTTTAACACATAATGAGTTGTTACAAATGGCTGGACGTGCGGGGAGGCGTGGGTATGATACTCAGGGATACTGTGTGATAGTACAGAGTCGTTGGGAGGACCCAGAATTTGCGTACGATATAATAAGGAAAGGACCTGAGCCGCTGAGGTCTCAATTCACAACTAATTACGGAATGGCATTGAATCTGTTATGGAGTAGAACAATGGAAGAGGCAAAGGAGTTTTTAGATCGTTCCTATGCTCGGCATTTGAGCGGAGCAGGCGCAGCAAGGGTGAACGCTGAGATTGCCACCTTGGAAGCCAAGGCGCAAAAAATGATGCAGGATGCAGCAGGCAAAGCAGTTGGGACAACAAAAAGTGGTGAACGTGCTACAACTGGATCTGATAATACAATTGATCATTCTAATGGCGACTTTGGTGCTTCTGGGGCTGGATTTGGGCCCTGGGAAGGAGATGTTTGGCTTCAGTATCAAAAACTTCAAGGACGTCGTCGAGAAGAAAAGCGGGCTGCCCGTTTATTACGCAGCCAGCTCGCTCAAGAACGTGGTACCATGGCTGAAACGAGTTTATCTCACATGGGGATGCCGCGGGCTGTGGGTTTAGATCTCTCAGGGTCAAACATCGATGATTCTACTTACTGCTTACCGGCATTATTAGTTGGCCGAGTAGATGGGGGCAGCCCCATGGCGTACGGCTCAGAATCAGCGAAATTTATGTGTCTAGGTGCAGATAATATGGTATACATTGTAGGAATACGTAATATTGCAGCTATTTCTGACGTCTATGGCATAAAACGACCAGAAATTAGTGCCGGCAGTAGTGACAGTCGTTGTGAGAAGGCCGTGAGTGGTGGTAGAAGGGGCAGCAGCATGAGTAAAGAAGAAGGGGAAGAAGAAGTATTTGAAATGGAGGCTGCAGTAGAAGCAGCAGCTGATGCGACTGTATCCCATGCACAGAGTTTACGCCGTGCTTCTTCTTGGTCCGATACAGGCAACGGGGTGTCTCTTGCGGAGGGCTCAGCGCTCACAGCAGCATTTGCTTTCCAGCTCCCAACAGCGCAGCAGTTGACCATGTTGAGCCCTTCAGAAGAAGCTGTCGAAGCTTTGAAAGAACAAAGAATCCGTGTAGCAGCTGTTAAGGCCGAGTTAGAGTCTATGAGGAACGATAAACGATTCGCAAAGGCTTCAAAAAGATATGCTCGGGCGTCGGCCAGAGCAGGCGATTTACTCGATCGCGCTGCTGCATTAAGGGAAGAATTAGAAGGCCGTCTTGACGGTGGATGGCGTGAATTTGAATCTGTAGTCAATGTATTAGAAGCTGCTAATGCGTTTGAGCCTGTAGAAAACAGACTCGAACGCCCTGCAGATGGTACAGGAGACAGAAGGAAATTCACACCCCTGGGTCTAGTAGCTCGTGAAGTTCGTGGCAGCAATGAATTATGGCTTGCTTCAGTGCTTACCCATGAATCTCTACAAAATCTACGACCTCCACAGCTCGCTGCTGTTGTTTCTGCCCTCGTCGCTCCAGATTCTGTCAGCAGGCCCAATATTCAAGCTGCCTACCCTCCTACTCTAGAGGTTATCTCCGCCGTTGAAGCTCTGGAACCTGTTCGTGCAGAGTTATCTGCGTTGCAAATCCGTGCCGGACTTGATGTGCCTGTCGGAATTGATCTCAGGTTATCAGGGATAGTAGAAGGCTGGGCGTCTGGGCTTGATTGGGCAGAGGTCACAGCTGACTGCGGCCTTGACGACGGCGATGTCGCGCGTTTATTAATGCGTACAGTTGATACGTTACGTCAAGCAGCGTATTGTGAGCATTTGTTGAAGCCTTTAAGGCAGTCTGCAAGGCAAGCTGTGGGGGCGATGAATAGGAAACCCATTTCGGATTTAGTTGCTTAAACTATACTTTTTGTTGTTGTTTTAATTGCGCACTGGTCAGTTTATTCGGTTACTCAGTTGCTCAGCGATGTTATTCATTAGAAGATAGATAACTATATACCTGTTGAAGAAAAAATAATTAGATATTTTACTGATATGATAGATATGAGGAGGCCGCTCGAGTATCAACGATGATGTTGCCAGGGTCAATCTAACCTGGTTCGTTTCGGAAGAATAGTTGATTTTGCAAGGGCAAGCGCGTTTCTCGCATTATTCTATTCCGGATATAAACTCCTTCGGCCTCCTTCTTGTCTTCCAGATCTTCTTCCTCTCTCAGACTCCTTCTGTTAGTTTATATTCGCAACCATGGTAAAATTCGATGTTAGACCCATGCTTACTGTCAACGGCAACGACGTTGGCGCTTCCCTCAACGTGGCCTTCACCCATAATGACAACACTGTTAATGTAAGTTCCAGTGCAAATTTGATTGCTTTGTGGTGTTCAGAGGCAACTCCGACACTGATAGCATGATGATAGATTTGCATGAGTGCTCCGCCCGTGGGCCATTTGCTGCCCCGCGCCTGTTTTTCGACTTGTTCTACTATACTTTGGGTTTGGTAAGGCTACGGTGTTCTTGTTTGCGTCGGTTCTGGGTCCCGCCAAGTGTCAATCTAAGTCCACCTCAGCAAGTCTGTTGATTTTTCTTGATTCGCCTTGGCTTGGACTCCGAGACCTCCCAAACTTGTCTCTGTAGTCTATTCATTCCAATTAACGAGTGCCATGGTGCAAACCAGGGCCGACAACATCGATTGAAAAAAATCTCCCATCAATTGTGACAAAGCGCTCACCACCCAAACCTACTTTCTTTCTTTCTGACTTATTTCCCTCCCTCCTCCTTCCTTCCCACCCCTTTAATTCTACAGCTTCGCTTGTCTGACGCTGCCAGCAAGGATGGCATCAACGCCAATAACTTCTCTGTCGGTGTTACCAACGATCGCTTTGATGTTGTCTACGATGTTGCCAACCACGCTCCTCGCCTCCGCATTGGCTCCCACGTCAATGTCCGTGACAGGCGCGTCGACCTCGTTTTCCGCTCTGACCTCAAGGCCAACTCTAAGTCTTTGGAGGCTGGTCTCGATATCGATGACAACAACCGTTGTGGTGTGATCTATGACTTGACCAATTACGATGGCCCGAACTACAAGTCTGCTACCGTAAAGTGGACCTACCGCAACGGTGATGTGGAGGTTACCCCTTCCTACAACCTTGGTACTGAGTCTCTTGCCCTCACTACGGCTTATGTCCTCGATGCCGAGAACCGCTGTAAGGCTACCTATGATGTCAACTCCCAGGCTGCTTCCTTGCAGTGGATCAACTCCTCTGGAGCTGGTGGCGGTGGTGACCTCCGTGTAACTGCCCGTACCAACCTCAGTGATGCTAAGCAGATGCCTTCCATGCTCATTGAGAAGAACTGGACCATCGAGACTTAAATTGGTTTTGCCCAAGGTAAAAGCTATCTAGGGAGTTATATTTATTATTCAGGGTAAATGATGGAGTAGGTAGAAAGGGAAGAATGGTTTTCCACGTTTCGTAGTTTTCGTGGGATGTTGTTGTAGTTTACTTTTGTTTTTGAACTGTGCATAAAAAGTAGAAATGTTTTGGAAAATGTTTTGATATGAGTCTTCGATTTTACCGAAGAGATTTTTTTTTTGGGGGGGGGAAACCAAGTTGGGCTAGTTATTCAATCACTGAAGCTGACTCATTTATTATTTTCATCAAATAAAATGGTACTAAAGGTGATGGCAGGCAATGTTCTTGACTCTCCTTAATAGTATTTATTGAATAAATTAATCTAGTGTTTTTACGCTCGATTTCTTGGTTTTCTTGAAAATTAGTCTTCTCTCTCTCCGAACTTCCCTTGTCTTTGTCTCTCTACTTTTCTATTCATTTATGCACTTTTCACAGCTGAAAATGAAATACACCCATCCTGCTTTGCTTCGTAGTGTGTGTTCTCCTCTTTTATACTTTTCTATTTTTTTTCCCGCTCCCGGAAAAGACTCGCTCTACAATTCCAAAAAAAAAAAAAACTACAGACCTCTCACCCATCTTTCCAGTTTTGACACACACACAACGCAATTTTCCTCCAACACAGTTTTCCTCCTCTTTTTTGGTACTCATAAGTTTTTCGTAAAAAAAAAAGTAAAAAGCTTTATCTTTCTCGTAATTTTCAGAATTTTTGACGATTTGTCTTTGTTTTGTCCCTGGCTGGCTGGTGTGTGTGTGTGCCTCTTCACTTCTTCGATTAATTTTATCTTTTTGAAATGACAGCAACGAATTGACGTTCCAATCTTTTATGTTGCCTATGAATTCTCAAAAGCAAATTTTCCGGGTCAAGGGCGCTGGTACTTTCAGCACAACGGTCGAACAAACATTGCATTAAACAACATTTTTCTTTTGTTTTTCTTATTCACAACCACTGTTTTCTTATTATAATGAGGGTCTTGTAACTATTTAGCGCTTAAAATCCCAATGCAAACAGTCAGTCAATCAATCAGATAGCCAGTACGAAACACGGCGAGATGCAGGCAAAGTCAATTTTATTTACAGAAATGCTTCCGACCCACCGCTGCTGGTGAAACCAAGCAGGCAAAGGAGAAGAATGAAACTAAAAATGAAAATTTCAACACGCAAAAACGAACAAAAGCAAAAGCAAAAATCCAAACGGATATTTTACTCCACTCTACTCTAGCTTTTTTGAAAATGAGCATCCCAAGCCTGTGCTTGCGTTTCTCGACCAGCCTTTTCCAAGCTAGATCTCACCGCAGCAGCATTTTCAGCGCTGATTTCCTTCACCGCAGGGCATCCCATCAACACAGACACCAGTGCTACTGCATCTTCTTCAGCTTTAGCACCTAAAGAGCCGGAAATACTATTTTTCAAAACCTCAAACAAGGCAGGTTCGCGGCACAATCCAGCCAAGGAGGCGCGGTGGGAGCCACTACGAGCTTCCCCCCAGGCTTTTTGAGAAGGAGTAGCATCTTCTCCAGTCGCAGTACCGCGTTCCAAATGAGCTAATGCGTCTACTGTAGTCCGGAGAGAGCGGACTGCAGCAGCAACAACGTGTTTTTTACCATTGCTACCAACCTGACCGCTGCTGTTGCAGTTTCTGTGGACAATCATGAGGAGAGCGTCGATAATGAACGCAGGCAAAGCATGGATGACACGTGCCAAAATCTCGGGCTGGAATGCAGGCATGAAACTGGGTTCATTGGTAGTACCACGACCAGGAGGAATACTGGTCTCTGCCTCGATGTGCTGTAATAATAGAGTCCAAAAGTCATCGCAAGTACCATCAACTGCCTCGGGAATAATCAAAAGCTGGTGTACTGCAGCAGCAGCAGCAGCAGCAGCAGCAGCAGCAGCAGCAGCAGTAGCGTCTGCATGGGCTTGAGCGTCTGCCTCTCCAGCAGCAGTTGTGGTGACAAGACGTTCAGGAGCTTTTAAATTGCTGGCAGGGACAGCTGGACGAAGGGCACTAGGAACTGCCGGGGTTGGTTTGCTGCTGGTGCCGGCACCACCCAGGAACCGTTCCAAAGCACCTGTTGCAGCAGCAGGCCCTGCAGGGGCAGGAGTCGCGTCAGCACCACCAGCAGTATTATGAATGGTAGCTGGAACAGCGCGTATTGTCCATCTATTACCACTCCGTTCAGCCAGTTCAGTAATTTTTTCTCCGACCCATTTTTTAGTCATTTTACGCTCAGGGTGGGCAGCAATAAATGCATCAATCAGCATAGATTTAAGCATAGATGTATTCTGCAAGATGAACGTAGCCAATTCAGGGAGTAGATCGTCAGGACGTTCAGCTTTAGGACGGCCGACGCCTGCACCAGCGCCAGCACCAGCATGTTTGGCGTCAGTAGAGCAACCTGCAGCACCGTTTGCAGCAATGGTGATTTCGTTGGCTAAAGCAGGGTCTTGAGGTGGAATGAAAGAAACGCCAGGGACTAATACCTCCATTGCGAGAGCTTCCAGGGCAGCTGGATCACCAGACACAACACATCCATCTGGAACAACAGCTGCTGCGTCCGCAACGTCCTGTCGAACAACCACCAAAGGTTTTCCTGCGCGACGAGCCCGATCTAAAAGAACCTGCATTGCTTGAGAAGCACGAGTTCTGACTTCGTAGTTGGCACCGGCAGCAGTGACTGCGGTGTCGCCCTCTCCTCCACCAGCGGCCGCAGCGGCAGCGGCAGTAGCTGCATTAAGCAATCGCATCTGCTCTTCTACCTCTCCACTATCCACATCCATATCATCGTCTAATCTGACACCTTCATCTTCAGATAAATATCCATCAGCGACCATAAATGAATCTTCAACTTCACTTTCTTCCCCGGCAGCAGGACCGTCATCCTCGTCATCAGCTCCAGATAAAGAAGAACCTTCAGGCTCCTCTTCCCAATCCAAATCTGACATGACTTCGTAATCCAAAGTTTCGTCTTTACCCAGATACCGGCGGGCATTGATTGCAGGGCCAGGCTTGGGCCAAGATCCGTAATAAGGAGGGCGCATAGAATCACCACTAAACCAAATAAATTTACGGCGCCACGTATGGACACCTGAAAGGTCTGCACCAGTCTCTTTCATCTTGCGAAGACGCTCAGCTGCAGCTTCAACAGCACCGGGACGGCGAGCCCAAGAAGGAGGGAGACCGATGCCAGAGGGAGGTGCAGTGGCGGCAGCACGGCGAGCGGTGGCTGCACTGGCAAGAGATGCCTTCCACTCTTCTTCTGCAGCTTCGTAAGAGATGGGTGGTGCAGCAGAGAATGCAGAGTCGATTTTAGCAATGGAGAGAGGTTGCACAGGTTGAGGGACCAGATTATCAGGAGGAGGCCTAGGGAAACGACGTTCGTACGCAGACAGAATAGTGGTTTGGGGAACGGTGGTGTCAGCGCCGCCACCAGCTGCACTGCCAGGAGTGCTGAGTATAGCCGCTTCGGCAGGAGAAGGCGCTACCACAGTTCCCTTAGGGGATACAGAAGATGACTTTCCACCTGCAGCAGAAGGGCCAGCACTAGTACTACCTTTAAAGAAACTCATGAACTTATTAGCAGTCTTGTGCAAGACTTCTTTATCTTTAAATCCAGTTTTCTTTGCCAATTTGGCTGCTTCAGCCTCTTTAAGCTTCTTTTCTTTTTCAGCTTCTTTCTCCTTCCTAGCCTGCTCCTTTTCGGCTTCCTTTTCTTGTCTAAGACGCTCTTTTTCTGCTTCTTTCTCCAAGCGGAGGCATTCTTTCTCTGCTTCCTTCTCAGCAAGGGCACGCTTTCTTTCAGCTTCCTTTGCAGCAGCAGCGCGCTGTTTTTGTTCAATCGTTAGAGCAGCTTGGCCAGCCTTTTCAGCTTCTTTTGTTGCTGCTGCAGCGTGTTCCGCTGCTTCGGCGGCCTCCATTTTTTCCAAGCTGTCGTACTTTTTAAGCGCATCTACAATTTTTGAAGCTTTAGCATTAGTCAACAGACCCGCAGTTACTTTCACAAGCGCATCATATGCGTTGATGACGGCGTTAAGGCGGTCACCAACACGGCCAGCACGGCGTTTGATTCCTGTGGCTGCTGTGCGTTGTGCTTTGGGCAGCATTTTGAGGTCGCGAAGCTCCCATTGCCACATAGAAGGTTTACCATCCTTAGGCACAGCTTCTAATGCATCTAAACGAGGTGGAGCGCCCTTTGGATTGTCCAGAGGATCGTGGCTTTTCCTCACTGCCAAGTCCACAATCCGGGTTCTTAATGCTTCTATAGTAAGCACAGTCCCTTCAGCAGCGCCTTCAGGAGGTCCAAAGAGAGGGTGAAGAGTCGCTGTAAGTTCAGTTAAAGGCATCTGCTGGCCTACAATGAATGCAGCGAGACGAGCATCAGCAAACGGCTCTGGGGTTGTACCACCACCAGCGGTACAAGAGATGGTAGTTAAAGGAGCTGCAAGGCCACGTTGACGCAAAGTATCAGCTTCGGAAGATAAGTCCTCAATCATTTTAGCGATTCCATCCATATCAGGGAGAGTAGAAGAAGCAAGCGTGGTCTTTGGAGCCGTGCTGGCAGGAGCAGAAGCGGTCTTTTCTGGGACTGTGGCAATGGCAGGTTCAACAGCAGTCGCAGGAGCACGTGATGGCTCTTGTGTAGGGGCTGCAACATCAACCATAGCTACGTCGGAAATAACAGCGGGTTCTACTGCTGCTTCATTAGTAGCAGCTTGCTCCTGAGCGGGGGCGTCGGTGTCGGCAGCATCAGACTTGCTCCGCTTGCTTGCTCTAGTGTCTTTACGGCGGCGACCCTCAAACCATCTGTTGACTTCCTTAAGTTCCATACGGACTTTCATACCGCACTCGCGCTTGGCTTCAGTTGAAGGGTAGCGATCAGAAGTATAGAGGGCCTCAAGGGCAGCCAGCTGATCTTGAGTCTTACCAGCAGGACGCTTGCGCTTCTTATCGCTCTGCACGAATTGAGAATGTTGATTGAATTAATGCATAGAAACAGCGTTAGTCTGCTCGATATTAGAATCGATCGCCCAAAGAGATTAAACAGAATTTTCAAGTTTACCTGATCGCCAGAAGTATCTTCAGCAGCCTGGGCTTCCTCCGCTGCAGGCTCTGTTGGCTTTGTTGTATTGGCCTCATCTTCTGTATGCTGTGTTTCGGCTTCCTTGTCTTCCGGAGCAGCAGGAGTCACGTCTTCCATTCCGCATTCTGCTGGGAGCTGTTGATTACCTTCATCTAAAAGTTCGACGATCACAGGCTCCGCAGCTGCTTTAGTAGCAAGTTCTTGACTCTTTTTGAATAAATTTGTCAGTGTTCCCTTCTTATTTTTGACATCTTGTTTTAAATTGAGCTTGCCAACTCCGCCCTGCTCGTCTGCAGGGAGCAGCGATGGAGAGGACATTGCTCTACGAATGGTCTGAATAATTTTTCGTATGAGAGAATTGCCACTGTCGAGGAATTTGAAGAAAAAAAATTCAAAAATTCAAATTAGAAAGGGGGACGTCATCTCAGATGAGAAAGTGAAATGGCATATAACGCCTTTTTGAGCGTTCACTGCAAAATAGAGACGAATACCAAATGTTGACGAGTGGCCGAGCCTGTCTGCTCGCCACCAGTGCCGCTTGGATCACAAAGTTGATGATCGCTCAGGCGATTCCTGATCCCCTGCTGCCTCTACACACCTGATCGGCAGCACCCATCACATGAAATCATCTTTATCAGCTCTTTGAATCTCCAGCGGCGCTCGTTATCCTCTTGGCTGAGTCGCTGCTGCCTTGAGAGAAACCCGCCTGTTCTCGCCACCGCCACCGCTGCCCTTCCGCCACCAGTGGCTGCCAAGTAGTCTAATAGCGACAGCTGATGTAGAAACCTGCGGCGGCCGGCACTACTCTTTCATTTATTGCTGGACCACTCTAGGTATTGAGCGCCACTGTTAATACGTAGCTACGCTGTCTTTATAATCCCAGTTTCACCAGACACGATTTTTTCCCCGCCTCCATCGCCAGCCACAGCCAAGCGTGTTGACAGCACCAGCCGGTGCAGAAAACCCACCGCAATCAACCTTAACCCTTTACATACTAGTTAAATCGTCTTTATGTAACAAAAATCATACTAGTACCAGCTACGATGTCTTTATATACGAGTTTTCGCAAGGCAAGCAGTATCCCGCACCTTTCTTGGCCGGCACCAGCGTCCAACCTTGAAAGGGGCTGCCACTCGCCCCATGCAAGCAGTGTATTATCCAGCCTAACTTTCATTTAACACGTTAAAGCAAAGTAACCATTATTTTAAAAGACAGAGTAGGTTTATCCTTTGAGAGGGTTTTTAGGGTTAGTTGGGTAAGCCCAAGGGCGACGCGACAGACTTCTGTAATACGGAGCATTAGCGGAAGGATATGAACAGTTCTATGAAAGTAAGGAATCTTGATTGTAGCAATTACATATGACAAGGTAGAAGAAAAAGAATCAATTGATCTTGTGCATTAATTACTATATTATGCAATTTGCGGTGCCTGGCTAGCCCACTGGGCGGTAGTATGCTCGCTACCTGGCTCCTCTATGGCTTTTGCAGTTATTCACATGCTTGTGGTGCACATCCTTTTAAGAAAACGTGCCTAGGATACCTGGATCTGCAGGGCTCGGTTTCACGCGCATGATTTTGTTTGTCAACCTATTGTACAAGAAATCACCAGACTCTAGCCTCTGATGCTGAGGGAAAACTGTTATAATTGTCGATGCCATATGATCACCACCGGGATATCGAGTGTGTGCGTGACCACTATAGCCAGACTTCAACTTGTAAACTTCTATTCTAGTCTGTACGGCAATCAGCACCCATGAGTATGCTTAAAAATCTCAAGTGCTGTTTCTTCCCCAATTAATGAAAATTCTAAACACCTATAGCCATCACATCCCCAGTGATTCCTTTCTTTATGGAAAATATGAAAGTTTGCTTGGTTTGCATGTTCAAAAAAGTCTTCAATTACTGGGAAATTACCTCCATGAAGCTCAATCTGAATTTGACCAATGCGGTATCGACCTTGAATGACGTCATCAAAAATTAGTTTAAAAGCATCCCACTCACATCCTTCACAGTCGACCTTAAGAATGTCAATTTTTCTACCACCGTGTGCTAAGCGAGTGCGCATTTCCATGAGCGTAAGCAAAGGGTTATGTTTATTCGTCAAAGGATTGAAAAGGATGGCATCTTTTGAAGGGTCTTCCCCTCGAAGACCCCATGCATGAAAATGTACTCCTGAAGCGGTAGCAACTCCTTCCCATGCTGAACTATTGCCTGTAGGATCGAACGTGTGGACTTCGCAGTCTTGACTGAGGTCGTTGAGGACAGCTTGCTCGAAGGTAAAATCACCATGGCTACCAACAGAGTAAACAAGGCAAGGCCGGGAGGAGAAGTAGCTATCTAAGGCGCCACATACAAACTTGCCGCCATCTCCGAACTCTTTTCCAATACGCCGCTCTATATGACAATTCCAAGTTGGTTCAAAGGGATCGTACTTTACTTTAGGACTTTCAAAGGATGCAAGGTGGGTAAGGATTTGGGCACGACGTCCTATAGCCCCATTCCTCATGTCGACTTTCTTTTGCCACAGAGCGTCGCAATCAATGCCGCCTTTATAACTATAGTCTTTAGCAGCAGACTGTGGATGACCAAGGGTGAAAATCACGACTGTAGCCGAGAGGATAATCACGGCGGTGACAACCAGAGAGCTCATAGTCTTTTTTATGGCAACTTGGCCCTTTAGAAATTCATATTTTTTTAATAACATCGCAATCGGAACGGTTTATTTGACTCTAATCAAGTCTCTCAACGCATGCAGGCTCTTGTTGTTGGCTCGATATCGCCACAGCCGAATAGAATATGTTACCACAACCTAGCAGCTTGTTGCGTCGATCTCCAGTTGCGTCTTGTAAACTCACTCTGTATGATAAACTAAATGTCTCAATAATAGATTGATAATACAATAAATGGCGAAGGGTGCTCTACTTATGCTGTTCGACTAGGTTGCCTCGACTCATAATGGACTACCAGGCAAAGTCAAACTAAGTTTGAAACTTTAAGGTTGCACCGAGAGAATTTTATCTCGATGCAAAAGGCAACTCCCAAGGCTGTTTTATTTAGATTTGATGTTGATTATTTCGATGTTTTAAAAGTTGTCTTACAGCATACGCACAACCAATGGATAATCTGTATTCATTACCAGGCTTGCAGTTCGTTTACAGGGCAAAAATGAGCTGCCTCAAGTTCAGCTTCCTATAACCCTAAAGAAACCCTATGCAATTGCATGAGATTTGCCTCGAGATCAGATCATCTTGTAGATCGGATCTAGTTGCTTAAGAGTCCGCTCGGGCCGTCCAATCTCGCATTATTATCCACCACCCCTGCTGGCCTAAAAACGCAACTGGCCAGTCCATGGACATCTTCCGAGCCTTCCCTGCTGAATCGGGCCTCACAGTCAACCTCTTAAAGTTGAACTTGAAGGAATCTGAAATTATTGTCTTCTAAGGTAACCACACTGCTACCTGGACCTTAAACTCTCTTCCGGTGCTTATTAAGAAACCTTTCGCATACCTTGGCGACCTTTTTGCTAGTGTTGAATCCCTGTTAACTGCCGATGACTTACGAACCCCCAGAGCAACCGCCGCCTTCCATTTCCAATCCATGCTATGCGCCGCAGAGGTGCAGTAATTGATATTAGCAGTGCTGAAGACCTCTGTGGCTCTTTAATTCTCTGGTATGTCCAAGCTCCGAGCATGGAAGTGACGTCTGGGGCCCCCAGTATACCGTATTGCCTCGTGGTACTGCTCCCCGCTCTACTAGTGCTCTGCCACCGCCCTTCTCCCGGCCCTCCTAAACAATTCACCGACTCTTCCTCGGGGACCAAAGCCATCAAGGCACCCTAGCGATCGCTCTGACCAACTTCTATCCTGCTCGCGCTGCAGCCTCTGTAGGAGATCGCTGTAACAATCAATCAACCTTCCGAAGAAATTGAAAAATACCAGTCAATCACCACAGCGAATTTGAGCCCCATTTCAGCCTTCTTCAGGGCATATTTCAAATCAAAATTTCACTTAACACGATGCAGCGGCTGCTGCCCTACCTCCCAGATGGGAGCGCAGAGGCAGCCGAGTCTCTGATCACCATCAATAGAGATTTAGATGCTATCCTTCTACTAGACTTGCAAGCACTATGGGCTGCAGTTCGCTCAGATGCCAGCATCGTTACATTCCTAGACTCATACTTGCGCAATGCACTGCGGCCCTTTGATGATGGTTTCCAGGAACTGTCAGATATCGAGCATGCTGTCTGGCGCCATGCCGCCGCTCTCTTTGTCAAATTGTAAGAAGAAACATTCTCTACATAATCAATCAAAATAACTTAAATAAAAAGGACATACGCACATACATTGACTAGTAACTCATAAAACACTTCAATATTTATAATTTTGCAGACTAGGTGTCCGAGGCAGTGGTATCCCTCTTCACGCCGACCGCTCTGCTCTTCTCTCTCGCCTTCTCACAGTCCCTTGCATGCTCGACGCCTGCTCTTTATTCAGCGCAGCATTTGAAGATAAGAGTACCACCGATAAAACTGCTAAAAATCAGCTTACAGCTGCCCTATCTGGAATGGTCTCCTTAAGGCCCTCTTTACATTCTGAGTTTCCACCTAGTGCGGTTGCCATCGCAGAAAATTTATTAGAAGTTGTGGAAGCGTGCGTTAGCGCTGCCTCTGCAGCACGAAAAGATCCAGAGATGCTCACTAATCTAGTGGATGGAGTCTCCTACGCGAAAGATGCGTGCCTTAGTTTATGCGCTTTACTAAAAGTCCACCCTCTGGCGGCGGGCTTATTTTTAAAAGACACCTCTTGCCAGCAATTAATCGAAGCTTTAGGCGCAGTACACGATCAACTACTACCTATACTTGAAAACATAGCTTTCAGTGGGCTTGGAAGGAGTAAAGAACAATCTTCTATCCATGCAAATATAGCCAGAATATGTCTCCAAGTTGAAATTGCCAGCGAAGTGGCGGTGGTGGAGTTACTCACTCATGCCTACCTTGATGCTTCTATCGAGGATATCACAGGGGGTTGTTCATCTTCTTCTTCTGGTGCTGGTGGTAATGGATTCTCTGGACCCGGATCTTCTTCTACAAAACCTGGGAAGCTTCCAAACCCTACTTCAATTCGCAGAGGAGAAGCGTTGCTGCATGCCTTCACCTTGCTCGGGCACCGAGAAGGCGGTGCTATCGGTGGTGCAAGTGGTAGCAGGTCTGTTGTTTCCAGTGGAGGTGGGATTAGTTTAGGTCCTGCGTTGGCACAGCGTCACGGCATAGGAGGTACTATACAAAAGGCTGTTACAGCGGGGATTGTGGCGTTGGATGAGGCTCAGACAGATTACATTGCAGCGTTGCTAGACGTGTCAAGCCTAGCCTCCGCTCCAGTTTTAGTTGTTAACGATACAAGTGGCGATGTGAAAGGTAGTACGGGTGCTGGTTCCAGGCCTAATAGTGGCATTGTGAATGATATTGGAGGGGTTGGGGTTGGTGGTGCCGACGACTCGGCGGTACTGCTATCTCTTGTATCTCAAGTTAAGGACCTTCTACCTGAGTTCGGTGATGGATACATTGCTACTTGCCTTGATGCTCTTGATCGCAATCCAGAGCACGTAATTAATGCTTTATTAGAAGGGAGTATTCCTCAAGAAGTGGTGGAAAGTGTTGACTCACAGTTGACTTTCGAAAAATATGAGAAATTAAAGAAAGAAAAAGTGATCACTGAAGCTGCTTTCCCTGTTTTACCAGGGACAACAACAATAAACACTACAAATACATTAGATTCTACGATCACCCATCAGCAGCAACAGCAAAAGAAAAGAAATAATGATTCTTTAACTGCCAAATATCTCGACACCAAGGAGGCGACATATGCTGAAAAAATAAAAGCAGCTGCTATTCAATCTCAATGGGAGTATGAAGACGAATACGATGATAGTTATGATGAGTTGCTACATATTGGAGCTGATGGGGTCGCTGAAGGAGAAGGCGACGACGACGACAAAGAAGAAAATAATAGTATATACCAGGCTACTGCAGCGCTTGGGAGTTTGAGCCTTCGAGGCAATAGCAGCACCCCTGCTGGCCGTGGCAGTGGTAATAATAATAATAATAATTTAAATAGCAGAGGTGGTGGTGGTGGTCGTAGTGGAAATACGAATACTAGAGGAAGAGGTCCACGTGGCAAAGGTGGAAAGTTGTGGGTTTTGGACGGACGAGTTTATAATTATCCAAAACCAGGGGCCAAGGAAGTTGCAAATGAAGCCGATGCACAGGCTGCAATACAACAAGCAGAGCAAGCTGCAAAGGAGATTCATGGGTTAGGGCCTGGAGGGAATAAACCGGGCCTTGGTAATAGAACAGTTCCCGGTGCAGGTGCTCCAGCTCAAAAAGGAGAGGCAGAGGGGCACGGAGAAGGGCAGTCCATCGGTGGTGGTGGCAGAGGTGGAGATGCAGGCCGTGGTGGTGCTGGTAATGGTAGTACTGGCAGCAGTAGTCACAAAAATAAAGATAAAAATAAAGCTGCTATTGGAAATCATCACAGAAAGGACAGAGCTGCTCAGAAGATGTCGAGAGGCATGTAGCTTCAGTTTAGTTTGTTTGTTTTTCATTTATCTCACAGAATGAGTCGTTTTTTATACGTGTTTATACGCGTGCTTACATTTCTTATTGTAATACAGGTAAAAGATTTTGTATAATGAAATAAATCAAGAAAAAAAACTGCATTAAATTACGTGACTGAGTTTCATTATCTTTTTGCTCCTGTCGCTGCTGATACCAATTTAACTTTCTTCCCTTCAAGTACAAATTTACTACTGGCGGCTATCGTATTCTCTACCTGTACCTGTACATGCTCTGTAGATACTACCCCCATACTGCTGCTTCCATTTCTTCCTAGACCCTTCACCACTGTGGCTGTGACGGCACTGTGCAATGCTTTCAACTTCAATTCTCCACCTGGCGCTGCTTCTAATGTTTTGGTCAACACTTTCTTCCACTTGATATTAGTAACCCATTCAGCAGAAACACCACGCTCAGAACCAGCGATAGTAGTATCAGTCTCTATGGTGGATTTCTTCTTATCTTTCTTTTTACTCTTCTTTCTGCTGCTAGTCTCTAATTTAGCAAGCCCAGTGCTGCTTCCAACAGCCTTGAGCTCCGCTTTCTTCTTCTTCTTTCTTTCATTCTCTTCTTCCCCACCACTACTAGTAGCTTCCTTTTCTGAGCCTTCTTCTTCAAATGCCACTTTCTTGCCGCTCCATTTGACTCCCCCTATCTTCACTGGACCGCTCCTTTGGCCGAGACCAACCTTTCCTTGTGTTTTTCCCGCGTGTGCGGCATGATATAATGTCTCTTGCTGATCTTCCGTAAACTCGGCGCGTTTCGTCGCTTTTATATCCTTTTTCATACCATCTAAGCATCCTGCAGAGGTGAACATCGTGGCGCCCCACCACCCTTCTTTCGGGGTAGGTGTGAAATTCCAAGTCGTCGGCCCGTCGGTGGTGTAGAGACCTTGAGGTTCAATAATTATTCTTTGTTTCTTTACTGGTGGTAATGGAGAAGACTCAGGTTTATCATCATCATCAGAAGAAGAAGATTCTTTTGGTTTCGATCTCAATTTTTTGCTGCTGCTCTTTTCCTCTTTAATCTTCTTCTTCTTCATCTTTTTATCCTTCTTTTTCTGCTTGACGACTTTGGACAAGGTAGCGGCTGCCTCACTAGTTGTATCTGAACGATTGCTTACAGTACCTCTCTCGTCTTTAGTTACCGTAGTAGTAACAGTTGAAAGTACACCTAGCTTTGCAGCTGCTTCTGCTGCCATTTTAGCCTCCTGGGTTCTTATTCTTTCCATTTTAGCATCACGACCGCCAAATCTTCCTGCTGCTAACCTACTTTTTTGAGACGTCAATGCATTCAGGAGTTTTAATTCATCTCTAGAAGCTGTTGTGGCGGTTCCATCGCGGTTTACTGCACCACCACTTGTACTTGCTGCTGGGGTTCCTCCCCCATTAATGGCTGCTGCTATGCGTGCTGCGTCAATCTCGTCATCGGAATCTGAGTCAGACGAATCACTAGAATCCTTATCTACTGTCTGTGCAGCAGAATCAAAGGCACGTTCCCACCATTTATCATCCCAATTCCAACGAGCTACGCTTCCGACCTGAAAATGGAGAGTAAGAATTAGCGTTCATTTTTGAATCAGAGAGGAAACCTTAAAAGTTGAAAAAATGGCGGGCAAAAATAAAACCTATTAAGCTTCTCGTCAAAAAGGAACAGAAGGAGATATTCAACTTACCCCGACGGTATCTTCCTTCTTCTTTACTTCTATGGCTTCCTTCATGCCTTGCTGTTCTTTGCCAAGCCCCTGGCCTTTATCCCATCCCATGGTGCGGAGCATGCGCTCACCAAAGCCGCCATAGCCAGTGGGTTTCTGGACACCTTGGCCTGCTACATATCCATCAGGAAGCTTCATAGTGCGTGATTAGATGCTTTGATAATTTTTTGAAGCTCTAATTTAGTGTTTGTAGTTCTGCGTTTTAAAGATTCGAAATTAGAAGATGCAAATACCTTTACAAGTCTTGAAAATTAGACATGCGTTTGTAAGGAGTAACGATGTTTTCAATATATAGTGGAATGCGAAATATGCGCATCCTTGCTGAGATTGCGGCCAAAGAACTCCGCCGCCCCGCTTCTTTTGTGCTTTGAACTGTGCTGCGCGTATGGGTTGCTTTTCCGAAGTTCAACTGAGGCCCCGACCATGAAAGAAATTTTGAAACGGTTCCCCACACAACTCCGCAAATTTCCCCACACAACTCGAGGACAAGTTTTTGTAGGCACCCTAGACTAGCTTATTTTTTTATTTTTCTACTTTAAAACTTTATATACATCTTCAGCAACAGTTTCCGACACCTAGAGCGCCTCCTCTCTGGCAAGGATCGCAAAGCATCATGTCAAAATCATTGAAATTCAGCTTTGTTCTCTTGGACAGTAACAACGCCTTCTCCTGCAATATAAGGCAAATGAAATACTTACCCTTTGTTTTGTAGGCGCTAGCTGCTTTTTCTAGCTCCCGTCTGCAACATGAATGTGAGTTCTCATTTCCCCTGCTCATTTCATTAGCGTATTATCCCCACTGTCCATTTCCCGTTATTTTTTTCAATTGTAGAGTCCAGGGGCTACTATCTACATCTTGGACAGCCCCGGCTACACTCCACCACTGCCCACAGAGGTAATTGACTTGACATCAGACTCACCAGGCATGCCAATGGGTGGTCACGCACAGCTTGCTGCCTTTCATCCTCAGCAGCAACAACAACTTCAAAGCTTTCAACTTGAAGGAGCGCAACAACGGCGCTTAACCACTGTGTTTGCCCAATTTGAAGAGATGGCCAATGCCGCCATGCCCGCCGGAGCGGTGCCCATTGTGCAATTCCCCCCTGATGATGCTGACGCATCTGCATCTGCATCTGTGCCTACTATCATGCATGATGAGTACCATACTCGACCTCTTATGAATGTTTACGGCCAAAGGCTGTACTTCAGGGGACGTAATGGTCCAAAACTAAATTCAAAAACTAAAAAACGTCAGCATCGCCATAATTGATTTTACTAGAGTTCCAGATACTCGTAATACTTTTGATATTGGCTGGCGAGAGACTTCTCCCCAATACATTCCGGAACTTACTCCGCAAGAGTTCAAGGATAATTATTTATTCGTTCAGGCCATGGGCTTACACTTACGCGGTGGAATGTCGACGACACTAGGGTGAGTCTCAAAACCCTCCAAGCCAGTATAATGTTTCTTGATATAATAACATTGTCGTACCAGAGAATGGGTGGCAGACTTATGGTACTTGAACTCAAAATCAGAGTGCAACAATCCAGCAGCAGCAATCAACGTTTGCAGAAGCGGGACGGCGGTGTCGATTTTTCTTTTACCACTATCCTTGGAAGCCAGAAAGACGTGCTTGCCATCTTCCCCAATTCCTATGATATCAGTGACGAGACCTCTATTGACGTAAACACAATGTACACCAGTACCTGCGGAGAAAGGAAAAAAAGAGAGATTAATTAGAGACAGATCAGATTAAAGAGATCAGATGAGTTTGTCAGTATTTGACTTGAGCTGCCTGGCCAGAGACTATAGATAGATAGATAAAATAGATAGATAGATAAAATCTCTAAGAGTTATAAATTACCTGGAAGGACGGCTTGCTTAGTGCGCCAAACGGAGCCAACAACGGCTTCAGTGTTGTCAGTGAGACGGGAAATGGACCCTTTATGAGCAACTCGTACCTTAGAGCTGGGTGTTAAATTGGCAGCTGCAGGGTTATCAAGGCAAGGAATGCCACATTCCAAGTTGGAGTAGAGCTGAAGTTGAGGAGAGGATTCACTTGGTTGGCCGTCATCAAGGGGAATACAGACTCCAAGTCGCATTGTTGGAAAATCAGCGGCGCCGACACTCTCCAAGGTTCAGACTTCTATGATGCCCGTGGTGGTAGTATCGGTAATGGAAATGCGACGTGGAGCTGCCGACGGCACTTGGTAGTTAAGAGTTGTGGCTGACAGACACTCCATGTTGAGGAAAGGCAGAAGGAGGGATTGCCGGTGGAGGCATCAAATGTTGTTGTCGTTGCCATTCGGCGTACAAATGTGGCAACATTTTCATCAATGTCTCCTCATCATGCACTGAAATAGTTGCAGGACCTATGCCAACCTGCAGAGGCCCCACGCCATCGGATAGCATCACTTTATAGGAATCGATCAGTCCCATGAATCCGGCATCTGCGCATAAAAAACAGGCGAATTAAATTAGAAGGAGGCGGTAGACATCTTTGTGGATACTAAAAGAGTAACTCACGGTATGCAGTAGGTGAAATTTCGTGGACTAGCTGTGCTTCCGGCCTGATTCCTTGCATGCCTTCTTGCTTTCGTGGACTAGCTGTGCGTCCGACTAGAGCCATGCTGTACATTTAAAGTTTTGTTTTCGATCCTCATGGCGGTGAAGATCACGGTGAGAATCACGCCATGGAAAAAGGTCTGAGAGCGGGCATCGCCTGTTTTCCAAGGGTCTGCTGTGTTTCCCAGAAGTATTTGATTTATATAGAACACAATGAATGAGAATGCTGGGCTCATCAGCCTCTCAGAGTCTGTACGGCAGTGGGCCCACTCCGGGCGCTAAAAACTGGTCAGAGAGAAATAGGCTAGGAATCTTTTGTTTCCTGGCAATGATAATTTTTTACAATGAAAAAGTGGTCAATACCGCAGAGATTACTATGCTTAATAAGATTTTTGTTTGCTAATCAATTGGATCCTTAGTTAATCCTGATTTCATCAAGATGTTGCCCCGCTTAAGAGCAAGCGCCAAAAAAGCGATTGGATTGTTAGAAAGAAGGGTATCATCTTCAGAGCATAGCCTGAAGATGATACCCTTCTTTCCTGATGTTGGTTGCTGAGGAGAGAAAGATGTATAATAGATATTAGATTCAAGTTGCGTTTTAAAAATCTCCTCAATGACAATTTACCTGCTTCAGGCTATGCTCTGAAGATGATACCCTTCTTTCTAACAATCCAATCGCTTTTTTGGCGCTTGCTCTTAAGCGGGGCAACATCTTGATGAAATCAGGATTAACTAAGGATCCAATTGATTAGCAAACAAAAATCTTATTAAGCATAGTAATCTCTGCGGTATTGACCACTTTTTCATTGTAAAAAATTATCATTGCCAGGAAACAAAAGATTCCTAGCCTATTTCTCTCTGACCAGTTTTTAGCGCCCGGAGTGGGCCCACTGCCGTACAGACTCTGAGAGGCTGATGAGCCCAGCATTCTCATTCATTGTGTTCTATATAAATCAAATACTTCTGGGAAACACAGCAGACCCTTGGAAAACAGGCGATGCCCGCTCTCAGACCTTTTTCCATGGCGTGATTCTCACCGTGATCTTCACCGCCATGAGGATCGAAAACAAAACTTTAAATGTACAGCATGGCTCTAGTCGGACGCACAGCTAGTCCACGAAAGCAAGAAGGCATGCAAGGAATCAGGCTGGAAGCACAGCTAGTCCAGAACTTACCAGCGATTGGATTGTTAGAAAGAAGGGTATCATCTTCAGAGCATAGCCTGAAGCAGGTAAATTTTCATTGAGGAGATTTTTAAAACGCAACTTGAATCTAATATCTATTATACATCTTTCTCTCCTCAGCAACTAACACTGCATCCTATATTATTCTCTCCTAAATAGAATAATGAAACACCACGGTTTGGCCGAAACCAACACAAGGCTGAGCTCCCTCCTGATGCCCAAGCGACCCCTGCAGCCACGCCCAAACCTCCATCGCCGTCAACAACAGGAGCATCTAGCTCTGCTGCTCCTTCTTCTTCCTCCTCCGTTTGCTCCTCTTGGAAATTCCTCCATTCTATTCCTATAGATGTGAGGCTCTTAAGAGTGGGGGCTCTCGGCGTTTTAGGTGCCGGTGCTTTACTTTATTCTCTTAGCGGTAATTCTGATGGCGGTAGTGACGATAGAAGGAAAAGTAGCAAATGGAAAGCAGAGAGTCCATTTTTCAACAGGAGTAATGAGCAGAAGGTCTTCAACAAGAACCTGAAGGGCATCCCCGGCGTCATCACTGTGTTGATTGGGCCTCCAAGCTGTGGCAAGTCGGTGAGATCAGCCTTTTTCTTTTTTGCAAATGTTTGAACAATTCTCGCAGTTGTGGAGATGCACCCACTTTGCTAGACTCATTAAAATACAAGTATTTTCACAGTTTTCTATCTTGTCATTCGTTGCAGAGATTTTTGAAGGAGGTGGTTGATCAATTGGGTCTGGGGCAGGATCCTCCTCCTGTCATTTTCATCGACAGCTGCCTGGTACGGGTTAATGGGCCAGAAGCGATCTCCAAGGCGCTTGTCGATGACGTTACCTCCCAAGATAATCTACTAAACTTGTCCAAATTCCCAGATTTAGTTCAAGGGATTCTTGAACAAGTTTCCATGGTTGCTGGGGTAAAGACGCCAGTAGGCAACGTCTCATTTAATTTGGGAGAGTTGGCAAAATTGTTTAAAAAGGACGAAGAAAATTTGACTGAGACCATAAAAAAGTTGAATATTTTGTTTAAATCTATTGCATCGCTTCCCAGAAAGCCTGTGATAGTAATAGGTACGGTTGTTGGAAAATTTTGGATTTTGTTTCACCGCTTCTTTAAAACAAATTGATGATGTGTGTTCCCTTGAATTAATTTATCCCTAAAATATTCCACTTGCAGATGAAGCGAATATGCTAATGAAATGGAAAGAATTAGAATCTACAGAGCCACAACTAGAATCCTTGCTCGCCTTTTTAGTTGCCGTCTCAAAACAGCTCAACCTAGTGCACGTGGTCTTGGCCACTTCAGATTATTTCCTAGCTAACTGGCTAAAAGGAAGTAAGTGTTTAAATTCATATATATATATATATATATACTGCCGTACCATCAAAGTAATTTTGATTTCAATATGCTTTTGCAGAGGGAGTGGCTACGAACAACTTCAGGATCCATGTCCTCGGGGATCTGACGGAAGAGGAAGCTCGGGAATTTGTGTATGGCACTGCTGTGGGTGCTACTATTGATCCTCTCTCTGTCGCTGCTCCTGTGGTAACATGGCATGGTATTATCAATGACCCTTCTGAATCGGAACCGGTGCCAGGTGGGGCAGAAGGACAGTGGCCCGCCATTTGCGAGCGGTGTGGCGGGAATATTGGAATGAAGAAGCAGTGTGTGGGGGCAGCTAGGGACTTGGGAAATTGGGAAGATGCATTGGGTGATGTTGTTGCAAACTCACGTTCTGCAATTAAACAAGGCTTTAAACCAAAAGTAATTACGAAGCGAGATGAACCCCCTGACTGGGCTAAAGATCAGTGGGAGACGGTGCTGGAGCGAATTACTGAAGCGCCGTATCATGCTATTATCCGGGAGGATCTCGCAAAGGAGTTGGGAAATGGAGATGAGGAACGTGGAGATGAAATTATTTTGTCCATGGTTAAGTATAATTTGCTGGCGTTGCGGCCATATTCTACTCTGGCACGTGATCTGCCTCGAGAGGTATATGGTGTTGGCGACAAAGATGTGGTGACGTTGCCATCTCCAGGCTACCTATGGGCTGCAAAACGAGAACTGCTCGAAAGGAAGACTGATGCTGAAAATGCCAAGAATAAACGGAAAAAATACTTTTAGTCTGTCTTGATTTGGCGCAAACTCATTTTTGTTTTCAAGTTTTGTTTCTATTACTTCCCGTTCTCTAAGTGGCTGCTCTTTACCTTTCTGTAGCTGTTGTAATTGCATAATGCCAAAAAACCTCAGCTACCTTTATTTTTCATTTCCTGGCAATTCTTTCATTTTAAAAAAAGATATTAAAAAGTACAACTAATTAATTTATTGCCCTTCACTTTTTCCTGCATTGCTGTTCGCTGCAGGGGCCGGTCCACAGGTGGGCAGGCCCCCTGCTGGGCAGAGAAGGGGCTGGATGGCGGCAGCCCTTCACTTTCTCCAAACTGCTTCGATACCTGATATCAAGGGTGCCAGGATAAAACATGAATTAATTATTCTGCTGCAGAGAGCGGGCGGAGAGGTTGCAAAGACGCCAAAGGCTGCCCGAGCAAGGTGTTGCAGATCGGCCTCTGAAGCCAAAGACCCTTCTCTGGGCGATACATCGCGATATGTATCATATCTCTATCTTCTGGGGTGGCGGATCAAGCCGTAGGGTATTACATAGTTGGAAGTCTGGTCTCGATCATGGCGGTGATGATTGCGGTAAAGATCACGGCTATGAAAATGTTCTGAGAGCGGCCATTGCCTGTTTCCCAAGGGTCTGATGTGTTTCCCAGAAGTATTAAATTACTAAGGAACAAAGTTAAGGATGATCCTGCCCGTTTCCCAGTTGTTCCCAGAGCGTTTTCCACTGTTCCCAAACAGCCATGCTGCGCTGCTTTGTTCCCTGGCAGGCCTCCCTCTCGCCACTCAAATGTCAACCCAGCTTCCATTCAGTCGCAAACATTAGTTTCAGTTAAGCACAAAGCGTGCAAGAATAACGCTAGAGGTTCTCTGCTATTCTTTAAAAGTTCATCTTGTAATTCATTTTATGTCCACACAAATTACTGTTTGATCAGTTCTCAACATAACAATGTTACGACAAACCAAAAAAATTATATCATTGTTACAATTATGTGACAAGCATCACGAAGCATTTAGCATCAGTTTAAGAACTGCAGAAGCTCTGAGACTCGATCTTCAATCTCCCGCCGCCATCGCTACTGGCCAATCCCTCTTCTCTACCCAAGCAGTAAGTCTTCCTACAGCAATTGCATCAAAAAACAAATAGTCCAATATGAACTAAGCTATACATTTTCCCTAAAAATAATTATTTATTATGCCTCCACAGGCTGGGTCAAATTTCAATCTGGCGGCAACACCTCAATCTTTAGCGTACCCCCGCCTCCCCATGCCTGTTAGCACAGGAAAAGAAAAACCAAGTCTAGTCCAATCCGTGATGCTTCGTTTAGGAGGGTATTATAGTAAAGAAAGCAGGCTGATGCGTGCAGCTGGAGGTCTCTATGATAGCGTAACTGAAATAGCAATCAATCCTCGGTTTTTTAAATTATTTGAGATTCCAGCCGGTGATTTTCAACACCAGCACGCGGCACTGTGCCTTCACATGTGGCTGCTGCTCACTCGGCTTCGCCCCGAAGGGACAGAAGGTAAAGAACTAGCCCAGTTGTTCTATGATAATTTCCAGGATGACTTAGAAATGAGGGTGAGGTCTGCTGGCGTTAAAGTTAAAGTTCGCGGACAGTTGGCTGAACTAGAAAAACAATTTTACGGGAGCTGTATGGCGTACGATAAAGCCTTAAAAAAGGAAGGGACTGAGACATTAGATATGGCGTTGTTGAGGAATGTCTATCAAGGTGCTGATGGGAAAGAGGCAGTTGCTAGCAAGCTGGAAAGGTACTTGCAAAGAGAGTTGGCGTGTCTGTCAAAAACTGACAGTAGTGCTGTAATGAGTGGGAACGTGCGATTTTCATTTGCGTCTTCTGTTGTTGAAGACAATTAAGATGATGATTTGTAAGATAACGTAGCCTTGTTTGTTCTTCAAGTATAATTTAAAGACAGAATTGAGATTAGAGCGCTGTGACGTTGGCCATACCACTGGAGAATACAGTTTCCACACTAAGCAAACCGTGCGCAGCTTTTATTAAACAATTTTGATTTCATCTATTTATCTAAAGCATTCCAGGAACAACAGCAACAACAAGCAGCCACACTTTGTTCATTTCTCGGTTGATCAAATTGAGGATTTTGCAACAACATTCACGGCATCTACTTAGTTATGGTACAAAAACAAAAGAAAAAGTAAGTTCGATTTATTTATAACAAGGCTAGCGCTCCCTCCGAAATAATTCTTCAAGCCTACGACGTGCATACTTTCAATCCTGCAGATCCTCCAAGTCGGCCTTGACGGCTCCTGCAGAAGGCAACACCAGCACCCCTGTTCTTATCGCTCTAGCAGCTGGATTGGCTGGGTTTTTTCTGGTGGAGATGGCATAAACAAAGGAAGGGGGGTAAGTAAGTCTAAAGGAGGACGCAGCCCTTTTAAATTTTCCCGGTGCTGCAGGAGCGGGCAAAACAAAGAGCCCAGGCGCACCAACGCCACGTTACAGCAACAGCCTCTTCTAGCCTGCCTAGAAATAAAGCTTCAAACAATAAGAAGAATAAAGCACGACGCAAGGATGAAAAGAAAGCAAAAGAAAGCTGAAAAGGAACAGTACGTATTAAAAAATGAAAATTTGGTCAACCAATCTTGTCCTTTTCAAAGGAAAATCCATCTTAAATTGTTTCTCGCTGTTTTCTCCCTATCTTTGCAGAGCTGCCCAGGCCGCAGCTGCTTCCTCCAAATCTTCTGGTGCGGGTGGTACCGGCAGTGGAGATCAAGGTCAACCTAGCACTGCAGTTATTAATTATACGTATTTTGATACGGCAAGGAGAGATACTGGTCTTACCGATTCATAAGAAACCGACGTTGACGGCTGCCGAACGTGATGAAGAAAGAAACAGATGCTACAGCACCTTAGTTTGATTTACTTTCTGTTTAAAAAAACGCTTTTTCTATTTATGTTTACGATATATGGTGCTTCATTGCTCCTCTTTAATTTTTGTGGTGAGGGGCATACTACAGTGGCTTACTTTTCTAATAATAGATGTATTTTTGTTTTTCAATTTTCAAAGAATAGAAGACCGGCAGTACAAAAATAAAGATGTAAATTCAGCACTTGGTGAAGCATTTACAATATTCAATCTTAAAAAGGAAAAGTATTCATTCTAATCACGTAGCAAAGTTACTACTCCCTTCAGCTAATTCATTCACCCCAGGCGCACTTGTACTATGTGCATCCACCTTCATGTTCTCCATTTTCTCCTTGATTATTTCCGCCTCTGCTGCCGTCAAATTTCCACCCGGTGCCCGTAATCTCCTTCTCGCTGCAGCCACCTCCTCCCCCAAATCCTCGTCAGGTACAATAATATAATTATTCAAATTATCGCCATCTACCTATGGTCCAAATGATTCATACACGGCCCCCAAATGCCATCCCAAATAAATTTAAATTGATATTTGCCAGGCGGTAAATTTCTTTCAACAGATAAAGATTTAAATTCTTGATTTGGTTCTAGTGGGACAGATTGACCCCATCCGACATCTAATCCAGCGACTTCAACACGCTGGGCAGTGCCTCTGCGAGTGATTCGTTAATGTGACTGGGAGGGGGCCTTTCCCGTACAGCATGTCCACAGCAGCTTCTCTGATAGCATCAGCTTTCGGTTTTACAGGGTCTAATTCCAGTTAATAAAGCATACGCATCAGTCCTAAAGGGATGTCTTTGATCCACCACATGTAGGCAAGAGCAGTCGCTGGAGCTCTGCCAAGTCCCGCTGTGCAATGGATGTAGGATGTCCCGCCCCGGGCAGCAGCCTGTTGAGATAATAGGGCAACTGCGCCTGGTAATCTTCTACGCAGACTAAAAGGATCGAAGTCACGGATTGCGTGGCGGAGATGGGCAATATCACTGCGGGAAGTGCAGCGAGCTCTAATGGGAGCGACATCAAGAGAAAAGTAAGCCATGTCTGAATCTTCTTGAAGGCACATTACTGTGCGCACACCTTCTTTTTCAGCCAAGATGTCTACATCAGTCGCTTGTTGGAGACAAGATCCCACAATAAGATCATCTAAAATGCGATTATAGTTCATGCCGTCTTCATGACGATATGTTAAAGCAGCACCCATTCTAGCGCTCATTACGTCGCTGTATTCATCTGATTTTGTATCAACATCTGCAGTGGCATGCGAGATCATGCGCTGGATGCGGCGTGGGATGGCATTCTGGCTAGGGTGTAACCGAGGGGAATGATTTTGTTTTTGAATGCAACTGCAACCTAAAGGTCTCCTTGTTTGCGCATGCATGCTGCCTAGATTGGAAGGGTGCACAAAACCCAAATCAGATTTTATGCTATTGCAGTTTTAAAGGATGTTTTGATATTCATCAAGGCCGCCTCATTATTAGCCTTAGGGCCTGACTCAGAGGCGGCCTCTCCGAAACAAGTATCGTGCTTGAGAGACAAATATTTAGGCTCTCAGAGACAAGGAGAGACATGGAGACTTTTGTTAATTAATCCCAGAGAGATGTCCGCATGACTAAATACTAATACGCCTGAAGCCTGTGTTGGCGCTAGAGCACTTTCAAGGGCATCAAAGATCAGTGATCCTTGATCGAAGATCCTCTCAGCTTCGTCAGCTGCCACCGTTATCAACAGATAGATAGTATCCAACATATTTCAGCAGAACAAAGCACCTGCAGCCAGCTGGCTGCCTCCCTGCCCCTCGTCTGATACACCGCCGTCGGCCCCGCCGTCGGCCCCGCCGTCGCCACCGCCGTGGACGGGGACCCCACAGGGTAGCTAGAAAAAGCAGCGTACGCTTCCTTGCAGAGCTGCATGATGATAGTCAGTGACAGGCTTGTATGTTTCCAAGATCGCAGAGGGAGGGGCATTCTCTTCCCACAGGCCTTCTTTAATCTGGCAGAGCCTCTCGGAGACACTATTTTTAAGTTCGAAACGTTCACAGCCAAAGAAACGCTTCTCCAATGCATTGATGTCATTCCTTTCTGCACCTTCATTCGGACTTTGGAACTTGTCGCAGGAATGCGTTAGAACTTCTGAAGGCATCGAAACAGTTCCAACTTCTTTTACAGCTTTAAAAAGCACGATCACAAAAATTTTGACCTAATTCTTTTAGAGGAACTATGTCGACAATGTCTAATATTGCCAGATGGTGGGTTATGGGCCGTAAAGGCATGTCAGATCCTCTCATCACCGTCGTCAAGCTAAGCGGCATTCTTCAATCCCCGTCGGGTCGTTCCCCATCAGCAGCCCGCCGCACCTTAAATCTAGACAGAGTAGAGAAGTGGTTACAACGTGCATTTTTAAAAGAACTGCGTCCTGCAGCGTGTGCTATCTCCATCAACAGCCCTGGTGGATCTCCAGTCCAAACTGAACTCATTTATGATATGATATCTCGTTTAAAACAACAAACAGGCATTCCGGTCTACACATTTGCTGAAGACGTGGCTGCTTCTGGTGGCTACTGGCTCATGTGTGCTGGAGACGAGAGTTACGGCTGCGCTACGTCACTTGTAGGCAGTATTGGTGTTATTTCAGCTTCGTTTGGTGCTGTGGGGGCAGCTGATAAATTGGGAATTGAACGTAGAATTATTACCGCTGGTCAATCCAAAGCCTCTATTGATCCATTTTTACCTGTTTCTTCTGAGCAAAGGGAACAAATGATGAGTCTGATGACTGATGTACACCAAAGCTTTAAAAATCATGTCAAAATGTCCAGAAGTGATCGGTTAGCATATTTGAATAAAAATAAAAATAAGTCTGGCGATGAAAATAGCAGCAGCAGCAGCAGCAGCAGGGGTGGTGGTGGTGGTGGTGAAGACATCAATGAGGATGAATTGTTCTCTGGAAGGGTGTGGACAGGGCATCAAGCAGTAAAATTGGGGTTATTAGACGGTGTTGGCACACTGCGTGGCGTTATGAGAGAGAAATTTGGTGATAAAGCTCGATTTTTGATCTGCAGTGAATCGCCACAACCGGGGATTAGAGATTTTCTCGGCTTTGGCGCCTCTGGGAATAAACACGATTTTTTAAATCTTATACATAGAAGCAGCAGCAGTGATAGCATTAATATTGAAAGTACTGCTAGTAGTAGTGGTAGTACCAGCGGTGGAATGGAGTCTTTGTTATCCAGTGGTGTAGGGTATGAGGCGGCAAGGATGGCTGTAGGAGCTGCATTGGATGAGGCGGAGGAGCGAGCTGTGTGGGATAGGTGGAAACTCGTTTGATATGTGTATACATAGTACAGATAAAATAAAGAAATATACACACAAGTAGATTAGCTAATCAATTAATTAATTGATGAAATTAGAGAATTAAGAAATTCAAAATTCAGAGCAGACAAGCGCCATTTAACTCGACTTTTCTTTTAATACAAGTTCTGCTGCCTCCTTGCCTGTTAGGTACGCTGCATGCGTGGTTCCTATATATTGGACATGACACGCCTCCCCTGCAAACAACAAAACTGGCTTCTCACCAACACCATCATCACTAGGTATACTCTTTGTAATTGGCGCTGCCAGGGCGGCAACGTCCTTGGGGCTTCCAGTTGGCCCAACATAGGAGTAACTGCCAGCTGTAAAGGGATTCAAACCCCACTGAGAACGTATTATTCTGACTCTTTTCCATAACAGATCTTCATCAACTCCATTTTCCTCCAAGGGAAGGGCGATGCCTGGAAATTTCTTAAAGACTGCTCTGATAGTTTTAAGAACTTTTATATCTGAAGCTGCTTCCATGCTGCGTGCTGCGTCACCTGTGATCCACATGACAGCTTGTGAATATTTTGGACGAAGCGACAACGAAGTAGGAAATTCATCCGTGTTACCATGTGATTCCTCATCCTCTTCCCCTTTGTCAAATTCAACTTCTCCACCATCGCCTCTTCTTTTTTTAAATTCTGGACCCTTTCTTTTAAATTCTGGCCCACCCCATCGAATGCTAAATATCCCCTTTGCCCATTGTGGTAGCTCTTCACTACTACTCGCTTCTTCTTTATCTTCCCATAGCAATGCATATGTGACAACACCTCGATCAGCTTTTAGAAATTCATAAAACATTTCACCATCGTCACCACCATTGCTCCTGCCACCAAACCTGCTGCTTTCCTCTCTTATATTATCATTATTATGATCTTCTTCTTCTTCTCCTCCTTCTTTCTTGTGGCTACCACTAAAATCAATAATAATCTTATCCACAACGCCAATTTTAAGGTTCTCAATAGCGTGCACCTTTTTTTCAGGCAACTTTGGAAGGAACATACTTTCATGGCGCTGTTGTAGCACACCAAGGGAGGTGGTGATGATAGCTGCAGATGCTTTGAACCGAGCACCATTTGAACAGGTAACGAGCACATATGGGCTGTTATCTCTGGTATCAATTCCCCATTCAATCAATTCTACTTCATGTTTAAATTTAATATTAAGAGGAGCACATGCCGTTGGCGCTTCTTCCAAATAAGAAAAAGATGATGGCCCAGCAGCCAAAGCCTCAGCCACTTTTTGATATCCACAAGGTATAGGGGCATGCACGTCACTCCCACCAAACTCTGTATACAATGCACGAGCTATTGCGTCTACATCGTGGGTGCTAGTGCAACCATCGATGGCCCGCTGAAGTTGTTCTCGCCACCGCCAGGCAGCTCTTGCAAGCTCAAGGGTAGCTTCACCTTTGTTACTCTTGTCACTGGGTCTACCATTTTTATGATTATGCAGTTGTATTTGCTCATCTTGGAGAAATGTGAGCCATGCTGCATCCAGCGCAGCCCCTACGACTTTTACCTCTTCTTCTTTCTCCCCGCCTTGATCGTCATTGACACCGGTGCCATTTCTTTGTTGTCCTTCTTTTTCTTTAATTTTAGTTTCAATGCTTTCTATTGCAGCCGCATACGCTTCTATCGCTCTATGTACTAGTATTTTCTCGTCTTTAGTTAATTCTTCCTTTCTTCCTGGTAATAGAAAGGTACTCCCCCACCATATTTGAGGTTGAGGGGTAGAGCTCATCAACCCAGCAGCTCTTGCCACTGCCCACACAGGGTTCGGCTGTTCTATTGTCCCTAGGCCATGAAGCCACGTGCAGCCCAACTCAACAGAGAGAGTATCTGAAATGGGAAGAGTATGTGCTCTGCCTCCTACGCGGTCTGAAGCTTCCAGGATTACCACCTCCTCGGTGCAAAAAAAGTTGTGTGCCTGGCGGTCCGGGTCGATGATTGCAGAAACTTGAGGAAAATTATTGCATAATGTGGTCCCAGCAGCTAATCCAGCAAAGCCTGCTCCAATAATGACGACTTTACAGCTCTGTGGAGGCTGAGGAGTGGGTGTTGTTGCGTGCATTACTGTTGAATGTCTTCGATAATGCGATCTGGCAAATGTGATCATGCTTGGCAAGCCACCTCCTCGACAAGCTTTTCGCATAGTTTAGCAATCATCAGTATCATAATAAAATAGAATTATAATTTGAATGCTGAATTACAAGCAGAAATTGCTCCCCCAGCTGCAATGTTTGCTGCCACTGCTGTGCACCGGTGCTCCCCCCCCTTGATTCGCTGATGTTGCTTCAAGGAGGTCGTTTCCATGACAAAAATTATTACAATTTGGAGAAAAGATCCTTTCTGTTTCTTCTGTGCAAAGGATAAAATCAGCAACATTCATTGTTTCAAGGATAAGAAAACTATAGAAGTACGACGGGGGAGGGAGCTCTCGTCGTTTTCAAAAAGATGCGGGGAAGAAAAGAGTGAATAATACATTTCTTGTTCTGGATAGAAATTAAAGAAGACCGTTTCTAAAAATGAAAGGAGGAAGAAAAAATCTGTGATTTAATGGAGGATAGTAGTAAGATTGATTTTGCTTCGCTCTCCTCCTTCAGAAGACTTTATCAAGTCACCGGAAGAAGAACGAAAAAAAATTAAACTTTGTGATTAATTTTGTATTCGTAGTATTAACAGGAAATTTAAGCAGCCATAGCCTCAGGCTCAGGCTCCTGGACACCTACACTAGGTAACTTCACCACCAAGTGACGATCCCCGTGCACATTATCTACCCTCGACAGGGTGGGCCAGAACTTCGAGGCTTTAACCCAAGGAGCAGGATATGCGCCAACCTCACGGCTATAAGGCCTATCCCAGTTCTCAGCCATGACGACAGATGTAGCGTGAGGAGCATGCTTCAACATGTTGTTATCTTTGGGGATAGATCCAGTCTCTACAGCACGGATCTCTTCACGAATAGATATCATGGCGTCACAGAAACGATCAAGCTCAGCCTTGGACTCGGATTCAGTGGGCTCAATCATGAGCGTACCAGCGACAGGCCAACTCATGGTAGGTGCGTGGAATCCATAATCGATCAATCTCTTGGCGATATCTTCAGCTTCAATGCCAGTAGCATCGGTCAAGGGCCTGATATCAATGATAAATTCATGAGCACAGGTGCCGGCTTCACCGCGGAAAAGAACGGGATAGTGCTTTTCGAGACGTTTGGACATGTAATTCGCGTTCAAAATAGCCAATTCGGAAGCACGGGTCAATCCTCTAGATCCCATCATGGCAATGTAAGCGTAGGAAATGGGTAAAATTAAGGAAGAGCCATAGGGAGCGGCAGCCATGCAGCCAAAAGATTCTGTATCGGACTTGAAATTGGGATAGGCACCGGTAGAAATAACAGGGTGAGTAGGCATGTAAGGAGCCAAGTGTGCCTTAATTCCAATAGGACCCATACCAGGACCACCACCGCCGTGAGGAATGCAGAAAGTCTTGTGTAAGTTCAAGTGACAGACGTCAGCGCCGATCAAACCAGGAGCAGTAAGACCGACCTGAGCGTTCATATTGGCACCATCCATGTACACTTGGCCACCAAACTTGTGGATAACATCACAAATCTCATCAACACCGTGCTCGTAAACACCGTGGGTAGAGGGGTAGGTAATCATCAAGGCAGCGAGCTTATCCTTGTGCTCTTCGGCCTTCTTCTTGAGCTCAGGGATGTTGATATTACCTTTGGCATCAACGCCAACAGGCACAATAGTCATACCAGCCATAACAGCGGAAGCAGGGTTGGTTCCGTGGGCAGAGACAGGGATGATGCAGACGTTACGGTCGGTGTCGCCACGGGCCCGATGGTATTCACGAATAGCCATCAAGCCAGCGTATTCACCAGAAGCACCGGAATTAGGCTGAAGAGAGACGGCATCAAAGCCAGTAATGGTAGCCAACTGCTGGGCAAGGTCCTCAAACATTTCTTGGTAGCCAGCGGCTTGGTCGAGGGGGACAAAAGGGTGCAAGTTGGCAAGCTCAGGCCAGGTAATGGGAATCATTTCACTGGTAGCGTTAAGCTTCATGGTGCAAGATCCCAAGGGAATCATAGAGTGAACCAAAGAAAGATCCTTGTTTTCCAAACGCTTCAAGTAACGGAGGAGCTCGTGCTCAGTCTGATAGGAGTTGAAGACTGCGTGCTCCATAAAGGTAGAAGAACGAGTGAATTCACCAAGAACAGGGTTTACACTGGGAGCAAGAGACTCAGCAGTGAATCCAGGGTCTTTGTTACCAGCAAGCACCTTGAAAAGAGCATCCAAATCAGCAACAGACGTGGTCTCATCCATGGCGATGCTGATCGTCTTGGCATCAATTTGACGGAGGTTCATACCGGCATCAAGGGCATCTTTAACGACCTTGCCAGCATCAGCAACAGTGATGGAAACGGTGTCGAAGAAAGGAGCGGAAGGAACACTAAGACCGAGTTTCTTTGCACCGGCCGCAAGCACAGCAGCCATACCGTGGACACGGTCAGCAATTTCTACCAAGCCCTTGGGTCCGTGGTAAACTCCATACATGGCAGCAATGTTGGCAAGTAATGCTTGAGCAGTGCAAATGTTGGAAGTGGCTTTATCACGACGGATGTGCTGTTCACGGGTCTGCATTGCCATACGGAGAGCGGGCTTACCCTCGGCATCCTTACTCACACCGATGATACGGCCAGGAAGGAGACGTTTGTACTCTTCGTGACAGGCCAAGAAAGCAGCGTGGGGCCCACCATACCCCATGGGGACACCGAAACGCTGAGCAGAGCCGATAACAATATCAGCGCCCCACTCTCCGGGAGGAGTGAGTTTGGTTAATGCCAAGAGATCAGTGGCGACAACGACCTTGACCTTGGCATCAGCAGCACGAGAAGCAATGGAAGAGTAGTTCTGGATAGTACCATCAGTAGCAGGGTACTGGAGCAAGATACCGCAGACATCTTTAGCAAAGTCGAAGGTGTTCTCATCTTGGACGACAACCTCCAGACCAAGGCCAGAAGCACGAGTTTGGCAAACGGCAATGGTTTGGGGGTGGCATTTGCTGGAAACAAGGAACTTAGGCTTCTTTCCACGAGCAATGGCACTGCACATGGTCATGGCCTCAGCAGCAGCAGTTGCCTCGTCAAGCAAACTAGCGTTAGACATTTGCATTCCAGTGAGATCAGTCACCATGGTCTGGAAGTTGAGTAAAGATTCCAAACGACCTTGAGAAATCTCAGCTTGATAGGGGGTATACTGGGTGTACCAGCCAGGGTTTTCAAGCAAATTGCGGAGAATAACAGTGGGAATGTTGGTGCCATAGTAGCCCATGCCGATAAAACTCTTCAAGACCTTATTTTTGGAAGCCATTTCCTTGAATTGTTCCAAGAAGGCACCTTCAGTCATACCTTCGTGGTACTTGTCACCGAGAGGCATGCCATCAGTGCGACGGATGGAGGTGGGGACGGTGGCGTCGATCAATGCGTCAATGGAAGGGAAGCCGCAGAACTCGGCCATGGCCTGAGCCTCCTCATGGGAAATACTGTTATGGCGGGGTTCAAATCTGAGAAGAGGAGGAAACGTATGGCAATACAATGAGAAAAGAAGTGCAAAATGTATGAGAGTGTGTTAATCCAGTATCGAGAACTGCCGGCCTCAAGCTGGGAAATAAAACAAGATGCGTCAAATGTCAGAGTTAAACACTCACCTGTCGCTGGGCTGGAGTGCTTGGACGCTGATAGTGCGAGTGCCACTGAAACGGGTAACCGAAAAAGCACCATGTCCACGCAAATTGCTCAGGAGGGGACCTACAACAAAAACACTACCACCTTGATTAGATTCTACATGAACAAATATGAACTTCATAGCTAGCACATTGGGTCTTAATCAGGACCGATATTGCATAGATGATGCATACGTTGCATCATTCGGTGCTCTACACGCAATTCATAACACTACTACTTGCAGAGCAATCGTTGATCTGTTGCCTAAACAAAGAGCGACAGGTCGCAGATGCTTGATGATTGGCTGAATACTGACCTCCAAGCACATTGGTGCGGAAAGAAGGAACGTTGCTGAAGCTGCGCTTGGCAACATAGGAAGAGGCATCAACCACAGCTGATGTAGAGTTAGCTGCCCTGGACTCGGTGGCCCCAAGAGCAGCCTGTTTGAGGAGAGCCCCTATGCGGGTCAAAGAGCGACTGCGCCCCATGATAATGAAATATTTAAGAAGCGCTGAGGAGAAATTGTTCATTATATCCGGAAAAATACGAAGCACGAGCGCAGCAGATCGTCGGATGGGTGTGATTTGGCTATATAGGGTGCTCAGGCCTCATTTCGAGTATCGACCCAGTAAACAAAGATCCGCTTTAACTCAAATTAGCGCCTGGGTGACGGGGATCAGCCCGGCTGTGAGCCTGATCGTCCACATTGTGCGATCGCAAGCCCCTAAATTACAGTTTCTCTATTTAAATAGCTAGGAAAAGGATTACAAAATAGAATCAGAATGAAAATCACTAGAGAGGAGGCATTTGGGATCTTGGAGATAGAGGTTAGTAGCGAATCAGGAGCAACAGCGACCATGCCTTGAATTTTGTTTTCAAAATCCTGTTTTCTCACTCAATTCAAATTATTCCATCATCGTGTACAGGAGGACGCGGATAAAGACCAAATTAAGAAAGCCTATCGCAGAAAGAGTTTGCAGTGGCACCCAGACAAACACCCGGAGCAGGACCGCCCTGCCGCCTCTGTCGAATTTCAAAAGATTAGTGCTGCTTTCAATAAGCTTCAAGACGACAACTCAGACTCTGATGATGAAGATTATGACTCCGATTTTGATGATGACATCGATTTATTCCATGTCTTTAATCTCTTTGCACGCATGTCCGGTGGCCATGGTGGTGGAGGTAGTGGTTTCAGGGGCGGCCCTGGAGTACGCTCCTATTCCTCAGGCGGCGGTGGAGGCTTTGTCCACCCTGCTAGTTTCTTTGGCGGTGGTGGTTATGGTTTTGAAGGGTACCGTCCACAGTACAAGTATAGCAGTGAAGGATATTATTACAAAAAGCCAGAGGAAAAGAAACTCAGTGAAGCTGAAAAGGCCGAAAGAAAGGCCGAACAAGAACGTGCTGCCCGCCAAGCAAAGGAACAGCGTGATCGCTGGCTAGAGAAATTAAGTGCCCTTTCTCGTCTTTCCTCCACCAACACATCAATCAAACTGGGTGCTGATAATTCTGAAGGAACCCGCAGCGCCCACCTCTCCAGTCATACCATCTCCGAAGGCTTCTACTGGGAGCTGCAATACAAGGCCGCTACTGATACAGATGACTACCTATGGCTTATCTCTGTAAAAGACTCGAGGATGGACGTACTCGTGACGGGGCTGCAGCCGGGAACCGAGTACCTATTTAGAGCAAGGCCTTGTGTTCGTTTATCTGATGGTGGCATAGAGTGTGGCGAGTGGGGTGTAGAGTATAAAACGAGCACTTCTGGTGTCGCAGTGGAAAGTAAAAGGAACAAGAACAAGAAGAAGAACAAGAAGAAGAACAAAGAGGAGCAAGCCAGAAAAGATGGGGAAACCGAGAAAGCAGGAGATGGTCAAGCTGCTGCTAGTGGTACTGTTAACGGCGGTGGTATTGGTGGTGATAGTGGTGGTGGTGGTGGCACTACTGAAGAGGAGAACCAGCAGGAGAAAAAGAATAAAAAGAAGAAGGGCAGGGCAAATGACGGCAGGGGAACTGGTAGTACTATTACCACCAGTGCAGCAACATCAAATCATCGTGGTGGCATCCACGCTAGTGATCCTGAGGTAGAGTACGAAGCAGCATTAGAACGCAGACGTCAAGAACTGGAGAATCAAGAACAAGATCGAGTAAGACAGGAAGCTGAATTGATCAGACTTGCTCAAGAAGCTTCGCTCGCTGAGTGTGCCGCTGCGGCTGCGACAGCTCAAGCGAGTCTTGATGCCGCATTTAATAACGCCCCTGCCCAGCAGCAAGAGCAAAAGAAACAACGGAACGATAGACAGAGGACGTCAGCTAAAAAGAAAAAGAAACCTTTTTCTCCCTCCTTCTCATCGTTCCCCGCTGCTAACCAACCCCATTTAGTAAAACCAATAGAGAAACCCCAAGCACGTTCTCGGATCCCTTCCTCCGTGCCTTTCACACCCCTTCAAACTCAAGCTAACGACAAACCTGGTGCCGTTCTTCCTGCTACCCTGGATGAAGATGATGAGCCTGTTCTTTCTTTCTTCCAAGCGTACAATCCAAATCCAAATCCAAATGACGATATCAATCACCATACCAAGAGTACCATCTACAGCTCCCTCTCCTCTGGAGATCAATCAGAAATTAGTAAAGCTGATGCTACTTCTTCTCCTGATTCGGTTTATGAGCATTCAAATAAGGCCAAGAATAAGCCCAAAAGCCAGAAGAAGAAAGTTCCGCTGGAAGACAACAGCAAGAACAGCAACGCTGCGAGTGTTAAAGCTGAAGTACACCCTTCCTCTTCTTTCACTCCTTCCTCGCTTCATTCTCTTTCCACAGCTACCATCACTCCGACTACTAACCCTACTAATTCTACTCGTGGCGTCAGAGGTGGTCGAGGCCCCCGTGGGGTTGGTCGCATCGGAAGAGGTGGTGGTAAAGGCCGTGGCCGTGGCGGTGGCGGTGGCGGTGGCGGTGGCGGTGGCGGTGGCGGTGGCGGTGATAGGTACGAGAGCCAGCCTGAGAAGCAGTGTGCATCAAAGCTGCCTGCAGCAGCAGCAGCAGCAGCAGCCCCTAAACAACCGTCCGACTCGGGTTTAACCCCTGCTGCACCTGCACCTGCTCCTGCTCCTCAAAAGCGTGTTAGAAAGTACATACCTATAACTACTTCTCGAATTTCTCAGCCTCTCACTACTTCTGCACCAGTTAGCCAACCTGAACCTGAACAGAAACAGCAGAAAAGGAAGAAAGCTCCAAAAAAGAAGAATCTGAAGCAGCCGCTCCAGGAATAAAATCAACAGCTGCAGCAACAGTTACAACCCTTGGAGAAAGGAAAGAGTCACCTGGCACCAGCAACAAGATGCATTAAAGGCAAGAAAGAAAGGGATGGAAAGCCTAAAGAAGCCCAAACAGCCAAAGTTTACTAGACCTGCACCTCCTCCTCCTCCACCTGCTGCATCGCTCTTGCGCCCCCTTTCTACCCCGCAAGAAAGTGCCAGCAGCATCACAAACACAAAAAGCGGGACCTACCCCGGCTTTCTCTATCAAATGCCAAAATGAAGGGAATTCGGTAACGCCATTCTCATTCCTAAAGATTCATGCCATGAGTTTTGTATTAGCCACTTCAAATAACTAAATTATAAGATTTTTTGTAGAATAATCAAGTTGCTCTTACCGATTATGCTGGTCGTACAGGCTTGTATAGCAGTGAAGCCTGTACTGAAACCCCATGCACAGCAGGGCGTCGACTCCTCAATACTACTGTTTGCATTTGACTTTAGATTTATTTAAATTTAATTGTCTTTTAGGGTATATTGCTCCATTGGGTCGACTTTACAAAATTCTATGGAGTTGTTGCAGCAAAGTAGTTTGTAATCTTGCGGATAATCTTTTTCAGAGCCAGCGAACACATTAATATTCCGTGATGGCACTGAAAAAAGCAATAAGATAGCGTTCGTTCTTACCTAATTCTCTAAGAGAGATTAATATAAATGTAATGAGAAGATACACTGTTACTACTGCTCATGATATTTCGGCCTTCCGAAAATAAAAGGGCATAGAACTTGCATAAAGGACGCAAAAAAGCCTTGAGGAGCACCATCACCTCCACCACTATGCCCGTCTTTTTCTCTTGTTGACACATTTCTTTCTTCATTCTCTTCCTCTTCTTGATCACTATACAGCTCTTTCGCGTCTTCTTTGTCGAGCAACCCTCTAAATAAATTGGCCCCTGCTTGTCGCTGTTCTTTCATTGACTTCAACACAGCATGCAGCTCTCGGGCGATGGCCGGGTCCCCAGGTGCCGCTTTCTTCGCTGCTGCAAGATCTTGCAACGCAGCATCCGTCTGCCCCAAAGCATTCCGTGCTGTCCCCCTACGAAACAACGCCTTTGCATTGCCAGGCTGTTCAGTCAACACCTGTGATGCAGAACTAATCGCCGCATTGTAGTCCCCTAATTTTAAATGGCACGCGGAGGAATTGAGCAAAGCAGGCACACGTGTTGCTATGGCCTTATCATAATGGAAACCTTGTACTTGAATCATTAGATCTTCATCTACAAAGGACAATGCAACACTGTACCGCCCCAGAGCTTCTTCGTACTGCTCAGATTTATACAACTCGTTTCCTTCCAATCTCCGCCTTTCTGCAGACTCCAATCTCTCTTCAAAAGTCATGTCCGAGTGAGATTTCCCCTCTGTTGGTGGCTCAAAATCAAGTAATTCAATGTCGTAGATGAGGTCTGTGTCTGGGGGGATTGTGGGGAAGGAGAAATTGCCACGAGCGCCGTAGCCGTAGGAAGATGCTGTCCAGAGGTGGGCTCGTTCACCGACACACATGGTGCTGACAGCAAGATGAAGGCCTCTTTCAGTAGTCGATGAATCTTTTTTGATTTTAAATAGCAAGAAGCGAGAGAGGGAGAGAGATTTTTGTTTAGCTTGTATAAAGAAAGAATTCTTGTTGTAGAAAGTGATTAATAAAATAATGTTTTTGAAACGTTCTTACCTCTGCCTGCAACGACAGTGACAGGTTGACCTGAAGATCCTGCTTCCTTCGTGTCCATAAAGATACTACCTGAACCAGCTAAACGGCCGACATAGTGCACTAAAGAGAGGGAAACGGTAATGGCGCTTTTAAAGATGTGGTTAATTTAGAAAAGTTCTAATTATTAAGCCTATCTTAACCTTTTATGTTAGATTGGCGGCCGAGCGGTCGATCAGAACACTTCAGAAGGGCAAGATCTGCTACGAACGGAAAACATATTATTACACGCACCTATACATCTAGAGTGTAAAGGAGGGATGTCGCCGGTGCCCTCACGCACAACCAGCTTGCAAACACCACCATCGTCTGTAAGATGGATCGCAACTTCTGGTGCTGAAATACTAGGTGCACTGCTCTCAGCCATTTTGATGGATATGGGACGTCTTTGAGAAATCGTATTTTCTTTTTCAGCAAACAAAACTGAGGTTTTAAGAATAAAACACTCATTTTGTTGCCACCGTGGCGAAGAGTCACTGACGAGGCGATAATCGGTTGGATCGACGGCGTAAATGAGAATCAACGCGTGAGCTTCTGCTCTTTTTCCGCAGAATTACTCTACAGGTATTTGTCTAATATCATAATTCATATAGAACTCTCCAAAATCTAAACAATAGCCAGCATGGGGCGTGCCACTGGCAGCGACCTTTGCTTGCTCACCTTGTTAAGCGTTGTGTTGGCCCTCAGGTTACCCTCTCTGGCCGTTGCTCAAGCCAACAGCCTCCACTCAGACACGCATAGAGCACTGTTACAATCTTCCAATGGGTCTACCTGCTGCTCTAGGTTGGAGGCCATAGGCTTCAGTTCCCCCTTGCCTGTCGTTATTCTCGACTCTTCAGGCCAGCTTATCCCCCATAAAGTCGATACAGAAATCACTCTTTGCACCTGCTCTCCGCAAGACTCAAACATCCAAGATTATTCTGGCCCCGCTCGGGCTGCTGGTCGCGGTTCAAGCAGTGCAAAATTCGATAAAAAGAGCTATAAATTAAAAACGCTCGGCCCTGATGGCAAAGGCCTCGACTTCCCCTTGTTAGGCATGCCAGAGGACGATGATTGGATATTATATGGCCCTGAACCTGATAAAACTATTGGAATGCGCAATTACTTGGCATACAACCTCGCCAGAGCGTCTGGCCGGTATGCAACAAGAACAACCTACGTTGAGGTTTTTTTACTTGACGATGGTGAAGAATTAAGCATGGAGCACTACAACGGAGTCTATATCGCTCAAGAAAAAATGAAAAGGGGTCAAGACCGAGTAGATATTAAGAAATTAAATCCTGAAAACCTCTCTGGAGGGTACCTTTTTGTGTACGACAACGATAATATAGAGAGCGGCGATGTCACTTTTGGCCCTTTGGAGGGGTTTTCCGATCCATTTGTGCTCCAAGAACCCAACGAATTCCCACCAGAAGAGGACCCTACAGGTACATGGCTCTTTAACTACCTCAAAGAGTTCCAAACAGCTCTGAATAATGGTGATTTGAACTACACTTCCTACATCGACGGTCCCTCCTTTACTGATTACTTTCTTCTCACTGAGTTGACTAAAAACCCTGATGGCTACCGTGGATCGACGTACATGCATAAAGATAGGGATGGACCGCTTGCAATGGGACCTGCCTGGGATTATGACGAGGCGTTTGGTATCTGTTGTGGCTATCCAATTACGGGATGGGATGACCTGGGTCAATCTGGGCCTGGTCTCTCTGGAGGGTCTGCGATCTCCCCTGAAGGATGGAGGTTCAACATTTGTGATGAACCTGAACGATGCTTGATAGATCCTACTGATGGAGTTTCCATTTGGTATAGAACAATGTGGAATACTGATGAGCGTTTTAAAGCAGGAGCGGCATTTCGGTGGAATGAGTTGAGGGCTAGTGCTTGGAGTAACGACGCTGTTCAGAAAATAATCGACGATGCAAGGACAGCCATTGATCCCGCTGTGGCGAGGAATTTTGACAAGTATGCGTCAGCTTTAGAGGTGGAAACGGGGGCTAACTATGAAGAAATTTGGCAAGAAGAAGTGTCGGTGATGGAAAACTGGGTGATGGAAAGATTGGAATGGATGGATTCGCAGTTTAGTAGTAGTGAAGGTGATGAAGTGGAGACAGTTACACTGAGTCAATCTGGGCGTTAAAGATCGTTGTAAAAGAAGTCTGAAAAAAAAAAACTTAATAAAATAAAGCCACCAGCGTGACACTTCAGACCACCTCTATTTAAAACAATACTTTAAATCAGTCGACACCAATTGGGGTTGCAAGATTACTGCGGAGTTTTTTCTTCTTAAGCGCATATCGTGTGTAGTAGATTATAGAGCTGGAAGAGAAAGCGTGCCCTTGAAGATTTTCAACGAGTTGGTTGCTTGCGCTGTTTGTGAAACCACAACCTGTTTTTAGAATTTTCTGACGAATCCAGAACGCGTTATTATAATGGGGTGGAGCTGTGATTATCAGAAACTCATTGATGTTGTGTTGAAGCCTTTTTGTTTATTGATGGGATAGAAGGTTACAGTTATTTGCATTCAATTTTTACTTTTATTGATCATCGCCTCGGCCTTTTCTGAATACTTACTGACGTCAAGGATGTAGATAGTGAGGACGGCGCCTCACGTCGGCTGCCGTCCCGAGTGTATACATGGCGGTTATATGCGGACATTGAAATGTAACTTCTTTTCTTCCTTGCGAATGAGGCTGCTAGTGGCAAACGGGAACAAGCCAAGTTTTATTCGATTTTTTCCTGACCTCATAAGTTTCTTTTGGTAGAGCTTGACCTTCTATTTTTTTGCATAACCTGTGGATTTCATATATTATAAGGTTGAATGCCAATTTTAGACCACCCTTTTCCACAGCAGACCCCCAAACCAGCCAATTAAGTACGGCCAATAGTTGCTTTTCGATCGGTCCCATGAGTTCATTCCTGCATTCCTCGGAAAGAGTGAGATCGCAACCGCGTGAGCCAAATTTCTGCTACTTGTTCGCATACTACTCACATTCAACCTTATTATTAGCTTAACAATACTGTCTAGGCAACCCACACTAGCCAGCATGTGGCGTGGCAGCGGCCTTTGCTTCCTCGCCTTGAGCCTGTTATCTGTCTGCAACTTACCCTCTCAAGCCAGTGCGCTTGGTCAAGCTCCAAACATTCATCCTGCCCCTCAGAGGACTTTGTTACAGTCTACGAGCAATGCTGGGGATTGTTGTGCGAGGTTGGAGGCCATTGGATTCAACTCCACCTTGCCCGTCGTTCTTCTCGACTCCTCAGGCCAGCTTATCCCTCATCATGTCAACACATTTATCACCTTGTGCACCTGCTCTAAAAATTCGTCTATTCAAGACTTTTATGGGCCTGCTCGAGCTGCTGGTCGCGGCTCAAGCAGTGCAAAATTCGACAAAAAAAGCTTCAAGTTTAGAACGCTTGGCGAGGATGGTAAAGGCATAGATTTTCCTATCTTAGGCATGCCAGAGGAGGAGGATTGGATATTATACGGCCCTGAAGAAGATAAAACCTTGGGAATGCGCAATTACTTGGCATACAACCTCGCCAGAGCGTCTGGCCGGTATGCAACAAGGACTGTATACGCTGAGGTCTTTTTACTTGACGATGGTAGAGAACTAAGCATGGAGCACTACAACGGAGTCTATATCGTTCAAGAGAGGGTGAAGAGAGGCAAAGACCGAGTAAACATAAAGAAACTAAGGCCCAAAAACCTCTCTGGAGGGTACATTTTTAACTACGACAATAATAACTATGACGATGATGAGATCACAATTGGCCCTTTAGAGGGCTTTGCCCACCCTTTCGTATTAAAATACCGGAAAAACACAGGACCAGAAGACAACCCAACAGGTACATGGCTCTTTAACTACCTCAAAGAGTTCCAAACAGCTCTGAACAGTGGTGATTTGAACTACACTTCCTACATCGACGGTCCCTCCTTTACTGATTACTTTCTTCTCACTGAGTTGACTAAAAACCCTGATGGCTACCGTGGATCGACGTACATGCATAAAGATAGGGATGGACCGCTTGCAATGGGACCTGCCTGGGATTACAATGAGGCGTTTGGGCATTGCTGTGGGTATCCTATCGAGGGGTATTTTGAGGAGGGCCGTTCTGGGCCTGGTCTCTCTGGAGGGTCTGCGATCTCCCCTGAAGGATGGAGGTTCAACATTTGTGATGAACCTGAACGATGCTTGGTACACCCTACTGATGGAGTTTCCATTTGGTATAGAACAATGTGGAAAACCGATGAGCGTTTTAAAGCAGGAGCGGCATTTCGGTGGAATGAGTTGAGGGCTAGTGCTTGGAGTAACGATGCTGTTCAGAATATAATCGACGATGCAAGGACAGCCATTGATCCTGCTGTGGCGAGGAATTATGACAAGTATGCGTCAGCATTAGATGTGAGAAAGGGGGCTGACTATGAAGAAATTTGGCAGAGAGAGGTGTCGGCACATGAAACTTGGGTGATGGAAAGGTTGAAATGGATGGATTCGCAGTTTATTAGTGGCGATAATAGGAATGAAGTGAAGATTAGCGACTCAAATTGAGCGTCAAGTTGAAAAGAAATTGAAAAAATTTATAGGCGGTGGCAAACGGTGCACAGATGATTTTTTTACCCTTTAATTTGTTTATTAGTTTCCTGTTAAGCTCACCTGCTCTGTATAAACTTGTACATTTGTTCAGATTGTAAGCGCAGCAGCTGTAAAATAAAATAAAAGAACCTCAACAGGGTAACTTGAGGGATCGTGAGAAGCCACTACTGCGGCTTCAGGCCCCCCTTATATAAGAGATTAAGAAGGAGGTTAGCCTATCCCAGTAGGTATAAGGAGATTACTGCGGAGTTTTTTCTTTAAATAATAGCGTGCAGAGGTTAATTTAGAATTGTACTTATAGGTGTGTGTTTAAATAGACTTCAGGAAAGAATTGACGGCTGAATCAGTTAGGTCGTCCGTTTTGAGAAAGGTTCGGAGGGAGAGGGTGACGCAGCCTGAGGCGTGAAGACAATGGGATAGAACTTTGCCTCTAACCAAGGGATTACAGGTAAATAAAGTAAGAGTTGTGGTGCTCCAGCTTATGTTGGAAGCGTTCTTTGACTGGGAGGTCGTCAGTGTAAGTGACGTCGAGAAGAAGAATATCTTTTTGAGCAGCTGTTGGGGTGAACGAAGCGTCTGTCGCTTTTTGACTCGCACTTTTCGGAAAGATTATTATGTCTGGGAGGCTGATGCTAGGCACTCGAGAAACTCTGCTCTTTACAAGCGCCTCCCATTCAATGTCTCAGTTAATGGTTTTTTGCCAACGAAGAAAGGACTGAAGGCTTGTGCATTGCCCGTGCTTCTCTCTTTTCTTTCAAAACAAAGGGGATATCTTGTTGTTCTAATACCTTGAATTCAAATATCGTATTGTATTAACTAAAAAAACAATAGAGAAACGCGGAAATGGGACGATAATCCCTTCGATAAATCTTTTGTAAAACTTTATTTTTGGAGATGTATCAAAAATTGGACGCATTCAAATGAGACAGGGAGTAGCACTTAATCCTTGTATGGCGTCTACCTCATACCAACGCTCGCAATTGTTTGGAGCAAACTCACTTGGGCATTTTGTAGCTGCCAGGCCTCATAGTCGAGTCTCAACTCGAGGTTAGCGTTTCTACATATCGTAATTACATGACATTGCATCTATGTATGGCCTGATTAGCTCAAACAATTCCACCTATGTTGCTAACTACTTAATTAATCTTTTGGCCATGTAGGTATCAATCTTATAACTCGAGCAGCTTTAGATGGACAGCAAAGTGCCAACCACGGCAAACCAGATATTCCATACCAGGTACGTATTAAACACGAATAACTTCAGGTTTTGCTTCTACTATTGTTAAGATACTTACAATAATTCCTTTCTGCCGACCTCTCGACGTCATATTCCCTTCTTGAATTTAGTTCTCTAAATGCATTTCGCGTATTATGTCTTGCAGGCGGATAGTCCTAGCGACGATTCAGAAGAGCATATACGTCGCCGCACTGCATGGAACAAGGGGAAATCAATGCCTGAAGCTGCACGTATGAAACTTAGTGAAGCCCAAAAAAAAACGGTGGCAAGATCCCCAATTTAGAGCCAACGTCACTAACTCAATGAAAGGAAAGCCAGCATGGAATAAAGGAAGGCCAACGAGCGAAGAAACCAAAGAAAAAATGCGTTTAGCGAAACTAAATCGATCACATAGTCGAGCCACAAGGCATAAGATGAGCATCGCCCGGCAAGGCAAGCCCCTCTCTCCAGAAGCAGCAGCTCTGGTTTCCCTGAAGCTCACTGGCAGACCAAAATCTGAAGAGCATAAAGCAGCGATTGCTGCAGCACAACGTCGCCGCCATGCAGCTATTAGAGTCTTAAAAGCAGTGGAGGCAGTTTACGAGGCATCTGCCACCGATGGCACTGGTGGTGGTGGTGGCGGCGGCGGCGGTGGTGGTGGCTCTGTACCCCGAGGAGCAGCTGCAATGAAACGCGAACGATCTCAAGCTTTAAACGCATTCAAAGCTGAGCTTAGAGAATACCGTGCTCTACAAGAGGAGCTCTCCCCCTGGACGAAAGCTTTTCAGGAGCGCCACGGCAGAAAACCCACAACCATTGATGTCCAAAATACCGGCATTGGGTGGTTAATTAGCAGATTTAAGCAATATATCTTATTACGAGAACGTATTTTCAATGAAAGTACGGTTCTTAGAAATAGAATAGAGAGTGGATCCAATGGAGGGCTGGGTGATGGCTACGGTAGTGATGGTAATTCTACCTCGTCGACCTCATCACTGCCAACAGGCAATGGCCCGACAAATGCCAATGGCCCTACAGCCGGAGCCAGAGCCGCTGTAGCATCTCGAGTAGCAATAGCTATGCAATATAAAATGAAAAAACAAGCTGAAGAAAAACAGCTTCAAGCGGCAGATCAAAATAATACAGCAGCAATGGACGCAGCGGTGGCAGGAATAAGTAGCATTGAAGAGGAACAGCAACAGCCTCGTGCTGCTTCTTTTGCAGCAGATCCTGCTATTGCAACTCCGAAATTTGTTAGTGCTGCAGCAACGCCTCCTCGTGTTCGTCGAGCAATGCAGGCAGCGATGGATTATAGAAAAAGCAAAGCAGCGGCGGTGAAAGCAAAGGCAGAAGCAGCCGCTGTCTCCGCTAGTGCTGGGTGGGCTGAAGGTAAAAAACTGGCAGAAACGAAAAAGAAACCTGCTGAGAGTGTGGTTAAGGATGTTGTTGCAGCCACCGTGACGGAGAACGACCCAGCCACTTCCAATATAACAGCGAGTGCTTTAGAAGCAACATCAGCAACAGAAGAAGGCCCATCTTGTGTGATACCAGCTGATATTGTCCGTGCTCAAGCTGCAGCGCATCGTGCTATGAAAGAGGTGAAACAAGCGGAAGCTGAGGTTCGACGAGCATTGCGGTTGCCAAATCCTGAAGCAGATAGCGATGACCCAGAGCAAGTGACCTCTGTTGCTGGAGCTTAGATTGGTGTATGATTCGTTCCACATGTTGTTTTGGTTTGAATCTGCAGATGCTTTTTAGATTGGAGGGTTTATAAAAATTGGTCGCCGCCGCCTCCAAGGTACAAGTACCAATAAATCGAATTTTATGTTTATGATGATAAGATTGACAAGCAATGACGAATTGATACTATGATTTACACCTTCTTTGCTTCTTTTTTCCCTCTTCCCTATTTTTTTTGTACGAAGGGCTCTCTAGCCTCCGATGCCGGCGGCAGCTAGCCCATGATTTTGTTTTATTTGCCCATTGTGCTTTGAACCTTTTGAACCTTGAAGTACTGTATCTTACTTGCTATTGAAATTTAAGTGGAATTGAAATTTAGAGTATACCACGAAGGAATGTTGGCTTGTCTCCTCTTAAAGGCCAAAATTTCGCTGTTGATGAAACGACAGACGAGGTTTGAATTTTGAAATGCTCGTTTTGGGAAGCTCAATCAAATGGGTCAAATACGCTGTCTTCCCGGCACTAAACCTATTTTGAATTTTATCTGCTTTTGTGGGAGTGTGGTAGAAATAAATACCATGCCTCCCAAACGTTCAGCTGTAGCTCCTCAAGCTATCGCACTGTCACTGAGTTCTAGCCATGAAGACGTTTTAGCTTTCTTGGGCTCTGTCCTAACCGTGGATCAATACTCCAAGGTAAGCAACACGAACTGCTGCGACATTGCATGCAGTTTGGCTAGATATTTTTGAATTTTGGGCGTCCCAAAATCAATTGTTAATTTTGAAAAGCAGAGTTTCTCCTTTGAAACCTAGGCGCTGCCAACCTTCCCCTTTTGCTTCTTAGCAACTATCCAAGATGTAGCATATCATACTTGCACCATGTGCTAACCTTGTTGCTGATTTTCTCTTCCCTTGATCTCTTGTTGCAGGTGACAGATAAATGGGCTGACGAGATGTTGAGCCCCACTGGGCAAGTCCTTCTCAACGCCCAGAAAAGCGAACTCAACAAGCTGTTATCCTCCAACGATGTAGCTAAAAAAGTCGAGCAGCATCTCAAGGTTTCTCGTCAAGCTTTAAAAGAGAAAAACAACTCCCCCGCTGCGGCTGTTGCCGCAACCACACCTCTTGTCGATGGGCCATCTGCTCAGGAAGTCGATCTGGCCACTGATCCTGGTCCTAGCGCACCGAAAGGTCGTGGACGTGGTAGACCTTCTAAAGCTCGCCAACAATCCAGGCTCAGTCAGCGTCTTGAAGTCGCTTCTCAGGCAGAAGACAGTGCTTCTTCCGACGAGGAAGAACCTGCCGCTGCTGCTGCCGCTGAAGGCCAAGCCGAGGACGATGCATCTTCTGATTACGGGGAGGAAGACCAAGAAGGACGTAAAAAACGTACCCGCCAGCGTGGCCCCCGTTTAGCTGCTGTCCAGCGTGCCGCAAGTCGTATCAAAGAAGTCGAAGATGAGTTCTTACTCGAGGACGGAGCCATCGATGAGGATGAGGATACTGTTTCTTCTGATTCTGAATCTGACGAGGAGATTATCCCTACTCGTCGTAATGGTAGAGCAGCACGTCGTACCACTGTATCTGCTGAAGAAGAAGAAGTAGAAGAAGAAGTTGTGGAGGTGGTGGACACCCGCCCTGAAGAGCCTGATGATGGTGTTCATCCTCGCAACCATCACGAGTGGGAAGATGCCGCTCGCGAAGGTCTTGAGGACATATTAAAACAGCTTCCCTTTGACAAACTCAAGGAAATTGTCGACGAAGAGATCATGGGTAACCCGTTTCATTTCTACAAGTACAGGGCCAGGACCGTGGATGGGTATGGTACTACAGTGAAAATGCGCTCTAGAAATTTTGTAGCGCAAAGAATTGTGAAACAACTTTTTGATGGTCAATTGAAACCAGGAAAAGCTGAGGATGGTGGTACTACCTGGGAAGGGGTCGATGAACTCCTTGATAAATTTGTCCATGAAGACTTTGTCAAGGCCTACTTGGATAACATCCTCAAGAGAAGATTTGCTACTCCTCCAAAAATTTCCGACACTCGTGATTGTCTTTGGCGATTGTGGTCCACTCCAGTGCCCAAAGATGGCCCTGAAATGGCTTCTTTAGGTCAAATCACCTTTCCTGTTCGTAGAGTTGGTAAGTTTCTTCTTGAACATTGGTACAACGTCCTCGAAAACTGGGACGATGAGGAAGTACAGCCTTACATGACAACTATGAGGTTGAACGCCGCCTTCAAAAAACAAGATGACTTGATTGACGATTATATGGAAAGCATTGCTGTTGCTCAAGCACGTGGTGCTATGAATGGAGCATCATCTATGGGTGTTGATGGGATCAAGCCTGACCCTGATGGCAATACTGCTTCTGGTAGTGGCGGTGGTTCTGGTGCCTTGAGCGCCAACCCGCCCCAACGTGAGATTGTCTTTGAAGAAACAACTGAAAACGATCCTCACAATTGGGATGATCTATTCGAACAGCTTCTTAATTTGCATGGACGTTTGAATATCTCCGTTCACTGGCGATTAGATGTGCCTAATAAGAAATTATTTGGTGAGGTGGTTGTTGATCTTAAGGGTACCAAAGGAGATGTGCTTGTTCAAGCTGCCTTTTTGAAGAGATACCCTGATGGCTCTCATGAACTTGTCCAGATTTGGTTGGATAAGATTTTGCAAGCTATGGACCATTTACAGGGCAGTGAGCTTCTCGAAAATGATCTCGAGGCACTGAATGTTGCTTGGGATGATTCGATCAATGATCTCGAGGCAAAAGATGTCGAATTGACCCTGGAACCTCCTTTCGCTGTAGATATCAAAATTTTCGATCAGATCATGGCTGGAGTTGAGAATTTGGAACGTCCTATGGAAGCCGGAGTAGAAGCAGAGTGCCGTGCGAAGATCGCATTAAAGCTGAAACCCTACCAGAAACGTGCACTGAGCTTTTTACTTCGTGAAGAACGTGCCCCTGGTGGTACCTCTCGCCACTTGTGGTTGAAAGTACCCCTTCCTGGCAACCAACCTGGTGTAGAATGTTACATGTCTCCTTCTCTCTTCCAGCTGTACATCAGTAAGAGTCCTACTGCTACCGGCATTGCTCTGGGAAATACCGGCGGAGGCGGTTGGCAAGCATTGGAGATGGGAATGGGCAAAACTGCAGTTGTACTTGCAGGAATCGTATTCAATCCTCCTCCTCAGAACTGGCGTGAAGCTAGACCCTGGAAAGCCTATGATTCTGCTGATTACATGCTTACAAAAACTGAAAATATGCCTCGTGGCGGGACTCTCGTCGTGGTTCCAACCTCTTTGATTCGTCAGTGGGAGATTGAAATTGAAAAAACGCTCAAAAAGCCCGAAAACTTAAGCATTCTTCGATGGACTGATACTCATCGTACCAATGATTGCAATCAAATCGCTGCAGCCGACATTGTTATCACTACTCCCCAGCAAGTAACAAAGGACGCCACTTTGTCCTCCATCTATTGGCACCGTATCGTCGTCGATGAAGCGCAGCTTAACGCTGGCTCTATGATGCAGAGTGGTATTCTCATCAGTACCCATCGCTGGGTTGTCAGTGGCACCCCTTGCAACAGCCACCCCGAGACTCTTCGCCCTCAACTTGAGTTTTTACGTCTTGGTGGATACAGTGACGCTCAAAAACATCTCCCACCCGCGCTTGCTACCGTCATGCGTGCTGTCATGTGCCGTTACACCAAAGATGGTATCATTGAAGGTGAGAAAAACTTGGAACTTAAAGCTTTGGTTGAAAAGAACGTTGTGTGTACGCTTGATGGCGACGACGTTGAAGATGAGAAGGATGTCAGTCGCGAAGCTTACATGTACTTTAATTCAATGCTCGCCAAAGCTATGAGGAAGGCAGGATGCCCACCTACTACTTCCATCGAGAGCTTGATTGCCAACCCTGAGTCCCTCAAGACTGTGGCCAAACACGGTAGGATGATCGGACTCACAGCGAGGAGGAAAATGAACCATGTGCGTGCTGTGGTTGCTGGTGGACATCACGTCAACGTACCTGGAGAGTTTGTCTTTAATCATCGTACGCAGCAAGATGAACCTGCGACTCGTTTCTTCCAGTCCAAAGCAGAAAGCGTTGCTGCCTGTATTGAAGAAGTCCGCGAAGCTGACCCTAATGCCAAGTGCCTCGTCTTTTCTGAGTTTGAAGAAACCCTAAAGTCTGTTGCTATGTACTTAGACAGGTTGAAGCTTACTACTCGTGCTATTTATGGTAGTACCTCTGCCAAGAAAAGGGGAGAAGCTATTGAGCTCTTTATGACCGATCCTCCGACCAAAGTCTTCCTTCTTGGGGCTAGGGCAGCTGCGGTTGGAATTACCTTGACCGCTGCCAATCACGTGTTTATCTGTGAGCCTCTTTTGAACCCTGCCGTAGAAGCACAGGCAATTGGACGCTCTCAGCGTATGGGCCAAGAGAAGGTAGTTACTGTTCATAGGTTGTTCTCTCAAGGTACTATTGAGGAACGGGTGCGTGCTCTCGTTGCAAGAAAGCACGGTGGGCCTAGCGCACGAATGACCTCTACAGCCATGGCGGCAAATCCTGGTGCAGGTGAAGTGAATTGTAATTTGGCAGAAATGCATGCATTGCTCAAGGTGAATCTGGAGGACAGCAGTGATGAAGAAGAAGAGGAGGAGGAGGACGTCATGTTGATCGGCTAGGCTGAGCTGGAGCTGTGACCGTGGTGGTGACGGTGAGAAAGAAGAGAAAAACCTTCTAATCGTGCTGGTTATCATCGGGCAGTGCCAATATTATTAGAAGTGGCCATGAGTAAAATTACTATTATTATTACTTAAGTAGCGATGGAGTTACAGACTTGAAAGAAAATGAAATGAAATCCTGAAAGCAACGACAATTTATCAATTCCACTTTTTTTATTACAAGTAGTTTTCCGACGACGATATCGATAGTTATTTTAAATACACACTCACCGCAATTGCACTGCAAAGAGGCTTTTGTTTTTGTTATTTGAATGTACAGTGACGAACACTCGATTTATTATTGTAAGAACAAGTAATCAGCCCAGGTTGATGAAGGAAAAATCAAAAGCAATTGCTACGGAACCGAAAAAAAAAAAAAAAAAAAAAAAAAAAAAAAAAACTCAACACACTTTCCTCAACGCAGCCCCCCTTTCTTGATCATTCTCTTCCAACAATCATTTTTTCCACGCCAACAGTAATACTGGGGCAGTCGGTCTATTCAGCACCTTCACCTGCGTAGATACCCAGTATTTAGGAGGTAATTGCTCCAATAAAGCCGCAACAGCAGAAAACTCCTCCGGACCGCCTTCATGTCCAGTATACGCTAAAATAGAAAGTAAACCCCCTGGATGAAGCACTTCAAACGACGCTTCAATTGCAGCAAGCGTACTCGTTTGCCGTGTAATCACGTTTTTATCTCCGCCAGGCAAGTAGCCTAGATTAAAGGCAACAAGTCGGGCAGTATGAGTACCAACAATGTGCTGAAGATTTCTGTGGCATTGAGCTACATAATGCATTTTAGGGCGAGATTCTGGGGATAAACCTTGTTCTATTGTACTTATAGTAGATTCTATTGCTGTTTGTTGTAGATCAAAGGCATAGATTTGCCCCGAAGGACCTATTGCTTTAGCTAAAAAGAGGGTGTCGTGGCCGTTGCCACTAGTGGCATCGACTACTGTGTCGCCTGGACGGAGTATTTGAGACCAGGCGTCGTGTGCCATGTGTGTAAGTCTCGCGTTGGAGAGAAGAGTTTCGAGTCTAGAAGGCTGTGTAGTAGTGATAGGTGTCGTAGGTGTCGTTGGTAGTGGTGGTGGGGAGAGAGAAGCTGAGATGCCGCTGGTGAAGCAGCGGGATGTGGTGTGTGGAGATGTTCGAGATTGCACCTTCCATATCTGCATATTGATATGTTGATTAGAAGATGATGGGTAAGAAGGAATATCTGATGAGGCTTGATGCCGCAATTGGCGAGATATTTCTGTAAACATTTGCAAAATTGTGCTAATTTACCTTGAGAGATGTGATCGGAAACATTGTGAATGTGCGCTGCATTAATGTGCGCTGCCGCTTTATATTATTTAATTTATTGAAATTTACCTGTCTTGGAGTCCTAGTTTTAAGCCACTCATCAATGAAAGAAGTGCCGCCGCCGCTGCCGCTGCTGGAGTTTTGAGACTCCTCAGATTTTGAGAAACTTCAAGGCTTGAAGTTCAAGCTGCGGCCCACACTCTATTATAACGTTTAGATACCTTAAATGGAAGGAACATGCACAGCAAGGAAGATCCGGTGTTGGGTAAATAAATAAGCCTCTCCCAATAATAAAATAGGGCAATTAGCTGGTTTATAGGCTTGGGGCTCTAACGATAACGCGATAGAGAGTTAGTGGGTTAATAACGTTAATAACTAACGCTAACGCGACCTCTGCGTTATTAAATTTATAGTGTAAATGCGTTATTGTTTGCGTTATTGCTCAGAAAGTGCAGATCATGTAACATGCCAGACGCAATTCTAACATTTGAAGCTGAAGAAGCACAGAAAGAGCTCCAGAAATTGTTCAAAAAGAGGAAGAATGCTCTAGAGAAGGATCCTAACCATGTATGGGATCATTTTGACGTCGTGAAGGTCGCAACTTCAAGCACAACCCCTCAAAAATTTCAAATCAATTTGAAGTGCAAGTGGTGTTCTAAGACTGTTTCTGCATCAAATCCCGCTCAGAGCATGCCTATGATGCGGTGGATCTACCGCCTGAATAGAACCAGGCTGAGCTTGGACAAGGCTGAAAAAATGGCGACGGTGACCTTCGACGAGTGGTTGGAGAGGAGGGACTGGAGGGAAGATTTCAGTGGCAATGTCGATTCTTTAATTGAATCTGTGATTGAATTGGATTGAGTAAGGGGTCTTGGGTATTTAAATGACCTGTAGATCTTAAAATTTCTGTTTAAGTTGTAATCTGTGATTGATCTAACACTGCAAATTGCCAATTGCAAATGATAACGCCAATAACGCAGCTTCAGCGTTATTGCCACATATTTGAGTTAGATAACACGTTAGATAACGCGTTATTAACGCAGTAACGCAGCCACTTCTCGCGTTATTGCCAAGCCTACTGGTTTATGAGAATTTTCTAGCAATTCTCAGATGGCGCAAGCCAACCAGAGATATAGAGGGGAAAATACACAAGTGCAAGTAAAAACTGAGAGCCAGAAAAAACAGCATATCAAGAAAAAATAAATAAAAACTTACCCTAGAAATCGTTGCTGATCAACGCTGGCTATAGAGAGAGAGAGAGATTTACAGCCATATAGCGCGGAGAACGCACCCTACTGCGGGGTATACATTAATTCAAGAGAAAGCAAGGACAAATAATAGCAGGATAAGAGAATAACGTTAAAAGCTGTAAGAACAGAAAAACCATCAAGCCTATAGCCCCACGTCATCCAAGCCGACACCCCGTTACCGAAGTCTTCCCCAAAGAGCTTCAGCGGCGCTGAATCAGCGCAAGCCAACCAGTTTCAGCCTTTAGTCACCTCTCACCAGAATCCTTTGCTTTTGTTTTTTTTATAATACTTTTAATTGCCAAGCGAAGAGTGGAGGTTCTGTGGAAGATCCGCAGAGGTTCTTTGCGCTCTTCCTCGCGACTCTTCGTTATCAAAGATAATCATGTTGCACCGGCCGAGCCACGGCCACCTTGCCATCCTCGCCACAGGCGCAGCAGTGGCTGTAAAAGCTAGAGCCGTCGGGAAGGTGAGAGAGACGCTATTTTCTGGTTTTTCTCTTTTGCACCCAGATTGTTCTTGAATCGATTGTTTAATTTTATGAGCTTGCTGTTTCATCTTGTAGGTCCATGCGGCTCCATTTTTCAATGGCTGTCACGCGCTAATGGCATCCGCATCGGTGTGTGCCGGCGGCAACGTTTGCACTAACCCCAACTGCCACGTTCACGGCACAAAATTGACGACCCCTCAACTAAAACTCAGGTCGACCTTCAGTCGCTAAAGGTTGCCAGTGATGGAGAATCCTCATGGACGGCACATATTCCCACGTGTGGCAGTATTATTGCTTTAGGGTCGGGTTTCGCAGCGTTTCTGTACTGTGCCTGGAATCTGGTAAGTGCTTTGTTTTTTGAGGCGGCAGTATTTTGGGTGTTTTATATTTGTCTTGCTATTCCTTCTGCTACTACAAGACACTTGTTTGTGACTTTGGCGTTGTATTCAAAACATTCTCATTTCATCCTTCTCCTCCCTTCATTTTTTTAGCAAATATCTGAACCCACTGAAATAGGTAATACTAAGGTCAACATCAACAAGATCATTACAGGAGCTATACTTGGATTTATTCCACCAGTGGGTGGTGCGGTAGGTTTCTTAGAGGCACGTACGAGTAAATTAGGTAAAGATCTTGAGAAGAAGATGGATCGCAACAAAATAGATCGTCTTGTTCTCAAGATAGATCATCTTGTTGTCAAGATCTACTTGTTCTCAAGATAGATCATCTTGTTCTCAAGATCTATTTTGTTGCGATCCATCTTCTTCTCAAGATCTTTACCTAATTTACTCGTACGTGCCTCTAAGAAACCTACCGCACCACCCACTGGTGGAATAAATCCAAGTATAGCTCCTGTCATGATCTTGTTGATGTTGACCTTAGTATTACCTATTTCAGTGGGTTCAGATATTTGCTACAAAAATGAAGGGACGAGAAGATGGATCGCAACAAAATAGATCTTGAGAACAAGATGGAGAAGATTATGGAGATGCTTATTGCTTTGGGCAAGGACGTGGCGTTTATCAAGGGAGCGGATAGCAAGAAAAAGTGAACGGGGGGTTGTGTGCGGTGATGAATGATGCTGCATTACAGAGGATGATTCTCTTGCTACAATATTCTTTATTTTTTCCTTTCAAAGCATATATCAGGTAGCAAGTTTGGTACACATAATAAATTACATAATTTTCCTTTTTTTTCAGTTTTGGTACTTTACTCTGTATTTCAGCTCATGTAAATAACGCTAGTTTAGCATTAAGCTGTTGACTAGCTTGCAGAAAATGGCAGGATAATTAACTCTTCGGTAATTGTATGCAAAGCTAAGGCTGATTGTTGCCAGGCGGCCGTGGTGATGCGTGGACAAATTCCTAAGAGTCCAAAAATGTAAAGGGAAGGCCAGCGCCCCTGCCGAGGGACTCTGAAGCCAAAAACCCCCTTCTCTTGGCAACACACCATAATATAAACCTATCTCTATCTTCTAGGGTGGCGTACCAAGCCGCATGAGGTATGTTGTCATTCCTTGCTTCATTGCGGTGAAGACCACGGCCACGAAGTTGGTCTCAGAGCGGGCATCGCCTGTTTCCCAAGGGTCCGCCGTGTTTCCCAGAATTATTAAATTAATATAGAACACAATGAAGGAGGATCCTGCCCGTTTCCCAGTTGTTCCCAGAGCGTTGTTCCCACTGTTTCCAAACAGCCATGCCAGGCTGCACTCACTGCCGAGGCTCGCACTTGTGTGTGCACTTTCCAGCTTGCCGTGCCTGTTGAAGAGCAAGAGAAGCCACATCAAATGCCACAAAATTCCTTTCAAAATTCACCTTTGGAGATATTTTGATTGTATAGAATATAACTAATAAGCTGATCATGGCGTCGGGCAGAGTTTTTAATTTTTAAGCAGATGAATCAGATTCCCCAAAACAAAATCATTTCTCTTGGGAACGCCGCAATTCTCCTTGTGGATGGATTTAACTATACCTCTAAAATACCAGAGGGCACCGACACCACATTTTTCCTTACGCATGCACACTCAGGTAAATAATGTGATCTGAGCACATGGCATGCGCTCTCTTTCAATTCAGTCCATTGTTTTACCCCAATATCATTTCATCATATTGAAAAATTCTGAAGATCACTATACTGGGATCAGAGCCGACTGGAATGCAGGGAAAATATATTGCAGTGAAGTAACTGCAAATCTGGTCGGCCACATCCTCGGCGTTCCACCTACACAGTTCCACTCTCTGCCCTTAAACAAGCCCACTACCCTACCCAGCGGTATCCAAGTCACACTCATAGATGCAAATCACTGCCCTGGAGCTGTTATATTTTTATTCAACCTCCCAGACGGCCGGCGTGTCATTCACACGGGCGACTTTCGGTTCTCTGCTGATCAGATGCTCTGCTGCCCACACCTTGCCAAGTTTAAAGGAGCTGATGAGGTGTACCTAGATACCACGTATGCTAACCCAAAATTTGTGTTTCCACCTCAAGAAAAAAGTATAGAATACGTTGCTAATACAATCTATCATCTCTTACAAGAAGACAAACAGGCATCCCAGCTGCAGCCTTCTTCCCCTACGGCTGCTGCTGCTGCCCTAGATAATGAAGAACCGGCTGCTGAACTTTATCGCCCCCACTCTCTAGATAGTCAGCAACAACAGAAACCACATAAACATAGAAGGCTCTTCCTCATTAGCACGTATGTTATAGGAAAAGAACGAATTCTTCAAGCCGTCTCGAAAAAATGCTCCCTCAGAGTTCATATTTCAGATCGAAAATCTGGCATTATGTCCTGTCTACCTGGCCTTCCTGAAGACATGTTCACCTCAAATCCACACGAAACGCCTGTACATGTGGTTCCATGGGGCTTTCTCGGCGAGACTTGGCCGTTTTTCCGACCTAATTGGAAAGTTCCCTCGGAGTATGCTCAAGCCAAAGGAGCTGAATCTTATGTTGGTTTTGTGCCCACTGGGTGGGTACATGGCATGGCGAAAACACCATTTCCAGTCGTTACGAAAGGGATACACACTGTCTATTTAGTACCCTATTCAGAACACTCTTCCTTTGATGAATTAATGAAATTTGTTGAGTACTTGCGACCTGTGAAAGTGGTGCCAACGGTGATTTCAACGAAAGGCGATGATGCTGACAAGGATAAAGCGCTGGATAAGTTGTTAAGAAGGTTTACATTGGTGACTGATCAAGATGCTGCAAAGGCAAAATTTATTGCCAAGATGGCTGGTGGGGGAGGGGGTGGGGTTGGAAAGAAAATTGGTCGAGGAAAGCCTCAGCTGGGGGAAGATCATAAGGGCGGCCGCAGCGGCGGTGGTGGTGGTGGTGGGAACGGCAAGAAAGAAAAAGAAGAGGAGATGCCAATGGAAGGTGGTACTGCTGGCGAGGATAGTGGAGATGATGGTGATAGTGGTAAAGAAATAGATATAGTTGAGCTCCTTGATAGCGAAGAGGAGGAAGACAGAGAGGAAGAAGAAAAGAAAGAAAAGAGCGATTTGGAGGTGCTGTTGGGTTTAACAAAAGGAAGTCTAACACCTTTTCAAGCACAACAGCTACTAAAAACTGTCGATGGAGATATTTCGCGTGCTGCTGATGTGTATTTCGGAGGCCGCTGGAAGGCAGGAGATACTCGTAATAAAAGGTCTGGTAGTACATGCGCTGTCGCTGTGGCGGCAAAGACTGTGTCGCCTGTTGGTACTGCTGGTGGAGGAAGCAAGCGCCGTCGTACGAGCGGGGCTGGTGGTAGTGCTGGAATAGATGTGCCTGCAGGACAGCGTTCTATTCTCTCCTTCTTTGGTGGTACTGGTACTGCAACAGCAACACCCACGGCAGTTTCGCCACGGCCGCCTCCTGTTGTAAATGCCCAACCAGAGAGTCAACAACAACAACAGCAACAACAGGAACAAGCACCATCACCACCACCACCTCGATCATTACAGCAGCAACAGCAACGTCCTCCGCAATCAACCAACCTTGCGTCTATTTTTCAAAGACCTCTCCCTCATTCCTCAATTTCCTCGAAATTAACCACCGCCGCCGCCACTGCTGCTAGAAGAGACGCCGTCGCGCTACCTCTTTCCCAATACCACCCCATTCTCAACGCACCGTGGCATAAAGGCCACCCCACCCCCTATCTCCATTTAGCCCGTGCATTTGAAGCAATGGATGCCACAACAAAGAGAATCGCCATCTCAGATATACTCGCAAACACCTTTCGCTCTGTTTTGATACTCACCCCCGAGGACTTGCCCTCTATAGCGTACTTGGCTGTCGGTAAAATCGCACCAGAGTATGAGCAAGGCATGGAATTAAGTCTAGGGGGTAGTACCGTCGCTGCAGCGGTCTCTGAAGCGACTGGGGTTACTCGAAATAAGCTTCGGGAGATGTACAATGAGCTGGGTGATCTGGGTGATGTGGCTGCGAAATGTAAACATACTCAAGCGACGCTAGCACGTCCTCTACCTTTAACAGTAGCCGGGGTGCATGCTACTTTACGTGGGATTGCAGCAGAGCGAGGGCCAGGGGCTGGACGCCGGCGGCAAGCTGCGGTGTTGATGTTGTTGAGGTCTTGCAGGGAAGCAGAAACTAAATACCTGGTTAGAACACTCGTACAAGCTTTACGAGTAGGAGCCAATTGGAGATCAGTAGTCCCTGCATTAGCAAAAGCTGTTGTTATTCATAGTATACAAGCAGAAACCCTTGCAGATTTTTTAGAAAAAGAAGCCTCTCCGTCCACTTCTTCTGCAGCAGCAGCAGGGATAGCTCAACAGCCACAGCCATTGCCAGCGATACCACCCAAAGCACAACTCGATGCAGCAGCCACTGCAGCGATTGCTGCATTCCACGTGTGTCCTAATTTAGATCTTCTTATTGAAGCTATGCATGCTGGCCCTATGCATACGCTAGAGGAACGATGTAGATTGACCCCGGGAGTCCCAATTAAACCGATGCTCGCAAAGATTTCTCAGGGAATTGCTGATGCTGTTACGCAGTTGAAAGGAGCTCCCTTTGTTGCAGAGTATAAATATGATGGTGTGAGAGCACAAATCCATTTGAGTCAAGCGTTGAGTGCATCTGAAAATGCTCGTATGACAAAAAATTCCAGTGATCCTAGTCATTCCAATACTGTACTATCTGGTAGGACGAGTGCGAATACCAATACGACTGATAGTAATACTACTGGTACTACTAGTACAAGTAGAGTAATGGTCTTTAGTAGAAATTGTGAAGATAGAACCATGTCTTTTCCAGATGTTGCCAAGCAAGTGATCGAAGCTGCTGCGGGTGGGGCACAGAGTTGTATTTTAGATGCAGAAGTCGTCGCTGTAGAGCGACACAATAACAATTCGAATACTATTGCCGCATGCCCTACTACTACTCCTACCACTGCTACCACTGCTGCGAGTGCTGCTCCTAATGGGACAGCGATTCGATTACGTCCTTTCCAAGATTTAGCCAGCCGTCCACGTGGTCCTGTCGACCTTTCTTCCCTTACAGTAGACATTTGTATCTTTGTATTTGATATTCTTGAATGTGACGGGGTCAGTTTACTAGGATTACCGTTACGGGAGCGAAGAGCAGCCTTGTTAAAGGCATTACCTGGGCTAAAGGATGGATATGTGCAGCTCGCTCAAGGGTTCGTAGTGGATGAGCCGGGGGAAGCGGCAGCCGGAGGAGCGGAAGAAGCTGGAGGTGGTCGTGAAGAAGATGCTAATGCTGGTGATAAATTAGAAAAAGAAGTTATAGATCTTGATGATACTAAGAAAAAGCATAGAGTTTTAATTGATAATGATAGTACTGCTGCTGCTGCCGCTGCTCAAGGGGAAGAAGAATCTGAAGGCCCACAGCTTGTCGCCAACGTCGAAAGCTGGCTCTTGGAAGCTACCGCCGCTGGTACCGAAGGCTTGATGTTGAAATCTCTCGATGCTGCCTACCAACCAAGCCGCCGTTCTGAATCCTGGATCAAATTAAAGAAAGATTATTGCCTCGGCTTACACGAATCGCTTGATTTAGTTGTCATAGGAGCATGGTATGGCTCAGGAAGGAAAGCTGGTTGGTATTCTCCCTTCCTTTTAGGAGTTATTGACCCCGAGTCTGAAGAAATTCAATCTTTATGCCGGTGTATGAGTGGATTTACCGACGAATTTTACAAAGCAGCAACTGCTCGGTTGAAGCAAACGACCATTCCAAATAAAAAATCGTATTACGCGACCCACGAATCCCCCGATGTGTGGTTTAATGCTACAGAGGTATGGGAGATACGAGGAGCTGATTTGACATTGTCACCTGTACATCAAGCGGCTGTGGGCAAAATAGCAGGATCTGAAAGGGGGGTGGGTTTGCGGTTCCCTCGATTTTTGAGGATACGAGATGATAAGTCAATTGATGATGCAACCACGGCGGATAGTATAGTTGCAATGTATAGCGCACAAGAAAGAAAAGCCTAGTGGGAAAAACTGAATCCCCTCTGCTTTTCTTTTTAGAAATTGAATGATCTTTTTCCCCCGCCAGTTCCTAAATTTGATATACTTCATAATAATCTCTCAGAATAAAACTCTTTACATTTAATTAGATATCTTAACAAAGGAAGAGTATTACTACCAAAAGTAATGTCTATGTATTAACGATACAGTGATTCACTTTTCAAATTTCTTGCAATCTCTGTTTCCCATCTGTCGCCGTTGGCAAGCAACTTTTGCTTATCATAAAGAAGTTCCTCGTGCTTTTCTGTAGCATATTCAAAGTTGGGGCCTTCAACAATAGCATCCACAGGGCAAGCTTCTTGGCTGCAAAGAGGAAAAAGAGGGAAATATTAGAGGTTGATTTGTTCATTTAACTAATCAATCCACGATGGGGAAGGAACACAATCGAAACCGTAAATATAACTAAATAAGAAAACGTACCAATATCCACAGAAAATGCATTTGGTCATATCAAGGTCATAGCGGGTTGTTCTACGTGCTCCATCTTCGCGCTCTTCAGTCTCAATAGTGATAGCCTGAGCAGGGCATATAGCTTCACATAACTTGCAAGCAATGCACCGCTCCTCGCCTGTAGGGTACCTCCTAAGGACGTGTTCTCCACGGAACCTGGGACTCAAAGGACCCTTTTCGAAGGGGTAGTTGATGGTCACCTTGGGTTCGAAGAAGACTTTTAAAGTGAGTGTTAAGCCTCGAAGCATTTCTGTGAGGAAGAGCGTCTGAGCAGACTCATCTAAAACACCAGACATATCCTTGGGTGGCTGGCGCTGTGAGAGGTCGTATTCTTTTTGAGAAAGCGAGCGGGCTTCTTCAACACTTTTATCTGCGAAGATAGAACAAGGAAGATAGGTAAATACAACTTCGACTCAATTTGCCCAAATGATTGGGTCAAGTTTTTGCGGCTTAAATTTTGCGACATCCGCTGCTGCCGCTTAAAGGATACTTCATTATAGATATACTCGTCACAGCTGAGCACCAGACACGATGTTTACCGCCATACAGCAACCAGGGTAAAAATAATGTCTTACCAGCAGGATCTGTTGCCTCTATTTTACGTTCAGGAATGCCCACACCCCATTGGGATGCGCTAGTATGAATTCCGCAATGTGTATCTTGGAGGCATGCTGCGGCACCCGGCGTCAGTCTAGGCGCTAGCTTGCTTCCTAAATTACGCAACATATTCAATGGCCAACGGAACAAAGCTCTCTCGATGGCCAAGGTCCCGTTCCTAGTATAAAATCGAGTGTTAAAATGAATTAATCTGTGGGTTTCTCATGGGCATGCTCGATTCTAGGTGAACAAGGCCTGCAAAATCGAAAAAGTGCGCAACGGACCTCTTTTACTCAAGTTGCTTCGCCGATGCTGGCTATTTTACAAAGTTAGTAGCAGTAATGTACATTATGGGTACCTCTCTATAGCTATAGAAGAATGAGCCAGCGCTCAGGAGGGCACATGGCAAGCCAATTACATGCAATTCATCTTTCAAATTCAAAAATATTGCACCACACCGCCATTAACTGCGTCTCTTGTGTTCATGATCAAATTTCTACCACCATACCTCGCGGCATTGCTGCCAGAACCGCCTCTGAGGGCTCAACGTCAACTTCTTTGACCACCAATTCCCCTACCGCTGCCTCTGCCGCCACCACAGACCTTGCTAGACGAGAACAAGAAGGACAAGAAAGCGGAGGAGCTGATGTAGCTACAGTTGACGATGTCACCGATTGGTTCAGACTATCTTATAGAACACTGTATTCACGAAGCAATGTGCGATTAAAAGTAGAACGAGCAGAACGAGCAATGCGCTCTGTCGACCCGTCGCGGCAATTTTTATCACTACAAAGAGATATTCTACCTAAAACCCAGCTGCTCGATGCTCTGAGCCCAGGCCTTGCCTGGAAAGTCTTCTCCCGCTACCCTGAAGAATTCGCCCACCCGGATGCAGAAGATTACTGGAAAATAATGGCTGCTTTGCTTTATACAACAGGCTTCTCTCCCGAAGAGGTCTCGACTTTATTTGGGCGGCACCTTTGTCTCTTTGCTCACACCGTTCGCGACCCGTTTAACGTGAAACTGCTATTCGAATGGATGAGGGAATTAGGGCTACGTGAACCTGATGTCATGAAAATAGTAAATAAAACTCCGCTGCTTCTTCAAATACAGGTAGAAAGAATTTTGAAACCAAGATTCGCTTTTATCGAAAATAAATTCGGAGTCGATAGACAAATTGCAGTTGCAGCGATAAAACGACATCCTGAGCTTCTCTGTATTGATTCCACCGCTCTCGAAGAACGTATTGAGTTCCTACAACAGTCTCTTGAAGGGTTATCTAAAGAAGATATCTCAAAAATGTTTGCAGCACATCCGAGTTTATTCATGCTCAAGACTACCGAGCGCTTGGCACCTGCAATTTCTTTCTTACAAGAAGAATTAGGGTGCGAAGGTCTTCTTCTCCGCCGTGTAGTCTCCCAATCCGGGTTATTAACCAGATCTCCAGAAACGATCAGAACCCGGGTCAAATGTTTGAAAGATTTTGGGATAAGTTTAGATTCTCTTCGAGAAATGCTCCGACGCTTCCCTCGAGTTTTGTTGTACCCTTTAGACCAACCAAAATATCAAAAGAAACTCCAATTTTTAACAGAGGTAGCCCAGTGTCGGCCTGCAGATTTAGTGACGTTTCCTCAGTATCTTAGTTATAGTTTGCCACAGAGGATTGCACCTAGAGTGGCAGCTGTATTGGCATTGCGGCACCAAAACAGGGGCAGAGGAGGTGGCAATGCCGGTGATCATGCCGGTAATAGTGAGGAAGAGATAGCCTATGCATCTTCTGCATTTCCTCCATTAAGTCCTTTAGCAATGAAGCTAGAACAATTTTTAAAGCATTATGGAATGAGTCTAGAAGAGTATGAAGCTGCGGTGGAAAAATGGAGAGACAGTGAAGAAGCACAGCGGTGGCTTGGTTAAAGAAAGTTATGAATAAGAAACGCTGCTGTTGTTGTTCTCTTAGTATAAATGTATGGGTTTCAATTGCTTCCCCAATTAGTTCTATCATTTCATGTTCGTAGGATTTTAAGTCAACATATCAAACAATTAAATTCTTGTATATTAAAACAAAGTTGAATCTTTTGTATCTCAGCTGGAGCCCTTCTTTTCTCCGTCCCCGTAGGATAGGCTACAGTAGCAGGGGTTTTATTTATTAGCGATTCGCCGGGATTCGCCGAAGACGTTCGCCGAAAAAATTTGAAGCCTAGAATTCGCCGGCAAAATTTCGCCGACTTCACTTTGCCGACGCATACCAAATTTTCAAATTTTTGTTTGTTTGTGAGATTTCGATTTCATTTTTGCGTCTTTTCTATGTAAATACTAGTTTCACAGGCGTCCCTTTGAAAATTGGGAAATAGAGGCATTCGCCGGAAAGCCAGCTTCGATCACAACGCGCCGAAAATTTGTGGGAGGAGGAAAAATGAGAAAATCGCCGAAATTTTTCACTCAGCCCAAAATCCTTAATAAGAACACTGAGGGTAGGCTAACAATTTCAAAATCATGTGTTAGTTCTAATTTTGATAGATCTTGGGGACTATGCCGCTGCAAGGACCAGCTCACGTTCCCGCTACGATCTCTCCTCCGCAAGTTCCACCGGGAGTTCCCACCGCCGTTGACGCAGCGGCAGCAGAAAAGTATAGAAATGATGTCTTAAAAGCGCATGGTAAGTATTGCCATCTGCAAGTCGTTCAAAAAAATTGTGCCGATTACCTTTATAAAATTTCGGTTGGCGTCCATTTTCCGCAGATATTAATGCAGCTGTTGCAGAAGACGTGGACGAAGCGAGCAGATATATGTACCAGCTACAATGTGCACGCTACAACGGTAGGTTATTTCTTGCTGCAGCATTGAGCGAAATAAAATGCTTACTTTACTAAAATCAGGAGAATTTCTTAAGATATTTCCCCTTTTCGTTGAGCAGTACCTGTTCCAAGTGCAGTCCCTATACAGCTTCCCGAAGGTGCTCCAGACTGGGCTCAGGCGTTGGCAGGTGTCGTCGCCAATGGTCTAGCAATCGTTGGCGGTAGACTTGATACTCTCACTAGTAGAGTTGATACTCTCACTAGTAGAGTTGATACTCTCACTAGTAGAGTTGATACTCTCATTAGTAGAGTTGATACTCTCACTAGTAGAGTCTCTAATCTTGAGGCCAGGACGGGGACCTTAGAGCATTCCACATCTTCAGTGCGGATGCTGGCATTAGTCACAAACAGGAGTGCCACAATCCCAGCCTCCCCCCTGATCCCTGTGCCCCATAGGACAACTGGCAGCATGCCTCCCGCCTTTTTCCCACCCACCCTTGGAGGTAAGTATTTCATCTTGGTACTTATTATCTTACTATTCATTCTTAGCAAAAGAAAAGGTTTGATCCCTCGTTTGCAGGACTTGATGGGCTGACTGGGCCGGAAGTCAACGAGTTGCTGACCTTTTATGGCCTACCAACTCAAGGAACTTTGCGTGTTAGGCGCACTCGTCTGGGAAATGAAATTGGAATTCTGAGGACCTATTGACACGTAGGTTCACTATCTTAAGAGTGCCAGCAGTGCAGTGAAATGAGCACATAACAAGAAGAAGATCAATTGTTAAATACAGAGCACAGCAGAGGCCAGGCACCATGCTTTCTTTCTTTCTCTCTTTCTCTGTGTAATTTCTAATTTCACCCTTGCCATAATAGCAGCACCCACTTAGCGTACCCTAAAGGTTATTTTCTACTTTTGATGATGTTTTATATGTTTATACATGTATGCTTGTACCTGTTCCCCTATCCTTTTATTTCCCCTCCCCCTTGTTAGTTTTTATCTTGCAACGCTTATTTTGTATTCGTACCTCTTTAAAGTGAAGTACAGTAACCAGTTGTTAGCAACAAGAATGCTCTTATGACGGGGGCATATCTAGAAAAATGAGGTAGAAAGGCTATGCTGCGTGCTGTGGCTGAGGTAGAGCTTGGGTGTTGCAGCTCAGCAGCCAAGTTCTGATACCAGAACAGGGGCAGAGGAGGTGGCAATGCCGGTGATCATGCCGGTAATAGTGAGGAAGAGATAGCCTATGCATCTTCTGCATTTACTCCATTAAGTCCTTTAGCAAGCTAGAACAATTTTTAAAGCATTATGGAATGAGTCTAGAAGAGTATGAAGCTGCGGTGGAAAAATGGAGAAACAGTGAAGAAGCACAGCGGTGGCTTGGTTAAAGAAAGTTATGAATAAGATACGCTGCTGTTGTTGTTCTCTTAGTATAACTGTATGGGTTTCAATTGCTTCCCTAATTAGTTCTATCATTTCATGTTCTTAGATCTTAAGTCCGACGTGTTGACGGTCAACATAACAAACAATTAATTTATTGTAGATAAATTAAAACAATAGGTAAGAAGGAAAGAGTAGTACTGTATTTTATCAAAGCTTATTTTTCATATATTCTTTGGCGATTTTCGTCTACAGATGGCGAACTAAAATTACTATTACCCCCTCCCCCTCCGCCACCGTCACCGCCACTTGTCTTTACCTCATCCTGTTGTCGACCTGGAGAAGTATCCATGTCTTCTTCATCACTGGTTCCAGTAGATCGAGGCCGACGCTGTTGCTGTTTAGAACCTCCAGTAGCGTCCAAGTCCTTCTCCTCTCTAGCAGCCTGAGAAGCACGAGCGGCATGTAGCGCTTCAGCCAGCGTCTGTTGTTTTCTCCGCTTCATCTTTGGTTTATGCATTAAACTTAATCTCAATGCATTTGCAATGCGAATTTTATGGCCAGTGCTAGTAGGTACTTCCCTCCTTCGACTGCCATCTCCTGATAATGTAGTAGTGATTGCAGTCGTGGCTAGGCGGGAACACCCAACAGCAGCACCAGCAGCAGCAGCTTCAGGCGTCACTGCTTCTAATGGATTGTCGGTGTCTCTACCAATCATCATTCTACTGGTATCAACATCATTCTTGTTAGCTGAATTATTCTCTTTTCCAAGGTAATCTTCTTGCCGTTCCCCCATTACTATTTTAGTACCAGTACCAGTACCAGTACCATTCTTTGGTTTTGCAGCTAAAATAATTTCTGCCCTTGGTTGAGGCACCCATCCTCCGGGCACTTCCATCTTTTCCGCTGCTTGCTGTCTATGAATATTCCAAACTTTAATGGTATAATCATCGGCAGTGGTTGCTAATTGACAGAAATCTGTCGGACACCATGCCACAGCTGTGACTTCGCTGTCGTGACCCCGGAGAGTATAGGGGGCGGTACAACAACCAGCACCGTGACTTGTACTGTCGGCGTCGTCATCTACTTGCCAAATACACACATGATCATCAGAGCTACCACTTGCAAAATGGCTTCCATCAGGACTGAACGACGTTTTGACGTAAAATGACGACACAGTGTGACCACCGTACCATTTCACAGGACCGATTTCTGGACGATCAACATCGTACATCACGTGGTGTCCACCTTTTAAACTGACAAGAAGCTGCGAAGAATCGGGACGAAGCGCTAAAGAGGTGACAGCATAGGTTCTTTTCCCAAAATTTTGTATTGGAGTGTCTGCTAGGTGAAGTAATCGTGCATTTCTATTGGTGCCTTGAATTGATTTGGACATGGACACATTCACGTCATCTTCTGGTAACGACACAGTCCACGTAGGTTTTATAACGTATCGCAAATCCCAAAATTTGACTACCCCATCAAGGCCACCTGAAGCGATGGTATGGCCTGAACTTTCACCGAGAAACTGAACAGCAGTAACGGTGGGGGGTACTCCTGAAAGTGGAGGGGTGCGATTCCAGCTCACAGCAGCGTCTGGTCTAGGGTGTGGGGAGTATAGGCGAAGGACTGAGTGTCGAATAGGTGTAGTTTCGTTTCTGTGTGCCGCTCCATTGCAAGTTGCATGCACGCGTGCGTCCCAAATTAAAAGATTGCCATCACAAGAGCCCGATGCAAAAATCTCCGCAGCATGGGGAGAGACTGAAACTGACTTTACAGAGCCACTGTGACCATAAAATGAGGTAATTTTATATGCATAAGAAGTATCCCAAAGACCCAATGACATGTCGCCAGAAGCGGTATAGATCCAGCGATCTCGATTGGCCCAACTAAGATCAAAGATGGCGTTTCGATGAGCGGTCCATTGAGCTACTGGTCGATTTGAGCTCACGTCGTCGTCTAAGCCTGAAGGAAGGTTCTTGGCGGTGTTGATGACGGAGACATAGCCATCTTCATCTGCTGCAGCTAGAAACTTGTTATAGGTAGAGCCATATTCGAGGGAAAAGACAGGGGCGGCACGAGCAGTGCTGGCATTGCAGAGGATGGTGCCGCCAGCTTCACCCTCGCAACTAAAATCTTGGACAAAGGGGCGGTGATTAACTGCAGAGAGAAATTAAGTGAAAATTAATGACAGTAGGGGCTCCATAGAAGCTTTAAAACCGTTACAGATCGCGGAGGAAGCCTATTTTCGGAAATCAAATTTGAAAAATAAAATAGATATCTTACCAGGGCCACCACTTAGCTCTCTTTGGCATAATCTTGAAAACATCGACCCTTCAGACTTACCCATCATCTTGAAAATTGTTAAAATGAGGGTTGCCTTGTGCAAGTTCAAATAAAAGAATTCAATTTTAAAGTAGCCTGCATTTTAACCATACCGCTATCATGCCCTGAGATAGTAAGATTGCATGTATGATGGTGTAAAAGCAAAATATATACTGAATATGTTTGAAATTCAAAATTAATAAGTTCGAAGTTTTTTAAAATTTCAAAAGTTTTGCTTTCTCAGCACAGCAGGATGAATAACTCAGGATGAATAAGACCTTTAATACTTGAACTTCTTTGCGTTACTTATAGCAGTACATTCATCGATGATCACAATACTAATTGAAACTTTAAAACTGCTTCCCCCCAAGGAAAGGAAAAAAGATAAAATAAGAAACTGGAGCGGGCACTTCCCTCGTCATTGTAATAATAAAAAATTAATATATTTCCCTATCTAATTATCTAGTCTACGCTTCATATCGCCACAATTTCACCGTTTTATCTTTCGTACTACCTGCCGATCCAATTATCGGTTCTAAAGAATTCGTATCTACAGATAACACCGCGTCGCAGTGACCATCACCAGGTGAATCAGGTCCCGGCCGCCCTCGTAAAATCCCTGCTATGGTTCTTTGATTAAGATCCCATAAAAACACATGATGATCCTCAGAACCACACACTACATACTTAGTCCCCGTAGGTTCGTTCACCATAAACGCCGCTTGCAAAATATGGCGAGAATTACGATGACCTACGTACGTCTTCTTTACTGAGACGGGCGGTAAAAACCCAGTGCCACAGCTTTTGGGCTCAAAATCCCACAGCTGTAGCCTTCCTGCCATGGTTCCTAGCAGCAAAAATTTATTATTAGGTGTGAATTTGCAGAATGTTACCGGCAAACATGGATTTTCTGCAGCGTCGGGGATAATACTACGTCCACATTCACCACTATGGGACAGCCACACCCGGCAAATTCCGTCTTTAGAAGCAGATGCGAGCATCGGTTTTGAGAGGTCAGCTGAGAAATCTAGACAGAGTATTGGATCTGAATGCGCAGGAATCACTCGAATTAATTTGCCTGTATGCATACACCATAATCTAATCGTTTCATCGAAGCCAGCTGAGGCAAGAATGTCCCCAGGGGCTGAAAAGGAGCACGACATGACAAAGTTTGTATGTCCTTCAAGTTTTCGTACACATTGCTGGGTACGGACATCCCAAATTCGTAGAGTGCGATCATCACTGGCTGTAGCAACGGTATTGCCATCCCAGCTCCATACCACGTCGTTAATTCCTTTTTTATGGCCTCGGAGAGTGTGGATGCAGCGCCCTTCTTTGACATCCCAAATTTTGGCGGTGCCATCAGCACTGCCACTGGCAGCGAGGAGACCGTCTCGTTGGAATTTGATGGATGTGACTGCTCCTTTGTGGCCTTCCAATGTGTGCATTACTTTATAGTTTGATGCTGTTGGGACGTCTGGTCTTGGCTCGTAGTAATTGTATTTTGGAACGTCGGGTGGCCCTGAGTTTGGCCGGCCTGGTTCAGCAGCAAGACCGCTATCTTCGCCATTTGCAGGCCTGCTGCCTGCTGCCATAATTATTTTTATTGTATTTGTAACTAGCCAGGGGCTTGAGAAATCGACCGCAAAGTGAGACTCTAAGCTGTTGTTCCAAAACTGATCTAATAATTTAAAAAAACAAACGGCTAGCTCTCACAAGGAAACAAAGCTCATCATCTATTGCCCCTTTTCGAATTGAATTTCAAATACGCAGGAGTTGCAGCGAGATCCTTCAATTTGAACCTATTTCAAAAATCCAGCCTGTGATTTCTGAGGCAACTTACTTGTATTTTGCCTCGCCTGCATTTATTTCAACCTTATTAACAACTTTATTAAATTTCAGTCAACTTCATAAAGCTCAAAGGGAAGAGTCTGGGCTGATAGAGACAGACTTGCAAAACCAGATCAAAATCAAAGTCAATGATCATACCTTTTCTATAAACCTAGCCATGGACGATCAAGATGAGGACAACTGCACTGCCACCAACCTCAGTACTGACGACAATGTTGAGCTGCGTGGTATCGTCAGCAAAGTCGTCACAACTGCTGCTGGTGATGCTCTCATCCTCTTCCCCCGCTTTCAAAAATTGGTAAGAGACCACAACACTAGTAAATATCTATCTATCCTTCTAGAATACACTCAGGGAGTAATCATCGCCTACTTACTGTCTATTTTCATTCCTATACTGAGCTTATAGATCACTCATTATCAAGAACAACCTCAGTTACTCGATCCCGTCCTAGAACCACTCGTTCGGCCCTTAGCTGCTTTAATCCTTCAAATATCACACCCCATAGAGTCATTTAGCACAGATGTAGAACGTCAAACCCGTGTATATGCTATCTCTCGATATATATGGCAGATTGCATCGGTGCGTGGGTACAAAACAGTGCTCAAATTCTTGCCTAACGAGGTAACAGCGGTTGAGCCCTCGGTGGCATTGCTGGCTTTTCTTGTCTCTGAACAACAGCGAGCACGTGGGACAGGCGATGAAGGTATGAAGAATTGGGAAGCGCAGTATGTAATGCTTATGTGGCTTTCTTTACTTGCGATGATTCCCTTTGATTTAGCGATTATCGACTCTTCTCTTGGAAGCCAACACCCTTCCTTTTCAGTTTCTGCCACCGCGGACACAGGCACAGGCACGCCTCCTGCTGATAAGAAATCAGCAACCGGAATCCCCCCTTTAGCAGCAAATATTATGACGCTCTGTCGTGGATTCTTATCTTCCCCTGGAGCGACGCGTGAAATGGCTGCTGTGCTCGCTGGCAGGATGGTGACCAGACCTGATATGCACGCTGCGCTTTCTGAATTTGTCACATGGGGGGTGGCAGCTATGAAAGCAGCTCTTAATCCTAATAGTAGTAGTACTAGCAACAATAGTACACATCCTGCCGTAGAAAAGTCAAACTATGATTCTTCAAAGAGTATATTTCTATTGCCTGGGGTCACCCTAGCCTTTGCTACTATCTTCAAACTAGGTAGAAGGGACACGTTGGTGTCCGTGGCTCTAGAGGTGCTGCCAGCGGCAGTGGAATTATTAAGCTCAAATGCGGCATCAACCAACGCTTTAGTCAGAAAACTTGCTGTGAAATTGGTACAACGAGCTGGAGTAGCATTTTTACCGCAAAGAGTAGCGCCATGGAGGTATCAACACGTCAATAGGACAACCATAGTGGGAGTCTCAAAAAATTCCACCGGCAGCGGCAATGTAGAAATTAAAAATGCGAATACTTCAGCGGAAGTAGCAGCAGCAGCAGCTTCCACACCAAGCAATGGAATAGCATCGCTGTCTATTGCCAATACCTCAGTAGTAGATAATTATGAAGAAGAGGAAGAAGAAGAACATGAGGATGCTCTCTGGGCTGCAGATGAACACCAAGCAGAAGCTGTCGAGACTGCAATCGAATCCATGCTGAGCGCGCTAGGTGATCGTGACACCGTCGTCCGTTGGTCAGCTGCTAAAGGGCTAGGTAGATTGACTGGTCGTCTTCCTCGTGAACTCGGGGATGAGGTCGTTGCTTCAGTTCTTAATTCTTTTATATCTCCTGTAGCCAGCGACTCGGTGTGGCATGGCGGGTGCTTGGCACTTGCAGAGTTGACGCGTAGAGGGTTATTACTCCCTGCCCGGTTAACGGAAGCAGTCCCATTGGTGGTAAAGGCGTTAGAATATGATGTACGACGAGGGCATTGCAGTGTAGGAGCTCACGTTCGAGATGCAGCGGCGTATGTCTGCTGGGCGGTGGCTCGAGCATATAGTAGGGATACCCTAGGTACCACAGTTGGTACTTTGGCACCGGCCTTAATCACCGTAGCATGTTTTGATCGTGAAGTTAATTGTCGGCGTGCTGCTGCAGCTGCGTTTCAAGAATGTGTAGGGAGGCTAGGAGCCTTCCCTCATGGCATAGCTATCTTAACTGCAGCTGATTATTTTACTGTCAGTGTACGGACAGCAGCCTATCTCACTGTAGCGCCCTATGTTGCTTCCTTTCCTGGGTATTTTGAACCACTAGCATGGCATTTATTGAAAATTAAAGTACATCATTGGGAGAAAGCGCTACGGGAGCTCGCTGCAAAGGCACTTGCTGCTTTGGTGCCATTGCATCGATCTTTCTTTTTAGAGCAGGCAATCCCCTATTTATTGCCGAACTGTTTAAGTCCTGTGTTGGAGACGAGGCATGGTGCGGTTGCTGCAGTCGCTGAGCTTCTCCCTGCATTAGCTAATATAACCACAGTTGATGGTGCAGCAGGAGCAGCAGCAGCAATGCCTGATGCAAATGTGCTGCCAGAGGCGCTTGCTGACCAAGTAGCCGAAATTCTTCCACAAATAGAGAAATTAAAGCTCAGTAGAGGCAAAGGTGGCGAGATTATGCGCTCTGCTGTGTGTAGACTCATTGAAACAACGTCTTCTACTGGGCTGGAGCTTTCTTCTTTACAATTAGAAAGTTTATATACTTCTGCATGTGAAAATTTGCACCACCCGTCTGCAGATATTCAACAAGCAGCTGCCGTCGCTCTTTCTGCTTTTACAAACCACTACATGAATATTACCACGGAAGAAGAAAATAAAAGCGGTTTTTATAGCCCTACAGAGCCTATGGTTGACCATTTGTTGCGTGAATTGCTACCAGGCACTCATAGTGTCTCTGCTCGGCGAGGTGCTGCATTAGCTCTTGGCCAACTTCCTGGATGGCTATTGCATTCAAAGCATGCTCAAATACTTGAAGGTTTGTCTAAAGCTATTAAAATCGAATTAAATCCTGATTTAAGGGATATAGAGACCAGGGTCAACGCAGTCAAAGCTTTGCCTCGAATTGTCGAGGCGACTGCAACAATTTCTGTCAACAAAACTGCCTCGAACTTCGTTTTTGGGCCTACTTTACTAGAGAATAGTGTTCTAATACCCATTTTAGGTGCTTTAGAGGACTATACGTCGGATAATCGAGGTGATGTAGGGAGCTGGGTGCGTGAAGCTGCTATGAGCGCTATGCACGAGGTGCTTGTCACCCTAGGCTCAGATCATATCGCAGAGCATGGGGCGATAAAGCTATTGGCGCAAAAATCTCTCTCTCAGTGTGTTAGACAAGCATCAGAACGTATTGCACGAGTTAGGGAAACTGCTGGAAGCTTGCTACAAAAACTCACCCCTCTGATCGCTTCTGCTGGCATACCTGCTGCACAACAGGTATCTTCCGCTCTTTCTGGGCTTTCTTCCGAAGATTTCGCAACGGGACAGGCACTGCCGTCTTTAGCAACGTTGGTTTCAGTCCCAGAATTGAGGCAAGATATTCTGGTTGGCCTTGCCTTTAGCATTGGGGGTCTGGACGCACAGCTGGCGGAGGCGGCCAGTGAAGCTTTGGTCGATGCTATTGCAGCTCTGGATACGAGTAGTGACATTCTGAAGGCTTTAGGTGATGATTTTGTAGCTATTTGGTCTCGCAATGTTCAATCAAGTCGTTTAGCATTACCTCTACTAACCACAGCAGAGCTTCTTCTAAATAGAACCGACCTGGCGGTGGAGTTGAGGCCACCTAGTTCTCAATTTACTAATAAGGTTCTTCAGCTTACCTTGGCCGAAATCTCAGAGTGTAAAGACGTGCCTCGATTGCATGCTGCAGCAGGGACCCTCTGTGCACTGGCTGCTGCTGCCTCTTCTTGTCCATCTGGAAGCCGTGTCGGTGGCAGGAGTGAAAGTTTCCTAGTTCAGAGAGAAGCTTTAGCTGGGGCTCTAGGCTTACTGGGCAATAGGTACCCAAAAGTACGAAGATATACTGCTGAACAGCTATATACCACATTGCTAGCCTGGGATATAGACGAAACTGAAGAAGAAAAAGAAGACAATGACGCGCAAGATGGAGTTGTTGTTGATGTTGATGCTGCAATGGAGCTTCTGAGTGACACCGCCTGGGATGGATCTGCTGAGATAGTGCGCCCTGCAAGGATTGCATTGTACAAATGCCTAGGAATGGAACCGTCAGCGCCTTCTTCAGCTCCTTCTTTGGAGAACACCACCACCACAGCCCTGAACGGTAATAGCAAAGGAGCAGTGACCAACGGAAATTCAGTGCGAGAAGATGAGAATGCCAACTATGCTACATTGATTCATAATATAGAACGTGGTTTATGAACTCTGATATGCCACTATTACATTATTGTAAGAATTTAATATTTGACCACCTCGATCGAGACTCGCATTTTTATTATTACTGTCCAGAATCATTCTCATCTCAGATTCACTCGATCGAGTGAGAATGAAGTCGCGAAAATATCTGACAAATATCTTGCTTAAAATCGCTGATAAAGCCTGCAGAAAGTTACAAATGACAATCATCATATACCATACATCATCATAAAGCTGATAAGGGTCGGTTTGAGCACTTGAACTTATTTTTAATCAACGCACATCGAAATTCAATTCCGTTGATTGCAATGAGACAGTTTGAAGGTGCACTCGCACGCAGTCAGCCGATGCGGCTACAAACATGTTTGAAACGGTATCAGGGAATTAGTCGCATTGGATTTGCCAACGGGGGTGCTTGTCTAGCCCCTGCCATTTTTCATCCTCTCCCCGCAGCTGGCAATTGGAATATCAACACAGCCAGACTTGACCTACCAGTAGCAGCTGAACCTGTAATTGCAGCTTCCCGCTCTTCCAGTGCAACTCCTGGTGCTGTAAAGACCCCAGCTGTGAAGCCAACAACCACCTACTGGCCTTGTAAAGATGGTCAGCTTGTCCGTGTTGTGCAGACGAGCGGTGCTAATGAAACTCATACTCTGGAAATTACTGTAGAAAGATTACAAGAAAACCAAGAAGCTCGGCTCTTATGGTAATTAAACACGAATCTAATTTATGTTCTGTCTTCATTATTTGACTCTTATCTAAATCTAGATTTTCTTCCTTGCATCAATTGATTTCTCATTTCCGTCAAATTTTGTTTTTTCTTGCATTAATCAACAGGGGTGTCTATCGTAGTTCTCCTCACGCATGGCAGCATCCAGACTCTATCAACATCCCAGGCAGTCAAATTGACGAAGCTTCTGGTGCCATGATGTCTCCCATGACACAGACGTCCAGTACAACCCAATCCATTAAAATTGAAGTACCTGCAGGACTCTCGCCCGTCACATTCGCTTTCTTAATTTCCCTCACACCTGATACTACCTCCCAACAGAAGACCCCTTCCTCTGGTAAGAAATTGAAGCGTAGGTTTGCTGTGCCTTTAGAAGGAAGGCATTTTTCGGCTTTACTTGGAGCTCAGCCCGGTGTCCCCACACCTCTTGGACCTTCCACCCCTCCTTTCTCAGCTGCTGCTTCTAAAAAGGGTGGATCTAAGAAGACCAAGATAGGAGATACTACCGCAGTTAACTTCGCTGTTCGTTCTAGAGGGGGCACATCAGTTGCTCTCGTTTTGGTGCAGCCACCTGCAACCAAGGACGAGAATTCCGAATGGACTTGTGTGGAGTTGGCATTAGATCCTATATTAAACCGTACAGGTGACACGTGGCATATCACTCTCCCCAGCTTACGTAATGTAGAGAAGCTGTGCTATGGCTGGAGAGTCGATGGAGATGTCTCCTGGGAGTCGGGATATAGAATTTCTCCAGAAGTTGTTTTAGTGGATCCAGAAGCTCCTGCATTGGTCCATCTACCCCAAAATTGTGCTCCTCCTCCTTTACCTTTACCTACTGTGGAGCTGTCAGATGGGTCACGTGTGCTGGTTGCTAGTGCAGTAAGCTGCAAATTCGACAAGAGCAGTAGTGAAAAAGAAGGAAGGAGCGCCCCGTTGTATCGACCTCTTGAAAAAATGCGTGTGTTGGAAATTGATTGTGAAAAAATTTGCTCAAGGAGGGAAAGTGAAACACCCGGTACGTTCGTGGGTGTTACTGAGCGGTTAGACCATATTCGTGCAGTTGGAGCAAATACTGTCATCTTGGCGCCATGCCACGCACGGCGAAAGGAGCCGGGTCCCATTCACACCACGCCGCTCTCTCTTTTATAGCTCCTGATCCTGCGTTAAGTACTGATCCTACCAACCCTGGTGCTGCGCATGCTGAATTCCGTGAAATGGTCCATGCTTTGCACGCCGCTGGTGTCCGAGGTCATCCCCTCCTTAGATCTCACTTTCACTGCTGATGGTGTTGATTCGCACCCTACTGGGGTATCTCTCCGTGGTTTAGATAATGCTGCATATTTCAGACCTAATGGTGTAGTCAATTGCGGTCATCCCGCATTTCAATCTCTTATCCACCGTGCTACCAGGGTACTGGGCATTGCAGTTTGGAGTCGATGGATTCTGTTTCCTTAACGCTGAAAACATGGCTCAAGATGCTGAAGGATTGGTTATGGATGCTCCTTCTTTACCTGAAGCCCTTTGCCAAGACCCTATATTATCCGGCCTCAAGTTGATCGCAGCCCCGTCTCACGAGACATCACTTCTCCCACGTGGCGACGCACGTGGGTTCCCTCATTGGGGTATCTGGCAGCAACGCAACTCTGCATTTACACGTGATGTGACTGCTTTACTTGCAGAGGTGTTCGCACACAGCATTGGACGGTGTTGCTGCGAGGTTAACGGGGAGCTCTGATATGTTCGGTGCTGGGTGGAGTTTTGGAGATGAATTTTCCCCTTTACCTGGAAATTTAGCTGCAGAACGTCGTCCGAGCTTTAGTTTCAACGCTGCAGCAATGCAAAATGGTCCCTTCTGTTACCCACCTGGCAAGTGAGGCTGCGGGTGCAGCTGGTGCAGCGGTAATGGCTTCAGGAGGGGGGTCCATGCCCACCGCAACTACTATCGCGAAAGCAATGCTGTTAGCAACGTTGCTTGCGCAAGGAGTCCCTGTCATCAACCATGAAGATGTTGCTGATCTTGAAATGGCTCGTTTTGTTGGTGTTGTCTCCAGATTAAGAAGAAAGTTAGCCCCATTTACTCTTACCACCGAAATTTGACTCTCCCAGGGATTTGACTTGGCACGGTGCGACCGCTACGAATGAGCCTGAGTGGGTGGGAGCCGCCGCTGTTTCCGGCGGAGAAGGAGGAGAAGGTGGTGAGTATGGTCCGTATCATGCCCCTCATTGCTCTAGCTACCTTGGCTTCTCTGTCCGGCACCCCGACGGGAGCGCAGTCTATGTAGGTTTTAATCCTCACCCAATGACGGTGACCGCCACATTGCCTGCTGCACCTGCTGGACATACGTGGTTGAGAGCTGTGGATACAAGTCTGGAAGCCCCACAAGATGCAGCGATGGAAAATTTAGAAGAAGTTGAAGGTGAAGGGTATTTGGTCAGTGGAAAAGCAGCGATTGTGTTGGTTGCTGCGGTGATTGAGCATCTTAAATGACACGAATATTACCGAAAATAATAATTATACCAAAATAAATTGATTTGATTTGAAATGAATTTAAAAAATTGAATGGGGTGCTTTCTCTCCTATTTTTATGAATGGCGTTGATTTTTTTCTTCTGTTATGACCCTCGCTTTGGTGTCTTTTCTGTATCTTACTTTTATATTATGCCGACATTTTCAATTATTTTTGCCTTTGATTTGTCTGATTCTATACGTGCCTAATGTCTCAACTATTTTTAAGGCGGGAAAACCTTCCCTCGAGCCGGTCAATGGTGAACCTCATCGCAGCTGATGAAAGCTTTTGCAGACAGAAAAATAAGATGAAAATGTTACATATATGGCACTGATAAGAATATCACATAAAACATAAAAAGCAATCAGAATAGTACATGCGTGTAGTGTACATGAAGGAAGCCAGACGACTGAGCATCTCCTCTCATACGAGACCACTCGAGGAGGAAAATGCATTTGTTAAGGAGGAAGGCTTTGTCAAAGTTTCCTTTGTTGTTGTTCGGAACTGTGCAGGGTGTGTCTTAATGTGCGCTGGTACCACCTGATTCTGCTGCTACTTTTGCGCTACGATCAGCGCAGCAAGTACAGCCCATTGGGCACTGGCAACCTTCAGGGCACCTATAAAAAAAATGGGAGAAGGACCGCGGTAACAATTATTCATGCTGCAACCTTAAACCCCACTAAATGTGCCTTGGACCGCGATTTGCGAGTTCCTGACTTCATTTTGTGTCTTTAACTTACGTGCATCCACCAGCAGCGTTACAATTTGCACATGCTTGTCCGGTGGGAGAAGGGCAGCACCCACAAGATTCTTTGTTGCATGCACATTTCTCGCCACAGCTGCAGCCGTTTTTACATGCAGGGCACGTCATTCTTTGTTTTTTGTCTTAATGGAGAAATAAAAGAAAAAACAAGGTGAAATAAATGTAAAAATTTCGCTTTTCTCCGCAGCCGCGCGCAGCCTGCCAAACGAAGCATGCCATGCTTTCTTCCCCAACTCCCCCAATGCCCTTGCCCTCGCTCCCTCACACTTGCCGGATTGTAGCAAGAGTCGAGGGGGTAGGCAGAGGATAATCAGGTTTCTGCTTTGTTATTACAGTATCAGTACATAAAGTTTCTACTGGATGAAGAACCCGGCATTATCAACCACAAAACAATTGCTATGAAAACAACAACACCCGCCATCGAGGACAAACTAACGGCTCCAGTATTTTGACTATCTTGCCCCGCCACTGGTGCTGCTGCTGCTAAATTTCTACTACTATTATTCCCACAGTGATCTACATACACCAAAATATACTGAATTTTAATTAAATCCGGTCTATCAATCACTAAATAATGCTCTGGCGGCGGATCGCCGTTCTTGTTCGAAACGAGTTCTGTCTTGTCAATTTGGGCGTTTTCTTTAACCCCACAGACCAAAACACACCGCAGCCTGGTTCCTTCAGGAGCTAAAGTACTTCCCTTCCACCTTTCGGCGCCGCTACAAAAGGAATATGCCACAGGAAGCTCAGTAGTAAGGTAGATTCCTTCACCAAAGGTCTTCCCATTCCTTTCGAGCTTGGTGTTGGAAGCTGGAACGAGACCAGATCTCAGAATGCTGTGCAAACATTCAAAGGAAGTGCCATGGAAGGCTGTTACTGTGCGTTGTTGGGCGGCATCGTTACCTTCAAAACCGCCATTCAGAGCACTGTTCGTGTCCGCAACATTGGGTTGAGCGTTGAGGGCAAGTTTGAAAACGGCCTCGGGAAGCAACGAAGGGTTGCTCGCGTGAGAACCAGTCAAGCGAGCACAGGGTACCTCATGGAGAAACGTAAGTAAAGAAATGGGTTGGAAAGCGGAAGCTTTTCGACGTGGGTGGCTTGCTAGAGTCCATTCTAAAAGGGCCCGATGTTGACAAGTTAAATTTAAATTTTCTTTGGAGGCGGTTGAGAGTTCATGCAAAGAAGGGAGGGTATCTAGACATTGTTGTAAGGCAGAGTAATCACGGGAGTTGTTTGAAAGCTGGAAACATTTAGGAAATGGGACACACACTGCAAGTTGTAGTTTGGAGAGCAAAATTGAGAGAGAGAGATGCTTTGGTGACGGACGGGTACATTGGACTGGGATTGGATTCGAGAAAAATTAATGCGCTAGAACACCTAACATTTTTCCCGGTGCATTGTTGGTTCTTTAATACTCACCAGTCGCTCTTCTATAGCTGAGAGAAGCAGCAGCCAGACAATTTAAAAGCAGATCACTTCCCTGGGCATAGAATCTAATTATCTCCTGCCACTGGCCATCTGTCTCACTCTCGGGCATAACGGCATATACAGACACACGTCATAATACATATGGAAAGAAATTAAATGATCAACTGGCAATTTCTAGAATGGGGACCTTTCTCGTGGGTTGACTGCGGTTGCTCGGTGGGTACTCCCCATCCTCTTTAGATAGCAATCTAGACGTATCGGCTGCATTGTTCAATTACTTATATTATTATTTTTTAATTAAGCCCTTGCGGCCCTATTTAGACGACCATGCAGAATTTACAACTTAAAATTTCCAGGCTCAGGCTGCCAAACAAGGGTAAGATCAGCTGTTAAAGTTGGCTGCTATTGCAACATCTGGAGATTGCCTAACATAAAAATGCGTATAGGCAACGCTACACTACCGCAACCCTCCAATCTTGCCAACCAATCGAAGTTGGGGTTGCAGCTGTCGAGCCTTCTCTCAATTATATGCTTGATCATGGTCGTTTCCAAGCTATGGATAGTGTATACAATACGATCTCATAAAAAATCTATCAGATCTCGTCCCTACTATCGTTTCAATTCCTCTAACCAAACCATCACTTCCGCTTTTTCAAAAAAAAATGCAGCCTCTGTGACCTTGCGCTCCGCCACCCGCGCTCCTATCTCCCGCGTCATCCGCTCTGGTATGCCCATTGACCGTCCTTCCGGTGGTGGTGCTCGCTTCCCCGTTCCGTCTGCCGATACCAATGCCTCTGACGCCGCTCCCACCATCCAGCCTGTTGTTATCTCTGGCGAGGTGTCTGTCTCTTCTGTTATCGCCCCTGCTGCTATTTACCAACGTGCTGCTGCTATGGGTGCATACAAGGCTGCGTTACCTTGGTGGAAGATCATCCTTCTTGGCGCTCTTGCTGGATGCTATGTGTCTCTTGGAGGGGCACTTTTGTTGACAGTGGCACCCAACTGCCCTGGCCTTGCCCAGTCAAACCCTGGTCTTCAGAAGTACCTCATGGGTGCTATTGGATTCCCTTATGCATTGCTGATTATCTTAACCTGCGGTGCTGAGCTTTTCACTGGAAACACCGCTCTCGTTACTGCTGCAGTCTATGAAGGAAAAGCTGATTTAAAAAGCCTCGCCAAAAACTGGATTTGCTCTTATGCAGGAAACATTATTGGTTGTGCTTTAGGTCTCTTCCTATTTGCCAACACCGGTCTCTTACCTCAACTCAAGACTGGTGCTGAAATGCTTGCTGTCTACAAAGTCGCCTACCCCATTAAGGAGACCTTCTTCAAGGCTGTTGCTGCCAATTGGTTTGTCTGCTTGGCTGTTTGGCAGGCGCTCGCCGCAAACAGTTTTGGAGGTAAATTCATTGCCTGCCTTGGCCCTGTCTCTGCATTCGTGTGCATTGGTCTTGAACATTGCATTGCCAATATGTTCTTTGTGCCTCTTGGTATCGTGGTTGGTGCGAATGTGACTATGTGGCAGTTTGTTGCTAAGAACTTATTGATTGTAACAGCTGGTAACATTTTTGCTGGCGTTGTGCTTGTAGCGACCATGTATTCTTTGATCTATGGCAAGCTTGGAGAGAGAATTACCGGAAAGACTGCGTAGATAACACATGCAGATCCTATTGAGATGATGGGTCCTAATTTTCAGACTTATATTGTGCTTTTTATTTTTTATCGTTAGAAAATTTTAGACCTGTTCCCGTCAGAAAAGAGAGACTAGTCTAGATAGAAGAGAGGGGTAAAAAAAAAATGAAAGGAATATATAATTTGGTTTAAAGGTAATAACGACGTCTTCATATATCATTCAAGTCAAGAAATTAAATATCCATAAGGTTATAAATAACGAATCTAAACATCGGAAAGAAAAAAAAATCCAACTCTATACCGCTGCCCCAAATCGTTTACTTAACGAGGTAAATGGAGAAGCCCCTGTCTTTTTCGCTGATGCAGGCGCACTTCCTGCAGCACTACCACTTGCGCTATTCATAACCATGTCCTGTACATTTGTCTTTGCTGCTTCAAATCCTTTATTAAGCCCTCTGGCAGCACTGGAAACGACTTTTGAAAGTGGATTTTTCTTCTTTTTTGCCTTTAATTTCGCCTTTAACGACGCAATTTCACGCAAGAACGCATCTTCAAACTTGTTATATTCATGTTCTTTTTCACTCAACGTAATTTGAAGGGCAGAAACACGCATATACATGGCATTTTGGTTCTCCAATAACTGTGCAGTCGCTTCGGCGCTCAGCTGTGCCGTCTGTAGAGCGCCAACTTCAGATTTTAATTTGGAAGCTGCGCCTGCATCATCAGCGAGCTCAGTTCCAAGGCGAGCAAGCTCAGCTTGTAATAATCTTTTTGCCTCCTCATATACAGCAGCCTCGCTCGTACCATTCTCAGCAGTACCAGTGCCAGATTGTCGAGCTGTTATTAATTTATCTAATACAGACGCCAGTGCAGCAGAGGTCATTCCAGCATCCTTTAAACTAGTACTGGCATCACCACGACGGAAACGAAGACCACGTGAAAGGTCCTCATCATCTTCATCATCGCTTACTTCCAAATCACTTGAAGAGCCATCATCACTGCCGCCGACTTGAACTGCACCGCTTGGGGTGATCTGTCCGTGACGGAGAGGAGAGAGAGCAGCGAGTTCACTTTCGAGTTCATCAATCTTTTGTTTAAGTACAGCGACCTCGACTTTTGAAGCGACCAGCTCATGAAGATGGTCGGCATCTGCCTTCAAACTGGTAGCAACAGGGACATCACCGCCATCACCATCATTAGCCCGGTTAGCTACTGCAGTGGCACCTGCTATGGGCTCCACTGATGCAGCAGCAGCAATAGTAGCAGCAGCAGCCGCGGTTCTTATAGCTGAAGGGGTACGAAGCTGAGCTGGTGCCTCTCTCTCTTCATCTTCTGTAAGACGAACAGGAGTACTAGCAGCCTTTTGGGCGGCAGCTGCTTCTTCACGCGCACCTTCAAGTGCAGTTTGAAGAGCTTCTAACGCAGCTGAAGCAGACTCGACTTCAGCAATTTTTCCAGCGAGCTGAGTCGCCTGTTCTGCCGCATCAATTTCCTGTTTTTTAAGTGTGGACTCGAGATCTGCTACGAGTAGTTCTTTATCACGGAGCTGAATTTCAAGGTCATTCTGAGCCTGCTGCGCTTCTTTTGCAGCAGCAGCAGCAGCAGCAGCTGCTTCGATGGCAGTTGCACGCTCAGAGTGTTCTTTATTAGTTACAGCTAACGTCGCAGCAGCGGCTGCAGCTTCAGCTATTTTAATTTTCTCCTTCATTTCGCTATATTGGCTACTAGTAGCTTCCAGCTGGCTTCTTGCTGCTTCCAGTTCAGTCAACGCTGCTGTGGATGCTTTGTTACTAGCTGTAGTCACCTCTTTGACCTTGTCTTCTAGAGTGATGACATCCTTCTTTGCAGTTTCTAGCTCTGTAGCCATATTCTCTCTAGTAAGTTCTGCTGCAGCGACGAGGGCAGTGAGCCTTGCCACTTCCGCCGACGCTTCTTCCAACCGACTGACGCCTGCTTCGGCATCTAGTTGACGGCGTTGATCTACTTCTTTTAAAGCTGCTAAAGCTTTATGAATGCCTTCAACTTCTTGTTCTTTAGAAGCTAAAGTTGATTGCATCTCAGTCACCCTTAGAGCTGCTGCTGCGGCAGCAGCCTCTGCTACATGCTTTGCTGCTACTGCCTCTTCTTTTGCTGTCACAGCTTGAGCTTCTCCTTGAGCTGCATTTTCTGCTAATTTTTGGGCTTGGGTTGCAAGAAGTTTCGCTTCTGCTGCTGCCAGATTTGCTGCGTCTCGCTCCGCAGCAACAGCTGCGACACTCGTCGCAGAGGCGGCTTCCTGAGCTGCAGCAGCTGCTGCAGCAGCTTCCGCCTGCTCTTTTGGCCCAGGAGCAGGTTCATTAAATTCTATAGTGTAATTATATTCCCCTATCTCCTGTGCCAGCCGTGCTTTTGCATTATGAGCCTCTAATTTTTCATGCAACGCTCTTGCCAAAGAGGCATTTTTCAAATTCTCTAGAGCTGCGATATCTGCATCTTTCGCAGCTAATGCTGCCCTAAGCTCCTTTATCTGACCACGAAGCTCATCTACAATACCAGAAGCGGTTTTTAGTTCTTCGGAAACGTCTTCTCCAGTGATAATTGTATCCACGGCCATGTCAACAGCATTAAGTACACGGTGTCTCAGTAATTTTGCAAGTTGAAGCTCACGCTGCGCCGCTTGTAACCTTTCTTTTAATGCATCTGCCTCATCTTCACGCAATCGTAGTTCTTCTGCATGCTTAAGATGTGAAATATAGCTACCTTCTTTCATTCGTGCTGCTTCTGCCAATCGGGCTTTTTCCGCAAGTGCCATTGCCGCTGCTGCATCAGCCTTGGCTTCTGCAGCAATACGCTCCGCGTCCATAATAGCAGTTTGCGCTGCAGTAACTTCTGCTTGCATCTTCGCCATCATTTCTTGTTGTTTTTCAAATTGAGCCGTTCTTGTCGTGAGCTCAGCCTTCACTTCAGATGCTTCTGTTTCTACCATTAAACCAAGTCGTTCAGAGCCACCTAGCTTTGCATGCGCTTCTGTTAATTGTCGTCGAAGGTCGCGAATCTTATTTTGATCGTCTTTACGAGATGCATTCGCCTCTTTAGCTGCAGCAATTTCCGCCTCCACTTGAATTAAAGCTTTATCTTTCGCCATTATAACATTATTAGCACCTTTACACTCTTCTTTGAGTCGCATGATTTCTTTACGCTGGGATGCAAGCTGGTTGTGTAGACGCACGACGTCCTCCATGCTATTCCCGCCACCCTCACCACCGGTACCTGCCAAGACAAGTTGATTTAGTCTATCTGCATCGGCGTTAGCTGCATCGAGCTCAGATTGAAGACGTTTACGTTCTTTTTCGTGTTTAAGTGCTTCTCGGCGCGAAGAAGCGAGCTGGCCTTCCGCTTGTAGTGCCTGTTCTTCAGCGGCGGTACTGCGGTACTCCAAGGCTTCTATGGCTGCATCTTTAGATGCGATTTGGCTCAATAAAGTGCGTACTTCTTTTGCAAGGTCATTTTTTTCTAGATCGACGCTGCGAAGTTGGCTACGGAGCTTGTTGAGCTCAACGTCAAAGGCAGGCGACTCTCCTGGTGGACGGGGACCTTTTCTGGCAGAAGTTCCTATTGAAGGAGGAGTCCCTCGAGGCGTGCCATTTGGCGTGCCATAGTGTGTGACACTTGTGCTACTGCGAGGGGTATCCATGGCCTGGCCTGCTGGAAGGAGCAATTAGACACGTTCTCTGTTTTGAGCAAATTAAGAGAGATGGCAAGATTGCAATTGATTAGCAGAAGGTCAAAGGAATTAGATTAAAGCAAGCGCGATCTTCTTAGCTTGTCGTAATAAATGATATACGGCCTGCTTAAACTCACCCTGCAGAGCTTCAAGAGTTGTTGAGAAGATCTGAACTAACCACTTTCGATTTCAGCAAATGTAGGTAAAAGTGTTGGCTTTTGCGTCTTTAACAAGTATAACCGGATTTACTGTCTCAAAAGATATAAGTAGTGGGAGATAAAATGGCTGGAAGAGAGCTTCACAAATGCGCTAAGTCGGAAATCAGAAATACTTCCGATCGGGGGAAATCCAAGATAGTTTTGATAAGCAAGTTCTGAGCCTATTTAACCCCAATTGTATCTTGAAAAACCATAGTTTCAAAACCCAGTTGCCCTATTGCCGCGATGGGGATCCCACTTCTGGGCCTGATGCCAAGTAAAGATGTATCCCTGATCTCACCTTTCTCTTTTGGCCAAGGTCCGTACTACTCTAGAATCTCCGATAATGATGTATCTAAGGCACGGTCGAACCAAAGGCAGCGAATTTCGTCTGCTGGAACACACTCGGTGAGACCAACTCGTGCCAATTCCTCTCCCAGCGTCTTGGCCACCGCCTCCTCCTCCGCCTCCACTGCGCCACCTAATAATAATACTTCTATACGACACCTGCCCGAGGACCTAAGGAACGCAACTGCCGTTGTCAAAGCAGGAGATACAGAGATCTACATTCTAGGAATCTCTCACGTATCCAAAGTCTCTGTTAGCCACATTCAACAGTTAATTGCCACGTTGAAACCCGACCTTGTGGCACTTGAACTTTGTCGGGATCGCACTGGCCTTCTGATCCCTGAAAATTCGCCTCCCCCTCAAAGATTCCATGCTCCATCCGTCACCATTACTGGATACAGCCCTGAAGATAAAAACTGGCCAACACTTCAACAGTTGACAAGTCGTTTAAAAAGTGAAATCCAAGACGACATCAGCGCCTCTGAAATTGAAGATGACGTTATCGAGCTTCTTTCTTCCGGTCTCTTTGGTACTGTACGACCTGTGACGAAGCCATGTGGACCTAATGGTGCTCCTGCGCTTATGCTAGATTCTTCTGAGGACAAGCTTATTATGTCTGCTCCACTGGGGAAAATTGACTTTCTGGTATCGATGAGGAAGCTGCCACCTTTGCAAAAACTTTCTTTTGATATTGATTTTGCGAGCACAAAAACGGTGTTTTCTGAAGATTTCTTAACGAAAATCAAAGAAGAAGCGTTGCAAAGTGGGAAAGTAGATGGTTTAGGTGCCTTGCTCAGGGCACGAGCGGCTTTAATACGGGCTGCAAGCGGGAGCCAAGAAGAAATGAAATTAAAAGAGCTTTCTGTAGCCTTTACTGGCGTAGAAACTGGCACAATAGTAGTTCATATTAGTAGTAATATAATCACTGATAGTGTTACTGGTTTAGAGGGGACAGCAGTTGGCGGTAAAGGAATTGGTATTCAATCATTTACTCGGCAAGCGCCTAAAAAATTGAATAAAACTACTTCTTCTGCTGCTGCTGCTTCTACAAGTACAACTACAAATGCAGGAGCAGGGTTAAAAATTATGTTGAATGATGGCAAGATAATGAGCTCTTCAACTGGGAGAAGTAGCAGCGAAGCTCCTGATGTTGTTAATGCTAACCAGGCTGCCGCTGCTGCTGACATGGCAATCTCAACAACAGCGTTATCAAAAAATTCAAAAAATGTTGAAATTGAGAAATGGACTGATAGCGAGCTTGCTTATGGAATAGAAAATTACTCGTCCCTTCATTCTGGCTCGTCTGGAGGAGGAGGAGGAGGAGGAGGCGGCCTCGCTGCCAGTTTCGCAGCTGCATTGACTCAAGAATACGCCAAGTATCAAGCAGCTGCTGGGCGTGCTGTGGGTATCGGGACAGGCACAGCATGGCAGGCTGCACTTGAATCGGCAGCCAAATGTCACACTCAACACGTCTATTTAGTAGATAGACCAGCAAGTGTCACTGGCCGTCGTCTAGCCCAAGGAATCTGGAAATCGTATTCTCCGTTTTTACTTGGCGCTGTGCCTGCTGCGATTACTGGAGCTATTATCACCAGCTCAGTTGCAGATAGTACTCCACTTACTAGTCTTGCCACTTTTGCTCCTTCAACATTTGCTGTGGTGGTCCCTCTTGCTGCAGCGCTGTGGCCTATTCTCGCTCCTCTTTTAGAAATTCGAAAGTTTTCTAAAATGTCGGCTGCGGAGATCGAAGACATCGTAAAAATTAAAGAACCTCTTCAAAGTAATAAAAGTGACATAGTAGCTTTATATGGAGAAGATGCGTTACTGAAATGGCCTGGAGCGATGGACTCTGTCATCCGCGAAAGAGACGAGTACATGGCAAAAGCTTTGGTAGCTGTAGCGATGAGCAGCACAGCAGGCACAGCAGCGACTGCCTCGAAAGGACTAACTCCTGCATATGTACGACGTACAGAAAATAATAGTGGTAGCGTTCATTATAGGTATGCCATGCCTAAAGGGGACACAGATCCACGAGTCTGTCCTATGGGAGATGGTGAAGGGCGCTTTGTCTTGCCATCATCATCATCATCTTTACCGAGAAAGATGGTTGCGGTTGTGGGGACAGCGCATGTAAGAGGGATGCTAAAAATTTGGCCTAGAATAAGTCAACCTGGGGTTGATCTCAGCCTCTCTGAATTAGTAGAATAAAGTAGATTGCAAGGAAAGAAACTCCATTTTGCAACAGAATTAATATCTAGACCCTGGATTCTTTCCTATTCTCTTTGACTTTCTCTGTATAGCCTGTGGGGGGATGGGCGGCAGCAGGCCCCGCCGCCTCGTCAGTTTTTTGACACCCGTTGTCTTTTAGTCTTTTTGCTGGTTGCTTCTTCGCCCTCATCGCTGAGGGCCGGGATCATTTTCTTGACCAGTGGTAGATTGCGCAAGTTACACCTCTTCTAGGAGATCTTGTGCACCAGAAGTGCTTCTTTTCGCTTGGATACAGCATTTGTTTGTAGCTGGCAGGCTGTACACGGGGATTTAAATCGACACCGGAAATAGAGTGCAAATCAATATTTTCATTCAGTTCAGATTCCGCATCAGCATAAAATTATTTTAATGTTAATATTTTCAACAGCATTGATTTGATGTTGAGCAGACCATTGAATAACAGCCTCACGAGGACTCACTGGCACTGCGCAGAAAAATAATAAGTTAATAATTTTATCTAGGTCACTTGCGGCAGCTGCAGTGGCGAGGTGATTAGTCTCTACAGCTACTGCAATGGGTTTCGGCACGTCTGCTATGAGATCCGGAGCCGCAACACTCCTCTCATTAGTGCGACCTGAGAATTCATCATCAGAATTCCTTCTCATTGTCAACAGCATCAATGAGATCTGGCATTTCATCAGAAGGCCTCTCAGTATCAACATATCACGGCATAGTCAGCATCAATGTCTGCTAAGAGTTCTAAATCAGCAAATGCATTCTTATCAACAGCAATCTTTCGAACAGCGATCAGAAGCCAGAGCCACAACTAAGGACAGAGGCAGGGTTAGAAGGCATGGTTCAGCGGTGAGACGGAAAGTGAGAGTGAAGAAACCAAGGGTCGCAAATCTGTAGCGAGAGCTAAAGCAGAGAAACAAAGGAGCTTTGACAAGATGTATAGGTTAAGTAGATAACTTATCATCACTAAGGCCAACAAAGAGGGTTGTTTTTGGTTAGGGATGTACTTTGGACAATCTAGAGAGCGAGCAGGTTCGCCGCGCTTTAGGTGCCATAATGTAAGACGACCTGTGCTGTGACTAGGACTGAGTAGCTTAGCAGTGTTACAATGATACTTAAAAGATGATAAGACAGTCATCAACGGTCAGGCTTATATAGAGAAAGTCAAAGAGGATAAGAAAGAATCCAGGGTCTAGAAAAAAATTCTGTTAAAATTTTCATTTGCTGGCTTGGGCTGCTTCTATTCAACTTCCTACACTCCAGCTCAACCTTGGATTTGCTTTTCTGACATTGTCACGCCAAAAAAATGCCTGTAACAACAACATTGAGGCCCAATAGAGCCAGTTTACAATCACAAACCAAGTAAAGACACAGTTTGAATAAGTAATAATAATAACATGGTCACCACAAGGTACAAAGCTGCGGTGGAGTCTGGAGAGGCCCCTCCTCAAGCTCGAAAACGCTACACAGAGATCGGATTGGAAGAGTTTGAAGAAGGTAGGTACTTGAGATTGGAATATACTGGGGAATGAAACATTGAAAGAAGAGGAACAGGCTTTTGAAAACCAGTGCTGCTAGTGTAAAGGCAACGCGAGAGCGTCTCCTCTCTCATATAATACTCTCTCCCCTTCCCTTGGACGTTGTTATTGTTCCTATAACAATACATTCTTTCGTTAAATTGCTGCAGAAATGTCTGAACACGATGAAAAATACGGTGAAACCTCCCCCAAACGGGGTAAGAAGGGCAAAAAAGGAGGTGGTGGTGCCGCTGCGGGAGAAAAAAAAAGAGGTCGCCCCTCAAAGAAAATGGGTGGTAGAGAATTACAGCATGAGGAGCATTCTCCTCCTGAAAGCGATGAAGAAGCAAAGAAAATGAGATTGGCTGCTGAAGAGCCTCAGCAGGCCCCCCAGCAGCCCCAGCAGCAGGAGCCTGCACAACAAGAAGAAGGAGAGGAGATGCTGTTGCCTCCTGAACCCCCCCAGTTTGCCGAGGCAGCTGCTCCTCAAGAAGAACAACAGCAGGAACAAGCTGAGCAAGAGCAACAGACTGTTGAGCCTGAGACTCAAGGCATGGAAGAGGGACTAGCAAAATACGTATTTCAAGGAGAAGAAGAACAGCCCACCCAAGCTGAAGAAGGCGGTGCGACGGCACCTCCCTCCGCTGCTGCTGTCATGGAAACCCAGGAAGCGGAAGCACCTGCTGCTGCTGAAGCCCACCCTGTGGAGGAAGAAAAACAACAACAGCAAGAACAAGAGCAGCCCAAAACTGAAGAGCCTCCTGCTACCACCACCACCACCGCCGCCGCTGCTCCCACTGAAGTCGAGGGAACAGTCGAACAAGGCCGTCTCTTATTTTTCTACAGGCCAAAAGTCGGCCTCGAAGAAGCTTCTTCCCTTTCTGAAGTCCAACGTTTCTACATGATATTTGCACCCCAGGCTACTGGCCGTAAACCTCGTCTTGCTGTTCTAGGCAAGAAACGCTTACCTAGGGTCTCCGGCCACGAACGATTCTTCGGTTTTATTGAAGCTGTCGGCGACTCTGTCGAGAGCTTGACGGCAGAACTTGGACCGAAAAGCTACGAAACAAAAACACGTGGAACTCGCCATGTAGCTGCAGCTCGTGCAGTAGGAGAAGCTACGTATGCGATCGTAAATCTTGGGGGATCTGGAGCTGGTGCTGGGAGGACTAATTTGGTGCTGAAATTAATTGTACCGCAGCAGCCGGGCGAGGTACAGGAAGATTTCGCGATTCCTCAAGAAGGCTCGTATGCATTTTCTATTAAGAATCCCAAGAATGAACCCAGCTTTACTCAGCAAGGAGGAGCTGAAGGAGAAGCCGCTGGGGGCAGTGGCGGTACCGGTACTATTGGGCTGGAACAGAAAGCCGAATATACTCCCGAGAAAAAAAAGGAATTTGGGAATTATGCATGGATAGGATGCACTGATCCTTCTCTTTTGGAGTACGAGAGGTGTGAGTTTCTGCTGGTTGGGGTTGGTACTGCTGCTGGTGAGCTGATGGGCGGGGCGGGAAGCGGTAATGAGTGTGCGGAGTCTGATGAGGAATGCTTGCTGCAAGAAATGAAAAAGGAGATTTTTGGAGATGAAAATGAAGACGTAGCGGTGGAGATGCAGCCTGCGGAGACAGGAGAATGGAAATAAATAAAACGACAAAAAAGCGTTGAGGAAATTAATTTTGAAAGGCGGGTGGTTTTGCATGCTGGTTTGTTTGTTGTACTATTGTGTTGTGTTGTCCCATATTATGACTTTTGCGCTTTTGTTCCGTGTTTAGATGCTTTGATATGACGATCCTGTGTAACGAAAATTTGAATCGTTTGATTTCGGAGAATTGTCCCGGAAGTCCTGTCGGCAGAGATTCGAAGCAAGCAAAGAGTTCGCTTCGATATCTTGGCTTGTTGGCGATTTATGACCGCCACCTTACCATTGCCAGCATTTCTATTTAAGTTTAGGACCTTGGTTATTGTCTGAGCCACTGGCACGGTCCCTCCAGGGCCTCTCCTCTAGGCTTTGTAATTTCTGGCAATCAGCATTCACTCTAGCCACGAACCAAAGGTAGGGATGATCCTCTAACCAGTCGAAATTAATATAGCCGATACTAGAGGGCTGCGGTTTTCCGTCATTGGAGCTAGTTTCGAACTTATTTGTCAGCAAAAAGTTGAATTCGGTAATAGTAGGCTACAATGAGTCGTTTCAGGGCGTAACGCACGGGTTCAGGCCAATTACAAGTCCTTCAATATCTAATCAAACAATGCCGTTGGAATTTATCTGACCATTTCCCCTCCTATGCCCTTTGCAGAAGCATCATCGATACTTTTTTGTATCTATTTCCTGATGTTCAACTAAAGCCTCTCTCCCCTTTATAAAAACATTTCTGGTCACACAAATGAACCGTCTCTTCCAAGTTACGGTCTACACAGGCCAGCAGCTCGTGTTAGAAGCTCTCCAACGCTGGCTTCAAAGACCATGCACCGAGCCGGATGTTCAGCGCCAGCGTCGTGCTAGCATAAAAAATCTAATTGTACTTCTCTTGAAAACCGCCGCAACCGGTGTTCTTGCCACTATCTTAGATGCTGCGATTGAATACCGTCGACGTCAACTTCTAGCTGCTGCAGAAGAGGACCCCTTAGCAACAGACGATGGGAGCGGCAGTGGTAGCAGCAGCGGAACCTTGTCTCAATTAGCTTCTTCTGGATTCGGCCTGGGTCCACTTTCTCGTGCCGGTATTGCTGCTTGGAAAACGCGTCTTCTTATAGCTATCGACGAGATGGAACGTCAAGCGCATCAGTATGGTATTGAACCAACAATGCGATTTACACCAGCAACTCCAGGCAAGCTGCTTGAAGACGGTGAAATTGCCACGGCCTTGGCTGTGCCTGAAGGCAAGCTTGAGAGCGCTACAGCTGCTGCCGCAGCTGCAGTTGCTGCTTCTGCAACTGGAGGTAATGATAACGATGATCGCCAGGCTGCATTAGCTGCTACTGTAGAGCAATTGCAACAACTCGCGAAACTTGGCGGCGACGATGCTGAACGCACTTTTGAAGAACGAGTTGATTCTCTACTCGATTCTCTTTTAGGAACAACAAGGACAACAACAAGGACAACAGGAGTTCATACTGCACTTCATACTCCTATTAGCAGCAGATTAAAGGCATCAGCATCGACGCTTAGACTCACAACTAGCTGCAGCGACCTTGCTCTAGACTCCTGCTCTTCCGGAAAATCTCAGTCACCGTCTTCTACTTCAGAAAACGGCGGCAACTGTTCTGATCAGATTTGCCACATTTGCATGGATAGGTCTGTCGGTGTACAAGTCTTAGGATGCCATCATGATTTGTGTTTTCAATGTGCACGTCGCTTGTGTGCTGGACAAGATCATGCTTTACCTCAATGCCCTTTTTGCCGTCAACCGATTAACGGATTCTCTTCTTATACACCTACCCCAATGAGTTCTCCCGCCACTCTTGCAGCACAGGCAGCAACTACTGCCGTCTGAGTGCAAGGGCTTAATTGAAAGCGCGAGAAGTCAGTTGAGCTTATAGAAGAAAGAAAGACAGCATGTAGAAACTAAAAGTAAGCAAGAAAGAATATTATCGACAATAGCGAAGCAATAAATTTTGCAAACTTTGCCTAAAACAGCGAAGAACAAGATGAATGAAGCCGATTGCAACAATGCTCATTAATGTGCTTAATAGATACACATCCCTCGAAGAAAAGAAATAAGTAAAGTAAAGACACATCCCTCATGGTTTTGAAAGTCTCTACCCCTCTCTTTTGCTGCTTTCCTCCTTATCACATCCTCTTTGCCTGGCAGATACTAATTAAACTATAGTTGTACAACGATATTTACATGCCCTCTTTTGAACAAATATACACGAAATATAAATACATGACCTCTCCCTTTTCATTTTATTTTAGAATTGTACCCCCGTCACCTCCTGTCGTGATGGGGTTTTTTTTTTTTTCTCTTTCTTTTTTTGCCTTCCCACTTTTCCTCCCACATCGTTTCCACCGTACTTCATTAGTTTCCCTACGATTAATTTTAGCGCTATCTTAACTGTTTAGCTTACATACCTCTCTCGTGTTTTTAGGTTTTAAGTTTACTACTCTTATCTTTCCTCCGACCGCTGTGCAACAGTTTAAATTAAAAAATAAAAAAAGAACTCCTTGTTTCTGTATACTCACTCAAGCCATCAGCCCTACTTTAATGTAATGTGTCCTAGCGTCAGTTCTTACAGAATAACAAAGTAGCAGGTTGTAGAACAAGAAAGAAAGAAGGTAGAGGAGGTCCGAGGGATAAAGATAGAAAATTACTGAGTCTTAAATGCTTTGGGCACCGGCGGGCGAGCTTGCTGCATTCTACGAGATGGACCCCAGGTAAATACTTGCTTAAAGATGGCACGGAAACACGCTTGGCATAGCATGAAGACAAACAACGCTGAGCCCTCTCTCGGGTCTGCTCCTTCGAGACCACGATGTGTTGCCTTGAGCATGAAATTAGGGGGGAGGAAAGGGAGGCGTACGACGACAACTCCGCTATACATACGGGGGAGGAAGCGCCAAGCGAGGAAAAGGGAGGCCATTACCTGTAAATTAAGTAAAGACAAAGCGGTGAAAAACGATCCAAATTTGGTCGAGTTTTATTTGAAGGAGAAGAAAAGAATACTGAAATCATCAATGCCTAAGACTTACGATAGCTCCGGCCTTCATGTTGACTACAGCCAGCTGCTTGCCGCACTCTTCCTCCCAAGAGGTCAGTTTGGCTTGATTTTTCTTCAATGATTTTGAACTGCTGGCATCACGAGCTACTTCCACCTTTGCCGCTTGTTTCTCTACATTGGCTTTGAGTGCGCGGAACGATGGGGTCCTGTATATTAGAAAATATTGTATGAGCTCTGTTCCCAATGTCAGTGCAAAGGCCAGTCCAATCACGCCAAATAAAGCGCTCGTGTCCACCATCGTAACGTTATTCTCATAGAAGTGCTAATTCTGAATCATTAAAATACAATTTTATGTTGAAAGCTGTGCCAGTAGCTTAGGTTTTACATGAAATGAGAGCTTATGCTCTGCTCTATAATCCGCTGTCTCTGCTGCTTCAAACAAAGTTTGAACCAGCTGTGTAAACTAGTATCTATTTGATGTCCTTTGAAAGATTAAAAGCTAATTGTTACAGGGCGTTTTCGAGGTCATTAAGACCACTAGATTTATATAAATTTTTATTTTACTTTTTGCCACCAACACCGACAGTCTTACCACGGCGGCCAGTAGTCTTGGTGTGCTGGCCACGCACGGTAAGTCCCCAGTAGTGACGGAGACCACGATGGTTCCTGATCTTCTTCAAACGTTCGAGATCATCACGCATCTTGGTATCAAGCTGAGAGGAAGTCAACTGGCTGTATTTGCCGTCCTTGACATCCTTCTGCCTGTTAAGGAAATAATCGGGGATCTTGTAGGCACGGGGGTTGCTAACAATGTTCATGACAGCCTCAAGTTCTTCAGCACTGAGCTCACCGGCACGCTTGGTAAGGTCAACTTCGGCCTTCTTGCAGCAAATGTTAGAGAAGCGGCGACCAATACCCCTGATGGCAGTCAGGGCGTACATGACCTTTTCCTTGCCATCTACGTTAGTATTGAGAATACGTAAAATGTGACTGAAATGATCGGGTTGCATAAGAGACTGCAAATAGAGTAAGAAAGAAAAATGGTCAGTAAACTTGTAAGCAACATTTTAGTCGATTAAACCCCCAAAATGCATGCCAGATGAGACATCAATGCTGCCGAGCCATCGAATTCCACGCAGTAAAGCTTATCAATGTTCAAACAGGGGATTTTTGATGATAAAAAGACGGACAGCGAGAGTAGGCTGAATTTAATCATGTCATCATCTCTTGTATGTGAATCCACATTCTCACTGCCGCTTCATAACATTATCATCGTAGTATCTATAAGACATCCAAAAGATAATACTCTAGCCTTCTCTTCTAAGAAATGCTACCCTTGGCAATTTCAAGCTGAACAGCGACATTTGATGGCTGCCTAACCCAGCCCCGCAAACTACTTACCCCCATGGTTGCTCCTATTTGCCGTTCAGATACGTGTAGACGCCTGCTTGGCTTTTGAAAGAGGACGTAGCAGACCTTGGGCCTAAGCTTTGTTGCGGCAGGCAGGCCAAATGCCGGGGTCGATTGCCTTCGCCTTCGAGAATTCAATTGAATTCCACTGAGAGCGCCAATGTGAGTCCAAATTTGCAGGTGGCGCATTGGGTGTTCATTTATTAATCGATTTTCAAACTACTTGCTATGTACCAAGACGCCAACTGCTTCCTAGAAATAGCGTCCATGCCATTTTGCATCAATACTTTGCTTTTGGCAGTCCCCGCTTACCGCCCGGGCCTAAACTTAAATACTAAACTAAAACAACGGCTACTTAATTAAAAGACCACTGTCAGAGCCTAATATCACAGCAGGAACACTTTGCAAGACCGCCTATGAAGGGTAGATGATTGCTCGCTCATCTTTGCAAGGAACTGAGAGAGAGACCTACCTACCGCCTACACAGTCCCAGATGAAGTTTTCATTATTTCTATTTCTACTTCTTTCACCATTATTTTTAAAACAACCAAGTAAATATGCCATACTATATTAAGATAAATGAGCAGTAACTATTTATTTTATCCTCATACCCTTCAGATTTAATATTCTGGTTTGAATCTGAAATTTAATTAATAACTCACAACCCCCATTTTCGCTGCGATCCTCGTCATGGCTGACGATCAGAAAGATAAAGAGCGTTTGAAAAAGGCCCTCGATGCCATGATCTTCCTCCCTCACCTCAAAGATCGCCAAGCTCAATCCGTCCTGGCTGCTTTGATCCCCGACGACAAGGCTCCTCGAGCTACAGGCCGACCCTGGGACCGTGGCGACCTCTTCCGCCGCTTGAAAACCTTCAAATCATCCACCTGGTTTGCCAAACCCAACTCAATCTCTCCAGAAGAGTGCGCTCGAAGAGGATGGCAAAATACAGACATCGACGTCATTACCTGTGAGTCTTGTAAAGCTGTAGTCAGTTGCCCTATTCCGATACAACTTCTCCCAGATGAAGCGCAACAAGTAGCAGAAAAGTATGCTAAACAGGTATGTGACTCTCACGCTGTGGGCTGCCCATGGAGATCTACAACCTGCTCTCTTTCTCTTTTACATTTCCCGCACATGCCCAAAAGTGCTGTGGGATTAGATTTTGCTGAAAGAACAACAACTCTCCAAAGAGTTCTGTGCTTGCCTCCAATAGACCCCGCTGCTGTAGAAACTCTGTGCGCAGGTCCTCTAGGGTCTATTGTAGCACAGGTAATAGAAAATGGACCTTTGGTAGGAGGAGCGGGAACAGCATTAGAAAACCAGAAAAATAAAAATGATAATTCTAGTATCAACGATGCTCTGCTCACCTCCAATGGGGTGGCGACATGCGAACAAGAGGCATATACACGTAGATTACGGGCTATAGCCCTCTGTGGATGGGGATTAGAGATCCTTTCTTCTTCTTCTCAGGGAGAGGAACAAAGTGCCGCTGCAGCTCAGCAATGTAGGGTTGGACCTGAGAGTTCAATGCTCTCGTGTGCATTATGCGGTGCGAGAGCAGGCTTGTGGACTAATTTTCCTCAATGCACACCACAGAATATTGCTGCTACTGCTCTCTCTCCAACCTCTGGGAGACAATCAAAATTACAAGCACATGCAGTTTCAAAAACAGCAGTGGGCAAAGTAGGACAGTCTGGGCGTACTCCTGCGAAACCAATACCGACATTAGCAGGCACAGCAGCAGCAAAGAGTCCGCTTCAAAGTCCTGGTACTATAGGCAGCGGTGGTAGCTTACACCGGCATGTCGCCGTGAATGTTGCCACAACCATCGCCGGAGGCTCTATTGACGAATCTTGGGGAAATGGCGGCGGTGTGTTTGGTAGAAGCCCTCCTCTGTTTGGAGCACCTGTATTTGGTGGAGTATCTCCTCCTCCTCTGTCTTCGTCTGCTGCTATTGCTGCTGCTGCTGCTGCTGAAGGAGAGTCTGTGCCTGCTTTTGGATTTGCTGCCTTGAGGGCTGCAGAACCTGGAGCGACCAATTCTTCTCAAGTTTTAGTACATCAAGGTGCGAAGAGACGTAGAGATGACGCTGCATGGGTAGAAGCTACGCTAGCCGGAGAGGATGCTGGTTATGGTAGTAATAAGCGTCAGCACAACACAACTGCCAAGGCACCACATGCTACTGAAGCAACAATACGTCCTCCTCCTTCTGCTCCCCCTCCTCCTCCTCCTGCTGTCTTGGTTGCCCCTGTGCCACCTCAGTCTATCCTTCAGGAATATCGCAGCATGCAAACCTTACCTTTAGATCCCATTGCATTACACCGCCCTTTCTGCCCTTGGGTTCATGCTGCTGGTGGCAGTACCGGCAGTACGAGTAGTACGAGTGATCGTGCTGTACCTGCGGTATTATGTGGATGGCAATGGTGTGCACAGCAACTCGGACCTGAGACAAGTGGCCTCCTCTTTGGCAGTCCAGGTGTCATGGGTGGCGGTGGCGGTGATCAAGAAGATGATGAAGACGGTCACGGGGTTGGAGATGGAGGTCGTGCTGCTGCATGGAACCCTGCGGCAGTGCTGCGCAATGCATTATCAAAGGTCGAAGTAAAGAAGTCGTAGCAAATAGATGAATTCATAAAATGTGTTCTGAGAGGTCATGATACATATTCCCGTTGCCAGTTGGAAAATAGTAAAAAAGTATTTAGTAATGTTACACTATTCGTAGCTATAGAGTATTGTAATAGCGTAGAAATGAATCATTGAATGAAAACTTCTTGTTCTTTAGTATATAACAAACAAACAAATTAAACATAGATAGGTGAAAAAGAAAACACTTTTTTCTTTCTACCGTATTGATATTCTTCTTCTTGATATATCTCATAGTTTTTGCTAATACTTTTTCTTAGGCAGCCACAGCCTCAGTCTTGCTAGAAGCTACCCTCGGAGGCAACGGCTTCTCATTCCAATCTTCAGCGATAACCTTTGCACACAGCTTGCCACTAAACATAGCTCCCTCCATTGAAGCCAGATATTTCTGTTTCGTATAATCTCCCGACAAGTAAAAGTTCTTAATAGGGGTTTTCTGTGTTGGCCTGACAGCTTCACACCCAGGGACGGTCTTATATACAGACAAGGGGGTCTTAACTACCTTGTATTTGAGGATTTTGGCTTTCGATTGATCAGCAGCGATCTCATTAGGGAATAATCTCTCCAGCTCCGTCATCGTGGCGGCTATAATCTCTTCATCAGGTCGGCCGATCCAGTCAGCTGCAGGTGCAAACACCAATTCAAGCATACTCTTATTTGGGTCGTAGTATTCCTTGCACGTGACACTCATATCAGCGTAGACTGACAGTAAAGGAGACCTAGAAAAGAGTAAATGATCCACGGTGGAAAGTTTTGTGTCAAACCAAATGTGGATGTTGATTACCGGGATGCCAACAAGTTTATCCAATTTTTTGAAGAAATCCATCTTATACCAAGGTTCAGGCATCAATTTCTTGATAATATCAACAGGCATGGCAGAAACGTAGAGATCAGCGGTGATAGATTCACCATTTAACAAATTATACTGTTTTACAGAACCATCAGCATTGAGCTCGATGTTCTTAATTCCAGATTTCATACGAATCTCACCCCCGCGAGCGGTAATATACTCTGCCATAGGTTGACAAAGTCTTTCCGGAGGAGCTCCATCCAAAAACGCCATTTTGGAACCGTGCTTTTCTTGTAAGAACCGATTTAATGCGATAAGAACACAAATCATCGAGAGCTCGTCAGGGTCAATAAAATTAAGAGCTTTAGCCATAGCGATGAAAACCTCGTCGTTTACACGGGCTGGGACACCTTGTTTCTTCATCCATTCAGTCACAGTGACGTCATCTTGCGCTTCAACGTAGGGCTGTCCGAAGACAATGGCCGGTAACAAGCCGAGAGCAAATTGAATTTTTTCAGGCCAAGAAAGCATTTGATTGTTGCGGAGAATAGCAATAATACCGTTGATAGGGGCAGGTAAATCAGGGAAATCAAACCTGGAGAATTCTCCAGGAGATTCACGGACTGCAAAGATCATAGAGTGCTCCTTCCACTGTAAGCGGTCTTCAATGTTAAGTTCTTTGAAGATATTCATCATGTTGGGATAGGCACCGAAGAAGATGTGGAGACCAGTTTCATACCAATCACCATCCTCGTCCTTCCAGGCAGCAACTTTACCACCAAGAACATCACGGGTTTCAAGGACGATGGGCTTATGGCCAGCGTCGACCAAGTATTTGGCGGTGGAGAGGCCGGCAAGACCTGCCCCAGCAATAACGATCTCTAAAGGGCGTTCAGGGCGGGGAGCGGCTTTGATAGCAGCAGAAATAGCTGCCATTTCTTGGAAAGTGGATTCAGCCTCGAAATTGGGCTTGGGAAAGTCGCGGGCTTGGACATTCAAGGCAGAGCCACGGGATGCAGCGCCAGTGCGCTTGGATTGTGTGAGTGCAGTGCCACGCACGGCAGCGGAAAATGATTTCATAATTCCATTGCTGCTACTGGAAGAGCTTCCTGCGCGAAAGGCGAGGGAGCCACGGGTTCCGCTTTGCATCTGCATGTTCCACCGATACTGTGAAAGTTCAAGAGGCTAAAGCAGTGGCGCAATGCTGAATGATCGTGCTTTGTCCTATAAATTGAAATATATACAATGTGCTTGGAATAACGCACAGTTGAAATTTAAATTTATGGCTAAAATTTTGTGGTTGCTCAAAAAAAGCAGGTAAGCCACCCGATTAGAATAGCCGCTCCCACTGGGACCCATTCTCGGTAGCCTGGCAGGATTAGAATGGGATAGAATGCCAAGTTGGAAACTTGGGAAAGCCTTTAGGCCAGGAACAGCCGTTGTATGCACAGTTCCTTGCATGTATCCTTTTAATATACATTTCTCAACATAAATGGGTAGCCTTACAGCGCTGCCGAATGAGAAATTAACAGAAGAGGAATTTGCGAGGATTGAAAAAGTTGAGGTCGAAGAAGAGCCTGATGCCGAAGAGGAAGCAAAATCGACAGGGATTCCTCTTTCCCAGATCATACGAGAGGAGGAGGAGGAGGTTCAGGTTGCGCAACCGAGCAAGGGAGTTTGCTAAGAATTTTAGAAACTGCAACATGGTTTTCATGGTCGGGAGTGCTTTTCGACCTGCTCATTAGCATGTAGCCGATCTCCGTCAGATTAGCAACAACCCTGTGTGGGAGATTGCTTTAAGGGATTTTATTCAGGAATCCTTCCGTGAACAAGATCGCAATTCAAGTGCACAGTTCATCGTTCCTGATGGCTCGAATTGCGATCCAGAGGACCACAGCAAGGCCCTCAGCTTGGCTGTGGAAGAAGGAATATTCTCCCGTAAACAGCATGAGCTATTTTCCGGCATACTGCAGAAATTGAGGAAAAAGAGAGGCACTCTTCAAACATTTCCTGCATTGATCTTGATCTCCGCTGCTCCCAGATTGTTAACTCGTCCGTGTGTCCCTATGTGTAGAGAAAAAAGCAAAGTTTAAGATCAGAAGGAAGCTTCCTGTTTCTTCTAATCAAGCTAATCGTCCAGTCGCATCAAGAATGCAAGGAGAAGAGGACTTGTTATTTTCAGCTGAATATAACTTAGAATACTAGTAGTAAAATTATGCATTAAGTTCCCCAGAAATCATAATAAATCAAATAAATGAATAAGTTACTGTGTGATAGTAGTGCAAGAGCTATGATAAATTAGGTACATACCTCCATCAATACCAGTTTTCTCGCCGCCATCAGCTGAAAATAACAAGTCTTCTTCTCCTTGCATTCTTGATGCGACTGGACGACCAGCTTGATTAGAAGAAACAGGAAGCTTCCTTCTGTTCTTAAACTTTGCTTTTTTCTCTGCACATTGGGGCACTGGGACGAGTTAACAACTGGGAGCAGCGGAGATCAAGATCAATGCAGGAAATGTTTGAATACAGTAGTGCACCTCTCTTTTTCCTCAATTTCTGCAGTATGCCGGAAAATAGCTCATACTGTTTGCGGGAGAATATTCCTTCTTCCACAGCCAAGCTGAGGGCCTTGCTGTGGTCCTCTGGATCGCAATTCGAGCCATCAGATGAACTGTGCACTTGAATTGCGATCTTGTTCACGGAAGGATTCCTGAATAAAATCCCTCAAAGCAATCTCCCACACAGGGTTGTTGCTAATCTGACGGAGATCGGCTACATGCTAATGAGCAGGTCGAAAAGCACTCCCGACCATGAAAACCATGTTGCAGTTTCTAAAATTCTTAGCAAACTCCCTTGCTCGGTTGCGCAACCTGAACCTCCTCCTCCTCTCGTATATGATCTGGGAAAGAGGAACCCCTGGGAGCGGCTATTCTAATCGGGTGACTTACCTGTTCGCGCACGAACTTCCTTCGATTAGATCCGGAAGTTCTTATGAAATGAAAGAAGTCAGAAGTGATTTGAAGCGCAATGAAATTTCGCTAAAATCGCCCGACTTGCTTCAAACCGTCGGTTTTCTTTATGTGAATGTAGCACAAAACAAACCCAGAACTTGCAAGATGGCAATCAAGCCGAAAGACCTCAAGTTTGAGGAGGCAGCATTGCGAAAACGGCTTGAATTTGTGAAAAGTATAAAAGCTGCGCTTAAGCAGGAAGATTCAATAACAGCACAAACAGTTGAAGCATACACATCAATTATAGACGGTACGTGCATGAGATATGAAGTTTGCATATATTTTCAAACTTGTCATTTGATCTGTCTTCTGACTATTTTCCTTTACTTATGCGCTGCAGAGATCATTAAAGAAGTGGCGCAAGGGGTGCATAGAGCAGTCAAGACTGGCGTGGTAAGCAGTATCTTGCAAATAGATGATGACACCGTTTCACAGTTTCCCACCATCTCCCTCGCTCGTCTTCCTCAAACTTAATTCTAACTAAAACTCTCTTGTTCTTACAACTACAGGATGATTTACATGACATTAGAGCACGCCAACATGCCGCAGCACTCCAGCAAGAAGAGCACCAAACAGGCCAAAATGCAGCAGCAGCAACTACACCAGCACTACCGTCCCCATTTATTTCCCTCGGCGTTCAAATGAGCGGTAGCAAAGGGGCTGTAGATATGTTTGGAAATCAAGTACAACCCATCGCATTAGACCAAGTAAGCTGTCCAGTATGCAGACGGCAGGTAGCTGCAGGTAGATTTGCACCCCATCTAGAGAAATGCATGGGGAAAGGTAGACAAGCGAGTAGGGCAGCAGCAGCACGAAGGTCTGAAGCCGAACGATTTTAAGAGGAAAGAGAAAAACTATATATTTTCTTTTTAAATACTATTTTTTTTGCTGTTGTTTTTGTCTACAAGAGTATGATGATGTAATTCGTATGTATACATCCATGATTTCTTTACTTTCAGAGTACCTTCGTTTCTATTTATACAAATAAGGACAGTCGGTGGATTTTTTTCTTCTTCCCTTTCAAATTTTGCCCGCCCTTTGATTATAATTTTTAGAGATATGCAAAAGAGAATGAAATGCAGCGGATTTTGGGTTCAAATGACAAGGACTCTTTTCTACAATGAGGATCAGGGTTGTTCAGTAATTTCCTGGTGTTCTTCTTCTCCTCCTTCGATTTCTTCTTTGGCATCACACACAGCGCCAGGAGAAACATCGGTCCCTGTTTTTTGAAGTTTAGTTAGGGTAGCTTCAAGTTCCACTATTCTTTCCTTTAGAGCCGCAGTTTCTTTCACAGCTTCTTCTTTCACTGCTCGTACTAAAGCATCCTTTGCTGCAAGCGCTCGCTCAAATTTCTGGGAAGCATCGAGCTCTAAAACAATACAAGGGGGCGCTGTGGCGGTAGTTGATGCCGCCGCTGCTGCTGCTGGTGCAGTTGCCGTTGCACTAGAGGCGAAGGACGATTCCATCCCAGGAACTAGGCCAGAACTATCATTAATGGCACTGGCAGCCTGAGATAAAGAAGGGGCTCTTGCTGTTTCTTGTGATGGGAATGATGCAGACGGTGATGGGCCGAGGGTTGCTAGCTTTGCAGCTTGTATACAGCTCAAAGCTATTTGACTCGCCAGTTCCGCTCGAAGTTGAACATTTTGAAGCTGAAGAGAAGAAGAAGACGAGGTTGATGCAGCAGGGGATGGAGATGGGGGAAGAACCACAGCAGCAACACCAGGCGCCTCCTGTGCTGCCGTTTCACCTGCTGCCACACTAATCCCACCAGGGACACCACCACCACCACCACCAGTAATATGAACACTGCTACTACTACTAACGCTTCCATATCGAGGTAAATGTAGCCTTCTCAGATCTTCTTGCGTCACTGGCAGCAATAATTTTACTTCGTCTTGTGGCACGCGGACTGTGCACACTGGCGGCGGCTGCTCCAATCCCATCCTTTGCAAGAGCTCTAGAGGTAGATGTCCTTCTACATGCCCTTTAAAAGTGTTTCTCATAGATTCTTCTTTTAAGCGAAACTTGCCCATACGTTCTGCTAAATCCGCTGCAAAGGACGAGTATTTTTCAGCAAACGCAGCCCGCCGAAGACACTCTGCAAGCGCTTGTTTGAAAGCAGCCGGTAGCCGGCGAACCACGAGTAAGCTACTAATTTGGGCGTCTTGGCGTTCCAACGCTGCAGGAAACGGCGCCAATGCTTCCTTCATTTCTCGAATTTTGCTTTGTTGGGATGCAATTGTACGTAGAGCCTGTAATGCGTCAGTAGCGAGCGCGTTTTTGGCTTCAACACAGCGATGGGCAAAGGTCTCGATTGCCACTCGTTGATGTGCGACAGAGGATAGAGCTGTGGTCATGTGAGCCTCATGCATCGCTTCAAGCATACCTACTGTATCTTGTAAACCAGTAGAAAGTACCGCAGCTTGAGAAGAACCTCCTGTACTAGCAGTAGCTGAAGAAGAAGAAGCTGATGACAAGGTTGCAGCGGTAGCTTCCGCCACAGCTGTTTCAGCTTTATTGAGGTCAGCTGCCAACGCCTGTACGATGGTCGCTTGTTCATCCGTCCCAGCAGCTGCTGCAGCAAGACCATGGGATAGATCATCCAAATCGACGCATGGAGCACGCATAAACAGCGTTTCTACGTCTGTACGAAGCGCTGAGTGCAGGGATTCAAGCTCAGTCACTCGGGATGCAAACCGTCGGTGAGAGCGGCGACATTCTGTTGCTATTGATCTTAGCTCCTGCAAGTCTACAAGGTCAGATAATTTGGATATTGAATTGTACCGTAGTTGTTCCGGTAGTTCTATGCTACGGAGAAATTCCACGTCAGCATCAAAGGAAGAAAGCACGTCCTGATGGAAAGAAAATTTCCGAGAGAATGTCTCTTGAAACGAAGCTTGGGCGTTGCAAATAAATGCGTAATGTGGTTCAACAGACGCCATAGCTGCATCAACTGCCATTGCTTGTACCTCTGATTCGTTGACTAGACGGCAACAGAGCGCGACACGAGCTGCACTGGCATCAGCTGCCGCCTCAGCTTCCCGGAGATGCTCTTGGAATTGCCGATGATATTCTGGTAGAGCGCGAAGAAGTGGGCTTGAAGCTGTGTCTAGTGGGTGTGGTGTACGGTCTTTAGATGACGTTTCAGGGGGGGTTGAAAGCTCTGGAAGGGTCTCCGATTGGGAAGGAGTTCCAGCGTCTTGCCGGAGTAAGGCTCTTGAGTAGAGGAAAACATCCTTGGAGGTCGCTTCCTCCCCTTCTGAGGAGACAGAAAGGCCATAATCGGCAAGTAGATTACTGGGAGCAAGTGGAGCTCCTTGATGCGTGAGGATTTGGTCAGCAGGAGGTGCCCCTGTTAGCTCTGAGAGTAGACGTTGGAACTCTTCAACCCTGTTTTAAGCGAAAAATACAAAATAAATGGTGAGAATAACGTTACGGGTATATTTCTATGTGTGATATGCACACAAAACGGTGCATAATTTAAGATTTACCTTGTCGAGGGCTCGCAATTGACCAACAGCGATCGGCCATTGTGGGCCAAGAAGACATTAATTTGTTGCATTTTGGGGGTATCAGGGCCCCGTTATGGGCAGCTTACGAACATAGAAGTGTGTGTTACGACAATGTGCTGGGAAGCAAAGGCTTCGAGTCGCTGTAAGCAGAGTAGATCACCACAAAAGCCAGGGGCACGAATCTTCGGCTTGGTCCATTTCAGGAACGAGAGCCAGAAGCCTTTGCAGCTTTTGGAAAAAATACAATGAAATTGCTATTTTCACGAGCAAAGAGAATGCGTGATAATAGCCAGGGGAGGTTCTTCTGAGCCAAAGTCGTTCGCCCATTGCTCAAAAAAGAAACTTCAACGAAACTACATATGTGGAGATATATGGACACCCTTGCCATTTTATAATCATCTACATTTCTAAATAATTAGATATCGGCGCCAGAGACGCGCCGGTCATAACCGATCACTTTGGTCATATACGAATTTAATTTTGCAACCTCTTTTGCGAGGGTTTAATATTCGTCAGCTATTTTAGTATGGGAAAGGAAGTAGAGATGGGTGAGGCTTCAGCCGAGGCTGCCATGGATGTAGACAATAAGGGCAAGGACGCATCATCAATCAAGGTGATTAGCGTGCAAGAGCGTCTTGCAGCGAATGTTCAACTCATTGAAAAAGCTGTCAAGCAAAAGGAAACTCGCACCTTGTTTTCCAAGCTAATCCGCATTACCCAGGCTATCAGGAAGGAATTGAGCGCTCACGATGTTCAAGTCTTTGTGCGATCGACCCTGCCAACCTCTCTAGCATCTAGCGCAGCGATCGTAGAGCATCTCCAACAGGTAAAAACATACCCTAGTTACTGATAGAATGCGTTTTTCGCGTTGTTTTTGGAAACTGCTCACCGGTTTTCAAATTATTACTCTCTGATCACTTCTCCCTTCCCCCGAAAAACACACAGGTTCCTGCCACGACCACCAAGGACAATGGCAGCGCTGACACTGCCGAGCTTGTCTTAGCAACATCTGATCCTCTCCCTGAGGTAGAAATTTATGCATATTACCTCGCTTTACTCATTTTGATTGATAACAAACAATGGCCAGCCGCACGCTCATTATCATCCCTCACGATCGACCGTCTCACCACCTTTAATCGCCGCACTTTAGATGTCTTAGGCTCCCGTATTTTCTTCTACTACTCCTACGCAGCAGAGAAATCAGGAGCATTGGCTGAAATTCGTAGCTGTCTCCTTGCTCTTCACCGCAGCGCTGTTCTCCATCATGACGACATTGGCCAAGAAACCTTGCTTAACCTCCTTTTACGCAACTATTTGGCCTTTAATTTGTATGATCAAGCTGAAGCGTTACGTGCAAAGGCACAAAGAGACACATATCGCTCTTCTCACCAGCATTCCCGCTTATTATTTTACCAAGGTCAAATTAGAGCAGTACGATTGGAGTACAGTGACGCACGGGATGCATTGACTCAGGCATTACGCAAGGCACCAGCGCCTGCACATGGGTTCCGTGCTACGGTCACCAAATGGCTGGTTGTTGTCAGGCTGTTACTTGGTGAAGTTCCCGATCGTGCGGAGCTTGTCGCACCGGAGCTTCACGGCGCCTTGGGTGTTTATTTGGATCTTGCTGCTACTGTTCGTGCAGGAGACCTTTCTGCCTTTGCCTCTGTTGCATCCCGCCATGTTAGTACCTTTAAAGCAGATGGAACTGTCCATTTGGTCTCTCGTTTGCGTGCAAACGTTATCAGAGCAGGTCTCCGCCGCATCGCTGCTGCCTATTCTCGAATCAGCCTTGCTGACGTGGCTGCCAAGCTGGGATTAGCTTCTACTGAAGATGCTGAGTTCGTTGTAGCGAAATCTATCCGTGATGGAGGTATCTCTGCAATGATTGATCACGACAATGGGATTGTTGTTGCTGCAGCGGGTGCTGACGTATACTCTACGGATGAACCTTTGGCTGCATTCCACGCTCGGATTGCCTTTTGTATGGATGTCCGTAACGAAGCACAGCGTGCAATGAGGTATCAAATGAGGCCACAGCATCATTCGTTTGAAGAAGCGAACGAAGCTAGAGAAAAACAGGAACAAGAGTTGACGGCGATGCTTGAAGAAGACGATGCCGATTTTTAAAATAATACATCTTCTTCTTCTTTACTATTGATTCTTACTTTATAATTCAGTCGGTCAATATGTAAAATAACTTCTAGTTAAGTAATCTAGGTGATAATGAGTGGGGGGATATCGTTTTACATCTAATAGGCTAAGAAGAATATATCAATAGGGAACAAGAAGGACTACATTTCAAACTGCCGTTCATTTTTCTAGGTGTTTAAAAACGTATACTTTAGTCCATCCTTCCTTTGAGTGTTCTAGAGATCACCTTATCCTTTGTAATTACATACACTACCGCACCCCAGCCAGCCAAACAATCTCTATCCTGTCCAGACAACAGCGCTTGTGAAACAGTTTCAAAGAGCTCTTCTGCCTCCATCTCCGGATGCCAAAGCGACTCACAGATACCAAGCAAAGAGTCTGTTGCAGTGCCCTGAATCATGAAATCTTTAGCAGTTTCAATGGCACCAATAGAATCCATACCGCAAAGATAGGGGGTGCCATCAGGCTCCAGGCCAGCAATGATAGGGGCACACAAATAGCCGCCAAAGCGTTTTTCATAGAGGGTGGCAGAGACAAGTTGAGCGAAAGAAGAAGGCTTGATATCGCGTTCTTCTCTAAGTTTGTACATATTGTGCTTAAAGTGGAAACGTTGACGCCTAGAGGAGGGAAGGGCAGAATACAAGATGGGTTAGAATAGGAAAAACAAAGAGCCAAGGTCGAGAACAATGAAAAGATGATCAGGGTTAGCAAGTTTAATACTTACAAAGTCTCTGCATCAGTGCCAAGTCCGGAGAGGCCTAAGAAGAGTTGATCATGGATCTTATACACTTTTTTATAGTCTGTTGCGAGGGTTCCAAGCTGCACTCCAAAGCGTAGATCACTTGCAATTGCCACACATTCCTTGCCAGCCATGGCCACTGTAATAGAGGATAAAGAAAGAGCACTGGTTAGAAATGATGGATAGTATATCTTGAATAGGTTAAACAAGCGGGAACCCTTTTCTTACCAATGGCTGAGCCGTTGTATTCAAAGATCTGCAGGGCAAGGATGAGAAAATAGTGTCAGGGGCCTGGAACCATGAGGGGTTGATATCGCCGACACAAGCGTGGATACTCACCGACATGGTGTCCCAACTAAACGACTAGATAATATCTATGCGGCAGCGTCTTGCTGGCGGTTTTCGATGAAGTTTCCGAGTTTTAACTGATGATCAAGGTAGCAAAGCTGGCTTTACGGACAACAGCGTTTAATATCGTTATATATGTACATATAGCGATCTGCTGAAGGCGCCTAGAAGTAAATAGCGTGCTTCCCTAGCTCAAAAGCAGAGGCCATGTACATCACCCTGTACCTTCAGTTTTGGCTTTCACTAAATACATCGAATGGCCTGCATATATATTTATTATCTTTCTATCACTTCTGGAAAAACATCATGAGTGCATCAGGGGAAGTGGAGGTGCCTCCTCAATGGAAGCCGCAGGAAATTTATGATTTTAGGCATGGCGCCGACGGTCCTCGCGGCTATAAAGTAGGTGTTAACAAATTTGGCAACATAGGAAGCAAGAGAAAGTTAGAAGAATATAGCGAGCAGGTAAAGCCCCTGAAAATTTGCAAAACTGTATGCTGTGCATCTCTTTCAGATTCATTTCTGTCTCTCTTTTAAATAAAGATTTTGAAATGCATTGAGCTTTAATTTACTCGACACGCTTGTTCTCACCTTTATGCTAATTATTTTCCGCAGGTTGAAAGGGAGCAGGCAGAGGCAGCAATGCGAGAAGGTGAACCTCAAGCCGCTGCCGGAAATTTAAAACGCCCTAAACTCAACACTATTGGAGTGGGCAAAGGATCTGGCAGAGCAGCTTGGAAACAACCAGCGTCACGTGCAAATACTCTCAGAAACCCTGGATTAAGTAGTAGTTGGGATAAAAAGATGAAAGATAAAGCTGAAAGGGCGGCATACGTCAGTCTGAAACGAGAGGCGACAGAGTCGAGAAAGACAGCGGCAAAGGAGGCAAGAGAGCGTAGAGAGGAAGCACAGCGCCGAAAGGAGGAAAACAGAAAGAAATCTGCTATTACGACAAAGGTTTCTTCTGCTACAGCACGAAAAATGATGAAAAATAAGAAATTAAAAAAGAAACTTGTGATGGTTGACGGTTGAGAAATTTTAGTTATTTTTAAAATATATTTTCTGCCATTGAGCGAAGCTGTTTTCGTTGGGATCCCTAGATAACTTTTGTTAAAATATACAATAAATGATTTCTAGTGTTTAATTGATAAGATGTACTACAGTTGTAAGAATCTGAAAGCGGTGCAAGATAGAGTGAAATAGATGCAAATCAAAGAGTTTGGAAAAAGTCGTTTATTTTTTCTTGTTTAAAGCAGCGGAGCAGTCTCATTCTGGCTCCTTTCCTTTGCACCGTTACCGCCGCTACCCACCCCACCTTTCCCCTTCGCGTCCGCGTCTCCTTCGCCTTCTTCCTTTTCATTCTCGTCCTCTTCTAATTCCGGATGCAATAACAAATTTGAGTCCACCGGCTTGAGCGTTTCAAACGAAGTCGAGCTATACACTGAAGGATATTCAAATTGCAGCCTCTTTCTAGGGATATATCTCTTCAATTTCTCGGAATACCCAACAAAATAATTCTCTAAAGCTCTATGTACTACGGTAGCGCCTTCTACAGGCATCATATTATCTTCACAAACGTACTTCGATAATCTAACACCTCCAAATAATTTTTGACAATCTCGCTCGTCGGGTAAAGCGTAGTAATGAGGCAAAAGAGGATCTACACCCATTGATTGCACCCAATCATCATCCCGTTCACAAGTTCTATCCCAGCCGTAAATAACAGCGCGGTAGCCAAATTTTTTGTGCACAAAGACATCGCCAACTTCAAAAGCGACGCCTTCTCGGTTTTGTCGATCGGCTCTGGTTTTTCTCATATCTAATGCCTGAGCTGCATAATGGGAGTTTAATATACGCAATGCTTCCATACCACGGTCTACAGCAGCATATGCAGCAGGGCCTTGTAAATTTCGGTTCTCACGGAAAGCCCAGCTGGTCAGTTTTGCAACGGCAGTGGAGCTCCGAAGAGAAACTTTGCTTGGTAAAACTGGCAGAACAGAAGAGATTTCGGAAATTCGTAGCGAAAGAGGTACATCAGAATGCTGTCTAGTCCAGCGCATGAGAGCGCGGTACAATATCTTTGCTACAGCAGAGTTTGCTTTGTCGCTTGCCATGTTCAATTTTAAAAATCTATCTCATTATTTATCTGCTAGAAAATTCTCGGAGATGCAATAATTTGGCTCTTGCGATGCTCTATAACCTTGCTTCTGGCCTAATAAAATGTATATATAGTTTCTCATCAGCAGAATGGGGAGCAAAAGGCGAGCTTCAAGAGGAAGCACTGCTGGCGTCACGGTGGAGCTCGTTGAAGATGACCGCATGCGAGGCGCAGCTCACGCTTTTCGTTCAATAGTTATGTTTGTGAATCTTAATTGTATAGTATTTACAGGTTGAAGCGTGCTACGTCGGCGGTAGTTCAATTGTAGTTCAAATTCAATAATAGATTACTTCGATCTTAACTGACTATGGCAGAGGCCAAGGGCCCAAGTGGTACGTGTGCATCATCAAGTGGTGTATTCAGATGAGATTTAATGCGAATATTGCATCATTCATGTTTCGTTTTTCGTTATCTTTAGTCGTTAGTAATTTTGGGTGAAGTTCAATGCTTCCCTCTTTTCACAATCTATTCTGCAGACTTCACGGGATACTGGGTTCTATCCAAAGTAGAACAATTAGACGAATTCCTCAAAGCTTTAGGCTTCCCTTGGGTTGTCCGCAAAGCAGCTGCAAAATTTGGCTCCTCTTCATGTGACGTCGTGTCTCACACCGGCACCACTGTCCGCGTCACGTCTCTAAACCCCAAGGGCAGCTGGACAAGGACATATGACACCGAAAAGTCAGTAGAACAGCTCAACGCTGAAGGCGTCAAATGCAAAACCACAGCTTGGTGGGAAGGCAATGTCCTTCATTCCCGCATGGAGGGATCCCCTCTTGGCACCTGCGAGTCCTGGAGATACCGCCGTGGCGACACTCTCGTAGTCAAAACCTCAGTCAAACGTAAAGATGATGAGCAAGAAGCAACGTGTTTCTGGTATTTCGAACGAATGCAAGCACTTCAGCGTCATGTCGGCGGTGAATCAAGTAAAACCCAGTTGTTAAAAGCCCTTGCAGCAGATCATAAACGAGTGCAGCAAGCTACGAGGAAAGATAATGCATATTTACAAAAAGTATTGCTGGATTGGGATAGGTGGAGTAGCCCTGCTGATGAGTTCATTCGCGTTGCAAGTCCTCTGCCCTATGCAGGAGCGGCAGGCTCCCGAAGTAGTAGGCAGCATGGTTCACAAGCATCCTCGCGATTAAGATCAAGAGCCTCCCCTGCTGGAAGCCCCTCTGTGGGAGTCTCCCAAAACCCTTCTACAAACTCATTATCTGGGCTAGTTTCAAATCAAGATGGCGGCGCTGGGGGAAGGAGCAGTAGACTCGTGGCAGCCGGAGGAGGTGGCAGAGAGCATGCTGCGGCTTCTGCTCCACACCACCCTCTTCCTAGTTCCCGGTCTGCGGCCGCACTGAGTGCATTGGCAAACGCAGCACCAGAAGCTGAATCTCCCACCATTATCACCACAAGTCCAGGCTCTGAAGGGCCATCACCTGGAAGCCATGCTAGAAAGCCTTCTGTAGAGAGTACTGGGCCTAGCGTCACCTCGACTACCAGCGCCGTCGCCGCTGCAGCGACAGCTGCCGCTGTGGCATCTGTCTCTCGTAAACCACATCATTACCGTAGTCCTTCTGCAGACTCTGTCAATATGAGTCAGTTTACACCCAGCCGTGGCGCTGCTGCTGGTGGTGGTGGTGGTGGTGGTGGTGTTAGCGGTCTCAGCAATGCTGCTGGTCAACTACCTCCCACTGGGCCAGAAGCTTTGATGGTTTTTAAACTACATGAGTTTCTAGATAGTAGAGGGATAGCGTCTGTTGTTCCAGTGACGCACCCTAATGACACGAATGAACCTCAATTGCTTGGGATGAGCCCGGAGCAAGCGGAAGAAACTGCAGCAAAGCTTAGAGAACTAGAAACAGATATGTTGCTGCGTCGGCAAGAGCATGTGAGTGGATGGGCGTGTTGTGGATTAGTGTTGTCGAGAGAGAACGACACCTTGCCGGATCATTTACGAGTCTGGGAAATGACGTTGGCTTAAAGAAAGTAAATGACCTTAGCTTTAAAAAAATAAAAATTTGACGAAAATATATATTAAAGATTAAACACAGAGTGCTTGCGTGTGTGCTTTTATCGTATGCCTGTGATCTGCACTATATTGGACACGCTGCTTTATTCGGACACGTTATTTACGATTGAATAAGGGCGGTTTGACCCCGGAGGCAGGGTTTCGCCTCGTTTTTTGTCGCGTGTAAGTAAGTGAATGTAAGAGCGAAAGCCTCGTTAGGCAGGGCTGTGGGAGGGCGAGCTAGGCCTGCAGAAGGGGCAAGGCTCGGGCGGCGTCGAGGGGTCGAACGAGGTAGGGGACCGGCAAAGGGCGGTTGGCCCCAAATTTTTTGCAAGGTTCGCAGCGGCAACGTGCAGGGTATAGGTAGATACGCATTGCGAATACGGCGATATTGCGCGAGCGAAAAGTGACGCAGCCGGGAAAGTGAGGTGCGACACGTTCAAGGTTCTGGACGCTCTTTCATCGCTGTCATTGCCGTTGACTTTCGTTGTTGTTTTTTCCCCCTCGATCTGTAACTCTTTCTTTCTATACACTATCCTGCCCTTATAGCGAATAATAAACTCTTCACACCGACCAAATATTGAATCGAATTCTGACAATGCCAGGCAGTAAACGAAGCTGTGGCGGCCGAAATGAAAAGCACGCTCAAAGTGTCCGGCTAAACTGGTTCTCTGTAAGATCAGTTCAAGAGAATGTGTGTAGTAGTATATTTACAGTACGAAAAAGTTCTATATGGGAAGAATGAAGAAAATCTTTGAAAATTCGTTGTGAGACCCATAGTGGGAGAAAAAAAAAATTTAAGAAAGAAAGAAAGAAAGAAAGAAAGAAAGAAAGAAAGAAAGAAAGGGCATTTTTCGAAATTGTAATTATTCCTTTATATTTGATATTATTTTGTTATTGATTCTTAATTGAACTTGCTAAACATCCTAAATAAGAAAAGAAGAAAGGAAGATGCACGTTGAAAAGAACAACCCAAGCCGCCCACTTGGTGGCTGTTGTTTTTAAACGACTCTGAAAATGAAAGACACAAAGACAAAAGGGATCAATCAATGAAACACCTGAAGCGAATTTACGTCTGATCAATAGCATCGACGGCTGATCAAAGTGAAATAAGAACCACAAGAGCAAAGAACGAAAGAAAAGAAAGAAAGGAAGGGTATCATTGCAAATGATGATACCAGAAATAACGAAGAAGAACACAATCAAAGTGTTCCACTAATGGGAGAAGTTGAAATTATTCCACGAGACAGTTGTTATCAACACCAGAGAAAGATAAAAGAGAGAAGATCAATTCTTGAATAACGAGGCTCTTCAAGGTCAAAACGAGGAAGAGAAGTTGGTTGTTCGTGCATTTGATTTCCTAAAAACTATTAAAAAAGAAGGACTCCTTTCCTAATACTAAAATAAGAGACAAAATAAGACTGAATGCTTAATTTTTTAGGAATGATACTAAGTTTCGTTTGAATTAATAATTTACGATGGGTGTAGTACAAAGGCAAGAAAGAAAGAGAAGCAAAGGATTACGAAAGGAATAGGTAAAAATGGGTGGAATAATATCTAAGTATTTTGTTCAAATGTAAATATGGTAGGACAAATTCAAAAGGGCGGGGTGGGTGAAGCAGGTTTAGAAGGCGTAGGCAACAGGGTAATTGACAGCTTGCGAAATATGAACCAAGTAGATCTATAATAGCAGTATAACGTGTCCATATGTAGTACACGTTCTATGCATGTACCATATTTATATATGTATGTCATGCCATCTCGTGTTGAAGGTGGGGAGGCGGTAGAGGAAGAGTGCAGGCGGCAAGGGAGGGAAGAAAAATCTCCTATATGAGTTCAAAGGCGGTGGTGACAATGAGGAGGGAGGGAGTCTGACGGAATCCTGAAGAGAAGCGGACCAGAATGTAGTTGCTAGCAATAATTCTCTACTTATTCTTCTTTACTCCACCATTTTTAGTCCTCAAAGTATGAGTATTTTTGAAAACTTTCTGACGGAAATCCTTTAAACATTTAGTGACGGCACGACCACGGAGGCTTTCTTCGATCTCAGTCAAAGCTCGACGTCTTTCTTCCTCAGGAAATTTGCCAATAATCTCAGCATCAGTGGTTAAAGTAGCACGTAATTTGATTAAAGACTTCAGATGACGAGACGGCCAACGAGTCAATCCAAGCCTACGGCAAATTTTCTTCAAAGTGGTCGACCCGATGCCCATTTTCTCAGCAGCTGCATTTTGTTTATAAATAAACATTTTGGAGAGCTCTTCAAAGGTGATTTCATCAGGGTTGATCTTTTCATATGCCAACCCGCCTTGACTGCTCTCTCCGTCGCTGGAGTAGAGGGAAGAGTGGGACATGCGGCTTCCTGTGCCATCAGTGCCGTCCGTGGCGGCAGAGTCAGCAGGACACTCTTGCTCTTGTTGCTGGTGGTGAATATTGTGCTCTGATTGACGGCGAGTACGACGGGTAGATACCATACCATCATCATCACAAATACCAGGGTGAGGAGAAGTGCCACGGCAAGGACTGTAGTTGGCAAAGTCATTAATACCACGGTCACTGCCACTGTGACCCCCACCTTCTCTTTGGCCATTAGGAAGCTCATTGGGTACATTATTTATAAAAGATGGTTTATTGGTGTTTGAAATAGGGGTCAATGCAGCCACATGAGTTGACATTGAAACTGGAACGCCAGCAAGTGCAGATACGAGTTCAGGATGGACGGCATTGTTGCTGGGCGGATGAGGAACAGGGGCATTGAAATTGCGGCCTTGAGACTGATCAGCGTGGCGAACAAAGCGCTTGGAAAGATGCTGGTGAGTGGTACGGAAACTATTGGGGATGTTCATAGCACGCCCAGCATGCACAAGGGTAATGCCATCGGGGAGAACAATAGAGGAGTTGGTATTGCTGGTGTTGGGGATAGGACACCCAGCAGGGGAGATTCCAAAGCCCTCGACGAAATGACAAGGACGAACGACTTGGTTGGAGCCAGGAACGTTGCGTTCTGCCGCTTTACGCATCTGCGTCAGAATTTCTTCCACCAGGGCAGGGCCAGAGGGAGTATAAGAGAATTCCTGGGGCTTGGCATCGGGCACCCGCTGCTCCTCCTGCTTGTTAACAAGAGAAGCATAGACTTGACCCAAAGAACCTGCTTCTTGCCTTGCAATGTTCTTTAAAGAACGAGAAAATTCAAGCTGACCCTTGGAATATGCACCCTCTGGCTGTTGGAAAAGGCAGGAGAGAGATGGAGCAGGAAGCAGGTCCGCCAAGTCAGCGTCAGAAAAGTTGGTGGAACTGTTTTGACGAGGGACAGGCACAAATTTGAGGGCTTCTACAGGTAAAGAAGGAAGAAGAATTTTATTGTCTACTGCCTTGGGAGCAGGAGCAGGGGAAGAGTAGACGGCATCAAGATTCATGGCAGCCTCAACAATGGAGATGACGGCAGCAGGGTGGTCGCCATGAGACAAGTCAAAAATTTGATCCGTGGTGGTTCCACTAGTGGAGTTCTCGGGGAACAGCCCTTCAGCAGAGTCACCATAGGTGCTCAACTCAGCATGGTCAGAAAGTAAACCACAGAGCGGCTGACTTGGAACCCTGCAGCAATGGATTGGCTTATGATCAGAGAGGTATTCCTAGGGGTTTGCATGGAAGCAGCCGTTCTTTCAATTAAAAATAACTATTTGAATAGAACTTACTCTTGAAAAAGGGCCGGGGCCGGCCAAGTATCATTGAAAGGGCACTCCTCATTGCTGGCAAAATTCCAGCCTACGGAAGAAGCCTGATTTCCTGCCTTCCACGCCTCTGAAGATGTATTCATCCTATGTAAATCTATCTCTGCAAATGATAAAGAGCAGCGCTTGTCAGTTGGGGGGGCTGGAGCGAGAACATGCCACTACACAATTAGGGCTTGGATTGTTTGACAAACAGGCACAGGATTTCTGCAGTCCTCTATGCCATTCCATAGGGCTCGCAGAGTGGCTCAAGTTGGCTGCTGATTTATACACTACTATGTCAAGATGCTAGGGCATCATCATTACCTTCCAGAAAGAGCAATATTTTCTTGAATTAGATTAATCAGACGCTGTGTTGGTCGTAGTAAGGTGACTTTACAGTAATAGGCCCTAGCGCTGGGCTTTGCTCTTATATTAATGTATTCACTATATAAAATATGCTTCTATACTCTATTATTGTACTCTCCGCTCAAGTCTGCTCCTTATTATGTGGCGACAAAGCTGTATGCCTTCTCGGGCTATCCGATTTGGTAGTATTTGGGTTTGGGTTTGGGAGGCTTGCCAACCTGTCGTCATTGCATAAGCCCTGTTTTTGATCTTTCTTTAGGCCATACACTATTGTATATCCCTATATTTGACACTGCTTAGCCTAAGCTTACTGTTATTTTACACGTAAATCAATAGATTTGAGCTTTGAGCCTCTCCCTAACATATTTGTCATCTCTGCCGACGATCATCCAAATCTCTAATCCTAACAGGAGATAATCTTTTACTGAGCTCCTTCTTTCGCTTTTTTCCTTTTCTCTACATCATAGTTGTATACTCTAGCTAAAGACACCTCTGTAGTCGTCACCTGGTCACGAGCATAATCAAAATCTGTTTGAGACGCTGACAGCTGCGCCCGACACCCTTCCAATTGATTTTCCTGCATACATGACACCATCAAAAAAAATTACTCAAACATTTGTAAATACAGCATATAACCTGAATGAGTGAATTAATTCAAAAAAAAAAAAAAAAAAAAAAAAAGAGTTAAAAACAGCCTTACAAGTAAATTTTTAGCTTCCTCTAATGAGTACTCCACCATGATTCCAGCGCCAAGCCACAGCCCTACAGAATCAACATCCCTGAGCTTTGCACGTGCATAAACTTGGTCTGATAGAGAAAAATCAACTAGCGTCTGCATATTTGAAAATCAATATGGATACCCCTCAGTTTTTGTCGAAGTATAAAAGAAAAAAAGTCTCAGGAATGTATGGCCCATGCATGGCGTCGGCGGCGAATTCCCTTTGCCTTCCCTTTTATTCGGTTTTAAGCATATTAAGGATTTGGAAGCTGAGCAGCAAACTTACAGATTCAGCCCCAGCTTCTCTTTGGTGAATAAGGAGATCTACAGAGTCCAGACACTTTCGAATTTCAGGTTCTTTGATTGTCAGCCGCTGTCGTTTTTGCACGACCTCCTGTAGAACATAGCTATATCGTTGGAGAGTCTCACGTATCTCTGCAAGTACCTCATCAACAGGACGATCTACATAAAGAAGGGGTATACAAAATCAGATACAGGGAGCAAAGAAAAGGGGCAAGTATTGACGTAAACTCTGAGAGGTTTGTAGGGGAGAGCACCTTGAACAAACGCTGCAACGTCTTCAATGTATTTGGCCTCGGGCACAAGTTCTGCCAGTTCAGACTTCTCAGCCATGTCTACTATCTCTATGGGTGATATCAATAGGGTTGATATGGGTATTGAGGCTTTATTAATGTTTCTAAGAGAATTGATCACTTGAAATTGACTTAAATGTGTTGACTTGATTTAATAATCAGAGGTTATTGAGGCGCCAAGCGAGTAGATTTTGGATTGAGCTTAATGAAAATGGATACAAATGTTGACATCGTGTGAAATCGAGGTAGATCAGCAAAGTTTTGAAAATATTGGCTGCTTTTTGGCCGAAAAGAAACATTTTAAGGAGGTTCTAAGCAATGAATCCCAAAGAAGAGCTTTGAAATTTTGTTTGATCACTAATATACAGTTGCTGCACCGCTAAATACTGCCGTGCATCAGCCACCAAAACCTTGTAAAATTTTAAGAGCAAGCAAATTCGCAATGGCTTGTGCCAGCAGTGCTCGGGGGCTTTGCAGCCCTGTTGTCAACGTAGCTTCTACAACCGCTAGCATCAGATGCCACCAATTGAGTAAAATTGTTGCCCCATTGAGATCTGCTCGCTCCCCTGCTTTGCAAGGCCAGCCTCTCCGCTTACACAGCGGTCGCCGTCAAAGACTCGGTGCTATCATTCTCCACGCCCAGTGGGGTGCTGAAGTCGCCTTTACCGATGCCAAAATCCTCGAAACTGGTAAAGCTGCAGATAATCTCCACCGCTGCCTTGTAGATATCGGTTCTCTCGCCTCTGATTACACCACCCCTGGCCAATTCCTGCAAGCCAAGATTGCTGCAGATGGCAAAGCTGGCTTTTTCGCCATCGCCTCCGCCCCTGATTCCAACAACGCTGGTGTTGTAGAGCTTCTCATCAAACCTAATGGCGAAGCTGCTGAAGCTATCTGCGCTGCTACTGAAGGGGCTATTGTCAAAGTCAGCCCCGTTATGGGCAAAGGTTTCTTAATTGATAGAATCCCTGCAGATTCTTTTAAAAGAGTCTATTTGTTCGCTACAGGGTCTGGAATCTCACCCATTAAAGCTTTAATTGAGTCTGGAAAGCTCAATGCGAGTGCTAGAGACCAGGTAACTTTGTATTACGGAACCCGCACTCCCGCTGCAATGGCGTTTGAAAATAAATTAAGTCACTGGGAGCAGGAATTTGGCGTGAAAGTAGTGCCTGTATACTCTCAAGAAGGGCAAGGATACGTTCAAGACATGTTTTTAAGTCAAGGTGGTGTTGTTGGAGGTTCTGAAGGTGTTGCAGCAGTGCTCTGTGGCCAGAAAGGGATGGCAGAAGCGGTGACGGAGGCGCTGACCGCTGCTGGCGTTGCTAAAGAACATATCCTTATGAATTTCTAAGAGAAATAAAATTTAATTTTTCTGTTACATTCTTTCTTTTCAGTTGATTTTCTTGGGGTAAAAACGCAGTTGGAATTCTTTTCCCAGAATTATCTTCGGGGTTTTTTTTTTTTTTCCATTTCATTTCTACTGCACTCTATTTCATTTAAATTTATGGTATTACACTTGGTGTAAGAAAGGGGAAGTAATACTATCTCAATTACTCTATCTAATACCCTAATCTTTCCAACTGGGCAGTATCTTCTCTCCACCCTTCTTCCACCTTGACGGAAAGTTCCAAGAATATTTCCCGCTCTAAAAATTCTTCAATTTCCTCTCTTGCTGCCGTAGATAAAGCCTTAATAGCCGATCCTGCTGCGCCTAATAGTATCCCCACATGGCGTTTCTTCTCTACAATAACATGGGCTTTGACCAGCGCCTTTGCAGGTGGTTTTCGTTCTTTAAACTCCACTACTTGAACGGTAACGTGGTACGGCAACTCTTGCCGATATTGTAAGAAAACCTGTCTTCTGATAATTTCACTGACAAAAAAGCGTTCAGACGCGTCAGCAACGACGTCTTTTGGGTAGAGAGATGGTCCCTCTGGTAAGTGGTTTACTACCCAGGCCGCTACTTGATCTGTATTAGCCTCGTGAAGTGCCGACGCAGCAATGACAGTTTCAGCTCGGCATTCTTCCTTGAACCATTTTTCAAGCCTTTCTACCTCTTCTGTGGGTAAAAGATCGCATTTGTTGAGAATGACTGCCATAGGAGGGCCTTTCCAGTCTGGTCCAGGTTGCAGCATCTCTAGTGCGCCTTCTGGGCGCCGGGATGCATCAACTATCGCTAATAAGGCATCAGCATCTTTCACAGCTTGATCCACTGCGCCCATCATTCTTTCCTCCAGCTCGTTGCGGCGTTCCGCAATTATTCCAGGGGTATCTAGGAATACAGCTTGATGTCCTGGCTCTGACCAGATACCTAAAATTTTGTGTCGTGTGGTTTGAGCTTTCTCGGTCACAATGGACAATTTTTGACCTAAAAGAGCGTTTAAGAGAGTGCTTTTGCCGGCATTTGGGCGACCAATGATGGCCACAAAGCCGGCGCGGTGACCAGGAGGGTCTTCTTGGAATTCAATCTCGTCTGAATAGTCCGGGGCGGAAATTTCTTCAGTACTCACGCCAGATAAAATATTAGCTGAGAATTCTGATAAGTTCGTCTCTTGGGGCTGGGATGATGGTTTTGGGCTGCCACGAGGGTTCCTAGATGAGGGTGATTTTGTTTTAGGGCCACTTTGCTGATGAGGTCCCTTTGGAGATGGGCGTTTGCGTTGCTTGCTAGGCTCTGCACTGTCGCCGGCGGCGGTGGGGGCCGCACATGCAATATGAAAAATTGCCCGTCGAGGAGCAATCATAACTCCAGTATTCCTTTGCGTTGTTACTGCTGGCTTTATCATTACTTCTCAGGCTTTCTATTCGGGTATTCCTGTCAAATTGGCAATGATTAATATATAATTCGTGGCATGCATAATCTAAATTGTATTCTGACGCTGAAATTAATTGACAGCAACTGTATACATGGAATTTTACGTTTGTAGTAAACGTTCTGATATGGAATTATTTGAAATAATAACAGAAATAGCCAAACGGGGAAATGGCCCATTCAATGATTGTTTGAAAATTATATCAAAAGTCAAACGTCTTTATCAAGACTAAACATCATCTTTAGAGCACAGATTTTGCTTATTTGTAAACATGGACACCTTGGAAAGACTGTTAACTGAGCTAAAGAGGGACCGGAGAGAGGTTGACCCATCACTACAACGAGATCACTTCACAGATGCATCTTGCAGTAGTCCTGAAGACCCATGGTCTCGTCTTGCCCAGTTAGAGGGCCGGTTGCGATCTTGTGATACTCCACATGACGAACAAATCGAACTTACAGAATCAGACTACTCCAGGGAGAGCCTGTCTACCCCAAGTGCTTCTTCTGAAATTCACGTCGACTGGGCGATGGTTAATAAAGAGCTCTTACAACGCGGGTTGCCTCCTGTGTTGGATGAGATGAGTAAAGACGGGCTGCCTACCCCTCAAGCGGCGCAAACGGCCTTGCAATGTGCCCTGCAGGAGCTTACAAGGTTACACCATCAGGCGGAGGCTCTGAAAACTGCTGCTGAATTGGCCATTCAACGAGAGGCTGCAGCCGTGAAAAAGCTCCAAATGGAAGCTCGAAATTTTCCCAAAGAGGAAAAAGAGTGGCAAAAGCTTGCTCTAAAAGCACAGGAGGATGCTGCAAGGGCTAAAGAATCAGAAATGGCAAGTCGGCATTCTTCAAGAGAAGCTGCTCTGGAGGCTGCTGCCTTGAAAACAAGTTTAGACCGTCTTCAAAGGCAGGCATTTGCAAAGAATTCAGAAAACGAAGCATTAAAACAGCAGCTTCAAGGTTATCTTGATAAAGAGACCCAGATACATCTTGCTGCGAAAGAAAGTGTGAAACGCATACGCCAAGTTTTTGCTTCTGAACGGGTCAATGCACTAGAAGGCTCGAGATCCGCCCTGATAGTTAACCACACCCCATCAACCGCTGCGTCTATTTTAACAATGAATGCGCTTCAGGTGGCCAAAGTATATGAAAGCCAGCTACGAGCCGCAGAAGAGGAGACCAGGGCGGCTCGAGCGGAGATTTTCTTACTACGAGAAAAGTATTTAAATAGCAGCCAGAGCATTGGCCCTTACAGTAATGAGACCGCTATCGCTGCAAAGAAGGTAGCAAAGGCTGAATCTCTGGCTGCCCGTGCTCAAGAGGAGGCTGAATTGCTACGAGAAGAAGTCAGCAGGCGCCCAGCTGCAGAAGAATTTGAACGATTGCAGCGGCAAGCTGAGATATTAACACGTCGTTTGGCTCGTTTTGAGAAAGAAAGAGAATCTTTAGTGCCTCGAAATAGTCGACGAGCAGCATGTACAACAGCAGCTCCTTCCACGACGTTCTTCTCAACCTCTTCCAGCCACCACAATTATCGCCATAACCCAAAGCAGCAGCAGCTTCCAAGGCAAGTAGCTCTGGAAATCATTGATTCTATCGCTATTACATTAAACTGTACAGATATTTTCGAGCTTCCAAAGGTTGCTCGTCAGCTACAGCGTTCTTTGGCAAGCGTCCATGCGCTCCAGCAGTTTGTTGACAACGTATGTGAAGCTGTGTTTCGGCAAGGAAACGCCTTTGTACCTTGGTCCCTTCGCCAAGAAGAGCCATCTGACGTTCCTATGATTCTTTATAAATGGATAGAGATGCTCGAAGGAGCAAAAGAAATGCGAGGCAGACTTAAAGAATTGCAAGAACAGCAGGAAAAAAGCACTCGAAAAGTTAAGCAAGAGCAGGACAACCAAGATGGCAGCAACCAGATCACTACAGCAGGCAACATCAAACAGAAACAGCATCAAGTGATTACTGTGAGTAGAATTGCGGCAGGAAAAGGCTTCCCGGAAATCGAAATTTTCGCTCCTGCTTCTCGACCACGACGAGAACTATCTGAAATCTGAAACCAAGTTGACCTCCTCTTTAACTTCTGACTTGGAAATAATCGCTAATATTGCTTGCAAATTCGCTAAAAATTTACAACAAGGTCTACAATTTATAGTATATTATTCTAATTAAGTAGTAGAGCTAATATTTATGCCAGGGTGACTACAAGGATAACTAAAAGCGAAGTCGATTATCATCTCTTGCATTTTATTTCTCCCGCCGCCGTTGCCTCTCTGTTCCAATTTCATTTTGAAAATCTACTACTGCCACGACCCCAAAAACTAGGTTGCATGTGGCCACCTTGCAGAACCTCTAGTTGCAATTCCAGCTGCTTTTCTCTCTTCATTCCATTTTTCATACAAGGCCCCCTCAGATTTATCATTACTATGTTCAAATTCAACTTCCCCAATAACAACAGTATCCCCTTCTTCAATGCCCTTTGCTCTTAAAGCAGACGTGATACCTGCAGCATCCATCACCCCTTGGAACCTCTTTGCAGATTCATAATAAGACCAATCTGTCATTTGAGCAAAGCGTTCAATAGCATCACCGTGGACAATCCATACCCGAGGGCCTGAGAGATCAGATTCAATAGAAAATTCACCGATTCGGGCAGCAGAACGACGGGCAATACCCATCTCTGCAGCTCTAAAGGGCATGTCTTCAAGAGCAGTGACACCACTAGAGACTCGTTCCTCTTCTGGCGGTAATGAATCCAAGACTGATCGAGATCGACGGACAATTTCTGAGACTCCACGGCCCGTAACCGCGCTAATAGCGATCACATCTTCTTCAGAAACGCCTCTTTGTAATAAACCTTCTTTGATTTCATCCCAATAATCTGAAGAATCGGGTACATCCATTTTATTATACGCTACGATCTGAGGTTTTTCTGCTAGTTCTGGGCTGAAAAGTGCTAATTCGGTTTGAATTGCGTCGTAATCACCCAAAGGATCAGGAGACGTTCCATCGACTACATGCACCAAAACTCGGCACCGTTGGCAATGACGGAGGAATTGATGACCAAGGCCAATTCCAGAATGAGCTCCTTCTAACAATCCAGGAACATCTGCAAAGACAGTAGTACGGTAATCCAAAGAGCACACTCCCAAGTTGGGAACTAGAGTCGTAAACGGGTAGTCAGCTACTTTAGGACGTGCTGCGCTGAGTACGCTGAGCAAGGTTGACTTTCCGGCATTTGGAACTCCAACAATACCTACATCAGCAACTAAACGAAGCTCTAAATCAACCCACACTTCCTGCCCTTTCTCACCAAACTCTGCCATTGCAGGAGCGGTGTTACGTGCTGTTTTAAACGACATGTTCCCTCTTCCGCCTCGACCACCGGGTGCTAGCAAAACCCTATCTCCTGCCTTTACCACCTCTGCTAACGGTGGGTCCCCTTCTTGAGCGTCACGTTTACGTACAATCGTCCCCGGAGGAACCTTTATTGTCATATCTTTCGCGTTGGCGCCGTGGCAATCAGACCCTTGCCCCGGGACGCCGGGGTCTGCTCTGAAATGAACTTGCCTTCTAAAAGACATTAAAGAATTCAGCATGGCATCAGCTTCAAGCCATACATTCCCTCCATTGCCACCATTACCACCTGAAGGGCCCCCTTTAGGGACGTATTTTTCTCTACGGAAGGCGACACAACCTCGACCACCGTCACCACCCTTTATGAAAATTCGAGCAGTGTCAAAACAACGAACTTCTGCTGGTAGACGTTTACCTGCTACCCTATTCGATCCAGAGGAATCATCGTCTTCATCGTCATCGTATTCATTGTCATAGACGAGCTTGGCGCCTGGGGTGTGTTTGCTTCTCCCTCCTGCTGCGATTGCTTCCAATGCTCGGAGTTCATCATCTTCTGAAACCCACTCAACGATAACATCATCATTATTTTCTTCGAGGTCATTCTTACTGCTGCCGTATTGTACAAATTGAGCGTTGGGTTCTTCTTCTTCAAATAAGCCGGAGAAAATTGGTTCAGCGAGTTGTGGTGCGCCTGAGGATTCTCCACCGCCGCCTGAGAGCTTGTTCTGTAGGAAAAAAATAATAATGATAGAAAATTGCTAAATCGGTGCCTAAAAGCATATACAAATGTAACATATGATATTCAATACCTTGAGCTTCCTGGGGCGGACTGCATTGGTGGCTACGTTTCGCAAAAGGGAGATTTTTGGCAGGGAATTTAAGCTCCCTGCCTGCAGGGCGCTGATTTGGAGCTTCATTGCGTTATATATCGTATATAGATAATTTTGTATATGTAGGTAATATTAGAAGTGCTAGGTTGGCGCAGATTAGGGCACGCCGCACCCACTTGAACGCTAGTTTCGAGACAATTGTTAGTGTAATAAGAGCGCTTGGGCGAAAAGCATATGCAAATCTTGTTTAAAAGTCTGAGGGTATAAAAGCTTTTAAAATTATTTGAATAAATGAAGAATAGTGCGCCATGCAATGACAAGTGTGTTGGTGTTAGCGGTGGCGCCCAAAAAAATATGGAAATATCATATGGCAGCTGGTCGTGCTTCTCTATGACATCGGTTGAGATGTTTGCATAACATATTTTGTTTAAAGGGGAGATACAATGCTGAGAATTTAAATAATATTAATTAATGCCTGCCCCGCCGCCGCCGATATTATTATTTTGCCAGCAAGTACTAAGAAGCCGGCGAAGTTGCCGAATCAGGGCTAAAGAATGCATGCGGTGCAATTTGGCGGGTTTTTAGAGCTTTTCTATTATTCAAGCCAAGCTGCTGATCTTCATCAGTTGTTGCCACTTTCCGGGTCACTGGTGGTGGAGAAAAGAAACCAGCGCCTTCAGACACAGCAAACGAGTCTCTATTCAAAGCTGTAGAAGGCGTATTTTTATTGCCTTCTAGATGCTGTACATGAACATTCATTAGGTTGGCAGCAGCGGTAGCAGTAGCTCCTAGAATTTCTGCTGCTGATCTAGAGGAGGCAGCGCTTTTTGATCTCTCTCCCACAAACGCCAAAGGCCGAAGAGGGTTAGGAAAGACAGCTATATTATTACACCTATGCAATGCATGGTGTTCTGTAGTACTCAGGTTGCCTAACTCGTGCATAAAGGTAGGATTTCCAAGGCCAGAATATGTCTTCAAAGGAGAAATCAAGGGAGAGGCAAGCATCGGTGGTTCTGGGGTACAAAAAACTTCCTTGCCGCCTAGACTGAGTCCTCCTTGCCCAGAGGTAGTGAAGGGAGGGAGGGCAGGGAAAGTAGATTCCCCGTAAACTGGAGATTTAAGAGCAGAGACATCATCTAATCCACCGATGTTGCTTTCGCCACCGTTTCCAGCAAACCCGGCAGCAGCAGCACCACCGACAGCTGCAGTATTGGTCAGCCATTCTAATAGTTGGTCTGCTTCAGAATGACTCGAAGAATGGCGCTGAACCGAGTTTATAGGCAAATTTAATGGGATCTGCAGTTCGCTACGAGGGGCAAGAGGGAAATCCAGGAACGAAGCTTGGGGTCTAGCTCCTGCTGTTGTCCCAAGATTTGCAGCAGCAACTTCTTGTTCTTGTAACCTCTGTCTTTTTTCGAGGTCTTCTATACTCTCATCGTCTCCCACATTGCCATTGCGCTTCTCTTTCTTATTGAATCTACTGTTTCTGTTTCCCCTACGCTTATTTCCTGCAGCTACGTTTCTCATATATTGTTTTAAGCGAGTGAGAGGGCGACCTTGACCATCAACCCCAGCTGCGTCTTTCCTCCTTAAAGTCGCATTCCAATGATTTTTTACCGCATTTTCAGTGCGTCCAGGGATTAATTTTGCAATATCGGACCATTTATTGCCTAATTCTTGGTGTGCGTTAATCAGAAGTTGCTCCTCTGCATCGTCCCAAGCGTCTCGTTTGATGTCAGGGCGGAGCTGGTTGTGCCACCGCTCCCGACATTGTTTACCAATACGTCCAGCGAAATGGCGAGCAATAAAGCTCCAAGCCCCTTCTCCGTGCTCTTGTACCAGTCTTTAAAACACGAAAACGGGATCGGTAGTTAAAATTTAACGCAAAATAGTTTCGTCAAGACTTAATTCCTCACAACAGATTAGAGCAGTGAGTGCATTGAGAAATTTGTTCTATACATTAAGACGTACCTGGCCAATCGTCTATCTTCCTCTACGCTCCAGTTTCCTTTTGTCCTTGCACTTGGTGAAGGGTGGTAGCAGTCCATGGAAAATATCTGAGGCTAACAAGAGCCTAGCTAAGCGAAGGTGTCTTGCCCTCGCCGCCCGCTTCTGCTTGGTCAGCAGATAATTCCAACCAATACAAGGCGTTTTTTTAACTGGATACAATAGATGAAAATGGTTTATAAATCAATAATATGTCTGTTAAAAGCAGCCCAGAGGCTTTGAAAATTTCAGGAACTGTCAAGATCGTGAAGTGATCTGGCGATGGGAGTTGATGGTCCGGTCTCACCTCTATCGCAACGTCTTTGACTAAGGTTTGCAACTGTTACGTTGTTGTTTATGTGTTTGGGAATGTATACACAGGGGTTTAGAGTTCCTATCTCCTATTAAACGATCGGTCACAGCCTCTCGACAAGAGTCATCATTACAACCTTTTCAGGCTAGAGGGGTGATCCATTGAGTCTTCCCTTTTACATATACAATCTACCTAACGTAAAGAATATGTGATAATCTCGCTGACCGTCAATTAAATCAAAACTGGGAGCAGTGGCGGTCAGAAACAGTCTCCGTTTGTAGAAATTTTCAATTTTAAAGAAAATCTTGAAGTTCCCTTCGGGAAGATTAAACAACCAGTGATCTCAATGAATGCAGTCTTAATTATGCAAAGGATCAATGAATGGATTAAAACATATTACCTTCCCTCATTCCATGCACTCATATTAGTTCGACACATAACAGTTAATTTTAGAAAATTAGCAACATGCCTTTAGGTAAACGCACAGACTTTGGGGACGCCAGATATGCTGGATTAGACGTCCCATTCAAATCACGTGTAGAGGATGTATTGGATGTAAGATCAAGGCTTTAAACAAAATGCCGCCTCTTCTCTTATTTTCATCGTTTGATTCCCGCTGCAGCCCACTTCAGTATTGTGTGTTTCCCAAAAACCCTCAGTATACAGATAATTGCCCTCCAGAATACATACAAAGCACTAATTATAGCCCTATATTTATTAATTAATCTTCCTGCAGAGCGCAATGGAGTGTGGTTTCGATTTTATAGTTGCTCCACTCGTCGACCCTTCCCGCCGCCCCACCCCTCCTGCTCCCACCCCCACCGGAGCCCTCATTCCTCCCTTTCTTCCCCAACAAGTGATGCATTTAATGAGCTCAGTTCAGATTAGCAACCAAATTGTAGGCAAAGTCAGCTCCTGGATCGATCTAGACGCTGAAGATGAAAATCAAAAAAGAGACTCTCTAACAGCGTTGCATCAGGAGCTGGCGTGGGCGTCTCACCTGACCGTCCAAGCTGTGCTCTTGCCCTCACCGCCACATGGTAGCCATAGTCCAAACTATGCACGGGCTATTGCACACGCTATTGTAGCTGGTACTGCAGGCGCTGCTTTGTGGCTCCTCATACCAGCAGCAACAACTAAAGAAATCACCGCCAATCCCGCCTCACAGATGGACACCAAGGATAATATTAATAACACGAAGAGCAATAATAATAATAATAATAGTAGTAATAGTAATAGTAATAGTGTAAGCGACCCTTGGGAATGGTGGAATGCAGTTAGATTTGCTACAAATCACAGTTCCAAGCTCGGTGTCGCTCTAGAAATTGGTGCCACCCTTCCTGAAGAGGATGACAATTTACAGCGGTGGTGGGGAGAGCCCTTGAAGGCAGTAATTGTACAAACTGATGCATTTCTAACGAATAGAAGAGGGTATCCTACGTTGAGTAAAAGACATCAAGAATTTCTCGTCCACGCTTTTCGAAGAAATATTCAAGTCGTGTTGGCGGGGGAGGCGAAACATAGTCCTGATCCTGAACACCCTGAACCCTCTACTGCAGCACCGTTACCGCCACCTCCACCGTCGCCGCCTTCTTCGTCACGTGTTGTTGCAAGTGGAGGTGCTACTGAGTACCCTTCTTTAGCAGAGAGTGCATCTATGCTCACAACGACGGTAAATGCTCCGCCTTTGTCTTCAAACCCGGTTCGTGTGTACTGGGAATATCTTTCTTTCTTATTTAGAAAACAGCCAGTAACAGGAGAAACCGACACTTTAGAATTTGCGTATAGAGATTTCTTACAAGCCCCCTTACAACCTTTACAAGATAACCTTGAATCGCAAACGTATGAGACATTTGAACGTGATGGTACTAAATACAAAGTGTACGGAGAGGCAGTACGACAGGCACTGCTGGATAAAGTACCACCTTCCGAGGCAGCGACCACGGTGATGGTACTCATGGTGGTCGGGGCTGGACGTGGTCCGTTAGTCAGTGCATCAATCGCTGCTGCTCATGCAGCGAATAGACGTTTAAGGATCTGGGCAGTGGAAAAAAATCCAAATGCTGTGGTTCATTTGAACGCCCGAGCAGCTGCCGAGGGGTGGAGGGACGTCACTATCATTCATGCTGATATGAGGGACTGGAATGCACCTGAACCTGCAGATATATTCGTGTCTGAATTGCTAGGATCCTTTGGTGACAATGAACTGTCACCAGAATGCCTGGACGGGGCGCAACGGTTTTTGCGCCCTGGCGGTATTAGTATTCCTCAAGCATACACTTCCTTTCTTCAACCAATAACTGCGCACAAGCTCTGGACAGATGTCAACGCTTACAACGATGTAGAGCATTTTGAAACGCCGTTTGTAGTGAAATTTCATCGATTTACACCATTAGCGCCATCTCAGCCGCTCTTTACCTTCAACCACCCAAACCTTTCTCAACCGGTTATTGACAACTCTAGAGAAGAGACTCTCATTTTTACGTGTACTCCACCTCAAGGGACAGTATGTCACGGATTTGCGGGCTATTTTGACGCTCAATTGTATAAAAATGTCCACCTTTCTATCCTTCCTGAGACACATACTCCCGACATGTCGAGTTGGTTTCCAATTTATTTTCCTATTCGACAGCCATTTTATGTGCCTGCTGGTGCAGAAATGCGAGTTTCTATGTGGCGGTGTTGTTCACGACAGCATGTCTGGTATGAATGGGCAGTTAGCGTCGCTCCTAGTGTAGTGAGCGTAGTACACAACCCCAATGGAAGGTCATATAAAGTCGGTCTTTGAGCGAGATTTATCCTTTCTTAACCGATTTACTTTTTAATTTATCTCATAGAACAATGAGCCACTTTTGTTTTTCGTTTATCTCACAGAATGCCATTTTATTTTTTTACAAATCTGAGAAGCAGCGTGGGATGGGAAAAACAAAGCACTGTTGTACAAACAACACGAAATGTATAGACGTATTATAATTATAGTGTACTTCTTTCTCTACAGCCTTATGCAATAGTATAACTAGTAGTTTATACACAGACAGACGTCACGGTCTGTGAGGGTCGGTTCGGCGGAAGATAGGTAGGTCTTGTTAGGGAAAAAAATACAAGACAGAAGACCTACTTTGTGGTGGTACAAGGGGAAGGGTTTTTAAAATAGAGGAATAGAAACCCCGCAAGGAAGAAAGAAAAGGGTGAGAAGACAGAACAGTGGAGAAGAAGAAGATAAGGAGGGACAATGACGAGGGCTTCAGGGGGGAAAAAAACACAGAGTTTTGTTAATAGCATAGTAGAAGAATAGGAATATAAACACAAAGTAAAACACTAGATCAATCGACACGTATTCGCTTTTATTTTCTTCAAGATAAAAACAACAACAACTCCCCCCCCCCCCCCGCTCCCGGTCAAACAAAGTTCAAGCTCGTCTAATAATGGTAGAAAGTAAAGGAAAGGGATCAGTACCGCGATTAATTCTACACAGATTTCTTCAGTAGTGATGTGAAGAAATAGAATATCAAGAATCAACTGAGAAAGAGGAGAGACAAGGGAAGAGAAAAGAAGCCAAAGGATTTTTGTTTTTATTTTAACCGGGCAGGGCAGGGTTTTTTTTTTTGCAGTTTTTTCAAGTTGTTGAATCAACTAACGCACCGGATTTTCTTTAATTAATTATCTGCCAGTCGGTGGTCTAAAGTACCCACGTCTTGCCTTATACTTCCCATCATTCGCATCAGCTCCACCACTAATGAAGGTGTTGCGCTCCAAATGAGTACGAAGTACCTGAGTGTTGCACCGTTCAGTAAATGCCGGCAAATCCAAAGTGGCTTTTTTAGCCATGTCATCCCTAATTTGGAGTAATCGATGGGCCAAGTTTTGTGGGTCGATACTGTGGTTGGTTTGGGTGTTGGGGTCAGTCACAACGGTGCCTTTTGCGTTGAAAAGCTCTGAAATAAATTTGTCCCCTTCTGTGGGCGGGTGTTCGGCCGCGTAATTGTTAAACCATTGAGCTTGGAATAAATCAAGTTCTTGAAGCTGTACAAGGAGTAATTTGACTGATCTGGCGGTGATAACACGTAAGAGAACTTTTGCTGTCTCTCTGTAGAAAATGTAATTTGAAATTGGAAAAGGATGAGGTGGCGGAACGAGCGGAAAAAAAAAGAGAAGCTTGGGCAAGGGGAAGAAGAAGAAAGGATGTTGCCGGGATAGAATAAACTTACTCGTCAAATGGATTGGGATCGCATTGATCATCAAATGAACGGCCAGCCCTGTTATTAGAAATACAAATTTATTTGTTAGGTCAAAGGCGACGTTGGGAAGTGGGGTGAGAAGGATGAATTCAAATTGGTTACGGGCGGTTCGAGAAGAGCAGCCGTTTTACGTGCAGGCACTCACCATTTATTTAGCTCATTTGCACGGACTATTAAATGGCCTCGGCTACGCCGGGTTGTGCGTGCTGGCATATTGAGAGCTACAATGCTGCCACCAGATCGATGCCTGACACCGCTTTTAAGATAAGCAGTAGCTGGGGCTAGGGTTGACATAGTATGTACAGAAGTCATTGTTGAGCTCATAGAACAAATCTGGCAAATGTGATATGCCCTTTTGCGTTGATGACGTGATCGAAGCGAATTCAAAGTTTGAATTTATTCAGAAGAGAAACACGGTTTGACAGTTTCAGTTGTCCGAAGCTATATAAGATTAACACAAATAAGTTAATAGAAATGATATTGCTCGGGTGGTTGCAGAGAACCGAAGAAGAAGCTAGCCAGGTCAATTGAAAAATAATGTGACTCAACACTCAAATTTTGAGTACCCCCCCGAGCGACTCCCCCACTATCTTAAGAACCAATTCGTCCTCATTCATTTTCTATCGTATGTTACAGAGTGCGGTATATTCCTACTACATATATTTTTTAATCAAGAAAACTCGAGTTTTTTCTAAGAACTCTTGCTGGCAGTTCCGCTACGGAGCTTCCTTGCCAACTGCACCTTACTGAGCTTTCTGGGTCTGCCATCGCCCTCAGCCTGCACAGCCTCACCCTTCTCAGTCACAATGAGCTCAATGTGGCAAGGAGAGGACATATATGCGTTGATACGACCGTGAGCACGGTAAGTCCTACGGCGACCACGCTGTGCTTGGTTCACCTGAACGTGGGTAACAACAAGAGAGTCAACATCAAGGCCCTTGACCTCAGCGTTAGATTCAGCGTTGTTTAACAAGCCGAGGATGAACTCGCAACTCTTCTTGGGCCAGCGACCCTGTCCAATTTTGTTGCCCTCGTTCTTAGCCTGAGCAGTGCGGCCAACGCCTCCATTGAAGTGGAGGAAAGGCACACAGCGCTTGTGATCGATAACGGCCTCGAGATAAGCTTTGGCCTTGGCGAGAGTCTTGCCACGGATGGCAGCAGCGGTTTCAGAAGTGTTCTTAAAGTGCACACGAAGGTCAGAGCCGCAAGCCTTAGCAGACTTGCTGGCGTCCGCCTCTTTACTGTAGCGACCCATGGTATTCTGCTCCCCCTGCACAATCAGAAGAGAACTAAGAAAAGTCAGATGAATGAATTTAACATTTTAAAGGTATAATGCTGCCGTGTCCCTTTCGCCGCGAGCTAATTTGATGCTTTGATGGAAATAATTAAATTGCTGCTCGTCAGCCAAGCTATTTTAGAAAACGCCGATGCGCAGTTTGCCAATCATATCAGTAAAGATCTATATCAAAGTCGCGTTTGACGCTGCATAGACCTCCTGCCGCCCATAGCTTGCTAAATTTCGCTGGCTCTCCATGTCTTCAAACTTGATTCTTGTCGGCGCCCCGCTCCCAGTCACACTAATCCCTTCCCTAGCTACGCACCTAGCTCTTAGAGCACCTATTTCAGAAGAGGGCTATTCAGGCTCAGAGCGACGACTTAAAATAGAATAGCTGCCAGGCTGAATTTCGACTTGACCCTGGTTAGAACAATGAGAAATTGGCTTTAGAAGGTCACTTGAAACAAGTTATTTTCAGAGAAAACACACGCATGCATATACAATTCTTATATATTCGTTTTAAGTAAACAATTAACTATATAGATCCAGCGAGACAGGCCCTGAAATTCTCTGTCACAGTTTGGATTCAGTGCCACCTTTTGTGAAATCCTTGCCTTCCGACGGCATTCTACTCAGTTTAAATCCGTCCCATAGCTTCCTTTAGTATGGATCAGTCAGCCTATGCTGCTGTTCCCGTCTCTGGGACTTTCCAGCCGCAACAGACTGCTGGCCATGTGTAAGTTTTCGCTGTCGTTTGAATAAATTAATTTAGTTTAAAAAGTTAACTAGCTATGTATCTAAATACATGTATATTATCAAAACCCATTGCATATATGTTGTTCTCCTTATGCAGTCTGTGTTGTTTATGCGGTATTTCCATCGCCCCAAACCCCACAAACATGTGTGTTAATTGCATCCGCTCTCAAGTAGACGTCACTGAAGGAATTCAAAAACAAGTGACCATTCTCTGGTGCAAAATTTGCGGTCGGTATCTACAACCACCTAAACATTGGGTTCAAGCCGATCCGGAATCTAAAGAACTCTTAACTTTTTGTTTAAAACGTATTAAAGGTCTTCAGAAAGTGAAATTAGTAGATGCTGGGTTTATTTGGACAGAGCCTCACTCTATGAGATTAAAAGTAAAGCTTACAGTGCAAGGTGAAGTTTTAAATGGTGCAATTTTACAACAAAGCTTCGTCGTGGAGTTTGTAGTAGAACGGCATATGTGTCCGACTTGCAACCGACAAAACGCTAATCCCAACATGTGGATTGCATGCTGTCAAGTTCGACAGCATGTGCTTCATAAACGTACGTTCTTCTTTCTGGAACAGCTCATTCTCAAGCACAATTTGGACGAATCGTGCGTTAATGTCAAAGAAATCCATGAAGGAATTGATTTTTATTTCAGTTCTCGAGCTCACGCAATTAAGTTTTTAGATTTTCTGAATTCTTGTGTGCCGATGCGCTACCGCCACGATAAACAACTGGTCTCCCACGATGTTCATACATCAAACTACAACTACAAGTATACATTCTCTGTAGAGGTCGCTCCTGTATGCAAAGATGACTTGGTCTGTTTACATCCCAAGGTAGCGGCTTCACATGGAGGTATCTCGCAACTGGTTCTCTGCACCCGTGTGACTAATGCATTAACGTTCACAGACCCGTTAACTCTCCGTAGCGCTACTATTGAAGCGAAATACTATTTCGATAAGCCATGTACTACCTTAATGACTGCTCGCCAGTTGATTGAATATATTGTTCTTGATATCGAAGAAATTGAAACACGGGGCCCTGGCGGGTACAATCACAACGGCAGATGGGCTTTAGCTGAATGCACAGTCGCGAAACTCTCTGATTTTGGGTCAAATGATAGAACATACACCGCGAGGACTCATTTAGGGCATTTACTTCACCCTGGTGACCATGCTGTTGGGTATGATGTCGGTAATGCAAATCTCGTTGGCGGTGATTTAGATGCTGCTCTACAGAAGGGTTTAAGCTTACCTGATGTGATTCTTGTTAGAAAAAGTTATGAAGACAAAAGACGCAGACGTAAGGCGAAGGGAGAGGCTAGTAGGGCTTGGAAACTGAAGAGAATGAATGTTGAATATGCTGGAGATGATGAAGGAGGTGCCAGTGGTGGTGGCGGTGGAGGGCATCATCGTGGTCGTGGAGTGTCTTTAGCTGATATCGAGGCACAAGATATGGAGAGGTTTTTGGAAGAGCTGGAAGAAGATCCAGATATGCGTGCTCGGGTCGCATTATATAGAAATCCTGAAGCTGCAGCTGCGGGGGCAGCGGCAGCGGCAGCTGCCGCAGCAGCTGCTGCAGCTGCTAGTATGGCTGCTAGTGAAGATAGCGATGGTGATGAAGTACCTCAAGTTCCATTGGAAGAGCTGTTGGACGATTTGGCTGCCATGCAGATTGAAGATGGCGGTGCAGGTGGTCGTGCGGGCGGTGCTCACATCCATGATGATAGTCATGACAGTATGATGGATTAAAGCTGAAATACATCGATTCTAGTAGCTGTATCGTGTATTCTAGCAGCGGAAATTTTCTCGTATTTTGGTTGGAATGTCGATTCTTTAAATTGAACTTTTTCCAAGTGTAAATTTTAGATTGCTGCAAGCTGTTGCTGAGTCAGAGGTTGCAGTTTTAGGCTTTGGACGGCTTAAAACGAATTAAATGAAGGTTTGATCCTATATAATTTCCATAGTAATCTTTGAAGAAGCACAATTATCCAATTTCGTCAAGCGATTAACACCAGATCTCTTCAGATTCACATCGCAGGCCGATCTCAAGATGAAATTTGAACTCGACGACAGAACAGTACTCAAGATTGGCTCAGTAGCCGCTGCTGGCTTTGGAATTCACAGTTTGGCTGCTCCTAGCCACTTCCAGGTAAGGTTTGCGATGCAGACTTACTTGCCACAAAACATTGCATTGCCTAGCACTTGATCACATGTGGAACTTGCTGCAGGATACCTATTTAGAGGCCTCAACTCCCAGAAGCGCCGTTGGAACCCAGTGGTTTGGACACGGTCTTCTTTCCTGCGCTGCTGCCAATTGGACTGTGGCCATCACTGACGAGCCTGCCCCCAAAACCGTCAAAAACTTGCTCAAGACCAATGGTATCATGTGGACCATTTCTGCTGGACAGACCTTGTACAACGCTGAAAATGGGTTGCAAAAGAAAGATGTAGCTTATACTTGTGCTGCTGGCCAAGCTGCCATTGCAGCGTTGTCCTTGTGGAGGGGCTATGCTGACGAAGAGTGAATAAGTTCGAGTTTGAAGAGAGGGGCCCGAGCGTTGTTGCTCAGGCGGGTACTATGGCAGTTTTCTTAATATTAAATAAGCATGTGCATTTCTGTTTATTATTGCATAATGCTTTTTTGTTGTATAGTGCACAATTTGAAACCTTAAAGCCGCACATGCAGAACGTAGGACGCTCAGGAGTACTGGCAGTGACGGAAAGGCGGTGACACAAAATAGCATCCTAGTAGATAACTGCATAGATTTAGCTAAATTAATGACTCCTACACGGCCTAAAACGGCGCTTAGCACAGTTTCAGGGGCCATTTTAGGCATTCTATACGACTAGAAAATCTTTTCCAATGATGTTGGTGAGGCTGGGTATAAAAGAAAGAGGCAGGTATAATAGAGGCAATTGTATGTGCATTTTGGCAGATTAAAATTGTGTTAGTTGCTTAATAGGTTCTTTGGAGAAAATTAAATATAAATAAATTTAAATGTCGCCAGCGGTCGTCAGGTTGGCGGGCTCTGGTCTCCCATCAAAATGCGTGATGGGGCCATCACGTCGGCTGTTGCCACCGCCGACGAGCCTTACCAAAAATAGCGCAATGAGGACGTCTGTTACGTCTATAGCTACACGGAAACATCTAGAAATCTCTCCAATTAGGTTGCCCGAAAGAAAACGATCGCTTTTATGCAATGCCTCTGCAGTCGCCGCTGCTGGTAAGTAGGCTTTTTTGAGACGTGTTCCAATTGTGTATGGATATTATGATGCCAGTTCAATTGCGCGTTTTCGCTGATTGTTCGTTTTCTCGCATAATTCTTTTTTGCAGCACCTGCCGACGAGAGCGGGAAAGACTGGCAGGCCACCTTGAAGCTAGGACTTTTATTTGCAGTCTGGTATGCAGCCAACGTCTACTTCAACATGTAAGTAGAAATTAGAACCAAACTGGCATAGGAAACGATCCCTAATTAACTCTTGAACAATTAAAATTGAAAACGCTCTCCCCGTTTTTTTCTTGTGCAGTTACAATAAGCAAGTTCTTAAAGCCTTCCCCTACCCAATGACATGCACAGCCATCCAATTCGGTATCGGTAGTCTTATCGCCTGCTTTATGTGGCTTACTGGCATCATGAAACGACCCAAAATTGAACCAGGTGCTTTCAGAGCCATCTCCCCCTTGGCTTGTATCCACGTCCTGGGCAATGTCCTTACAAACGTCTCTCTTCGAGCAGTAGCCCCGTCTTTTACACATACAGTAAAAGCTGCAGAACCTCTGTTCAGTGTAATCTTATCTTCTTTATTCTTGGGCTCACAGCCTACGTTACCTGTGGTTGCTTCTTTATTGCCGATAGTTGCAGGTGTCGTGTTGGCATCGACCTCTGAACTTTCCTTCAACTGGACTGGTTTCATAGCGGCTTTAGGGTCAAATATTACCTTCCAGTCACGTAATGTCCTTTCGAAGAAGTTTATGCTCAAGGGAAAAGCTGGATTAGACAATATTAACTTGTTTAGTATCTTAACAATCATGTCGTTCTTTATTTTAGCTCCCTTGGCGGTCGTCTTGGAAGGGGTTCAGCTCACTCCTGCAGCGATCCAAGCTTTCCCTCCTGGGGTATTGTTCAAAGGAGTTGTTGCAGGCCTTACGTTCCATGCCTACCAGCAGATTTCTTATATGATTCTGCAGAGAGTGACGCCAGTAACGCATGCTGTTGGTAACTGCGTCAAGAGAATAGTGGTAATTGTTGCATCAGTAATTGCCTTTAATACACCTGTGAGTGGGCAAAACGCCTTTGGAACAGCGTTGGCTATAGCTGGCGTGTTCTTATACTCGCAAGCAAAGCGTTCTGGGGATAAGAAAGAGGTAAAAGCAGCAGCAGCATAATTGAAATAATAATAAAAAAATAAATTGTTTTTGTTTTTACCCGTTTCTGCTCTTTTTTGTTTCTTTTTACGTTTTTTGGTTCTTTTTCCAAGTCCCGTTTATGTTTCTCTCCGTTCTTGATATATTGATATACGTACAGTTTTCTGACATTGTTTCAGCTCGAATGTAAGATCTGAATGACTGAAAGAGGACCAGCTTAGGCCCTTTAGCAGCTAAACAGTGCCGCTCACCATCACATGAGGAGACGCCTTGCTTAATTGCATGCCTCATTTTCAAAGGCTAGCATTTGAAATACTGCATTAACAGGACCTTGTTTAACGTATTTGTTAGGTCAATGCTAACAATTGCAGTCTTGCCAAATATCGACATTTGATTTATTCAATCCGAAAACAAATTTAATACGCATTTGCAATGTATCGTCGCAATGCTAGGGACACACAGGATGCATGCACTTTCTATGCCGACCCTAAGGGGACTGGACCGCCGGCAGCCATCTCTGCTCCCTTTCCAATTAAGCTCCCATCATCTTCATCTTCATCTCCCAATCTACCACCGCCGGCGACTGCAGCTAGTACACCTCCCTCCCCTCACATCTCTACAATATGGACAAGGCGCTACACAGCCACAATCAACGGCTACTGTTCGTATTAATAAATGTTTCCGTGAATTCGCTAGTCGACGAGAGGCTGATCGATATGTAGAAGATGGTCGGGTCATGGTGAATGGTGTCGTTGCTGTCTCGGGGCAACGTGTTCAACCAGGAGATCGCATCACTTTAGATGGGAGGGAAGTTCAATGGGAAATGCTGGCAGCAGAGCTCGCAACAACAACAACGGCAACAACAGACGCTGTTTCAGGATCTAGCAACAACTCAGTAGTCTCTCCCGCCAATGGCAGCAGCAGCGGCGGCAGGGACACCACTAATGGGATTACTAATCCTGCTGCTGGTGATAATGAATATGAAGACGATGGGAGTGGAAGACTTCCGCTAGAAGATCGATTTTATTACATCAAGTACTGGAAACCACGTGGTGTCATCTGTACTTGCGACCGCAGCATTCGAGGCAACATCCTCGATGCTTTACCTCGACCACCGCCAGGAGTCCGTCTCTTCACTGTAGGTCGACTAGATAAAGACTCTACGGGTCTTATTTTATTAACGTCCGATGGGAGACTGCCTAACGCGTCACTACGATCAAAGGAAGGGCATCCTAAGATTTATAGAGTCACCGCTGACAGGCCGATTCCCGACCAAGACTGCCAGAAATTAGCATCGGGGGTAGTGATTACCACTGTAGCACAGCGCGATCGTGGGGTAGCAAAGGAACTTACAGCACCGACGCTGCCGTGTAGGTTGAAACGCGATGGAGAGGGAGGTCGCCGATTATTGATCGAACTTCGGGAAGGCAGAAATCGACAAATTAGAAGAATGTTACACGCATTGGGATATGATACTATGGAGCTGCATCGAGTTTCATTTATGGGGATTGGGTTGGATGGAATGTGGGAAGGGGAGTGGAAGCCTTTGAATGAACAAGAGATGACGGTATTAAGAAAAGCAGTGAGGGCGGCAGAGAGGACAAGTAATACAGCGATGTCAGTGGCGGGAGAGGCGGAGCAGCAAGAAGATATTGAAATACAGTAAAACTGAACTTTATATTTGTGAGTATTACTACATCCAGTTTGTAACAGCATGAAAATCAAAAGTAATTAGGAGAGGCAAGATGCCATGAAGGGTGGGTGGGTGGGGGGGATTTGTATTTTGCTGCTGCTGCCCATGCTGGCAACAACATGATAGCCAATTCGTGTTTATCAAGCTATCGAACCTCAGTTTGATCATAATGCAGCATTGATATAATCATTTCAAATATCACGCGAGGGGAATACGGTCAGGAAAGCTTTGTGGGCACCGCATTAGGCGTAGGCATCCACTTCATCAAAAAATCATCACCTTGGCTACATACAGCGCATTGGAATATAGACTCGATTTATAAGATAGATCACTTTCTTCGGTATCTTTAGTATTCGAATATGTCGGGAAAGAACATCTTTGCGGCGCTTCAGAAAAAGAAATCTAGCAAAAAGCCTGCTGCTGTCAAGGAAGATGTCCCAGAAGAAGAGCGAGTAGATAAGCATGCTGAGCTTGAGAAAGCAATCTTCTCAGCACCGACTGGAGGAATAAGCAATTGGGCCGATGACTCGGAAGACGAGTGGGATGCCAATGCTCATGATCATCCTGCAGCAGCCGAAGAAGGTTGGAACCAGGTAAGAATAGAACTAGAAAGAGACAATGCGCTTGTTATACTCTTTTCAACACTACATTTCACCGATTACATATGCTCATCAACCCATCGATCTTCATTGCAGGCCACCACCAAGGGAACCAGTAATAGCCGTAGCCAAGCAAGAATGGTGGCGGAGTTGCAAGGAGACGATGCTGGAGACGATGGAGAGGAGAGCGATGATGATGGTATTCACGTAAGAATTAAATTAAAACTCTTTTGATGAAACTCGTATTTTATAGCGCCAATTCTCAAATCTTTAAGATATATGATCAGTCGTTCATTTTGCATTGTTGCTCACCGTATTGTTTTGTTTTCTTATTCTTTTACTTCAGGAGGATATTCACCTCGACATAGAAGCTGAGCTCGGTATTGAGCTTCCTAGAAGCGACGACGAAGAAGAGGAAGAAGAAGAAGAGGAGGAGGATGAAGAGCCATCTGCAACTGAGAGGGTCCCTGAGGTAGTGGCCGCCAAGCCTGCAGCTCCCGTCCAGCTGTCAAAGAAGGAAAAAGAGGAGCTTAAAAAGAAAGAATTAGAAGACCTGGATGCCGTGTTGGCTGAATTAGGTCTGGAAACAGCTGGTAAAGAAGATTCCAACTCTGCAGCTGCGACTGCTGCTTCTACCAAGGCAGCAAAAAGAAAGGCTAAGAAACAGCAGCAGTCTATCGGTGGCAGCGGTGCTGCTGCTGCTGCTGCTACTAGTCCTCAGCCAGTAGAGAGCTCCACTTCAAGAAACGGCGCTGGTGGTGAAGCCAGTGAGAATACCCCATTAGGCCCTGCAGTAGATGCTGACGCAGTGAAAGCTGCCAAGGCTGCTCTAGCAAAGAAGAAAGCAGCTGCCAAAAAATCTGGCGGCACTGCCGCTGCAATTGCCGCAGCAGAGGCCAAAGCGAAGGCGAAGAAAGCAGCAGCCAAGGACAAATCTAAATTCAACGAGATGCCTACACGGTAACACTGCTGTAGTGAATTAGTGCATTGAAAATGACGCGCTAATAACATCAAATTCAAAAGGGTAAAGAAAATTCTTTAAAAAAAAAATCAAAAAACGATATATTCAATCTTGTCGGTTTCTTTCGGTTTGCTTGTCTTGCTAGGGGACAGTTTTATCCTCTCTTTCTTCTGAAGCTAACCTTTGCTATATATAAAAATCTAAAGAGGTCTCTACAGTGGCAAACGATAGAATGGCCGTCTGTTATGTTTTCACCAAACCCCTTTGGTTTCTTTCTTTTCTGTGTTTTCTTTGTTTTCCCCCTTTTCTTTATTTTTCCCCGTTCCTTTCTTTAAAATACACTACTTGTGGTTTCACTTGCTTGGCTTTGTGGCAGAGTCCTAGCAGTAGTATTTTTCATAAGCTGAAATGCATACGGTCCCATGCGAGCACGATTTGTATGTAAATCTTTCAAGGTTTCAGTCGGAGGCAATTGGTTACATTAATAAAGCCTTGAAACGTAAAATCACTAAATAAATCAAATTTCGGGGTAGAAAAAGAAAAAAAGAATCGTTTCTGGGGTTTATCAGAAAAGTAGAAAACAAAGAAAAAAAGATATCGTATGTAGAGCAGAGCTGAAGGAGGAGAGACGAAAGAATTTAGAAACCTCTTTGCCTGACACCTCGACTAGCCTGTTAAGAATCAAGTTAAGACTTAGGCCTTTGACTGGAGATAAAGCGCAATAGCCAAGGCAATGAATAGAAGAGGTAGGAGAGCTTTGAATAAGGCCGCTCCAGAGCCACTCTTGCTGCCAGAAGAAGCTGATGTTGCCCTCTTGGTCTTGGGAGCCGCCACGCCGCCCTGGAAATATTTAAAATAAACACATTAGTTAGCATTCAAATATCGCTTATTCATTATCAAATCGGGGGTAAACATCGTGTATATATTGATAATGTACATCAGAATACGATTATGTAGTTAAAGGTGTACTTGTTACTCACTGCAAAGTTTCCAACCAAATATTTATCAAGCATCTCAGTGGCGGTGCTGCTATGGCCAATCTCTTCGTAGTCCTCAGTGGCATCCTTGCCTGCAAATCGCAATTAGAAGTTACGGGTGGTTAGTGCATTGCTTTAGCAACATAATACTATAAATTTAAGAAGAAACAGGGTGGCTAGCTGAGTTGAAATGGGACACTCAGCAATGTTGCTGCAACAACAAAACTACTTGATCAGATGCATCAAAGCTTACCTGTAGCTGCTACTACGATATCATAACCACCTGACCAACATAAAATTCAAAAAATAGTGTCATTAAGCGACCCTTCAGCAGTTGCACAACGGAAAAATCTTAAAAGCAAGCCCTCATTTCTCACCTGGATGCTCGTCCAGAAAGTCTGTGACGTTATAAACCTTGCCGTGGATTGCAAGCCAGCAATCGCTCTCAGTGGTATGCTCTTTAAGCTCTTCCAAAGTATATGCCTTGGTTTCTGCCATCTTGTTTTGGAAATTTGTTCCAGGTGAGCTAATTTTAAGGCGATGCTGCACCTTTTTATAACTATGAATATAGTGAATATTAGATGCGCCACAATGCAGTCTGATGTGGCAATTATCTATTGACTTACACGCAGCTTGCAGGTGCCAAAGAAAAAGAGCAGCCTGTTGACCAAGGGCAGATACGAATTCTATAAGGCCTAGAGAATCCGCCCGCATTAAAATGACAATTATAATTGAATGATAAACCTACCATTCTAGGCGAGGCCCGGCCTAGGGTCGCCAGATTGACAATATTTTCCTTTTGATCGAACAAAAGATGGCGAACTTGGAGCTCACTATTCACGAGGCCCAGCGTCAGGTGAGATGGGTTCTTATCTTTACGTCACATACCCACTAGCAGAATGTTGTTATGATATAAAGCTGAACAATTGCTCTTCATTTATTTAATTCAAATTTAGTTGGCGGAGATCGAGCGTCAGGCAGACAACCTCCTTGCAACTCTTAGCAATACTGCAGTTGCAGATGCGGGCACTACAAATACCCCACACATCATAGTCACTAATGCGATGAACGCTTTGCAAGGGTACGAAGCGGCGCTAACCAAGCTTCAACCTGTCTTGGACTCTGTTACTGCTCTCTCAAGCAGCGGTGGTAGTTCATCTTTGCCACCAGCTGTCGTAGATGCTCTTTGGAAGAAGGCATATCCCAATGAGAGAGCATTTTCGCACTCTAATAAACAAACTAAGGCCCCCCCTCCTGGGGAGCCAGCTACCGCCCTAGAAGCCCTGATCGCAACTTTTCAAGAAAATTTTGGACAAGAAAAATTAAAAATTGAGATTCTTCACCTCCCGCAACAAAAGCAACAGCAGCACAGGAGGTTAACTGTCAATTTTAAGGGCACATTTGTAGCTCACATTCTACTAGAGACGACAGAATCATTAGGAAAAGGCAGCTGCAGCCTAGATGTCGTTCCTATTGACATAGACATTAAGCCACCAGTCCCATTCTCGGCAATTTCTGCCACACGGCCACAGTTTGTTCAACAGTTACAAACTGCAGGCACTATAGCCGTGCTAGAAATGAAAGATACAAGAGACGAATTCGTGGCGCCATTAGAAATGCTGCTTCTTTGGCTCGCTCTCTGTGCGGTACGTGAAAGAGAAAAGAATGACACTCGTGTGACATTTTAAATTTCTTGCCGACGTCAATTGATATTTACCTAGTGTTTGTTCTGTGCAGGTTCGAATTAAAAGCTCCAACTGCAACTCAACGCTGGAAATGGACCTTTCTAGTGGATCCTTTGTTCGAGTATTCCCTAAATTCTCTGAGCTTGTTTGGAAGGAGGCATGGGAACACGTATCACAGCAGCTGTAGTTGATAATAGCAGGAGGGGATGAAACCTCGCTGTACTAGGTTTAAAACTCAATTTTAGTCATGTTTTGGTCCACTAATTTACCCACTCTCTTTATGAATATTACTAGTTAATAATCTATATATTAATCTAAATACTGGTTGTAGAAAGCATGCTTCAAATACAGAGGAGAGGATACAAAATTTACTTGAAAAGAGCGTTTAAAATTTTTTCTCGTATTTTCACGACTCAGTTGGGGCGCTTTCCCGAGGGCTTTTTGGGGTTGGGGAAGGTTGAAACCATCCCCAACCATGGCTGGTAGCACTTCCTGTGCGCCACGCCTCACCCACATGAGGAGAAGTCTGCACATGAATCAATAGCAAAAAAACAAGATTTTTTTATGTCGGCGACCGGGACAACATCTTGCAATCCAGGGATCCTAAGAGAAAATAAGAGATTCAAAAATTGGCAAAACTTACGGGACTATGGGGTTCTCTAGAAGGGGCGCTGCCACTTCTTGGGGTTTTCACTGGAGTAGTTGGCTGCCCTTGTTGTTGGTTTATGTCAGGTATAGCAACTCCACCACCTGGCCTCACCCTCTCCACTGTGACCCTGCGCGGAGCTGGCTGCGCCTGCATAGCTACTAAATTTATAAGAAATATATAAATAGAGATATATGCTTGAGGGGCAGGTAAATCAAGCCCTCCAAGGCCCGAAAAGTGTCGCGCTTCGCTCTCTTTCGATATGTCCTGTGAAAATCTCTCACCTAGCTTTCTAAGTACTGTTTTTGCAAATTATAATGTTACAGAGGGGTAAAATATATCTTTTTATTATAGCTAGCCAAGAGAACAAATCGCTCCACCAATTTCACGCCAAAAGCTGCGCACCAAGAAAGCATTCCAAGGAAACATTTCAAAAACTGCACCGCTCTTCCTAAAAACAATTTATTATTTTATTGTCATAGGGGACGTTTACTGAGAGTTGGGGCCGCGCTTCTTGCCACCGAATCCAGCAACTGCAAGTAAACAAAGAGACAAACTCAATTAGAATTTTAGAATACAAGAGTGTTTTCAAACAATAGTTATACTTCACCGCTGTTGTTCGGAAAACTTACCAACATTAACGAAGCGGCGGTTGTACTTCAAGCGCTGGGAAGCACGTCCTTTAGGCTTCTTAGCCTTCTCCTGAGGAGCTACCTTGGGGGTTTGGCCGCGCACCTTACCGGCACGAGCGAGGGAGCCGTGGACTTTGCCTGCAATGAGATGATCAAAAAAGTAAAAATATAAGCCACAAAATCGATTTAATTAAGGCAAGCTGCTATTATTTTTCCTTGGCTGTGGCATCCCTTCTAAATAATTGGGCTGTCAATTAGCTTTAGCAGCTGTTCCGCTGCGGCTGCCTTTCATCCTCGAATGCGCAACTGGTTCATCAAAGCCAGTTGCTATTCGCAAAAGCTTTGCTCCTTGCCAGTCTCCTTGAAAATGGCTTTAAGAAACGCCTAGGAAATACACCGCTTTCTGCTGTTTTAGTTCAAAGTTTTTCATAATTCCAAATTATTGGCTGCCATTTTCTCCAGTGTTCCCCGTCTCTATACCCTCTTTACTCACCCATAGCGACTAATGTATGCTCCTAAATTTAGTCTTGAAAAGAGGGCCTGTCAGAGGTTCAAGCAGGCTGAAATAAACGAGCCGAATATGGTCGCCAGGATCAAACCAGGAGAGTGACAAACAGCAACTTCAGTAATAATTGGGAAATTTTGTGTTCAACTAGATCCTGAATAGCATACTGCATATAGAAATTCGTAAAGTAATTACAGTAAACGGGAGATGTGGGCATTATTCACCTAGAGGCTGCAAGTCTTTTGATCACAAGTGAATTTGAAATTGCACGCATTTCTGAATGTTGCGACAACTCACAGCTAGCCCGCTTATGCGGCGCCTCTGTTTAACAGCACTAGATCAGGTATGTTTCTCAAGATTAGGCAAATTTCTAGCCGTGTATAATACACAACTGACGATAAAACCCAGTTAAATGAATTAATCACCGACTTTTTCACCGTCTCTTACAATACGCTCCCTTCTTCTTCCTTACAGAGCTCTACTAGCATTGGATTTGGCGCAGCAGCATCTCTACTAGCTCCTGCATCAATCTCGCCAATCCAGCAGCTCATTAAACTCCTTCCTCCCAACCATTCCTACTCCACCGCCGCAGCCACTGCCACTGCTGCTGCCTCTCCTGTTGCTGAGCCAGTTTTCCAGGACGTAAGCTCTCTTCCTCCCTTGACATTAGCTGAACACACCCTCCAGGGCCAATTCCGCGACGTAGAAGTCCCATTATATGATTTACACAAGCAACCTATAGGCAACTTTATCTTAGATGGTGATATTTTTGATGTCCCAATCAGACGTGACATCTTACATCGAGTTGTTCGATGGCAGTTAGCACGACGACAACAAGGTACCCATAAAACAAAAACTCGCTCCGAGGTACGTGGTGGTGGTCGTAAACCATGGAATCAAAAAGGAAGTGGAAGAGCGCGGCAAGGTACTATCAGAGCACCTCAATGGAGAGGTGGCGGTGTCGCTCATGGTCCCGTTCCCCGAACCCATGAACATGACCTACAAAAGAGAGTTCGCCGCTTGGGTTTAAAATGTGCTTTATCTGCCAAGGCGTGGGAGCGTCGTGTTATAGTAGTAGATTCCTTGCGTCCTGCTGATTTTAAAACGAAGACGATGGATGGGCACGTAGCTGCATTGTTAAATGGAGCGGCGAGACGTTCGGTGTTGATGGTAGATAGCGACAAAGATGGCCTTGATGGAGGGTAAGTATGCAGAATCTTATGATATCTTTTGTATTGTGGGTGTATAGATTATGGTTTGCTTTGTATATATGTGTTTAGTTACATAAATACTGGACGTTGAATTGAGTTTTTTTTGTGTTTTATTTCCAAACCCCACTTTTCTCAAAATTTTCCCGGCTTCTTTTAAACTATTATTTTTTTCCCTTTAATCTTTATGTGCAGAGAAAATCTTAGACTAGGCATAGCAAATCTCCCTTGGGTTGATATCTTACCTTCTGTTGGTGTGAACGTGTATTCATTACTGCAAAGAGACTACCTGGTCATCACAAAGGATGCTGTAGAATCTCTTGTAGGCAGATTGAGAAGACCTATCAAGCCGTGTTCGATTACACCCTAGACAAACCCTCGTTTACTTTTTCCAAACCTGAGAACGAAGTACATGTAGTAAATTAGTGCTGTAGCCAAGTATATTTCTTGTAAAAAGACTATGTACTACAGATATATATTCAAGACAAACTAAAGTAGAGTCTGCAGGAAAAGTTAAGAAAGCTTTACACGGATTCTCTTTTTTGTGAAGAGCGGGGCAGGGACAGTATGGTCAACTGCCATCGACTATCTGTAAATGATAATAAGGAAAGTGCACGAGCGCTCACGAGGTACCCTCCTGAGCTGAAAGGTGAGCAGATAACAAAGCAGAAGAAGATTTGATGAGTATACAAAAATGCAAGCAAAGAGCATCTCTCGCCTGAGAATGTCCACCAGACACTCTTTTTTATTTATTTCTGTCGTTAGAATTAGTTTTATCTGATCTAATCTAATCTGATCTACCCTGCGGAAAGCAAAAAATTAAAGCAAGGCGTTTAATCATATTCATCTGATATTTCCAGACTTCACCGAATACTCCATCATTTTCCTTATGCTTCTTCTACCACCATTAAAAACATTCTACTGCCACCGCCGCCACCACCTGAGGGGAGAGCAAGAGAACACAACAGCATGTCAATTATGCATTTTTATTATATTCGGTTGATATTCTTTAATTCGCTAACTAGCTGATTAATAAATTAACTAATTAGATGTCTTTCTAGACATGAAAATGGCTGTTGAACAGTGGTGTAAACTGAAAGTCGGCACACACTTGTTTCTGATTGAACCAACGACCATGCAGCGCCGCTTGAGCCGCCGTCGCTGCAGCTGTCGATTCAAATTTCAAATACACAAACCCTTTACTGGTCGCATCCACATGGACAAAGAGAACATTGCCAAATTTACTACACTCTGTTTTGACTTCTTGCGCTATCTCTTGATCCCAGTCTTCACCTTCTTCTTCACCCGGGTCAAACATATTTTTTAAAAGTAAACACTGAGTTGGAATCGGTGATGCCGGCCCCAAGACACCTTGCTCCAGTGCCAAATCAGATCTAGATGCAGAACCGCCTCCAGGACCACCGTGTTGACCTTTTCCATTCAAAATAACACCTCCTGGACCCATAAGTGGTGCTTGAGGGACCTCTATTCCTGCATTTGCAGCTAAGCGGGTCATTAATGCCATTCGATGTTGGGCAGTGAGACGCATCCCACCACCATCGTCAGCATCAATATCTATTCTCTCTTCTAACACAGAAGGGTTCTCTACTCCAGGTGCGTGGCCATTACCAGCAGCACCAGGCATTAGCATACCTGCCGCAGCAACAGCTGCCGCAGCAGTGATGGCAGCTCCACCGCCAGCAGCAGCTGCCATTGGGTTATAATCCAGCGGTGCTGGAGTGATTTTCATCGGCATTCCTGGTGCTAATTCAATACCGCCTTGATTCAATTGTTCAGTAGCAATCGCTGCATTCTCAGAGGAGTTGTATTGAACTAAAGCAATCCCTTGAGAGACGCCCATTGCATCCCGCTGCACAGTTAAGAAATCGACTTGCCCAAAAGGGTCAAAGATTTGCCTTAATTCAGCTTCTACCACGTTCACAGGTAAATTAGATACAATTAATCGACCAGGCATGGGTCTACCAGCAGTGGTGGTAGTAAAAGTAGGCCCTCCTGCTGCGCCTGCTGCCATGGCATCAGCAACTGCCGACATACTCGCCGCTTGCTTTTTGGCCGCTTGAGCTGCCTCCCAAGCTAAGTTCTTCTCTGCCTCGCTCATTTTCACCATCACAGGCTGGCCTAACACAGGCTGTCCACTTAGAGATAATGCAGCGATGACGCTGTCGCGTTCTTGGAACTCAACATAAGCGAACCCTTTGGATCGACCACTTTTTCGATCTTTTATAATTTTGATGTCAGCGACAGGGCCTGCTTGTTTGAAAAATTGGAAGACATCATGCTCTTCTGCACGTAAGTTTAAATTGTATACTTGGACAGTACGGTAAGTACGTTCAAGCTTACGTTGTTCTTCTTCTAAAGGGGTAAGGGCATCTCTTCTTCTGTTTCCACCACCACCTCTACGACCACCATCTCGTTCTCTGCTGTGATCTCGTCTGCGATCGCGACGACGGTCATCGTAACGATCTCTACTACGGCTTCTATCTCTGCCGTAATCTCTGCGGTCTTTACGATCACGTCTGCGGCGGTCGTCGTAGCGATCGCGGCTGGGGCTCCGTGAGTGACGACGGTGACCTCCTCGAGGGCGGGAGCGGGACCTGGAATGGGACCGAGAACGTTTGCGTCGTGCTCCTTCGCTGTCAGATCTATCTCTAGCACTGGCTTCCTTGCGTGTCTCCATCTCATTTCTCTGCAGACAGAAAGTTAGGGTAAAAATATAAGATGAAGATTCAGAAGACGAAAGCAAGAAGAGGAGAACTCCAAAAGCAGGCATAAACAAAGTGGAGATGCCGAAAAAATACTTTTGAGACTTTAGAATGAAGCCTACCTCCTCAGGCGGTACGCTGCCTTCAGCTCCAGAAGGCTGTGACATCTTTAATTCAATTAGTTTGGCCTTTAGTCTTTTGTTCAGCTCCTTTTAGGTGCTGGATATGGTTTTCACGAATAGGCAAAAATTTAAAATGTGCACAAGACGTAGGGAAACGCACCATAAGCTGTCCAAGAGCGCGCCAAAGTCGCTGGGAAAAAAAAATCAAATCATTTGATTGAATTGATTTAGCCTTTAGTTTGGCAATACTTGTTACCTTTTTATTTTTACCGTCCCAAACCTGATCTATCTTGCTTGGCACCTGCTGTTGGCGTGGCAACCATTACCCCGATTCAGCGAGCGAGCCTCTGTTGGGTTGATGACATGGGCCATTTAGCTCTACAAAAGTAAAGTAGTTTCCTGCCAAGAACCCCATCAAAATGAAGAGAGAAGCAAGTGCAAAGCACAGTTCAAAATCACTGCCAACTGTGGTACGTATTATCCCCGAAACAAAGCCATTAAATCAAATTTTATCTTTTTTTCTCCTTCAATTCACCGGCGTCTCTTACCTCGCTTATTCTGTTCTTCAACTATCCCCACTCACAGGTTATTAAAATAGGAACTTCTAGTTTGATTAGGCCACAACAAAACTGCCTCAATCTCACCAGTCTAGCCAGTATCGTCGAAACTGTACGTGATCTCAAAAATGAAGGCTACAATGTCATTCTTGTTTCCAGTGGTGCCGTTGGTGTCGGCTGCCAACGCCTTGGCCTAGATACCCGCCCCTCAGAGCTCGCCAAAAAGCAAGCTCTTGCTGCAGTAGGCCAAGTCCATCTTATGCGCTACTATGATGATCTATTCTCAGCCTGTGGACTCACCTGTTCTCAAGTTTTATTAACTCTGGACAACATTGCAAACCGAGGCCAGTATCTCAATGCCGCAAACACTCTAGCTGCGCTACTAGACTACGGGGTCGTACCAGTCATTAACGAAAACGATACAGTCGCAGTAGAACAACTCAGCATCGGTGATAACGACACCCTATCTGCTCAAGTAGCTACGATTGTGCAAGCAAGTTGGTTATTTTTATTAACTGACGTTGATGCTCTGTACACTGCAAACCCTTCAAAGGACCCCGATGCTCAGCCTATTCACACCGTCCGTGATTTATTCAGCTTGGAAGTAGACACCAGCACAAAGGGGACACAATGGGGGACAGGTGGTATGGCTACAAAGCTTACAGCTGCTCGTATTGCCACCACAGGTGGGTGCCACACAGTGATCTCGCATTTTGCAAAGCCGGAAAATGTATTAAAGATTTTGCGAGGTGAGCAAGTGGGCACGGTGATTCACGCTCATGCTGCACCTGCAAAGGGGAGGAAGCGTTGGGTACTGTCTGTGCCCGTCAAAGGGGAAGTTTGGTTGGATCCAGGGGCAGTACGGGCGGTACGAGATCGAAGATGTTCATTGTTTTCGGCAGGAGTCATCCATGTGGTGGGAGAATTCCAACCGCATGACGTCGTACGTGTCTGTGACGGTACGGGGCGGGAATTTGGACGTGGTTTAATTACTATGTCACATACAGATGTTATTAAAGTGCGAGGAATGTCGTCTCGAAATTTTTATAAAACATTGGGCAGTCACCACGGAGATGAAGAAATTGTCCATCGAATTAATTTGTGTTTATTAGTTCATAGAAGAACTTCGACTGGAGATGAGGCTCTTGATGCACATGATTCTGATGATGATGAAGAAGATGAAAGGGGTTTGAGTCCTGCTGGGCTATCAAGAAGTCAAACTCCTGTGGTTGGTGTGTCTGTGTTGAATGGCGGTGGTGGTAGTGGTAGTAACATGGGTAAAATTGAAGAAGATGCATCGTCTGCTGCTATCGCCGAAGTGGACGTGCGTGCAAGGTTGGAATTGTTGACGGCAAGGGCAGAAAGTGGGGAAGCAAATTGGCAGGCTGAAGCAGCAGCTGCGGCACAAGCAGAGAGCAAAAGCGATCAATTGGCGGCGGCGGCGGCGGCTGGTGGAGGAAGTGGGGCTGGAGAGGATGTTAATGAAGAAGGATGGATGCCAAAATAGAAACTCAATGAAATGAATGTATATTTGTATATAATGTGACATTTAATTTGTTGATTTGTTGATATTAAATTGTGAAACCTGATAGAAGCCACCGCCAGGACGATGGTAAAGTTGAAGAAGCAATTTGAGGCATAAAGAGCACTGCATGCATTGCATTACATATTATTTTCAATATGTTATATTATAATTGAACCCTCTAGAAGAATGGTAGGCACGAGAAATAGCCAAAAGGCTGAAATTGAAGATGAAAAGGCACCTCGATTGCTATTTCAAGAGACCGAAGCGAGCGATGATGAAAGCGATGACGCGCCTGAAGAAGTCGGATTTGTTGCAAGTAAAAAGGTGCGTTTGCTGAGCATTAATCGGTATTTCAAGTGAGACTATTGACATGTCTGAACATGTCTGAATTTTCATTATTTTATTTTTATACGAGCAGAATGCTGCAAGTCTGAGACAGCAGGAAAATCAAGCTAAGAAACAAGCTACAGAAGCTTTGAAGGAACAAAGAAAGCGTCGGCAAAGATTACAAAAAGCTCCAGAGCCAGAAAAAGTAGCTGCCACCGCCCCTGACGACGATGGCAATGGAGATAGCGACCAGGAAGAAGACAATCAGGATATCGACATGCTACCTGATGATGTATTAGATGCTTTAGTCGATGTTGAGACCCATGATAGAAGACTAATGCAAAAACGAATCATTAGCGAGCAACTACGATTAAAAAGAAAACCAAAACAACGGAAAACTTTTTCACAGCGCCAAGTTGGGCCTGTTACCGTGCAAGTTCTGAAAAAGGGGACAAATAAGAAGGCTTCTGGTAAGTTATTATGCTGTTTATACAATTCTAGTAGTGGGCTGTAGATTAGATAGCAAATGGTGGGGTAGGGGAAGGGTTTCCTTCTATCAAAATTAAAACTTGCGTTTCTTACAAGAGCTTTTCTTCTTTTCTCTTTTCTTACAGAGGCTGCACGTGCGTTTTTGAGTCAGAGATTGCAACGTGGTGTGCAGCGATCCAATGAAATGCTACAACCTACAAAGATTGGAGGGGTGTTTGTTTCTGGGCCGAAAGCAACTTGATCAGTTGTCGGCAAGGATTGAAAAGGAGGCTCCTTAGGAGCCGTTGTCAGAGTTTATATTAATAAAATTTAAAATTTTAGTATGTAATCAACAAAAATAACTTGTTTTGTAACGATAGAATATTCACGAAAACAAATTAGGAATTTAGAAAATGGCATTTGATCGAATAGAAGAATTGCAAAATCTTCTTCGATCACGATCAATATCTGGCTTTTCTTTCATCTCTCATAATGGATGCGTTGAGTGCGCCTATGGAAACTTAGAAAACGAGCTATGGCCTACAGAGAAACAGTCAAGCACTGGCCCTAGTGAACTCACACGACAAATTTTGTCTGCCTTCAATGGCAGCGCCCTGCCACCAACTTTTTTCACAGTCGCTGGCAAAAGGCTAATAGTTGTCCGACAAGAAGACTGCTACGTCTACGCTATAGCTAAACATAGTCAACTGGGTATGTCACTACATTATGTGTCAAGCGGTATTCTTGTAGTGTCTTTTACAAATCAACAGCGGGCAGTTGTTGGCCAGCTGCACGAGACGATGAGATAGCAATCAATTTTCCGCCTTGCATTTCATAGATCTCTTTACTTGCATATCATTGAATATTAGAATAAACCTTTCTTTCATGTATACATCCACTTTTACCGACCCTTATAACGACAAAATTTATATTTTTACAAGTGTCCTATTAAATTAAACTCAGTTCCCCCACAATGACGTCTATATATTATTATTTCAATTGTAAAATTACAAAAGACTCAGGGGTTATTTGCTCAGTGCACCTCGCAGCATGGCACCTCCGAGCGATAATGTCCCTCTTCCTACGGTCCCAAACAGATACTGTGCTCCAGATGCACCTCCAGGGAAGAAAGATGCCACATAGATCACCAACGTCGCTAATTGCGCTACACAGGACAATAACGAAAAAATATAACTCTGTAAGATTAATGAAGAGTACAATGTAGCTAATAAACTGCCTATATACCCTGCTGTAAAGGGTAAGCGTTCTTTTGAAGCCATATGGCCAAACATTTCTTGCCAGCCTTTTAATGCACCCAACGAGGCGATGATCAATGCAGACCCCAGACTGAACGTTATTGCAAACTTGGATGGGACGAGAATAATCATAGGGAGGAAAATGAAGAATGCGAGAAGCAGGAATAAGGTACCCGTGCCTGCTAAAGCTGCGAAATAGACCCATTGCGTCGTTCCTGGCACGCTGCTGCAAAGAAACGAAAAAGCGGGAAATGAAGAGGCGGCGACGGGGAAACGAGAGGTTGAATTTATATAAGCTCAGAAGAGAAAGAAGATCTCTTGCTAAAAAAGCAATATGACAAACAAAATCGAAATTATTTCTTATAAGTTTGATTATATCTTACTTTTGTACAGTTGTATTCACGGAAGTTGCTGCTCCAGTTGCGGCCGCAGCGACAGAGGTAAACGCAGAAGTCACTATATTGCCTATAGAAGAAGCGCCTTCTTCTGCGTTCGCCAGCAGTTTATCTGTCTGCGTTGTCCCTGATGCATTTGGCTTGCCAGAGTAGGAATTCCATTCTGATAGAACTGAAGATTGGGTTGGTTCTCGATCGGGTGCAGAACTGCCAGTAAACCATCCTGTGAGGCCTTGCATTGTGATTTGGCTATTTTGCAGTAACAGTTGGGTTGTAACAAATAGAAAGATAAATTTACTTTGTAAAAAGAACCCAACCTGGCAGAGTTTTATTGTGTTTTTTAAACTGCAAGGAAGAAGGCAAACTGAAATTAAGAGAGAACTTTCGCTGCAGCGAAAACGAAGATCTAATTTCAATATTTAAAGTTTAGAGATGCGAGATCAAGGGGATAGAGGAGGCCGAGGTCGCGGGGTAAGCGACGTCGTCTTTAGATCATTGATTGACGATCACTTTTTTAAAAAATTTAAGATTATTTCTCACAAGTCTCTTTGCCGCTACGTTTTCCAGAGAATCTCTTGCAACGCGCCTAATGGGACATCGACATCAGGTCGAAATGGTGGACGATACGGCACACCCTCTTCTGGCGACAAACCAAGAGGTGGACGTCATGGTGGCGGTGGTCGAGGCGGCCGTAGCGGAAACAGCCCACATACTAATAATGCCAACACACCTGCCCGCCTTCCTGGTGGAGGTGGCAGTGCTGGAAGCAGAGCTGCTTTCGATCGTGGTCGTATATTTAACAGCGGTGGCCAGCAAGCTGTGCGATATGAAATTGAAAAAGTACTCAATACAGCAAAGACCAAAGGCCGAAAACTGCTCTGGAAAGTAGGACCTCCGCACGGAGATCAGCACCATAGATTTCACTTAACTGCATTTCTGACTGGATTAACACAGTTTATAGAGCATCAACTAGAGCAAAGAGCTGTATCAGGGCAAGATAGCGACGATAAAAGACGTTATGATGCAGGTACAAGTAGAAGTACAAGCACGCCTATTTCTAGACAAAAAGATGAATTTGTCGAGGGCTTCTCTTTGGGGGAGTTCTCTGCCCTCGCTCTGAAAGATGAAGACGTAGACCTGGACATTGAAGAAAGTAAAATTAGGTCTTCTCCAGCATCCCCAACTTGTACAGAGAGCAGTAGTAGCACATCCCGTGTTTGGTGGCCCTCCTCTCTTTCTTTAGTAACTTCCCCTCTAATAGACGCAGCGAGCTTGCCTAGAAACGAGGTTGCCTCGAAAGAAGAACAAGAAGTCCTAGCCACCCTTGCTGCAGCAGCTGAACAACAACGTCAGCGGTCTCAACCACAAGAAGGCCCATTAGAGCTTTCCTTACGTCTAGAACGGCTTGATCTCACCGATGTAGAAGCTTCTATGTTGGCTGACTGGGTGGAGAAGCACTTTAACAGGAACACCGCCGTGATAAGAAAATTATGGCTATTTGGGAATAAACTATGTGATGATGGTGCTGCTGCTGTAGCGAGAATACTTGCTCTAGGAACCGTGATTGAGTGTCATTTAAGCCATAATTTGATTACTCTAATAGGGGCACAGAAATTATTAGAGACGGTGCCTGTTGGCATTGAGAAGGAAGAAAGAATTCTATTTAAGGGGGATGAAAGTAAGGCAGTAGTAAAAGACTCTAGGAATAGAACTAGTTTAACTGCAATATGGTTGAGGTTGGAATGGAATAGGATATCATTGTCCGGTCTAGTCAACCTCTTAGAAGCACAGCATGCAAAGCGTGGTCTGCTGTGTGATGTTCCTGAAGCGGCAAGGGAGGATGCAGCACCGCCTCTCCCTACACTGCCTGACTATCTAATAACTGCTAAAGGACAGAGGAAGAATATTAATGATTTTAATGATGCTGTGCAACAGGGTTCTACAGAAAAACAAGAAGAAGGTGAAATGGCTGCAACACCGCCTTTTTCCCGGGGTCAATACCAAGGGCAAACTAATAACAAGAAAAGCAACGCTAACTCTGCAAATACTCGAAGTACACGTAATCAACTAAACTATATCATTGAACAGTGTCATTGTCGTCTTCCTTGGGTATCAAGCCAATTTGAAACCCCTTCTGAAGCTGCCGTTCTTGCCGAAGCAAAGAATTTATGGGGATCGAAAGAAAGTGACCCTGGCTCGGTTGATGATATTAGTACCAGGACTGAAGGTAGTAGTATTCAGATTAGTATGAGTGGTCTTAATGGGGAACATTCCAGTAATGATAGTACTACTAGTAGTAAGATTTCTAAAGGTATCCTTCATTCTTCTCTTCAACCTCCTCCCCCGTCGTCCTCCTCGGCAGGTCCATTGCTATTAGTTCCGGATACCTCTGCCCTGCTCGCAATGGCAGGTGCAGACCTCTCAGTCGCTGCGCCTACCTTTTTCACCCTGGAATGGCTCTTCAATCTCTCCAACCGTGGTCTCTTCGGTCGGATATTACCACCAAGAGAGCAGGCTTTCATCATCGTCCCTGCCAGCGTGGCCACTCAACTTGACGCTTTAAAAGCAGATGCCGGTGCAAGAGGAGCCGTAAGGAGATTTATGAGTAAAGGACTTGATGATATGGGTCCATCTGGGGCGAATTTTTTGACTATGTTGGGTGCACATGAAGGAGAAGGGCTGGTACTAGAGCATGAAGCAGAGGTGGCAGGATCTCGAGGGGCTGACGTGGGGAGTAGAGGGCAAGCAACTGATCATCGAATAGTAGAAGTAGGGCTGTATTTTCAACAAGAATGTGTTAATGCTGCTTTGAGGGGGGAAGCCTCTACGGCTGCTGCTACACGTATGGAGCTTGAAGAAGAGAGAGGAGAGGAAGATGGGAAAGTGAGTGGAAGAGAGGAGGAGCAAAAAGCTCATTTTTCTTCTTCGTTGCCTGTGATCTTATTAACTTCAGATAATGGACAGCAAGCGTTAGCGAAAGCGCATGGATTACCGGCAGTGAGAATGTCAGATCTTGCTGCGATAAAAGCGCAGGTACTAGGCCATCTTGAAGCAGGGAAGGCGTTGACAGCAAGCGTCTTACGTGCTGCACTGAGACCAACGGCAGTCGCTGCGCTTGGCAAAGTAGCAGCTCGAAGCTTGCAAATGGAGTTTGATGGAGCGATTTCGTGTCTTCGCGCTGCAATAGAGCATCTTGCCTTAGCACAACGCAGGGAAATGGCCTTACGAGAGCAGCTTTTGTCTGGGTTGAATGGTCAGCAAATTTGCCTCGAACGTGTAGACGCTGAATCAGCAGCAGAAATCGAGGCAGCTCAAGAGCTTATAGTAGCATTGGAAAAGAGGCTAAAAGAGTGGGGTGGGTTGATAAGGTCACATCAAGTGGCGAGTAGGGTATTGCAGTGGTCTGCGTTGACCTGAAAAACAAGAAAAACAAGAAAAAAAATCTTGCATAGAATCAATCTGCATCGAGAGACTTTTTGGAGACACGAGGCACGAAAATCATATATTGCACCTGTCACATTTAAATTGATATTTGACAGACGTTGAAAGTGAGCCTTTAGTTTAATTATAATTTGCAGGGGGTATCTGAATTTCCCTCTTTCCCAACGATCAAGATGCTCAAGGGCTCTCGGCGTTACACCGCCGCTAGTCTTTGGTTGCTCGCTTTCACTCTTAGTTTTAGTTGTGCCACACCCACTGCACGCACCATTCTTGCAGATGTTTCTTCTCCATCAGTAGAAGGAAGGAGTGTATCTGCTACTCAGATTTCTGAAGACAATTTAAACATTATTGTCAACTTACAACGGCAACCTGAAGCTGACGCTGATGATGCAGATGCCACCAACGGACCTCCCTCTCGAATTAATTTCAGTTCTGCAATCCCATTGCCGTTACCAAACAACCCAAACCCCCCTAGTTTTTATCGAAATGATAACACTGTCGTTCCTGAGAACTCTGGAGCTGTTTCTGGAGCAGACGATGGCAATACCAGGATCAATTATCCATCTTTTGCTGAAAACAGTACCGCCCCAGCTGTTGAAATTAATGGTCAAGCGTCTACCAACAACACCAAGGATGTCAACTCCGCAGCTGTTGGTGATTTTGGCTACCCTTTCACAACCCGTGGCGCCTATAATAGCGGCGGAAGGGCTCCAACAAACCTCTACCCGTGGCGTGCTGCTGGAAAGCTTTTCGTCCAACGAGGAGGAACTACATTTACCTGCTCTGCTTCTCTCGTTCGTAGAGGTTTGGTGGTTACTGCAGCCCATTGTGTTTGTGAATTTGGACAAGGGTCTGGTTCTATCGCCTCGTCAATTACTTACCAGCCAGCCCGGTACGACAACGTTGTGCCATATGGCTCTTGGACTGTGCGAGCAGTACAAGTTCCTGCGAGTTACTTAACTGGGTCTGACCCCTGCGAGCCCAATGCCATTGGAGTCGTCTGTTTAAATGACTTGGCTGTTCTCACAGTAAATGCAGATAGCAATGGCGCGTATCCTGGAGATAGTACTGGATGGTATGGGTACGGTTGGGGTGATTATTCTTTCTCAAACAATTTTTATCCCAACGCTGTCGTCGCTCAAGTAACCCAACTGGGGTATCCTGGCAATATTGAGAGCGGCCGTCGAATGATTCGTACAGATGCTTTGGGTATTCAACGTGCAACTAATCAAGTTGAGATTGGCTCTGCACAAGGGCCTGGATCAAGTGGTGGACCCTGGTTGGTTAATTTCGGCACTCGGGTTTCTACCAGTGATCCTGCTGGCCGTGATAACAACGATAACGTCGTTATTGCCACGACTTCATGGGGGTATACCTCCGACACTGCTGAAGTACAAGGAGCCAGTCGATTTGGATTTAATAGTGTGTACAGAAACACGCCTAATATAGTTTCGTTGGTGAATGCAGCCTGTAGGGCATTGGACTCTGCAACCCGCACGAGAGTTTGTAATTAGAAAAAAGTTCAAAGATAACCTCAGAATCTTAATTAAACTATGTCCATTTAAAATTTGAACTTGTATATTGATTGTTGGCCCTTTATTAATTGGTCGCGCTTGAGCACATACCGCTATCTGCCTTAATTGAGTCTTCTGAGCTGATACTGCCGGTTGGGGCGGGAAGGCAGTAGGCAACTAGAGAGGCCTATGTAAGCAGTGTTTTCCTAGAGTCCATCCAAGGAAACCTATTTTTTGATGTATCAAAGCAGCTGCGAGCCTTAAAACCTATCAATTGGAGTGTAGAAGAGCCTGAACATTTTCACTTTCCTCCTTGCGGCAAAGAGGCACAGCTTTTCAAAGTGATGTCGAGGTTGTGTTCAAGCAACCTGACTCCATAAATACTTAGTGGGTTTATTTTAAAATAACTAAGCAATCTCGTGATAACCCCGAGCACACTTGTTTCAAACCGCATGGAGCGGATTCGACTTTTGAATTCTTGAATTGTTTCATTTGCCAGCTTTTCAAACGAAAGATCAATAATATGGAGTTGGAAATATTGCTGTCAACTAAGCAGAAGATAGGATGGGATAGGCTTCCTTTAGATGTCCTTGTAGAGGTAAGCGAGATCATCTCTAGATTCTGTCCCCCTTTCCAAAATATCTCCGAACAGAACATATATTGACCGTTATGCTTTTCTGGTTACAGATTGGGAAGATTGTGAACGAGATAGATGGAAACGTGGCTGCAATGCGAGCTACGTGCAAACATTGGAAGGCGGGTGTTGCATCTGTCGCCTCCGCTCTTACCCCCTTGGTAAGTTATTTATTAAATTACGGGCTGTTATCAATGCAAAGCAACAATTACGAACGAATGTTACTAACTTTCTATTATTATGCATTTAACTATTGTCCCAGGGTCTTCCTTGCCGTTATTCAGCATTTTCTCACATTTCAAGCATCAACACAGCAACCCGGAACCATGGGCATGCTATAACTTCAAGCGAATTTGCCAGCCTTTGCGCTGCTGCACCCCAGGCAACCCTTCTAAATCTTAACGGGGCCTATCAAATAGCTTCCTTAAAACCTTTAAACAACATGCAAGCTCTTACCCATCTGTCCCTGGATCACACCGCTGTGACCGATGCCGACCTCATCGACATTATACCCAGTCTTACCCAATCTCTGGTATCTTTAAGCCTCCAAGAATGTATTTTTTTAAAGGGAGATTTTATTTCCACCCTAGAATCTGCTTTGAACCTCCGTCGATTGGATATTTCAGATATCGGTTTAGCATTGCACATTAACCCCGCAACAGGTCGTGCTCTTGGCACCCTTTCTTCTTTAGAAATCCTTTCTATCGGTGGAAACACGGCATGTGACGTTACAGCAGGGGTTTTAGCGGCATTGCCACGCTTAAAAGCTCTTTCTCTGAAAGATAGTCATATGTTGAGTGAAGGTGGTCTCGAGGAACTCGCTGCTGGGCCTGCTGGGCGAGTTCTTGAGATAGTAGACTTAGAAGGATGTCAAAGTATTGGCGAAGGATGCTGGGCTGCATTGTCCAGATTAAAAGCTATTAAAAAGTTGTGTTTAGCGAGAATGCCGCAGTTATTACAAGCAGCGCCGATGCCAGACTATGCAGCGGCTGCTTTGTGGAGGTGGCCTGCTTCTCTTCAGAAGCTGTGCATCGCTGGCAGCAACGTTCACCCTACAAAATTGAAGTTATTGTTAGCAGCATGTGGTCCAGGTCTTTTGGAGCTTGATCTCAGTGTACCTGGTAACAACTTGGCCTCCTCTTCTTCATCGCCTTCTCGTCCTCCTTTTGCTCGACTCACTCCTCAACAAGTCCGAGACCTCGTCGAAGCTGCCCGAGGGTTAAAACAGCTTAAAAAGCTCAACGCAGCTCGTACTGGGATGCCTCTTGAAGCAGCTGTTGCTTTTATGAGAGCAGCGCCTCGATTAACGCACCTTGATTTGTCTGGCTGCAGCTTAGGTCCACGGGTCGGTCTGGGCGCCCAAGGTTCTCGAGCCACTGCAGGACAGCTTTGGTCTTCTGGCATTTTCATTCCCGGTTCAGGGATCCCGTACCATGCGGAAGCTGCTCATGTGTCGAATTCTCTCGCAGCTCCTGGTCCTGAGGAATTTGCCTTTGCGTTGGGCGCGTTGACTGCGCTGTGCACGCTACGATTAGAAGACAGTGGCCTCAGGCATGAACATCTTCGGCATGTAAAGTGGTTGAAAGGGCTAGTTAATGTCAGTTTTGCTGGGAATAGAGGAATTGGAGATGTGGTTGCAAAGGGGTTGGCAGCTTCTGCCAGTTTCCTTGAAGAAATTAATCTCAGTGGGACATCTATTACTGATCAAGGGCTTAAAAATTTACACAGCAGCAGCAGCAGCGGCGGCGGCGGTGGTAATAATAATGAAAATAACACCACCACCTCCGGGGCTGAAAGTCAAGCTTCTACATCCTCATCTAGTTTTTCCACAGCTTTAAAGAGATTGCATACTCTTTCTCTCGCCCGTAGTGGCTCTGGGATCACCTTGGCTGGCCTCCAAGCTCTCGTTAGAGGAGCAGCTGCTACTCCCGAGGCTGCAGCTGCTGCTGCTGCTGCCGCCGATGGTGACAAATCAAAATGCGTTAGAAGTCCTCCATTACGTTCGTTAAACCTATCAGATTGCGTCTCTATTGACACTGAATGCGCAAACTTCATCTCTTCTTCCTTCCCCAAGCTAACGCATCTCAATTTAAGTGGATGTGTGAGACTTGAAGCTGAAGGAATAGAAAAAGCACTCCCCGTGCTGAGCCTGCTGCGCTATTTAGACATATCTCGCTGTGGAGATGCTCTTGAATACACTGGATTACGGGAGATCTGTGCCCATTTAACCCAGCTTACTGGTTTAAAGCTAGATGGAGCCAGAAAATTGACTGGAGATGGCCTTGGCACGCTGAGCACGCTGGGAGTTTTGTCGGAATTGGACCTTACGTGCTGTGCTGGGCTTGGTGATGATGACGAGGATGTGAAAAGTAAGCTTCCTGAAGATTTGATTGCTACAGTGCAGCTCCCTCAAGGTGGGAGAGCGACTGTTTCCAGCCCTTTAGTGAAAATGCAGCAAAGACGGGGCTTGGTGTCTTTGGCAGGATCGTTGCCGCAAGTTTAGATTAGGTGGTACTTTTCATCATCAATTTAGTTTTGTATTGCAGGATTGCGTGGAAAACATTATTTCACTGTGTAGTAGTATTATATTCGCCTTCAAGATGTACTTGGAAATTATGCAGGTGGCAGCAGCAGAAGCAGCAGCAGCAGCGTAAATCGTTCTTTAATTGTCAAACTTCATTTCATCTTGTCTTATATTTTCTTTTTTCCTCTCTCCGATGTTTAAATAATACTATAATGATTACAATTAATCATTACAAACTTATACCAACAAGAAGACTGCATAAGAGATAGCTAATTGAAACTAGTGAAGACTCAAGGCTGTGGTTCATCGTCAATTTTCTGTTTCTTACTCTCTGGCTCTACTTGTGCATCTTCTTCTTGTTCTTCTTCAAGAGGCGCAGGAGGTACCACTGGTGGCGCATCAGCCCTCCTCACCAAATACACCCCACACTCCACATGGTGTGTATACGGGAACTGGTCAAACATAGCAAACCTTTCTACCGTAAATAAATCTGAAACGGACTCCACATCTCTTTTCAAAGTCGCTGGGTTACAACTGATGTACACGACCCTTTCAAAGTCCCGAACTACTTTAATTGTCTCATCATCAAGCCCTGCACGTGGTGGATCTACTAGCAGCGTCTTAAAATCGTACTCTTTTAGGTTTATCCCTTCTAATCGGTTGAATTTTTTGCCTGTTTGCCAGGCTTGCGTGAATTCCTCAGAGCTCATTCTGGCGACAAAAACATTTTCTACTTTATTTGCTTCAAAATTCCGTTTTGCGGCCGCGACAGAAGATTTACTGATTTCTGTAGCGACAACTCGTCGAAAATTGGGGGCTAAAGCTGCCGTGAAATTACCATTCCCACAGTACAATTCCAGTAAATCGTGGTTTTTACTCGTACCGCCTTGAGTAACGTCAACAGCCCAGCCGAGCATGCAAGTACAAATGCCCGCATTCGGTTGACTAAACGCCCCCTCTACTTGGATGTAACGCAACGTACCACGACCAGGAACATCCAGAACTTCTTCAACTTCGTTTATATCGAGAAAAATTTTCTGTTTACGGGATCGACCAATGATGTGCGGAGGATTCGCAATGCCTGGAAGCTTAGAAAGCTCTTCTCGGAGAACTTTGGCTGCCTCTTTCCAGTCATCTTCAAGTTTACGGTGGTAGATTAAAGTGACCATGGAGTTGCCAGCAAGCGTGGTATGAAAATTTGCTTGAAATAATTTTTTACGGAGTACGATATTGCCTTGTACTGCCTCCATGACACGTGGCATCAGTTCGTTGATTAGTTCTGAAGCTACAGGGAACGAGTCTACACGGACACGTTTACTTTCACCTGTTTCATTGTCCTGTAATGCGATACGAGGGGGGTCGATAAGAAGAGGCTTGATTTTTTTTTACTTTTTGATTTATTGTTCTTGAAATTAAGTTCATGTCTTACCTTTTCGTACATCTGATAGTACGTCTCTTCTTTCTCATGCCAAACAGTGAATTCAGATCTAAAGGGTAGAGAAGTAGAAAAAAGAAGAATTTACTTTATTTGAAAAGCGGTGGTGGCTGGGTGTGATTAAAATGATTTTAGAATTTAAATTTGATATTGGAAGCATTTCTTACCTCATGCGATAGTTTTTTGGTTTCGATTGAAATACCTCCAGCTTTGGGGGATTAAATTCTGCAAATTGTTCTTCTACTAGTCTTCGTTTGGCTGCTAATTGAGCATCATATGCATCCGTGTCAACATCTATCAAAGATGGGGTAAATTCTACTTTTGGCGTGTCTGACGCCATTGTGGCGCAACGAAAACGAGATTTTGATATTAAAAACGGAAAATTTCTATAATTTCGAGCTGTGCAAATTGAAATCCCACGTCGTGTAGCAAGCATTGCCTGTCTTTACAGCAATCAGAAGCCCATAACAAAGTCTGATTTTAGTTTATAAACAGTTAAGGCCTCGATTTGCGCATTTTGAGAGCTAAAAATGCTCAAACTTCAATTTTCTGGTAGGCGCCGGCGGCCATTGCCGAATTGCGTTCCGGGTATGTTGCATTCATTGAGCCTCGTATGCCTAAGAGCGCTGAGCTGTTTCTTCGTATAAATTAATGAGAACATATTTAAGCACGTCAAAGTTCTGATACAGCACATTGTTGTCGGGTGCACTAAAGCGGCGGGTTACCCGCCGCCCCACTCAAATATTACTCCCTGCCTGCCTGCCTGCCCGACCGCCCGCAGGCTCCCTGGCTGTTATATCATTGCCCATACCTTTTGGTTAGGATATGAGACTCCAATATGAGCAAATTCGCCCTAAGAAACGCTCAATATCGACAGCAATTTAGAAGTTTCCCTTGGATTTTGCTTTGGTTAACAGAAACTGGGCTGATTATCAAGTACTTTCCTTTACAAAATATATTAATCTGTGGTATAAGGATGACCACTGTCCGAAATCTTGCAGTTATGGCGGTATATAGATGTATTGATGCATTTAAAACTAGTATGGGAACAGAGACCGAGGGAACGAGCCCTCCCAGCTGGAACGAGCCCTCTGCAGAGCCCGACTGCAGGTGTATGCCCATCCATGTAATCGTGCCTGAAATGATTTAAATATAACCTTGAGACCGCCGTCTTGGGCGTGCGAACTTCCAAGAATGCAATGGGCATTTTAATTTCTGGCTGCGGCGGACCTCCGCCTGGTGGGCTATGAGTATGCAAGTCCTAAAACCCCAATTGGAACAAATTGAGGCTTATTCGGACGCTGTATAGGCAAATCACTTACTTTGCGGGCCTGAGGAACCTCACTATAGTGTCACAATATGTTACAGATTACGTGAAGCTCTTCAAACGGACCTATTTCTATGTTTTTTTGCAGGTTTTGCTATCAATCGTCAAATGACAGCGAAGGCTGCAAAAGCCCAGTCGAGTAACTCTACACACGCCGAATAAATAACAAATTCGATTCAAATACCCATGACCAATAAAGTAAGTACTTTCAGAATATATCCCTTGAACAGAATTTCATCGTCCACGCCCTCCAACAAATATTTCTTCACATACTATGATAGAGCTAAGAATAAACCAACGATTAAGGGCAGCTAACACCCAATCAATACGCCATCCTCGAATTAAAATAATTCAACTGTATAGCTAAATTACGTATCTTCAAATCGTCATCCTGATTCTCGTTTGTCTTTTTGAATGCTGTCCAAAACTTTGAGCCAAGTACCACGGTTGCTCAACTTCAATTAACCCACTTCTCGCTCCTTAATTATCCTTCAAAATCATCATACCTATTTTATCCATATCTCTTAATCTATTCTCTAAAAATCTCCACGTTTCGGTGTAATGTTCACTCTTATCATTTAATATAACTAATTCAGAGGCGACGTAAATGCCGCTCAAAGCTGCCCGTTTGGTGTACCAAGAGAAATCCGTAGATTCATCACCAACAGCACGCAAAATAATATCCGCTATAGTACCATAATTTTGGAGGGTATGTGGGACCTCGGAAGGATAAGCTTGTAGGGCAAGAGCGTCCGGCCAGCTCTCTAGGTACTCAGCCATCATCTCTAGCCTTAACTGCACTCCAAGGGCTAATTTATTCTTGCCATCCATCTCTTCGATTTCTTCTTTCCGTTCTGCTAAAATTTCACGCAATTTCTCGTTGCAGTTCGTGTTGAAAGCTTCAACCAAGTGCACCGCTCCACGGGGAAATGAGCCTGCTATTGCCGGGGAGAGGCCTAGCTGCGTTGCAGCAGTTTCTAATGCATTTTTTGTCCATCCTAATTCTTTTACTAGGGTTAGAGCTGTGTTGAGCACCTTCTGCTGCATATCATCGGCGTTATTTCTGTCGTTGTCAGGATTGGCAGCGGTGACGGGTTTGGAAGCAGAATAAGAATTTGAAGATGAAGTGGCGTGCTGCCATCTTCTGCTATTTGCGGCATTATGCAATGATTTTGGTGGCTGATTAGTGTGAGGTGTTGCTAGATTAAAGGCTAGGGATGAAGGAGCAGCAATCACATGTGTGGAAGTTAATGGCACTGAATTTGTTGAAAAAGTAGCAGTGGTAGCCAAAGTGGCTTGCAGCCTCCTGATGAGTGTCTGCACTTCTCGTCTTGCTGCCATTTTACAATTTTTATAAACGCACTTGATTTCAGAAGTTGTGGGGTCAAAAACGATCAAATTTCAAAAAACAGCGTGGGAGATGAGATTTTCAGGCTGGGAGCAGCCTGGGAGGGCATGGGAGAAAGGCTGGGAACTGGCATTTAAATGCCAATTTAAGCAATTCTGCAAAAGCGAGATGTAAACCAAGTTTTCTACGAGGGCTGCAGCAGTCTGCTCCCCACCTAATTCAGGCTCAGCTTTAGTTAACGCAAACGTAGAAGCGTCCAGCACATCTAATTCCATCAGATTGATCTCACGATGGGATGTCAGCCCAGCATACTGGTGCTGCGCTGATCACAATGTTAATGCTCAGGCGACTCGTGATCACCTGCTTCCTCTGATTAGCAGCACCCACAATATGAAAGCGTCTGCATCATCCAATTGAATATCGAGCTGCGCTCGTTGTCCTTTTGGCTAACTCGCTGCTGCCTCGAGGAAAATCTTGCCGCCCCTGCCACCGCCCTCAAGCCACCAGTGGCCGTCTAAATTGCACCAGTTTGGTGGAGAAACCTCCGGCAATCAGCACCTCGCTTTCATCTAATGCGGTACCTGCTTTATGCAGCGAGCTGCCTTGCTCAGACGCGGTTACTCTGGCTTTTTACCCCAGTTTATGAGATATACATTTTCACCGCCCTCCACCGCCAAGCAATGAATCCCAACATTCAGGGCAGATGCCCCCCACATCTATCAATCTATCCTTTCATATGCTATCGATATCGTCTTTATGTAACCAAAAAAACCACTTGAGATAGATGTTTTTGAAATTGAAAGAATAAAGAGGGTAGAAGAACAGGAGACTCGGAAAACATACTAAAAAGCTGAACTCTAGGGGTTCGTTCCAGCAGAACTGTCTTCATCCTCCAACGGCTCGTCTGTGGGGGGCTTGATTACCTCATTGGAAGGGCGATGCCCGCGATTGACTACTCCGTAGTCTCCCCTTATCCATGCAATGTTATTTTGCATGACCGCCATATCTTTTGTCAGTGGGCTGAGAATCAATTCTAACTTATCGAACCGCTTGGTGGTCTCTGCCTCCATTTTATCTAACCGCTTGGTGTTCTCTGACTGGAATGTCTCTACTTTGTCATAGACAAGTTTAGCGGCGAACCCCACGACCGCCGATACACCGGTAATAACATTACCGGATGCCGACCCATATAAAAATTGATACACCTACATAAACAAACATATTGCATTATTATAAAAGTGAATGCATGCATTAAACAGTGAAAGAATGCAAATGCTGGTTATATACTTACACTATGATAGTGGGTAAGCCAAAGGTTGCACATGAACATCAGGACTCCGGCACAGGCCAAGGAGACGGCAAACTTTAAAAAGAAATCAAAAATTTGCGACATACTAATATTAGAAAACCAAGAGGTCCCATTTTCGCCCTTGGAAGGCTCTTGTTTCTCTAAAGAAGGCGCATCTGCTGCCATGCTAGCTCTAAGGGGCCCCACTTGTGCTTTATTGGAATCGCCAGGCAGTGGAATCAAACCCCCTCCCAAGCGCACCCTGTGCGACAAGGGTGGACGCATATGCACTGTGACGCGTGTTCTAAGTGCCTGAAATGGCATGGCTGGGCTCCAGAAGCCAGGTGCGTTGCCAACGCGGTGCATGTTGTGGATTTTAAAGCTGAATCCTGTAGAAGTAGGCTACAGCGATAATGAGCAATAGCTTCCTTCAAGACAACGCTAGTTATTGAAGGGCTTTATTTTTTGAGAATGGTAGGATAAAAGCAATCTGCAGAAGACAACTACCGTAGGGGACAAAATAATGAAATTTGTCTGTTCAGAACAATGCTGGCTTCAGACAGACAGCGGCAAACAAAATAATTGTATATTCCATCTACTCAGCATTACATAAACTTGATATGCGTGCGGATCGCAAGAATTCTTTTGCTGCTTTAGAAAATGCAGAAGAGATCATGGCTAGAGATGAAGAGCAAAAAAATGAGATCAGAAAAGAATTAGAAGGTCAAGTGGTGCATCTGAGCCAACCATTAATATGGATAGACTTAGAAATGACAGGTGAATTTGCTCTTCTTTACCAATTCCACCCCTAAATCATAAATCACATGCTTGCCAACGTCTTTGCTCACCGCTCAATAATATTATAAAGCTGCCCTTGCAAATTAGAATCAGTATTTACCCCCTATAATGACACCTACATCATCTCTACTTGCTGATTAACGTACCTCTTTTACTAAATAGTGCAGGCTTAGACATAGAAAATGATCACATTCTCCAAATAGCATGCATCCTTACAGACGGCACCTTAGAAAAAGTAATCGAAGGTGAAGAATTTGTAATCAACCAACCTGAAGAAGTCATTGCAGGCATGAATGAATGGTGCATAGAAAACCATGGTAAATCCGGTTTGACTCAGGCTGTACGGGATAGTACCATTACACTACCTGAGGCAGAAAATCGTATTCTCGAATTTATTCGTAGACATATCCCTGAACCTGATGCAGCCCAAATTGCGGGAAACTCAGTTCATGTTGATATCCAATTTCTTAGAAAATATATGCCTAGTATTGTAGAGTATGCTCATTACAGGATCGTTGATGTGTCAAGTATTGGAGAGCTGTGTCGACGGTGGTTTCCAAGGCAGTACGGTAGAGGACCAAAGAAGGCGAATCGACATACTGCAATGTCGGATATTCGGGAAAGTATAGAGCAGTTGAAGTACTATAAAAACGCCATCTTTAAACCGTCGAAGTCATGAATTTTCTACATTATTTAAATATTTGACGTTGAAAAATTGCCAAGCTTGTTTTTGGTTGTTTGTTGACGAACAAATTTTTAAAATTGACGCTTAAAACTGATTCAATACCATCTTTTACCTATTCCAATTCTTCAAAGTGATAGTTAATCAATAATTCAACTCAAAGATAGGCCCAAACAATTGAATATTACTTACTCCTTCAGAGTCACATCCCGTACATGGACAAACACACTCCCCTTGCTTCCTTGAGTTATTCTCATATTTTCATCTAGATACAACCAATCAATATAACCCCTTGCATCTTGTTTAATAGGTAAAGGCAGCTTCAAAGGCCCAATTTCTATTATGACTTCATTTATTTCTACTCCGGTACGAGTGTCGCTGTCGGGCTCTGAGTCTGCCAAAGCTCGAACACGTACTCCAGGCAGCAATTCTACTCTATTTTCTAACTTTTTACCGTCATTGCTAATTAATTGCCAATTACGGACAGATCCGGCTAAAGCTTTTTGTAAAGGGTTGGCTGTACTGCCTTGTTTTGTCCAAATTAATCTCCAATTTCCAGTAGCAACTGTACTTTTGGCAGGAAGTTTCACCCCTCCACCTTGCGCTGCTGTCTTTTCAACGAGTTCTGCCAACTCTTCATCGGATGCTTTTGCACCTATACGCTCTATTAATTGTTTTCGTGGGGGGTCGTCTTTAACCAACACGAATAACGTGCCTTTATTTCCTCTTGTCAATCTAAATTTCCCGTCTTTGCTTAGATATGTGACATCGATCCACCCTTTGGTTTCATCGCCCAGCAGCTTGAAAGGCACAGGGTAGGGGATCGTAAATGGTAATTTCTTAAAGTAGAAGGCAGCTTGATCGAATTGGAAATCAATTCGCACATTTTTAGCGGCAGGAAGGGCGGTCGAGGAGACGCCCAGAATCCCAAAGGGGAGGCCTTTGCCTTTTCGAGGGGTAAAGCCTGGTAAAGGCCTTGTATCTGTCGATGCCTCAGCTTCTACTTTGAGAAGACCGACCTCGGGACCGAAATCTACGATATTATTGACACGGGGAATAGCAGGAAGGGCAGTCTTCTTCTCCTTCTTCTTGTCTGCTGTAGCTGTTGCAGCGGAGGCCCAGAGAGTGGTTGGGGTTGGTGAAAGAGGAGGGAAGCAGATTTCTTGATAGACGGTGAAAGCATCAACTCCAGTAAAAGAGCGTTGAATAGGGGAAGCTGTACCAGGTCTACTGGTATATAGCAGTCTCCAACGTCCTTCTAGTAATGGAGAAGCAGTAGGGGAAGAAAGACCACTACTATTTGAATTTTCCAAGCACTCCACAGCGGCATCGAATTTTGTTTGAAGGTCAGGTGTCATGCCACCTTTGCCGCGTCCAGTGACGCCAGAAAGGCATTCTAAAATGGTTTTAATGTCAGAAGACGCAGAGTTCTTGCCGAGAAGAGGTAAGACAAGAGAGGTAGTTTGTTGTGGAGCAGTTGCGGCGGCGGCGGCGGCGGTGATTGCTGCTACAGAGAGGGAGCGACGACCATTAAAAAGCTGTTTTGAAGCTTGGGTATTGAGAAATCTTCTATTTATTGGTGTCTGGGTGCAGAAAGGTGCCACTTTAAGTGTGTTGGAGAGAAGTTGGCAACCTCTGTCCATGTTGAAGCAATTTGAATCTCAGGTATTTGAGTGTTAAATTTGCTGTATCCTTTTAGTACTGTTAGTGGATGGAAAGATCGATACATAACAATGAATCTGTGGTGCAATGCACGAGTAATGCGTTGAAATTGAGGGTGTTGGCTGACCATGTTCTAGCGAAGAAGAAGAAAGAACCCAGCCGTGGCCACAGAAAATTATTGTCATAAATCTCTAGAAGCTTATATTATTCCTACTATTACTCTAATTCTGTATCAACAGGTGTTGTCAAGCTATTGACGGCGGACAAAGACTACACAAGGCCCTTGTATTTACGAATCCACAAACAAGATCACAAATTTTGAGAATCAGCACATCTCTAAATTATTATGGCAAACGGCGTAGCAATTGGCGTAGGCACAGCAGCTGGCGTTGCTGTAGCCCTTGTGGCTGCTTGGCATGGGCTCACTTATTGGGAGGTTGACAAGAAATGTGAGAAACCTAAATATTCTATCGTCCGCACTCTTGGTTCTAAAAAAGATTGGCTCGGTCGCGTTCGCCCTGTAGCAGAGATTCGCCGGTATGCTCCTGTTCTTGTTGCAGAAGTCACCTTTGAAAATATGGCCATGCGTGAAGCTTTATCAAACGGATTCCGTGCCATTGCCGGCTTTATTTTCGGCAAGAATATCGCCCCTGGTAATTCTACCTCCTCTAGCAGTACAGTCGCTATGACCAGCCCGGTTACTTTAGAATCTTCACCTTTGCCTAGTGAGAAAATCGCCATGACATCTCCTGTCACCGCGGAAGCTGTCACCGCCGACACTTACAAAGTTTCTTTCATCATGCCTTCAAAATACACAAAAGAAACTTTGCCCAAGCCAGTCAACGATAAAGTAATCATCAAAGAAATACCTTCTCGTACTTTGGCTGCGCTCACCTGGAGTGGAAGAGGTCCTAACCAGGAAGAAATGGATAATAAGGCAAATGAATTGAGGGCGGTACTAGCCAAGGCAGGGGTGAAACCATTGAGTAGTCACGTGCACTTGTGGCAGTACCATCCTCCGTTTGCTCCTAGCTGGATGCGTCGTAATGAAGTTTTGTTAGAAGTGAATGATGATGTCGCTTCTTCTTGAAAGAATTATATAAAGCAAATAAATATAATAGAATAGAAAAGAATGCCTGTTTGATTTTCCCGCTTTTGCTCTCAGAACCCGTCCATGCCTTGTAATATCCTTAGCTGTTCAAATGTTACCCAGAACGTCAGTTGCCAGGGTCCCAATCTCGCCCAAGTCGGCAAAAATCCTTTATATAGCCCTCGGACTCCTTCCTTCTCTACCGTCTTTTGGAAGCAATCAACCATTCCTGAAAATTGCGGCTTTACCGGGTCTTGACTCATTAATCTGGTCTTTACTACATCTGCAGGGGTACTCACAGCGGCTGAGACGAATCCACTACACATACTGCTTGCTACATGTACGAGTAATGTGTCTTTCCCAGTACCGAGAACACCGCTATGTAAAATATTCCTTTTGGCTATATCATAAGTTGTCAATTCACCTAAATTAACTAAAGCTGCACGTTGTATTGCAGGGGTGCTTCCTCTCCAAAGGCCTATAATGCCTTCTTGTCGGACTATCTGTTGAAAAGTAGCTAGTAGACTTGGTTTAACTTCTAGAGAACAACTTTGGAGGCGTATTTTTATCAAATCTGCGGGCACCGCTGCAGCTTGTCCTAGGGCACCGGAGAACATTCCAAAAACTAGGAGAGACGGGAGGGAGATCTGGGTGGTATTTTCTCTACGCTGTGCCCAGTTTCTGAGACTCTCAAAAGTAGACACTCTAATCGAAGTGTATGGCAAATGGCGGAGGACGGCTGCAGAGACGCCGGCATACATGGCTTTAAAACCTTCTTGGCGGATGATCGTTGTGACAGTGGTGACAAGTGGTTGTGGCACATGTGCTTGATGCATCTGCAGGCGGGTCTTAATGAAATCTAAAGGGTATGTTGTCGTTTCTGCAGAGCCTGCTGAAATGGCAGAGAGGCAAAGTTTGCCCCAAGTGGTGCCCTTGTCCGCCATCACCGGGTATATTTCAGTGGTCAAAATGTGTCAAATGACATCTGTGTAATGTTTTGGAAAATTAATAGAGAATTAGATGGACCATCAGATACGAACTTCAAATAAAAGTTTTGCCTCCAAAACCGCAGCACAGCGTATCCAACGCTTAGCATGCTCTGTCCTCTTGATTTAGATACCCCCAGGCTCCCTCGTGGTTTAACATGAACACTTACTTCTTGGGTCTCAGCCGCTAGCAGCGCGAGTGCCCTACATCGCAGAGTTATGGCTGGTTTTTGCCATGTTGGCAAAATTGCCATGGGGCCGACGAGCGCTGTCTTCCAGCCTCGACAGACCCCTCATATGAATAGAAAGCGTGTAGTGACCCTTGTCTCTAATTATTCCAGTCCAGTAGAGTCAATCGCAACCAAGTCCGTGGATGATTTAGTATCAGAGATGGCCCTTGACGAACTCAAGTCTGCACTGGACGCCGTAATCAGAGCCGAAGACTACGCCGCAGCTGCAAAAGTTCGAGACGCTATCAAAACGGTTCAACAAAAGGACCCTTTGTTGTCCCTTGAAATGGAGCTTGATTTGGCGGTGAAGGAGGAACGCTTTGGTGACGCAGCCTTACTGAGAGACCAACTCCGTGAGCTGCAACCCCCTCCACCTGAACCTCCGTCTACATCATCCACCCGCGTAACAGAAGGCATTCGTGTCACTGTCCAAGCTTCCTACCTGCCCAATGAATCCCGCCCTGAATACAATAACTATCTTTTCGCCTACAAGATCAAAATCACAAACGAATCACACCCTACAACAGTAAAACTGATGTCACGCCAATGGATTGTCACTGATTCTACTGGTAGACAGCGGGAAGTGACTGGACAGGGTGTTGTAGGTCAGTTCCCTGAACTCGCAGCTGGGGAGAGCTTTGAATACCAAAGCGGGTGCCCGTTAAACACCAATGAGGGTAGTATGGAAGGGCATTTTGAGTTCTACAGCAGGGTAGGACCGAATGATAACTGGAATACCAGCTTCTTGGTTTATATTGCCAAGTTTGGGTTGAGTACTCAGGGCCCCAAAGATATTTAAGCCATTCAAAGTAGGCGCACCTTTCGGGTTTTGAAACGTATTTTCAGCGGTTTATGGGGAAAGATAATAGAAGAGAACTACTACTCAATCAATTTTGTGATGTTTGTGTTGCCCGATCTACGTTTTCTTTCTCTTTGTTTTGATTGATTAGAACGCATGAGTGAATTTTTATCTTCTAAATAAAAAATAATAAAAGCTTTTGCGGTACTTGAACGTATTATTAAATACCTAAATATCCTTGATTTTTCTCCCCCTTTGTTTTTTTGGCGAGCACCAGTTTTTACTATGTAAATCATCAGTAACTCTACTAAGATCGACTACATGTTACACTCCGAAATGAATCTGTGCTCTTGTAAACAGAAAAATGAAGAAGCCGGGATAAAATGAAAATAAGCCAAGGAAAAAGAGAAATTTCCAAGAAAATCTATAAACAACACTGCATGTAGAAGAAACCAGCTATAAGAGATCACTAGTCTTTACCCTTCTTTCCAGAAGGCTCGCCATCAGCAACAGCACTATCTTTACGCTTCTTACCCCCACCAGTAGCACCAGCAGCAGCGGGTGCTTCAGAAGGCGCCTTGGAAGCACCACCAGCCTTCTTCTTCGCTGCAGTCCTCTCCTCATCTTCTTCATTCTCCTTTTCAATTAAACGAATCAACGTCTCACACCGTCTAGCCAGCTCCTGAGGTGTTCTACTCTTGATATACCAATCAAAACGAAAGCGCCAAGTGTTCCGTACTTCAGCTTTCAACTCGTCCCAAGCACCATACCCAAGCTTATGCATCATACAGACAAGGAATCGATCTTCCTCTTCAGTATAAGCCTTTCCTTTAGCAGGACCGTACTGGAGTTTGAGTTCTTGCCAAGGGTTTTTATATTTGTCGAGTTTTGCGGCAATGGCGTGCATGATGGCTTCCTGTCTCTGGATACGCTGCTCACCACGTTCAATATTCTTGAAGATGCGTTCAGCATCGTTAAGGTGGGTAGGACCCCGAGAGAAGAAGATTGCAGCATAATCGCGAACCTCCTGTTCAGTTTTGCCCTCGACTTCTTTGGCAATCTCGGCAAGAGCAGTACGGCCATGTCGTTCACAAGCACGAACAAAGGCATTGAAGTCACGACGACTCCAGTTAGAAAGACCTTGGCCGAGAAGCTCATCACGTTCCGCAAGCTCAGCGTCAGTCAAAGGCTGGGGGTCTTCAGGGGTTGGTGCAAGCTCCTTGACAATGATCTCATCAGAAGAGCCGGCAGCACGCATAGCAGCTTCTTTTTTGCTTTGTTCGTGAGCAAACAGCTCCAAAGCTTCTTGCTTCTTGTAGAGTTCAGTCAAACGAGCTGTGTTGTAGAATTGGTAGTCGGGTAAGTTGGGCATCTTGGTAAGACGAGGGCCGGCAGGCTTGGCTTCACCCTTTCTTGCCGCAGCTTGATTTTCAGCGTAACTGATAACACGCTTTCTATCACGCTTTGGGGGATCTACCCAATTGGCACCCATCAACTGCTTGAGTTGATCTACCTGGTCGACATTCTCAGGTTCCTTTTCTTTCTCTTCAAATTCGTAAACTGACATTCCACCATCCATGGTGAATTTCATCGCATTTTCAGAGAAGTTCTGAAGCTTGCCATTGAGCTCAGCAGTAGAAGTCTCACCCTTTTTGATGATATCGTCGATATCTTCTGCAGTAATCTTGGAAGGTTCTGAAGAGAAGACCATTTCAGCACCATATCTGACCATGCTAAGCAAGTCATCCTTGTTGACACTCTTGGTGTTTTCTACCAAACGACCCTGTTGTATAACCAAAGCATCTAAACGAAGCTTCTTATAGGCCTTTTCAATAACCTTCTCTTCAATAGAGTTTTCAGTGGCAAAACGGAAGACCTGTACTTCTTTCTTTTGACCAATACGATGAGCACGATCCATGGCTTGAAGATCCATCTGAGGGTTCCAATCAGAGTCATACAGAACGACAATATCTGCGGTATAGAGATTGATACCAAGACCACCAGCACGGGTAGACAGCAAGAATACAAATTTATCAGATCCTTCAGAATTGTAATCATCGATCTGAGACTCACGATCATCACCAGAGGTGTTACCATCGATCCTGCAGTATCCATAGCCACGGTACATGCAATAATCCTCCAAAATATCAATCATACGGGTCATCTGGGAGAAAATCAGCACACGAGAACCACGAGATTTCAATTTTGGCAACAATTTATCTAGCAACACCATCTTGCCAGAATTTTCAACCAAATGCTCCCCAGCAAGATAAGGAGGGCCAGGTTCAGCACCTTGGAACAAGTAAGGATGATTGCAACATTTACGCAACTGCATCACAATGTTCAAAAGTCTGGAGCGGTCAGCTCCGCCCGTCACTGCCTCCATATCTTTCTGAAGCAAAGCAGCATAGTATTTCCTCTGCATATCGGACATACCAATCTTCAAGATAGTCTCCTTTTTGGGGGGTAGACTTTTCTCTACATCACTCTTCAAACGACGGAGTAAGAAAGGACGCAGCACTTTATGCAATTGCTGAACGACTTCCGCTTCGCCTTCTTTCCCACCTTCTCCTGTAGAGCTAATCTGGAACCATTCATCGAACTTTTCAGCAGAGGAGAACACTTCGGGCAATAAAAAATTTAGAAGAGCCCATAACTCGTGAAGATTGTTCTGAAGAGGGGTACCCGTGATCAAAAGACGGTAATTGGTACGAAGCATGCGAACGACTTTTGACAAGATTGAATTTTCATTTTTAATACGATGTGCCTCATCGATGATGATATATCTCCAGTGGAATTTCTTCCAATGGTTTTTCTCTTTAATAACCATTTCGTAGGAAGTCACCACCACATCAAACTTGCCAGGCTGGACAAGAGTATCCTTCTGGTGTTGTCTTACTTCCGCATTACCGTGGAATTTCACCGCTTTGATGACAGGGCACCAACGACGGAACTCAGCAAGCCAGTTATGTAAAGTGGATTTAGGTACAATGATCATATGAGGGCCAGTGATACCACGGAATTCGCGAAGGTAGGCCAATAAAGAGATGGTTTGAAGAGTTTTTCCAAGACCCATCTCATCTGCCAAAATGCCGTTGATCCCGTTGTCATATAAATGGATAAGCCAGTTGAGACCCTGGATTTGGTATTCACGCATTTTACCGTGACCGATGATGGAAGGTTGCACCTGTAAACGATGGCCAGCCATCTCTCCTTCTTCTTCCTCATCCCGGAGAAGTTCCTGATCTTCTTGCTCTTCTGTGAAACCACCATGGCGACCGCGTTTCTTCTTCTTCTCCTCAGCAGAGGCAGCGACAGGGGCGAAATGCTGGAAGACTTCGGCTTGCTTGAGCAAGAACTCAAGACGCTTTTTGCCTCGGGCGGCCTGTAGTGATCATAATACACAATTTCGAAAAGAAAAAAAGAGTTGGTTGAAAGGTTGAGGTAACTCAGTGACACAGTGATTAAAGTTCCTGTATGCAACCCTAATGATGTAAACACGATATTTCTTACCTCTCCATGGGCAGCATCAGTGTTCAACTGCGAGCGCATTTTCTCCACCTGCTCCTTCCTCATTTTTTCTTGATTCTTTAAACGCTCGCGTTCCTTCTTGGCAATCTCCTTGGCTGCGGCGTGATCAACCTCCTGCAATGAGAAACACAGGCAAAAAACGGGGACAACAGGTGAACAACTCGATCAAAGATGAAAAATGCTTGGCGGGAAAGATACTCTGCCAAGCTCTGGTCATCAAATAATATCCACGGTTAACCCCGCATTGTCCATTTTATAAATAGTAATCGCCTCTAAACTCACCGCATCGTCATCACTTTCATACTCTTCACCTTGATCTTCATCCTCGGTGAGTTCTGCAGAAGCGTCGGCCTCAAAGAAATCGTCCTCGGGGACTTCTTCTTCTTCTTCTTCTTCAACCTCAGGCTCCTCCTCGCCCATAGAGTCGTCTTCAGGACGCGCAGGCCCAGCCATGATCGTTCCTGGCTTTTTAAACAGTTCCTAGTTTAAATTCTTATTTAGTGCACGCAGCCCTCCCAGCAGGCTCTTGCAGCTCTACAATTTGTTGAATTACTAAATTATATGCAATGATGAAGATCGGAGCTGTTGATATGGGAGGGCTGGTGGATTCCTGGGTAGAAAAAACCAACCACTGAAGAAAACACAACCAAGGAGAGGGAGACCCGTTGACCCTCTATTTCCTGGCAATTCTGGGGCGATCAAACCACAACCCCATTCACTATCGACCTGAAAGTCCTATTTCATATTAATAAATCAAACAAAACTTGGAGAGTCAAGCTCATGTGGCCAACAATTTTTGAATTCACTGAGCCCCCCTTGGCAGCACAACTTCCCCAAATTAGATGATTTCGCTTTCATTCTAGGCCATTAAATACGATATCACATGCAGTATTCATCCTTGGATGATTGTAGCGATACACTACGAGACGCCTATGGCTTTTCTGTGCCACCTCTCTACCAGGATCTCCACCGTTCGTTCGCCTCTATCTGGCAAACAGAAGAGACAGAGCGAGGAGAACGTTGGAACCAATGGCTACAATCTTTCCGAGATCTTGATGTAGAGAAATTTTCACAGGAAGATGACGCCCAGCTTATGGAACTGGCGCTGGCCCGCTACACGGCTGGGTTTGAGGGAAACGGGAATGAGGCAGACGCCAACACAAATACAAATACTATCTCAAGTATTGACCTTGAAGAAGCCGAATTACTACAACAACTACGTGCACTCGTTCAAATGGGTGTCCCAATCAACCGTAGAGCCCAATTTTGGTCTATTTTCTTGAATATTAAATCCAAAAATCAACCTGGTGAATATTTATCGTTGGTGCAAGCGGCACTAGATCGAGAAACTGAGTTCAAGAAAGCTGCTGCACTAGCTTCCTACCAAACAGTAACAACAGCCCCTATACACAGCAACACCTCTTATAGTGGTAGTGGCGAAAGCAATGACAAAGAAGAAAGAACAACAATGCCAGCAGCAGATGAAAAAAATGAAGATTGTTTCTGTATGACACCGCTCACTGCCAGCAGCAGCAGCAGCAACGATAGCAACAGCAGCAGCACTAGTTCCAGCCCTGCCACCCCATTCCCATCGATATCAGAAGATAAATACAGCAATATAAATACCAATTCAATCCAGGGTCACGAAGAAACCTACGAAGATTGGCTACCCCAGATAGATAAAGATCTGCACAGGACGTTCCCCGACCATCCTATGATGGACACGCCTGGCCGAGCTGCTCTTCGTCGTATTCTAGGGGCATATTCAATCCGTAACCCTGAAGTAGGCTATTGCCAGGGTCTTAACTTCCTCGCTGCAACGTTTATGCTCTTATTTAATGAAGAAGATGCCTTTTGGTGCTTGGCAGTGGTGGTGGAAGATTGCCTCCCGGGGTATTTTGATCTGAAAATGATTGCCCCGCAAGTAGACGGACAAGTTTTAGCTCATTTATTGCGTGGCTCAGCCCCGCGAGTGGCTCAGCATTTAGATACGTTACAAGTAGACATCCCATCCGCGACTTCTGCCTGGTTTTTAGTCGCGTTTTTGAATTCTTTGCCTTTGGAAACCTGTCTGCGTGTTTGGGATGTTTTCTTTTTTGAGCGTTCCTCAGTGGTCCTTTTCAGAGCAGCACTTGCCTTGATCGACATATATAGTCAAGCATTACTAGAAACTGATGATAGCAGTGAAGCGTATTTATTATTACAAGCGTTGGGCCCTATGAGTTTTGATTCTAGCAGACTTGTTGACTCAGCGTGTATCGGGTTTGGACACGTCAACGACGCTGCGCTACGCGTGCTGCGTGATAAGTACCGCCCAGAAGTCCTGGAAGCAATGGAAAGTATGTTTAGTTGTGATGAGGAATTGCAGAGTTATTTTGAAAATGCGATGAATGAAGCTGCGGTGGCAAACACGACTCTGAGTAGGTCCCAATCGTTCTCAGAAACGTTGGCTGCTGCCGCCGCTCGCAGTGCCACTGCAACCCTTGCCGGTGGTTCTATCAGTGATGCTGGTTCTATTAGAAGTATCAGTCGAGGTAACAGTATCTATAACACTACGCCACTGTCTTCCGCGCCTCAGTCTCCGTTGTCACGATACAGCAGTAGTAAAAGCACTCTAGATGCCGCACCTCCTCCTCCTGCTGCTGCTTCGACGTCTCCACGCCAGAGTAGTAGTCCTGTCAAGCAGCATTCTCTTTCTTTCTCTCCACTGGGCCCTCAACATATTCCTACTACGAGTAACAGTAATCCTATTAGAAATAATTTCTGGACTCCCCCGCCTTCGAGCCACATGAAAGACCTCCACCATCACCAACAGCAGCAGCAGCTTTTCCGCACTGGGTCACCGCTCTTGCTTCTCCGCCGCTCCTGTAGTGCAGCAACTTTGGGTGGTGCTGTTCGTAGATCTCATAGTTCCATGCATCATTACGTACATCAACGCATTGATTTACACTCATTAGCCGCGTTTGTGCCCGATCTGAGTCACCCTAAGATTGCTGCGCTGTATCGAATCGCTGCCAAGCCATCACCAAGGAAGAAAACTTCAACTGCTGCAGCTTCTGCCGCAGCTTCTCATCATGGCAGAAGCGTTATTGATACAACGAGTGCAGACCCCACTGATATTAGCAATAAAGATAGCCAGGATATATCCCTGCAGTGGGAATCAGCGCTAGCGCAGTTGCCGGAAGAGTTCCAGGCAGTGTTACGTGGCAGCTACCTCTGCAACAATATTGGTAATAATAATAATGATTCTTCGCTCTTTGAGAATGGAGCTACGGTTGATATAGGTGGGCTCGCTGGCTTAATTAAAGCATTAAAATATGGTCAAAAAGCAAACCAGAATGCCATATCTAGCCAAAATACGGTAGGAGAAGAAGGTGCGGAAGAAGAATCAACTAAGAAAAAAGTTTTGAGACGGGTCACTGACGGCGGAGCTCTTTTTGGAAAGAAAGAAATAGGGCTCCTTTTTGCGCGCAATTTTGACGCACTCTCCAAAACATCCCCGTTAGATACTGCCAGGAATACTAGCACCAGTTATATCCCCTCATCCCCTGGGTCAAATACTGAGAAACTAGAGCAATTATATCGACTACGAGATGAGCTTGCTGCCGAGGTGGCGGCGGCTGGGCGTCGTCAAACAGCTGCAATGGAGGCTTCTATCGATGCTGTAGATACAGCTGAAGCCTTGCATCGGCAGTTGGCTAAAATACAAGCTGAAATAGATGTCAAGGTGGGTGAAAAATCGGCATTTAATACTTTAATTAATCGATATCGTTGGAATTTGTTTTCGTTCTCTTCTCCGTCAATTTTTTTTTTTCCCTCTCCGCCCTTCTGCAGATGGCTAGCCTTCATTCGCTGTTTCACCGCATTTCAAGCGTAGATCTCGAAATAGCTACGGAAGAAGAGAAAGAACAAGCGGAAATTGCTGCATTGGAGGCGTCAAAAGCGTCATTAGAAGAACTACAAGATGCGAAACAGGTGCAGTGTGCTGTGGTCTCGGCATTGATGACGGCGGTTGGGGACGTAAGAGGCAACAGAGCTAATGGCACCCCTCCAGGCAGCCCGGGTGCAAAATCAGGGATATTACGAAGATATTTTAGCTAGAATGATTGTTTTTTCCTCGTTTAATTAATTGTTGTCAGGTTGCTATCGCTATTATTATTATTCCATTTCTGTTGCAGTTGTGGTTTCTCTGTTGAAAAGTTGATAAAATATATACAGAAACATACATGTAAATAAAAGGTACAAGAAAGGGAGTAGTATTCGAATATTTGAAAGTGCATATAAGCTACATTGCTACCTGCTGCTCTGCTGCTGCAGGTGCAGTAGCACTAATTGTGTGCAGTGGCTCCACAGAAACATAACGCCGATTCCGCCGCCTGTCTTTGAAAAACTTAACATGGCCATCTACAAGGGAAAATAGCGTGTGGTCTTTCCCCATTCCCACATGTAATCCAGGGTGGAATTCTGTACCGCGTTGGCGCACGATAATGTTGCCGGCAACACAGCGTTGCCCTCCATATAACTTGATGCCGAGATATTTAGGATTGGAATCTTTATTATTTTGTGTGGAGCCTCCTTGTTTCTTAGAAGCCCATCGAACCTGTTGGAGCTGAGATGCTGCGTATGGCGCTTGGGAAGGGCCAGCTGGAGCAAGACAAAACGAGACGGGAAAAACAAAATCAGAAGACTGATTTGGATATAAAAGGCAAAATTGGGGAATGAAAGTAGATTCTCACCTTCTGTTCCTCTTGCTATTATGTTGGATAGTTCGCCAACGAAATTCGATAGGCATCGCCGCACACTCGAGGCAGTGCTGCGCAGAGCCATTGAACTTGATTAATAATTATCAAACTGCTGTCCTTGAAAATTCACTGCATCAACTTGAGTATGTCATTTGTACCAGCAATGATATTGAAATCAAAGAACAGAGTCAGGTGTTCAGGCTTTTAGCTATTTTAGCCCTTGACTCCAAGCTAAATTTTCAAGAGCTGGCGGGCGCCGGGAACCACAACTTGGAGTCCTTTGATTGATGGAGAAACAAATTGCCCATGCCTTCTTCACAGAGCCAGATTGGAATTCTATATCTTCCCACCGCACTTGTGTGCGTCAGTCAATGCACCACGATGGCGACATGGAGACTGGAACTATTCTTCAAATGCTCAACTGATCTTCGATTAAAAACTCTACCATTCCTAAGAGCTCATCAACATATGTTCAGAGGCGTCAACCTCACCAACAAAAGTAAAGATGACAATCTATTAGAATATGTCTCTATTTTACGACAAGAATTGCCAAATCTAGATATATGTGTCCATTATTCAATCAAATTCAATTACCAGCGCTCACCGCCCCATAGTCTTGCTCGCCTCACCACCTTCCTAGAAACCTTAGAGACCTACAACCAAAAAGAAAAGAGCGCACAGTGTTCCGTGTTACTAGTATCAGGATCAGGGAAAAGAGAAGGACTAGATAGCCTCTCTGTGTTGGAAAAGTTAAGTGCCCCAGGCCGTCCAGCAGGGGCAAGGGGTGTCCCAATATGTGTGGCTTTCAACCCGTATCTGCCTGTACCTGAGGACCTTGAAATCGAGAAAAATAGACTACAATCCAAGTTAATGGCAGAGCCAGGCAGGGTAGCTGGTGTGTATCTACAAATGGGGACAGATATTGCCGCCTTAGAAGCAGGACTCGATTTTTTAGAAAAAACCGCCGCTGCTGTTGTCGCAGAAGAAACTCCTAGCAATGAAAATGACACTAAAAAGATTGAAATATATGGTTCTGTGTTTGTTCCTAGTAAGAAATTATTAGCTCAAATGAAATTCCGCCCTTGGAACGGTGTCTTTCTCTCTGAAAACTACCTTGGTAGCGTAGAAGCAGCAGAAAGAATTACCGCCTCTCTATTGGACATATATAAAACTAGAGGGGTAATACCGCTGGTAGAGACGGCAATTAAGACCGAGGAAGAGTTGAAACATGTTATTACATTGTTATATTCAGATGCGTAAACGAAAAGTCAAGTCAAGTCAAACCACGATGGCAAGTCAAAAAGAAAGATTCTTTCTAGAAAGGACATCTGCTCAAGGTACAGAGTAGTGTTTGTAGTACCAAGCATGTGAAAACAAAATATAAACAAGGAAATAAAGGAGAGAAAGAAAGTTTTATATATCAACGAGGACACAAGGAGAAAAAAATTAACAATGAGTTAAAACAACACAAAGGTTTCTGTAAAAATTTTATTGCGCTTTGCCCAAACAAAAGACGAAAAACAGAGAAAACATGAAGAAAGCGAAAGAAACGTTGTATATATATTGTAAGCTTGATGGTATTTATTGGTATATTTTTTCATCAAAAGTTTTATAAAGTTTTGTTGTGTCTACTGCACACTCAAACACTCTATCGTGTTTTTAAAGTTTGTTATTCATTTCAATGCCGCTTGGAGGCGTTTGATTCTATCAGCAAGACCTGACGCAGCACGCACAGCACTGGTTGCTTGATTAGCCCACGTTTGTGCCTCCTTTTGCAAAAATCGCAGCTCTGTCGTGAGAGAAGCGACCTCCTTGACGATTATTTCAGGCGTCGCTCCCTCAGAACCGAACAGAGATGTTGATGTTGATGGCCTGCCAGCTGAAGCTCTTCTACCAATCAATCCGTTGAGAGGATCATAGCCCAGCTGGATAGCAAGGAGACACAGTTGTAGGCAGACGATGGTAAAGCACAGCAGGCACAGCAGGAGTACGGGACCTTTCTTCCTCGCAAAATCCATCGTTCTTTTCCACATACATTGTGAAATTGCTGCCGCCTTTGCTGTCAGAGGAGCATCATCTCCTAGCATGGCACGGGATTCAAGCACGCAAGGCAAACGAGGGGATGAAGGGAAGGATGTATTATCATTGCCGCCACTATTAGCACCGTCAGCACCGGTATTATTAATATTACCACTACTACCGCCCCCATTCCCGGGCTCTCTAGAGATATTTTGAAATTCAAACGCTCCAGACCCTCCACGAGAGGCTCGAGATCCACGACGACGATGTCGAGGACCACCAGGAAGAGGTGATGCTGTTCCAGCTATCCCACTACCACCACCACCGCCGCCGCCTCCTTGTTGAGAAGATGCTACTTGCATCCTTCTTAGAGCTCTCAATCCACCTCTCCATTGTGGTTCTACCTGTCTCATGAGAGCTTCCCACTCTTCGTTTGTAGTAGGCAATGCTTCTTCAGGGCTCGTAGCCCTGGAAGGCATTTTACGGTGATGAGATGAGCCAGCAAACAAAGGTGTAGTTGCCACAGGACTACTCGCACCAACATTTCCTGCCACAACATCCTCTCCCGGAATTCCGCCACTCCCACCGAGACTATTGCTACCTGGATGCATTTCCTTAAAGGTTTCTAATTTCCTATTCGCCAACTCCTTAAACATTCGAAATGCTTCCAACGTAGATTCTGTCACGGATTTTTCAATGACTTTCTTCCACATGGTAGATTTTGTAAACGGTACCGCAATATGCACGCTGAGTGTGCAGCTTCCAGATTCCGGTCCGGGAGTTACATCCCAGCGTTGATCCACTCTAAAATGATCTCCATAAGGTATATCACTCATGACCTGTGACGTTTCAAATAATAAATGTTGACCAGAATGCACTCTAAAGCGCTGAGTTTGATGGCAGAGGGCTTGTGGTGGACCGATACGCCATCCTTTTAGTGGAGTAATAAACCGAAGGTCTCGAACAGGGCCTACTTTATAATGCCGTTGCCACGAGGAGATTTCGATGCTATTGTGGCCTTGACTTTCATGGAAAGCCACGAAAAAGTCAGAACTGGGACATAAAAACGCCCTATAAAAGCCTAAGGGAGTAGTCGGTAAGGAGCAGACAAGCACACGTTGCATGTTATCTGGAGGTGGTGGCGCAGGTTCAGTTGCGGTTTTGAATTCTTCAACGACAGATGCATCATCACAGGTCGGTCCATCTTCAAATTCCCGTACGATTGAGGTGGTCGTAGTATTGCCAGGGACAATAGGAGCGCGGGCAAGTGAAGTTTGATGTTCATACTCGTGGCCATCGTCGTTGTCTGACAGGGCGGTGTGTGCTTCTGCTGGCAGTGGTATCGGAGACATCGATCTCTCCATCCAAGGGAACGGGTCATCAGGACCAGCGGTACCTTGTGAGAGGCCGGAGACAATACCCTGAGGAGGGGTCAAAGTCCCGTCATCTTGATCATCACTCGCTTCTCCCGGGCTCCTGCCACCGCCGCCATCTCGTCGTTTATGCCGTGCTGTAGAAGAAGTTGCAGCAGCAGTAGTAATCGTCTTCGTGGGACCACCACCATCATCAGCGTGGGTTATACTTTTACCCCATTTAGACCAGCGCTTACTTAAGTTTCTAGTAGAATGATGTCCTCCTTCTTCAAGGTGATCAACGCTCACACGATGGTCACCATCACCGTCCGAGGTGTCACTTGTTGGTGCCAGCTCTAGAGCAGCTCTTTCGCGTCCACGTTCGCTACATCTTGCCCAGAGACCCAGCATCAGTCTATACGCATCTTCTCTACTCAAAAATGAAGTGAAAAACTCTTTCTTCACCCCAGCAGTGCCACCAGCATTCCAAATTACTTGAATTGAATTTGGAAAGCCAACATTTTTCTTTTTAGAGATGTCAACTATAGCATCAAGAGGAATCACTTTTGCTTTGTGGTAGCCGAATAAAGATGAATAAAAGCAGAAATGACGTTCAAATACGAACAATCTGCCTTGTAATAGTACTTTTTTACGCAGTGCACACATGAAATCGTCTAACAATGGCTCAGTGGTGTTCAAGCCGAAAAGACGTCGGACCTCATCTGTGCGAGCTTGAACACGACGTACCCAGGTTTTCTGGCTGACTGCATTGGAATCTGCAGGTCTAGAGGAGAGGAGTGTTGGAGAGTTCACGTCTTCTGAAGGGGATGCTATTCCTCCTCCTGCTGCTGGTGCTGACAGAGTTGCAGCCGCTGTACCACGGGTAATGCCTGTTCCTAACGGAGTGGTGCCGCCTGTGCCGGATTGAACGCTCTGACCTGGGCTTGGTACCGGGAACTGAATTCTACTGTATATAGAAGATAGAGGGTAATGGTTCAGGGCTGAGATTGAGAACATATTAGGGAAAGAGCAACTGCAAATAGACAGCAACTGAGTCGGCCGAGAAATTAATAGTTGCAAATTGACCAGCCCGCCAGTCTTACCTTGATGTCCCTCGAGCCGCGCTCATTGCAGAGCTGTGTTCTGTAGGAATTTGATTTTCTTGATCAGATCCTTGGCCAGGTATAGAGGCCTGGGTTTGGGGACTTTGAACGATGCAAGAAGGCACATCTTTATAATTGACGTCCTCCGTGTCCCAAGCAGGAGTCTCTGCTGTGCCTTCTTCCGTCATTGGCTTGTTGAATTTTTGGGCATCTATTTATATCCAAGGAGCAAAGATAAATCTCTTTTATTGAACGCGTGAATTGGTTAGCTCATCCAATGACAATAATTGTCACGGATGACTACCTTGATACTTTAATACACTTCCTTGTAGGTTTTAGCCTCGCAATTGTGTTCCGATAAACAAGTTTAGATTTTTTTACCATTGGCCCTCGGCCTAGGGGAGCTAAAAGGCGGGACAACAACAGTCTTCAAATCAGCTTGCAATTGATTGATTGAATCTTAAAATGAATCATCAGATACCATCGACGCAAGTGTCTGCCCCTACCTACCTCCTTACCAGCTGCGCTTCCAACTTTATTCCCTTTCGAAGTGTTACATAACATTAGACAATATACGTTGCTTCCTTGCATTTCTTGTTTCTTATCGTATGCCCTGTACTCTGGGGGGTTTATCCGACTCGCCTTGCAGTGCCAAGTGAGTGTTATATTGTAGGAGACTAAAAACTGTAACCAGTCAATCAGTTAAATCTCAACTTGGCTCTAATATTGTATTGCAATACAGTATTTTACATCTGAACATACTCGCCATCGGCTTTCAACAAGCAAAAAACTAGGAATAATAAAAGGAAAATTGGCTTTTTAAAATTTAGAATATACGACTCGACTGGCTTCTGCCAGCAGTGTATTGACTCCAAAAAGCACTGCTGATGTGCCTGCTACAATAACAATGACTAAAAATGTGTTGAAAAGTGCTGATTTTGGTGTTGGCCAACTGATCAGCTTCACTTCTTCCAATACACCCTGTAGGAAACAAAGAAGAGAAGTTGCTTTAGGTGCTTAAATATCACAAAAGAAGTAGCTTTTGAAATAAACAAAAGTTATAAAAAAAACCACTCCAAAAACTATAACATACCTGTATCATGCCTTCTTTCTGTTTATTCTCTTTGGAAGCAGCTCGAAGCTGTGCCATTTGTGCCGCAATCTCCTCTGTTGTCATTGTCTGCTGCACCTCCGCCTGTGCTTGAACTATTTCTTCGACCGCTTGTGCTTCTTCTTTTTCAACGCTAACAACGGGGTCTTCCGTAGGAATTTGTTCAGGGGTAACAGCTGCATTTTCTTTCGGGGGAGGGTTGTTGGGCACTTGAACTTTTGCTGCTTTCTTGGCTCCCTGTTTTTTCCCGGCACGGCAGACATGTGATGTCTGTCTGCTTGAAGGTACAGCTGCTGGCCTGAGCGCTCTAAATGCAAGTTTCATCATACTGGTAAAATTCGTGCTATTAATGGTGCATTGGGAAGACAATGAAGCTGGCCTGACGTTCATGCTAAAATGGAGACGAATGCAGTAGTAATATGGGGAACAAGGAAGCAGTGGCGCTGATCACCGATGCAATGGATCAGTATCTTTATGAATTTAGTTTAGTCTAAGATCGTTAGTCTAAGAAAGGCTTATACGCAGATATAGGTTTACCTCCAGCCTTTCTTCAACACAGACTTTTTCAACGCCCAAAGTGTGCTCAAACTAATTGCTGGCCTCTAAGCATCTTATTCAAAAACTTAGTGGAGGCAGGACAATGACATCCTACGGCCGTGATCGCTCTAGAAGCCCTGTTCGCAGGGATGACCGCGAGAAAGATTCTCGTGGCGGCAGTCGGTAAGAATGCATAAAATAATGAACGAAATTATAGTCTTAAGCTTGCTATATGTTGAGAAGATAGTTTTTATATTTTAGATAAACCAGCGCTGCGAATAACGGCTTTGTTAGTATCTTTTTCAAATCCCCTTCTATTTTGAATCGAATCTGTGCTAACTTTTTCCTCTTCTGCTCCTTGTTCCTCGTCTTTTACAGCTATGACTCCTATGATAAAGGTGGATCCGGCCGCTATGGTGGTGGCTCTTCTTATGGTGGAGGCTATGGAGGTGGCGGTTCCAGCTATGGCGGTGGAGGTGGCTACGGAGCTGCTCGTGGTGGACGTGACGGTATCAACGATGCCCACCTTCCCCGTGAAGATTTTACCACCGACCTTCCCAAATTCGAAAAGAATTTCTATTTTGAACATCCCGCTGTGACTGCCCGCACTGACACCGAGGTCACTGCTTACTGTAAAGAACGGGATATCCACACCCAAGGTGAAGGAGTTCCTAAACCAGTAACAACTTTTGAAGAAGCGTCTTTCCCTGACTATGTTCTTACCGAAGTCAGCCGTGCAGGATTCAAAGAGCCAACACCTATTCAAGCTCAAGGATGGCCAATGGCCTTGATGGGACGTGATCTTATCGGCCTTGCTGAGACTGGTTCCGGTAAAACTTTATCTTATCTCTTACCTGCGGTAGTACACATAAACGCACAGCCTCATCTTTCTTATGGTGACGGTCCTATCGTTCTTTGTTTAGCACCCACCCGCGAATTGGCAGTGCAAATCCAAAACGAGTGTCAAAAATTCGGATCCACCTCTCGTATCAAATCCACCTGTATTTATGGAGGTGCCCCAAAAGGACCTCAAGCTGGTGATCTTCGTCGTGGTGTTGAAATCGTGATTGCTACTCCAGGGCGTCTTATCGATTTCCTGGAAACTCGTACTACAAACCTTCGTAGGGTGACGTATTTGGTACTGGATGAGGCAGATCGTATGTTGGATATGGGTTTTGAACCCCAAATCCGTAAAATAATCGGTCAAATTCGTCCTGATCGTCAAACCTTGCTTTGGTCTGCCACGTGGCCAAAAGAAATTCAAGCGCTTGCTCGTGAGTTTTTACAAAATCCTTATCAAGTTATCGTTGGCTCAGCTGATTTAAAAGCAAATCATCGTATCGCACAGCATTTTGATTTCCCTAGCGAGCATGAGAAATACCCGAAACTTTTGTCTATTCTGGAAAAGGAGATGGATGGAAGGAGAATTCTAATTTTCTGTGAAACGAAGAAAGGGTGCGATTCCGTGACGAGGCAATTGAGAATGGATTCTTGGCCTGCTTTGTGTATTCACGGAGACAAGACACAAAAGGAACGTGATTGGGTATTAGCCGAGTTTAAGAGTGGAAAGCATCCTATTATGATTGCTACTGATGTCGCGGCACGTGGTCTTGGTAAGTTTTAGATTTTTTTTTAAAGTTAGAAATTTGGATATATATTTTTCCAGACGGGAGATTGTTTTCAGTGCAGCTGTAGTTACTAATTGTATTGGGAATACAAAGAACTGCTGCATTGATTGCTTTGACTGCGACTGCATCTATCTATAGCAATCAATTTTATTAGCGATTGCCTCTCTCTGTGGTGTCCGTGTCTGCGTGTTGTGTTTTTCAAAAAAAAACGAGGGAAAAGAAAACATCGAAAGAAAGTATCGCTGTTGCAGCATTCACAGGTGGACAACGACTGTCAATGATAATTAGTAAACACGAATAGTAGTTAAGATAGGCTTATTAATTGATTTTATCTTGCCTATCTCTAGCTCAAATTTGATTAATTATTATGTTTCGTGTGTCTGTGTTTGCTTGCTGTACGGAAGCGGTACTATATATATATTTTCCCTCTTACGCTCACCCCTTGCTGCTAGCTTACATCGTTCTTTGGTAGAAACCAGCAAGACGCAGGGAAAATACATCCGATAAACGAAAGAGAGAGACAATTGATTAATTAATTAATTATTTATTGGTAGAAGTGGTAGCGGTGTTCAGTGCCCCAACCCTGTCGGAGACGGAAAAAATTAACCAGTATCGTTTAATCCTACCTTCCTGCATTAATTAACTTATTATTCTTTACTATGTCTCTTCTTTGTATCCACCTTTGTCACTCTTTGTTTACAAACTCATTTATTTCTCAACAAATTTGCAGATGTCAAGGACATTAAGATGGTCATCAACTACGATATGCCCTCTTCAGCTGAAGATTATGTCCATCGTATTGGTCGTACTGGTCGTGCAGGTGCTACTGGAACATCGTACAGTTTCTTCACAGCTGCCAATGGTAAAATGGCAAGGCAGATAATGCAGATTTTGCAAGAAGCGCAGCAACCTGTGCCCCCTGAGCTTCGCCAGTTTGCGGCCACCAGCGGTGGTGGTGGTGGTGGGTTCCGCTCCAGAGGCCGAGGTGGTGGCTATGGCGGCCGTGGCCGTGGAGGAGGTGGGTTTACGGGATCAAACCTCGCTCCCATTGGTGGTGGCCGTGGTGGTGGGGGCTATGGTGGGGGCTACGGAGGAGGATATGGAAGATATTAGACGGAAAAAGTTCTTGTAAATTTCTTTTCTCGGCGTCTTTCCATTCTCTCATCCTCTGGGTGTTTCTTCAATTTCTTTCTAGCTGTCATCCTTCTATTTCTTTTTCCAATTTATGCTGCTGCCTTGCCTTACATTATTAGAATCAATTCCTGTCTGTATGGGTTAAAAAGAGATTCTTTATTGCCTTGTGCATTGTAAAATAGTCTGAAATTTATGATGAGGAAAGCATGCTTTGACTTTTTATTTCGACAGTCCCAGGGAGACGTTTTCAGGTCAAGAATCGGCATTCAGTGATAGTTCTTTCCATTATGTTTAATGCTAATAATTTAAAGTCAAAATGACCCTGGCAGAGGAAATCTACAAGCCCAAGTCTATTCTCGTCACTGGTGGCGCAGGATTCATCGCTTCTCATGTCGCAACCAAATTAGTGAAACGGTTCCCAGATTGCAAGGTAATATTCATTCCTGCATGCCTTTATAGGTACATCCATATCCATACCTGGCAGCTTAGCCTATTTTCTCCCCCTGAAACTTAAACATTTTTCTGATTTGTCCCAACATTCACGACTCAATTCATCCCCTCTACTACAGATTGTCGTCTTTGACAAGCTCGATTATTGCGCTACCTTGAACAATCTCGGCGCAGTATGGGAATACCAAAACTTCAGATTCATCAAAGGCGACATCCAAAGCCCAGACTTGGTCATGCATGTTCTCCACAGTGAAAAAATCGATACCGTCATGCACTTTGCTGCTCAAACCCACGTCGACAACTCCTTTGGCAACTCTCTCGCTTTTACTTTAAACAATACCCATGGAACTCATGTTTTATTGGAAGCTTGCAGAGTGTATGGCCAGATCCGTCGTTTTATCAACGTTTCTACAGACGAGGTATATGGAGAAAGCTCTCTCGGAAAAGAAAATGGACTCACAGAAGACTCCCCATTAGAGCCCACAAACCCGTATTCTGCAGCCAAAGCTGGAGCAGAAATGATTTCTCGTGCATATCACACTTCCTACAACTTACCTGTGATTGTTACACGAGGCAACAATGTCTATGGCCCCCACCAATTTCCCGAAAAAATGATCCCCAAATTCATTTTACGGGCCATGCGTGGGGTAGACTTGCCTGTCCACGGAGATGGCCTTGCTGTCCGTTCTTATCTTTACGTTGATGACGTTGCTGAAGCGTTTTTGGTTATCTTAGCCAAAGGAAAAGTTGGGGACATTTACAACATAGGCACCAAAAAAGAACGGACTGTCGTTGATGTTGCCAAAGATATCTGCGGCATGTTGGGAGCTGATGCTTCTGAACAAGTGCTTCATGTCCGTGATAGAGCATTTAATGACCGAAGATACTTTATTGATGATACAAAATTGGCGGCGTTGGGGTGGAAGGAAGAGGTGAGCTGGGAAGACGGGCTGAGGAAAACTGTTGAATGGTATAAGAGCACGTCTATTAATTATTGGGATCATGGCAGTGCTGAGTTGGCATTGGATGCACACCCTACATCCCAACCTGCAATTAAGAGAAAGGAAACGAGAGGAGCTGGCGGGGAGCCTTTGCAGGCGTTGAGAAGGAAACCCACGAGTCCTTGCCCTCCGCCCAGCTTGGTGGCATTGGCGTTGTAGAGCAAGAAAACTTAATTTTCAAATAAAAGGAGAGAAAAGAGTCATGAATGTTTTCTTTTTGCATTAAGAAAACGTATATCTATAAGACTTTACTTTCCCCATTTCTTCAACTTGTCTGTTTATTAAAGGATAATAAATTGAACTTTGAAAAAAAATGCCGTCAACACAATTTTTGTAAAATTTTAAAATACATTATTTCTCCTACTCTACTCCAGCAGCAGCTGCTTGCATCAACTCCTCAGCCGCTGGTAGTGGTAGCCCCAGCATTGCAGCAACCTCTTCCAACCTTTCTTCCCTCTCAGATAACGCATCGAATGTGGATACTACTCTACCATCCATATCAACATGCTTGCGAACACAGATGTGATGCTCCGCATAGGCAGCAACTTGAGGTAAATGACTGACACACAACACTTGTGCCAATCCTTTATGTCTTTGTAGTTGACTACTTGTATTACTAGTACCAATTGTACTGCCTGTAGCCATACGGCGTAATATACGTCCAATGGGTTGACCTAGTCGAGATCCAACACCAGAATCTATTTCATCCAGTACCACTATCGAGGCATCAATATGACCCCCGTTACATTCAGTTTCTTCCTCTTCAGAATTAGTACCTTTATACTGTCTAGAAGCAGAAGTGCTAGTATCATTTTCTAGCGTGTCTTTGTTTAATAAAAATGCGGGGGCAGCCTTGATGGCCAGCATCACTCGTGCTGCCTCTCCGCCTGAAGCAACACTACCGAGAGGCTTTAACGGCTCTTCTGGCCCCGCAGCGAATAGGAATTCAACAGAATCAAGACCACCAGGACGCATTCTATATTTTGTAGTGGCATCAGAAGAGGGACAGGGGATCTCTCCTAGGTTGCATTTTGCAGCGTCTTTGGCACTAACACCGAGACCCCCCTCAGTACTGATGGAGTCTGCTTTCTTACTTGCGGTATTGCTAGGAGTCCAATTAATTCTAACGTCAAAGGCAGCATCTGGCATAGCAAGCTCCCTCAGCACCGTCAACACCGCATTTTTTCAGTTTCTGTGCAGCTCTTCTTCTGGCGAGACTAATTTCCACTGCCAGCTGCACCACCGCTTCTTCTTTGCCTCTTAAATCTGCTACCAAATCATCTCGCCTTCCTTCCATTTGGTAGAAGGTGTCTAAAGCTATCGCAGCACGTTCAGCAGCGTCTAATAATTCATCTGCTGACGTGGCATCGTATTGCTTCATCAGTTTTTGTACTTCTTGTAATCTCTCTGAAACTTCCGTGTATTCTGTTTGATTAAATCTGTACTGCCGACTGTACCGCGCTACTGCACTTTGCGCGTCATCCAAAGATTGGCGCGCTTCGTGTAACGAAGACATGGCTTCTTGAAGAAGAACAAAGGCATTGTCTTCATCATTAACATTATCATCATCGCTCCTGTTTTTAATTCTTTCTTCCTCGGTGGTGTTGGCTGAATCACCATCATGATTACTACCACTAGCAGCTGCTGCAGCTGATTTTAAGCGTTCTTCTTGAGACAGCACCGCTCGTACATGCATCTCTACGTCATGTAGAGCATCCATCATCCCACCTCCCCCACTCCCACTGCCGCCACCGAGACCTATTGTAATTAAATTGCATCTCTCGGCAGCGTCTTTCCTTGCTTCTAAAGATCGGAGATTTCTTTTTAGTAAAATATCTTCTTCAGGTTCTAAGCCTGACGCCATGACGTCATCAACAAGTTCTTGTAGCGCAGCACGATCTTTTTCATCAGCTAATTCATCTAGGGATCGCAGCGCAGCACGAGCAGCAAGTAGTTCCTTCCATGCGGCGGCGAGCGTGGCAACGGCACCACGAAGGCCAGCAAGTCGATCCAGAAGCTCAAGCTGTGTACCTCCATCTTTGATACTAAGGGCAGCGTGTTGACCGTTGACATCTACTAAAGCACGGCCAATTTCCCTCAGTACTCGTAAAGAGGTGGCAATGCCGTTCAAAGAGCATCTTGATCTAGTGCCGGAGGCGTTGCTTTGAATTTCTCTACGAATAGTTAGAGTATCTACTCCACAGCTAAGTAATTTTTGAGGTAAGCCTAAAGAGAGTAATAAGCGGCGAACAGAAGCTTGATCGGCTGGAGCAACTGCGATTATGCCCTCGACAACTGCCGACGTGGCAGGGGGTCGAATGGCGTCGTCGCTGGCAGGGGAGCCAAGTAACTGTCCGAGGGCTTCAATCAGAACACTCTTACCAGATCCAGATTCTCCCGTGATGACGTTAAAGCCGGGTTGTAAGCTTATACACTGGAAATCAACAAGTGCAAAGCTTTTGATCTCCAGTTGGCTAAGATGAGTAGTATTGACGACAGAGGAGGCAGAAGCTGAGGCTGCTGTTGGTGGCCTGTCTTTAGTAGCAGTTGATGGGTATATGGCTTGGTTTGTCGAATTTATAGTAGCAAATCTACGAGTGAAAGGATAAGCAACCTGCGGAGGGTGTATCAATCTTCTCAAAGATGAGGGAGGGTGTCCCTTTAAAGCATCCAACTGAGCCAGAGTTGGCTGTTTTCTGACAATGAGATATCCAGGAAGATAAGTTGACACGGTTCTTAAACTATTCATGCTTTCAGAGGGTATTTCGTTAAAATGTTTTATAAAATCCAAGATGCAATCTTTTGCTTTTTTTGGACAACATAGCCATTCAGTCCGTTTGAACAAGGCTAGAATTATCACTTTCAAATAATTATCCCTTTAAAGTATGCTGTCCGAGGCTTTCAACTGCGCGCGTCTCTCTCCTAAAATATCATCTCTCTCTCAAGCCTCACCCCGGGTAGTAGGGGCCCTACTAAACGCACTGCGGCATCAGCTAAACCTCATTCCTAAACCCTCGAAACTCTCTCCCCCAAAATTTTTTTGGATTCAAAGGTTTGAGATACAAGTAGAAAAAGAGAAAAAACATTAGTGTGTGCATAATTTGCAAAGAACAAATTAAGGTGCAATGAAATCTAGGCTATCTTCTTCCCCTAAAGTCAAAGTCAACGCCGTCAAATCTTTCCACACCTCAACCCCTCCTTCCAACTTTTTTACCCCATCGCCACTCCCACTAGCCCGATGGAGCAACAATCCAGCAGTCTCCCAGGGCTCACTTAATTGCTCCATATCATCACTTCCTTGTCGAATCCCCTCTTGTGGTAGGAGCTCTTCTCTTCTTTGAAGCGTTCCTGGTGGTACTCTACTGAATGGATGATGATGTAATCGATCTGTACTACCAGCACGTGGCGTCCGTACTGCTGTTATATCATCAGTAGAATCTGAAGAACTTGAAGTACCTAATCCTAAAGACTTTAGATCCATCCAAGAAGGAATCGAAGCCCGAGTCAGAACATGATTTGTCAAAGCTGCAGCATGTTCTTCCCGTCGACGTACCGCCCTTGCCTGCATCGTCAATGCCCTTAATTCTGCATCAACAGCGACTTCCACAGCACACGCAGCACGTACAGCAGGTAATTTTGACCAGACTGCGCGTTGTCCTGCTCGCATTGCCTTTATTATTTCCGCAGGTGTGAAATTTACCGCAGACCTTGCCACGCTAAACGTCGTCACAGGGAGGATAAAATTTAGATCACCATACCAAGGTTGAGCTATTAATTTCATTAATTTATTTCTAGGGAAGAGCGACAAGATCTGGCCAGATCTGTGTTTCACTTCAAGCTCGATTAAATGAGCAAGTCGGCGGGGGAGCAGCTGAGCACCTGACAATACCGGGATCAACCATGGATTGCACTGACTCACTAGAAAATAGTTGACACCAAATAACTCTCCAAGGCAACGCATCGGCAAATCTTCTTCCAAAGAGCCGTCGCACCATCGACGCATCCTTCCTGAGCTTTCCAAAGCTGAAGCTGCAGTTGTTTTTGTAGAAGGCGAAATCGGCGATGCAATGGGAGAGGTGGTACCAGTAGCACCAACTAAAGAAGAGCCCGGTGCAGAAGCCGCAGCAGCAGCAGCAGAAGAAGAAGAATTTCCTTCTTTCTGTTCTTCTTCTGGTGTACAGGGTGCAAAATGCGGGACAATCTCCCCCGAAGCAGTTTTCATCAACAGCTCTTGGGGTGCAAAAAGGAAAGGGAAGGCAGAAGAACACGCTACCGCACTGTAAACTAACACATTCGGTGCTGTGAGATAATTCAACACGCGACAAGGCTCCTGCGTGTCAGCTGCAACTACAGCGATGTTTAAGACTCTTCCACTACGTGCGTATGCTTCTTGGAAGGTCAAATCGCCCATAAGTCGTTGCAATCGAAGCACGTATATTTCTGCGCTGTGTAAAGTGCCCTTGGATACTAAATGCCGAATGGTTCCCTTGATACCCTTTGCTGGACCGAAAAAATCAGTATTGGGGGCAGTAGGCCATGTATCCATACTTTCTTGCAATTCTGAATCGGTCCTGGTACACAACATCGCAGCAGCGATGGCGCCTCCACTACTTCCAGAGAGTACTCGTGGTAAGAGCCCTACGGAGAACAGAGCCCTAGTCACCCCAAAATGGAAGTGCGAGAAAGACCCGCCTGGAAAGGAAACAAAGAGAAGAAAGAAAGAGAATGAAAAAGGCGCTTTGTTGAAAAGAAAATGGATAGCGCCTTAATAAAAGGACCCACCTCCAGATAAAACAAGTCCTGTGCGCCCATAGGCGTGCCGCAACTCTCTCACAAAGGCCATTCGTTCGTCTAAAGGCAACGTTGAACAGTGGCAAATATGATGTAAAGCGCTTTGCATTTCTTCTATATATTCAGAAACCGCCAGAGGTGGAATCACACAATGAACCCGGCCTTGCTCAGCAGCAGTGCTCAGTAAGGAACCTACGTTCCGTGACGCATCTTGTCTTAATGCCCACATTAAAGCATGCACATCATCTTTTTCTTGCATTCTACGAAGTTTTGTAGTACGATCCCGGAGCCCTGCAACTTGGGAGGCTTCCAAAGGAAGAACACGCTTTTCGAGGGAATCTAACGCTCTAGCAGCTGTTTGCCATTCCTCATAGGTGTCAGCAGCGTCCATAAGAGCACGTAAGTCTCTCGCGATGATGTTGTTGGTACGGCGGTGCCAAAGTTTTTGGACGAGGCGGAGAATTAACGCCCCTGATAAGAGTAAATGCCACCTTCGAAAAGCAAACAACCTCTTTTCAAGTTTCTGGAGTCTTTTTATACGTACATGGCCAAATAGGAATGCAAATGCGTTGTTGAAAACGGTTGAAGAGGCGCTCTGCATTGTTCTCATCTTGGAGACAGCAAGATGCAAGAGCCATTCGAGGTTATCTAGGGCAGTGTATACTTTAGAAATGGCAGATACTAAAATGGCGCTTGGGTAATTAAATGGCACGTTGGAAATTGACACCATTGCATCCAAGTTGCTGTTTGCCATCTTGTGATCTTATTTTTTAGATGTTTAAGTGGGAATGCAAAGCGTCAAATGCGCGGTATTCCTTAACGCGCTAATAAGAGGTGTTTTCGAGCTATTTTATGAACATATGAGCATGACCAAGAGAATAAATTAGCCAAATTATATGGGTTCGGGTCTTATTTATTTGTTTCGGAGATTGAATCTCAGATTCTTCAAGTTGTCCAGCCAGACAGGGCTTCTCAACCTCTCCTGTCCGTCACTCTCTTCTACAAAACTCAACATGAAATTCATTACAAGCATACTACCTTTGTCAAAAGAGAACTTATTGCTTCAATCCTGCTTGCTTAAATTTAAAACTCCAAAAGAGCAACCAAGCCAAGGCAGCCTCTATTATAGATATTTCAAAGTCTTATTTATTTCTTTATCCCTGCTGCTTTTGCAGCAGCGCGGGATCTATGCACAGCAAATGCAGCTAATAACACGTCTTCAGAACCTTCAGCAGTGACAGCTGCTCCTCCAGCAGCGCCAGTTCCACCACCAGGCACGGCACTTGAAGACGCTCGCTGCTGTTGATGGTTAACATCCAACAGAGAAGAAAGACTAGGATCTCTACCTGCGGGCTCGTGTTCATGGCTAGTACCAGTCGCAGTAGTAGACGGGGTAGTCACCTCTTGATCGCTGCCAAAAGCATTCTTTGGAGCTCCACTTGGCGTTGCAGCATTTACTACTGGTTGCCTGACTCTCTCAGCAGCAGCCTGTCCAGTATCCTCCTTCCCCTCCTCTTCACCATGGACTGGTGTAGTGCGTTCATCAATGCTCATATTCCTCATCAACAGACCCGCATCTGCAACAGTCTCAGCATCGAACCCTCCTGATGCTGCCGCTGCAGCCGCTTCAGCCATGCCTGTTTGATCTATACTCATCTCCTTCATTAAAGTGGTAGCCTCTTCTGCAGCTGCAGCATTAGCAGCATTGGCGGCGACATCACCGACGGCAGTGCCATCATTACCAGTGCCAGCTAAAGCTTGAAGATCCTCAGCAGAGGCGGGGACAACGTGGGACGTAAGCCGGAATAAAGGATTGGGGTTTGTTTCAATCAGTTGGTCCTCATCGTCGTCCTCCTCCTCCTCATTATTATTGGTTGTTCCTATAGCAACAGCAGCCTGTCGAGCTTGACGTAATTGGTGAAGTCGTTCCTCCCGATGCTCAGCAGTCACCGCGGTTGCAGCGGCTGCAGCAGCAGCGACACGTTCATGGCCACTGAGAGGAGGAGGAGCGGCAGTGGGGTTTTTCCGTTGATGCCGACCTCCACTTGAAGTAAGACCTGTACCAGCAACAGCACCGGCATCTTCATCGGAGCCACCAGTTCGTCGAGCCATATCTGCTAGACTGCCAGAATCGGCTAGACATTTTTGACGGAAGCCTGGAGCAACTAGTCGCCGTAAAGTTTCTACCTTTTGCTTCGCAGAGGTATCCTCTGCTGCTGCTGCTTTAGTCGCTACTGAAGATTCTTGATGATGCAATGTTGATTTAATACCTTCCATTGGCTGTTTTTGATAATCTTTATCGACTATTTCAGCGGCCGCTCTTGCTGCAGTAGCGTTCCCGTTTTCACGAGCACCGCCGCCACCACCACCGCTTCCACCACCATTTCCTCCTAATTCTATGCTTCCAAGCAACGCATTCCCTCCAAAACTACTACCTAAACGATGTAGTCTTCTAGAATCGTCCATTTCCAAACTCATCCCTGTCGCCAATTGACCAGAGACGTCTTCTACAGCCCCGCCACCGCCCCTATTTCCTATGCCACCGCCTACTTCTCGGCCCACAGTACCCACAATAAAGCTTTCAAGCACAATTGGTTCACCACTAATAACTGGAGGTCTCCCTGAAGGACCCTCCAACCCTAGATCTGCCCTCAATTTCATTTTTGAATCAGGGCTTCCACTCCTCGCACCGCCACCGCCACCAAACATCCCCGAGGTATCACTCGTTGGAGAAGAAAGGTGGTGCAGATCGCCAGGAACACCGTCTTGAGTATCTACAATACCTAGAGACATGTTTGTTTGGAGTAGTAAGGATTCGTTACCAGAGCCCATCATGTCGTGGGCGAGCCTTCTTAAGGAATGAGAGAATGGCAATGGAGCCCCGGTACCAACGCCAATATCACCACCACCACCTCTACCACTAGCCCCAGCAGCACCTCTTGCAGTGGGATGAATAAGAAAGTCATTCAAACCTCGACCGGCGTTACGAGCAGCGGCGTCCTGTTCAGCTAAAGACGGTAAGTTGGCACCCACAGACAGATCAGGTATCCCCTCTATCTTGCTATCGAATCTGCCTAAAATATTGGTATCCAAGAGCTCAATACTACTAAATTCAAGGCCGGTAGGGAAGTTGTGCCCAGGATTTTGGTGGCCAACATGTACCGCCGCCTCTACTGCTGCTGTTCCATCGTCGTCTTGTTGTTGTTGTTGTTCTCTATCTCCCTCTCTAGATCGACGACGTAAGTTTGCTTGATCTGAATCTTCTTCATCGCTATCTATATCATAGTCTCCGTATTTAGCATATCTAGTGCGTTGCGCTGCAGCACGACGAGGACGAGATGCCACCGCTGCGGCAACACCAGTGGCTCCGCCGCCATTCCGAGCACCTGCCTGTTCTGCTGCTATACCTGCCGCGGCAGCAGCAGCTGTTCCACGAGGCCCTGCTCGTGATGTCGTCGAGCAGAGGTAGTGGACTAACACAACGTCTTCCTTTGAAGATTCTAAAATCCAGTAACAACGCCTTTGCAAACCGTCGCTGTCCTCTGCATGGGCATAATAACAATTCAATCGTTCTCTATCGCCTACTTTAAGCTTCTCGTGAGTCTCTTTGACTGTTCGGCCGTCATTTTTCTTTCTCCAATTGTGTTTATCGCTACGGAAGGCGCGACAAAGCTTGCGATTGAAAACAAAAAGTTTACCGCCTGCAGGAGTTTCAAAGTTTTGAGATGAGGACATTGCAAGCGCATCTACAAGCCGCGATGTATTATTATTCCCACGTTACCATGTTCTGATGTATCTGATCAAGGATTCTACTTACCTTCAGGTCTTTCTGCTGCCTCTTTAGGCCAAACAAACCCATCGATCTGAAAATTCTCCAAAAGAGACAAAACTTCTTCGTTCTTTAGCCATCGTGTGGAGGCGTTTATCACGACAGGCTTGATGTGATCACTAATACCATCGTCAGAGACGTCCAGGGGAGTGGCAATCGTTCTGTCGCCTTGAATAATAGCAACTTTGGCCAAATTTCCGGCCATGCTGGAACTTAAACGCTTCCTTTCAAAATTCTTGATCTAAGCAGTATCTAGAACTATCTATTAGATGCTTTTGTGTTCCAGGGGCTCAAGCTGATTCCAAATTCTTTGGAGGTTTCAATTCAATTATGAAATAATGACACCCCTTCTTCCAACGCGTCCAACAGCGGCGTCGCGCTTATATTACAGGCTGCTCCCTGACGAGATGAAGTTATTTTTCTGCTTCTCGTTGGCTGTTTGCTCGGAATTAAACGCCAAAGTCTTGGGTTTTTGCATGTCATGTGATTTTGGCCACGTCGGGCGCAGCAGCGGCGGCAGCAGCAGCAGCAGCCGCAGCTCTATTTTCTTGATCACAATGCAAAACAGATACGTGAATCGATTTTCTGGTAGACGATCTCTCTTATTTGAGTATGCCCCACCGGATGCCTCAGCACCAAGGACGTATGAACCTGACCAGGTAGAGAAGACGTTAGCCTGCTATTTACCCTCTGTTTTTTCAGCATTGACTTTCCTAAACTGTTAATCTGTTTACACGTGAATACCATAGAATTATTTATCATTCAATAAATTATAATTCACTCGCTACACTCCTATCATTTCTTCCTGGCCACTGCTGTCCGCTCATTTTCAGTGTTGGCTGTTAGCCACAAAATTTTCACTTTATGAAAACCTGGCCCTAGTTCCTCTTTCAACTTCTCAACCCCACCAGCCTTTTCTTTCCCCTTTCCCCTATACTTCAAAGTCAAAATAATCATCCCACCAGAACGCAGCATGCCCAGCAGGGGTTTCAAGATAGAAATCATCTCTTCTGGATGTCGATTGATATCACAGACTAATAAATCGATGGTTTTATCTTGCCCTACTGCAGCAATGATCTCTTCAGTCGCTGCCTGAGATTGTTGCCTAATATGTACGACGTTAGTCAACGCCAAGACGTCAGCATGGAGCGCAGCAGGGTCAATAGCGACCACTGTATCCATTGTTTCCGCCAAAACTTGAGTCCACCCTCCAGGAGCTGCTCCCACATCGATGGCAACGCCTCTTTTTCTAGGCTCAAACCCAGATACACATAGCGCTTCAGTTAATTTTCCAGATGCTTTGCAGGTCTGGCCTGCAACGCGAGCGTGGCCATCTGAGGGGGTCAGAAATAATTCAGCTGCTGGTCGAAAAGAATATCTAATACACGTAGGGCTACAATTCACAGCAAAAAGAGTTTTCGTATAGTCTAATGGGTGAATATCCCATCCTTTATCAAGTAAATGGTCTCCGAATATCTGATTTATTATGTATTGTTCAAGGGATTTGGGGTACGCGACAACTCTGAAGAGATCTTCTTTGGGCGGTACTTCCATCTGAGAAAGTTGGCAGAGGAGATCCTGTGTTTGTAGAGTAGCGGAGAAGAAGGTGGGTTTGTTAGATGCTATGCTGCTAATTACGATATGTTGAAGAAATGTGGGTAGTGTACTCTTGATAGATGCGTTGGATGATGACAGATAGTGAGTACCCCTAAAAATGAAAGAGCAGCGGTGGCGGTGGAGCCGGAAGGAAAATATTAAAAGGATTCTTACATTTTTGCTGGTTGCTTCTAAACCATCTAAGAAATATGCTCTGGTAATACTGAACCTCAGAAACGACGATTCTAGCCACCGTTTGAAGTCTATTTGAGACACAGCTAAATTTTTAAATAGAAGTAATTCGTTACGGGCGGGAGGGACGTCATCATACTTTTCTAAATGAATTACTTGCTCAGCACCGCCTCCAGGGAAGAGACGGTATCGAAGTTCATCGTCTTGATGATAGAGAATCACTCTGTGTGCAAGCAATGGGCTTTGAATTTGAAGGATGCAGTCACCAAATCCAGTTGCTGAAATCCTTGATTCGCTTGCTCCATTATCTAGTAGAGCCTCTGTAGTGGCCACCATCTGATGGAGATGGCTTCAATAAATAGATACAGTAAACTTTTAATACATCGCCTTCTGAAAAGAAGGTATATTGTACGCCGCCATCTAACCACTGGCTGTTCAAAACAATTTTTCAAACTTTTCGAAATTTACAGACCAAGACTAGGTCGAGAAATGTATATCGAAAGGGATGGATATATTTCAAATATGCACTTAGATGAATTCTCTATACTAAAAGTGTTAACAATCCATCATTAATAGGGTTTTACTTTTTTACTTTTTTAATTTATATTTCACAATAAACGCCTTGCATGCGGTATCCCCGCCTGCGAGCCTTTTCACTAAGTTCGCGGCCTCTAACTGGATCAGCTTCGCATCCATAGCCTTCTGTAAGCATTTGCCCAAGCAAAGCTTGAGCTTTCTGCAGTGCGAAAGGAGAAAATTGTTGTCAGAACGAACGGGACGGGAAAAGGTTGACGGCAAGCAACAGTTGTGGCAATAATGATCTAAATAAATAGTATTTTATTCCAGAGAATTAACGTCACTTACCACGTCACCTCTGTCTGCTTCTCTCTCTGCTTCTAAGTACCAGCGGCGCACGGCATCTTTTACTACCAGGCTCAGCTTGGTCGGTTTTGGCAGGCGGCCATCTTGAGTATATTGGAGTGGCAGCGCAGCGTCACCGTTCTCAGCTGCACCAGTTGAATTTCCTGCATATATTATATTCATTGATAGTTACTTTGCGATGGAATAGCGAAATTCGTGATGATCTGTGTGACCATTGAGGTTCTCACGCTCATGTTCGCACCTTGAGCGCTCATTTTCACTATCAGCTGTCGCCTTAAAGCTATGTATTGAGGATTTATTTTGGGTCTTGGGGCAGATACGTCACGGGCTGCTAGTAAATTCTTCCCAATTGAATTTCCGACAAAAATCATACAAGTTTATAGACTAAGAGGTCCCTTGAGGATATTTACTAGAATGTATTTAAATTTTAAATTACAAAAAATAATCAGCGAGAAAGAAGTGGGGTTGGTAGTTCAAGAGAAGAAATTTTACAAAATAATTGTTTTAGCACACTGCGACGACGAGCGGTGCTTTGCAAGGCATGCTACTAAACAAGCAGCGCCAATCACTCCCAGTGATTTCCTCTTCCTTCGCGTAACTTTCCATCACGAATAACAAAGAGCCTGTATTCAACATCAGGGCTCTGTCCATGGACACAGTTCCTCGGAACCTGGTGGCCATTGGGAAAATCTGCATATTGATGACCGTCAGGATAAAAAAGATAATAAATAGGCAACTCAGAAGTGCCATTTGCAACATCAATTGCCTCAGCTTGCATACAAATATGCTCTATCATGTCCTCAATCTGCGTTTCGTAGTCTTTTACTTCTAAATATCCACCAAATACTTCACAGGCGTCTGGGTTGATACGAAGAAAAACGAGAAGGTCAGTCGAAAGAAACTTTGAGTGATTCTCTGCCAGTTTGAAGGCACGTTCCAACTCCTTAACGCTGTTTTTATGCTGATGACCATTATTTTCATCGCATTCAATCATAATCGAGACGCGTTTTTGACTACCCTCCAACTTATAGCATGTCAAAAGATCCAAGCGGCTCATACCAAAGTTTTCAGTTACAGAAAATACTCCCGAGCGACGATCACCCACGCTTTGTTGGTTCAATAATTGCCTCCCCCAGCGGGACAGACCTACTGTTTGAGGTAATGCATCCTTAATGGAAGCTTCCTTTTGAGAGTAGATGTTTTCAGTGTCGATTACGCGTGCAGTTGCAATCCGCTGCCGCTTCACAGGGGTTCCTTCCTCGGCAGCATCGTCTCTTGGAGGAGGGATTGGCCACATGCTCTCTGACGTGTAAGATCCTCCGTAATAATAGCAACTTTTGTTCGATGGACGGATTTTGAGGTACACTAGCTTCCCTTGCAGTCCATGCAAAGCTTGAGGCCAAGCGCCATCAATTTCAGGTTGCCCTCGAGGGTTTTCGTTTCGACAACGCCAGCTTTTTTTGACCACCATAACCATCAATCTCAGCTGCATATCAGTTCCATCAGAAGTCTCAACAGTAAACACTGGGTAAGAACAATCTTTTATGGCTTTAGAGGAGCCAGCTCCAAATTCATCAGCCACCTCAGTTGCAGGGGTGGCAAAGGGTTCGAAGAAAGGTGCATTGGGATAGAGAGCTAAATGTCCATCGTTAAGCAAAGGTCTTTCACGCTCATAGCATGCATAATTTGTGTTAACCTTCGATTGAAGGTATGTTTCCTGGTTGGGGTCCCAGCCACCTTGAGGGCTGTCCAACAATTGCCCATTCTCATCGACGACAACAAGAAAGTTTTTCAGAATAAAAGTATTATACCCATCAGGCTTGACCCATATCCAATTTTCAGGGTTAGCGTGGTACTCTGCCACTTTCTTCACGAGAAAGTCTCTTGCATTGAAGAGGTGGGGACTGGGAGCAGTGTCCGCTGGCGGCAGCGCGGGCTCCTCCGCTCCTGCGTCATTTGCGACAACGTGTAACTCCATTCCAGAATTCTCTCCATCCGCGGTGTTGATCACTTCATTCAAAATTTCCAGGGCTTCAAGCGCGGTTGGTGAGACATTATTGTGTGTAGCAATTTCGGGCTCACTGGGCAGGGTAGTGGGTGGGGCCTGTATTTTTCCTTCTACGGGAGGTTCGCAAGCATTATCACGTTCCTGAGACACGTCAAGGTTGCTTTGATGCTCCGGTGACGAAGTTGGTGGGCAAGAGTGGAGGATGGCCTTCATGTGTTGAGAGTTGCAGGCCATAGCAAATAACATATGCTCATGAAGCTGCTCATGGAGCTTTCCGAGAAAACAATCAACTGTAAGCTCGTGCATAGAGGCCAGACCATTGATGAACATACCAACATGGGTGTAAGTGATATACTTGACAGCACCTCTTTGATTGAGTTCGTCCAAGATTGCCGAATAAGCGGTGATGGCTTTCTGTAACTCGATCTTAGGCGACATGGTAGAGGATTTTGTATCCTACTATATAGCGATAAATATTAAATAGCGCCATAAGCGTTGGCGAGGTTGCTTTGCGACGGAAACTGAGCGCCCACTATTCAAAGCACTTTCTTCTTCAAAAGCTGAGCTGTTCTCTGTGAAACCCACCCAAAGTTCCGTCTTTAGAAACACTTTGGTGCATATTCAATGTGTTTTCCTTGTCAACACTTGCCTAAAAATGAAGTCACTTACCTTTGCGCCTGTTAGAGCTACCCTTCCTCGCGGAGTTCGGCGTGCTCGTTCTCATCTTGTGATTCAGAACAACACCCTTTGGTCTCTCGCTCCAAAGGGTGTTGAATTGTCCCACTCCCCTCACAGCACCTTGGATCTGACTGGTATTATTGGAACCCGCAGGTAAAGACACTAGCCAGCCGTTTACCCTCACATCTCTCCCAATCAATTTCCTCGTGATCCTCCTCCAGTTCATGTGTTCTCGAAAAAACCTCATAATTTCCGCCTCCGATGCCGCAGATTGTGCTCAGTAGGAGCCCGAGACTACGCTTCCAAGAGCTTGGAAAACGTCGATTTGACAGTGCTCGACCATGGTGGCCTTCATCTGATTTTCGAGGCGGAAGGTACCGCCAACCCAGTTGACTCTCCTTCTGTGCTTTATGTAACTGATGTAGACTCTGAATGCGATGTTCGAGTTGGCGATACGGTATTAAAAAAAGGAGAAAGGATGAAATTGAACCCTGGAGCTACAATTCAGATGGGAGAAGGGGCGAATTATGTGGTTCTCCGCAATGTCCATGCCCATGCTTAGAGCCGAGCGTTTTCATTTTATCATTTTGATCGTAGTCTCTTTAGTTGAACGGACTCGGTAAAAGAGAAGTAAATGAATACGAGATTACTTCTGTTTTTATAAATTTTCTGTGTATTTAGAGTGCCTTGGTGTAACATAACGTGGTTTTATAAAGGGGTAAATGAACTTAAGCAGCACCGGCGCCATGTTTCGAGACCTGTGCCGCTTGCACTAACGAAGCAACAGAAACCGGCACACCCGCACCCATAGTCGACGAAAGCGACGCTTTTAATAAATATCCACCAGATCCACTTCCTTTCACCCCTTTTGGCCTAGCAGATAACAATGCAGAAGCCAACGCACCAATATTTGCATACACCTGCTCCTCGTCAAAACTACACCTCCCTACTGCTGCATGGACAACAGCCCCTTTATCCGCTCTAAATTCTACACGACCCCGTTTTAATGAATGTACTGCTTCTGTTACGTTAGTAGTTACGGTGCCTAGCTTGGGGTTTGGCATAAGCCCCCTAGGTCCGAGTATTCTAGCAATTTTGCCAAGTTTCGGCATGAGATCTGGAGTTGCTACACATTTATCAAACGCAAGACCTGATCCTCCACTTTGTTGGATTTCTAGAATGAGATCTTCAGAACCAACTATATCTGCTCCTGCTGCGCGTGCTGCCTCGGCTGCTTCGTCATTGGCAAAGACGCAGATACGGACCGACTTGCCTGTGCCGTGAGGTAAGCTTACAGCGCCACGGACCATTTGGTCGCCTCGTCGAGGGTCTATTCCCAAATTTATTGCTAAATCAATGGCCTCGTCAAATTTTGCGTGTTTGGAGGCTTTCACTTGGCGAATAGCCTCAGCTAATTGGATGGGAACAGGCCTCTGGCGGCGCTGGGTGGGAACGAATCGAGGTAGAGGAAGGTCCCCGATGGTGCGAATGCCACCTGTAGCAGCTTCATCTAATTGTGTAGCGGAAGAATACTCTCTAGAAAGCGTAAACTGGAATGTTTCCTGCAAGAACGAGGAATTTGAAAGAATGTGAATTAGTGGAATAATGATGATCAAGTTGGGTCCTGCCTAATTGCCTATAGCAACTTCAGTATATTGCATCGTTAATATTTGATCCATCGGCAACCTGTAATGGACTTACGGCTGAGAAAGCTCGCACCTGCAGAGCTGCTACAAGTTTTGGAAGGGATTCATGGCAGCCTAGTCGCAGCATTGCACTATTTGGCCCTTTTGAATTTGTTATCTAGTACTAAATTTTGAGGTTATGGCGTTGGAACGGCATAGCTATCACTTAAAATGGCGAATGCGGGGCTTTTCAGCAAAAAGAAAGAGTATGTGCTGGACAAACTTATTTGAAATTCTAACTTCATATGAAGCACTTGTTATCTTAATTTTGTCAGCAAGGCATGTTTTGAGATTGATCCTGAGGACACCAAGCGATTCCACGCGATTTTTAGGTAGCGAATCTATTTTCTAATTGCTATTAATTACTGATCTGCCTTTAATAAGGAATAAACCATCTTCTCTGTCTATATACAACTATAATAGCACAATGACGGAAGAACCCACGTCGCAAGCGAAGCAAGTTCGCGCCATGTATTCAATTATGACTGGAATCGAGGTGAGAGGCATTACTTGCGATTATCCAAGCAGCTCGTCTCCCTGAGAGATCTGTTCGTAATTATTAGAGTTATTTAAACCATGTGGAGTAGCTTATACTCCGCAACAACTTCTTTTCTTGCTATTTTCGTGCCCAATCATGTTTCCCGCTCCTTCTTGCTCCCCCCGCTCAATCTCTAATATTTATTCCCCTTTCCCCATCTTTTGCAGAACAATCTCGGTGGTGGCGAAGGCGTCGAAGGTCTTTATGGCAGTATTACTGGGATGCATATGCAAAGAATGCTTGCTATTATGAGAGAACACTGCGGACTAGATGCTTCAAGCCACTTGGTCGACATCGGCGCTGGGCTAGGAAGACCTCTAATCCACGCTTTAGTCACCGAAGGCATCAGAGGAGCCACTGGAATAGAGCTTGACTTCATCAAATGCATGAAGGCTGACGCTTTCTTAAGACAAACTGCTAATACAATGCTGATAAGAGGACTCACTCAGGAAGCCATCGACTTGCCAGTGATCACATGCAAACCTGTAGAAAAAGTTCATTCTTTAGACCCTGCAACGCATGCATATAGCTTTTGGGAAGGTGTTCCTGTAGATGCACGTGTCGCTTTTGGACGTCTTTTTGCCAAATCACGGACATTGCGATCTGTCACTGTCGTCCAGAGAAATATGCAAAGAGAAAATCCTGAGGAGGTGATGGAGCATGGCTATTGCTTTGGACCTGTAAATCTAGTAGAAACACTGTCTGTATCTATGTCTGGGAGCAATAGACATTTTACTGCGTATGTATTTAATAAAACTCAGCCTCCTGCTGTAGTGCCTCGGCGTCGTGGAGCACGGGCTGCTCTTGCTGCTACTGCTGCTGCAGAGGAGGTTTTAGTCGCTACGCCTCCTCTCAGCTCAGATAATGCGAAACTGTGCATTGAGACCTCAAATGACGATCATGGAGTTGATGCGGTATCTAAAAAGCTGGATCTGACTGTAGTAGCAAGCCCCGTTGTTGCTGGTGGTGGTGGTGGAATGGGCAGCAGGAATGCGAGCAAGAAAGGACCTGGAAGGCTGCCTAGGAAGAAGAATGTTGGGCCAGCTTCAGCTCCCATGAGCACTAGGCCCTCGCCTAGAAAACAACAACAACGACAACAGCAGAGACCGCTCCTTGCTGCTTTGACTTCGACAAGAGGAGCCGTTCGTGTTACTAGGCACTCACAGCAACAGCAACAGAAGCACCAGAAAATGGTTGCTAACAGGAGCACATGGAACGGAAAAAACGCTGTTACCACTGCTGCTAGTGCTGTCAAACAGAGTCCGAGGAGTGCATCACCAATGGGCCATGAAGCTCGTGGCTTGCTGGGCGGTGGACTGGTCGATGGAGCAGGGTTTTTAGAAGGAAGCGTCTACCCACGTACTCGCCGCGCTGTTTTGGGAATCCTTTCTTAGAGAAAGTTGAATATTAAAAATATGAATTTTATTTGTATGCGAAATATATATCTTTGACAACAAAGCGGTGGAGATCAGCCAAGCTCACGCTCGCGAAGATTTCAACAAGGAAAAGTAAAATTTAAAAATACCCATCTTTGATCTGTATTTATATCACCTATTGATTTCACATTGAGAACATTAAGACTACTACTAAATTGATGATCCCTAGCAATTAAACTTATCCATCCATTGTGTAAAATAGTAAAATATTCTAAAGTGGCGATGGAGGGAACGTGGCCTCGTCGGAAAGTAGCCAGGCAGCAGCTACCCACCAGCTCTTCCCCCCGCTCCTCCCCAGCTTCATAAACGCGCTTCCTGGCAGCAGATACTCTATTATTTTCTTAAATAAACGCTTTCGTAAGCTAATAACCGCTCCAAGTCTTCTTAACAACCATCCAAGGCATCTTCTTTGCCCATCTACCTCTCGTCGTTAAAACAAAAACAAAAAATCCTCAACTATGGACCCTCAAGGCAAACCTTTAACCCAGCAGGCTAAAGACGCTATGGCTGCCGCAGGCCAAAAGGTTGGCGAGACATGGGAAGCCACCAAGTCTACCGTCGCTGATGTAAGTTTAATGCATCATGCAAAAAAAAAATGCTGACGTCCACACTCCCAGGACGATTCTAGCAGCAGTATTTATATATTTTGTACTTTTTACCTTGTTTTCTCACCAAAATCTTCTCTCTTTTCTCCTTTATATGCAGATGACCGGAACTGCTCAGCAAAAGGCCGGCGAAGCCGGCCAAACCGCTGGTGAATACACCGAGGCTGCCAAGCAAAAGGCCAGTGAGCTTGCCGGCGCCACTCAGCAAAAGGCTGAAGAGGCCAAGACCAGCGCTGGCCAGACCGCAGGTACCGCTGGTGATAAGACCGGAGGAGCTTGGGAAGCTACCAAGGCCAAGACTGCTGAAGCAGGCCACCGCATGCAGGAGGGAGGCCAGGAGGCACAGCATCGGATGCAAGAGGCGGGTCAGGAAGCAAAGCACCGTGCTCAGGATGCCACCCGTCCTCAGTAAGCACAGACGCTAACTGTTTCTGTCCTTCCAAGGCTAGATTATTAGTGAATAATACATGAAAAGCACTTCAACATGTTTCTTTTGTATGTATTCTTCCCACTATGTTTTGTTGAATTTCCTTCTTTTTGGAGGGCGACACAGCCGTTTGCTTTGAATAATGGTCGTTGAATGGTTTGTTCGATGGTTTTATTTGATCAAGGGGAACAGTGTTGTCTATCTTTTCTCATTTTGGGTCGATAGATTCTTCATGTAAAATTGTCTATAAGAAACAAATAGAAATCGAGATATGGAGGAGAAGAAGTTGAACAAGTGCTAAGCGCGACTTGAAGAGGCGGTGGCGCTCAAAGAAGGGCAAGTTTAAAGCCCCATACCGGTAATGTCTCCAAAGCAAATGATATGCTCGCATAATAAATAAACTGGCCTTACCTAATACTCGCATAGTTAAAGACTTCATTTAACGCCTTAAGTCTACTCAAAAGATGGCTGAATTCCAGCGATTGCGTATTGATCTTAGTCAAACTTTAGATGCTAGCGCTGGCAAAAAAATAGCAGATCCTCCAGGATTTTCTGCATCTGTAGCTAAAGAGGTGAGAGCGGAGATTGACATAAAATATCCCATGCAGCTCGTGATCAGTTTCTAGGATTTGAGCCTCCCAGACGCTACGTCCTTCCCCTTTCATCTTATAACTTATTTACTACTTGCTAATTCCAGGGCGAGGTTGGCGCCACCTCATCCCGCAAAGGCCAAACTGATGGACCAACTCTGGGCAAGAGGCAAGAGGCGCTCTTCTCCGTAGCCACTTCTCCTGCCAAAAACGTCGGTATGATGGCCTTTATGATGTACATGGCAGGCTCTCAGTTACACTTCTTCTCTATCATGGCAACAATAAATGGCCTGTATTCTCCTTTAAACGCTATCTTGAAATCTGGCCTAATGTTTCAGCCAGACCCTGAGGGAAAATTAAATGTCCTTGCCCCTCGATTACTTTACTGCTTAATTCATGCTGGTGGCCTTGCCTTTGCAATCTACCGTATTCATCTGATGGGTTTACTCCCCACGCATTTGTCAGACTGGGTGGCTTCTGTTCAGGCCCCTGGGACTGTAGAGAGGGCTGTGACGGGGCTAGGGCTGTTAGGCGGGGCATGGGGTTGAAGCAAGTATAGTTGACTTTAATTCGTTTTTCCGGTTCTTTATACCTTGTTGGTACTTTTTTATTGTAAAGTATTTGATAGATGCGTGTTGGTCGCCACTGGTGTTATAAGGGGCTCTCTACTTTGCTTGTAATCAGATCAAATCACCAGCAGGAAACAACCAACTTGGCAAGTTTGTTTCGGAGTTGAGATTTGCAGAAGATTCGCTGCATTTTAACCACCATAAAACACCCAAACCCAATGTAGTTTGGTTATATAAAATCAAAGACTTGGGCTTTGAGGCTTCTAGCAACCCGATCACCTTCATCCCGCGCTTAATTCAAACAAAAAAATGCAATTTGCAAACGTCATCACTTCTCCGACAGTTTTTGTCGCCCCCATCAGACGCCCCAAGGTTTCTAGTACTGTTCATAGACATGTCATTCCTAGGATCAGTAACGACCGTGCTGAAGCTGTTCTCTCAGGTGAATGGGAGACAAATTGGAGCCTCGCGACCTATGATGACATCCAGACTTATTTCACCAATAATATGATTAAGAAGTCACACAAACCTTCCACAAGAATCTCGGATATTATGCAAAGGAATGTTGTCGCTGCAAACCCTGATGATAAAATCTCTGACCTGCGAGCTGCCTTTGATAAATTCACCGGCTTGCCTGTCGTCCGGCCCTCTGATCATGGCTTGGTTGGAGTTATCTCTAGAAAGGATTTGAATAAAGCTGGTACCTTAGTGTCTGAGATTATGTCACATCCTCCTGTAGCAGCAAAAGCTACTGAGACCGTCAGTGCTGCTGCTTGTATTATGTTGAAGTACAAGGTGCACCGCCTGCCTATCGTGGATGACAAGAAAAAATGCATCGGCATGGTGACCAGGACTGATATTTTCACGGCTTTAACTGTGGATGATCACAATACTAACCGTGAGAGATTGAACATGGATCGCTGAGGAAGGCATCTAACGAGCGTTTCCTTTTACCCAGACCGCTGTGTTTGGATGATGGCGGCAATGGTTCACCTTCCCTCGTCTTTTAAAACAATAACGCGAAAGATATTACGATTTTCCAATATAAGAATAATGAGTTTTGATGAGATTAATGAAATGATAAAGAATTCTTGAAATGTTTCCGTCTGCTTTGATGTTTATTTGCCGTCTTTGTTTTCGCCGTGTGCTCCTGTTTTTAAGCTGTGCCGATATATATACCTGTGTTGGCGCACTTCCAGTTTTTTTTAAGCATGTCTTACATAGGAGATATACAGGAAAAAAAAGCAGATATATAGTAGGTATAGCATCTCCTAACACTTTATCGTTGACACGGCAGTTGACGGGGAAAAACTTTTGGTTTTGTACCTTTTTTAAACGAATAAAGGCACGTTAATGTGCCATTCAGTATACTATTATTAGAATTTATTTCTCTAAAATGGCCAAAGCGCGATCAAATTGTTCGTGCCACAGCTGCTCTTCCTGTGAAACATGGGGCGTTTTAACATTGTGCCTGGCCATCTTCTCCTGCGAGTGAGAAATCGGGGTTTTTGAGCACAAACCTTCAGGATAATGATACATTATTCACAATATTTACGTACCTTGCGATCAAAGAGTGCGTGCAGCTTGTCCTTGCTAGGGGGTGTACCTTGCTGGAACTCATCTGCAAGGTCCGACACGAGCATTTCTTGCAAGCCTCTATTGTCGGCGGTATCGTGTTCATAAATATGCGGGTGACCATCAACAGCGGTCTTGATGTCCATGGCTACCGCGAGTTTGCTTTTAACGGCCTCCACTTGCATCTCCATAATATTTGAATAATCTCAATATTCCGGGCTCGTTATTACTGCTCAGGCGCAGATACAGTTTACTTGGATAATGTTCAAATAGCATGTATGTTTTTGACAACTGATTTGATGCTGCTAATTGCCTTTAAACCTCTCTCTGAACAGCTGGCAAGTTCTGTTTTGCGCTCCGGTTGAGGAGGGCGCTGGAAGCTTCGCTCGCCCCAACGTCAACTGCATGTATTACTCTGACAGCTTCAAGTAGATAAAACAAAACTTTACATAGGTTAGAAGCTCCGACAGTTCCTGCAGTGGCCCTGTTTGCAGATAGATTCTTGGCATCCCAAAAGTTTAGGTGATCCTCCTCTGTTCAATCTAAATACGCTATGGGGTCGGTTCCAGTGCATCTATATGTCTACGATTTATCGGGCGGAGTAGCTCGTGCATTATCTCCATCTCTTCTTGGTATCCAAATAGACGCAATTTTTCACACGTCGGTCGTGGTTAGAGGCATCGAGCACTACTTCGGAGGTGGAATCAACGTAGCTCCTGCTGGCACCACACCCTTTGGACATCCTATCCAAGTAGTAGATCTAGGAACCACCTTCCTTGAGGAAGATATTATCGAAGGCTTATTGATAGAACTCTCCGAGAGGTTTACGCCAGAAGCGTATTCGCTCTTCAGCAACAACTGCAACACCTTTTCCAACGAATTAGCGCTGTTATTGACAGGAAATACCATTCCGGAACATATAACAGGTCTTCCAGAAACAATATTGAGTACCCCGTTTGGGCAAATGCTCAGACCGATGTTGTCGGGGCTTGAGCAACAAATGAAAAATATGCGCTCACAGGCGTTTACACCTCAGCACTACCACGAAACTGAAGCAGAAGTAGAAGCATTGCATGGTCATGAGATTGGAAATGTAAGTGGGGAAGGTAGCGTTTTAGGAACTCCCTATGTAGCAGCAGCAGCAGCAGCGATGGACGATGTCCTAGAAGGTCCAGCGTTAGTTGCCGCCGAGAAAGAGATTGAAGCTGCTGTCGCTGAGTGTGCTATCGTGGACATGAAACAGCGTCTTGAAGAACTTGATTTAAAAGAAGGTAGAGCCACTCCTGTTCAGCAGTTGGGCGAGGAAGGCGCCGCCCGACTGGCGGCAGAAACAGCAGTTAAGAATGAGTTAGATAAAATAATAATACAATCGAACACGCATGTTGTTGAAAATGGAACTGCTGCTACTGCTGCTACTGCTGCTACTGCTGCTGCTGCGGGAGGTGATATAGATATTAAGGAGGCAGAGGCGTTGGCGGTAGAGCATGTAGCGGCAAGTGGCAAATTGAAAGCACCGTCTTCACCACGATCACCTCCAAAGCATAATTAACATCTCTTAAACTCATTCTGTTCCCTATTGTTTTTTATTTTCTGCATCCTGTTTTGTGTGTAACTTACAAACTATAGAGCTGTTACAATAACTGAGACGGAAAGGGAAGAAAGAAAGACCGGGCAATACATTAAAATTGGAAGAAAGCTACTGCAAACTTGAGCTAACTTCGTTTCTTGATTCAGATGTGCATAAATTTATTTATTCCATTCAATATAATTAAAAAAAGGAGATTATATCTGAAGATTCAGAGCTTTATGCAAGGGCTTACTCCACTCTGTCTTGAGGGCGACGTTGCTGGATCCCTCTCACCGTCCCCTCCTCTGGTGTCTTATCAGGCATCACAGAGACTGCAATCACAGCGATCTTCTGCATCAAGAACCCAGCAAGTCCTGCAGCAGCACGGCGTACCTCCGCAGCTGTCACAGGAGCGAGTAGTGCACTCCCTGTTGTGGCAGCAGTCGAAACATCACTTGCCGTGCTACCTCCGCCATCCACTGAAGAGAAGAGATGAAGAACAAGAAGAGAACCTACTAACCCACCTGATAAAAGAGAAGCGCGTAAATTTGGGCTACTTAAGGCTAAATTAAATGCCAAACCAGGCCCTGGCTGAACTTCACTAGCTTTTGGCTCTTGGGGCAATCTTGCAACTGAAGAACCACTACCACCTGAACTTACTCCATCAACCCTTCTCTGCAGCAGATACTGATACGCTAAAGACGAAACACCACCAAATGCAAACGGCAGCGCTAAATCAGCTCCAGAGACAATATACGTTCCTGCAGTACCCAACGCCACAAGGCCCGCTGTCGTTCCTAGCAAAGTAGATTTCATCTCACCATATTGCTGTAAATTCCATTCTCTCAGTTGAGCAGCTTGTTCCTTTGACAACACAACTGAAGAATCGCCTGATCCGTAGACTACACCACCAGGGGGTACGGGGCGAAGGTAGGCGGCAGCATGAGTTCCTCGATCACCGACGTCATCTCGACAAACAAAACGAGAAGTATCCCCAGAACGAGAAGAACTGACATCTAATTCATCACATCTCCACGTCCCACACTCTGGTGCAACCACCACTGCAGATAAAGGCCCTATTTCAGTTCCCAAAAAGGAAATTTCATCGATTGAACCTTCTTGAAAACGACGGAGCAGCGGCTGTGAAGTTAAAGACGAAGCTCTGCGAGCTGCTGCATCTAAAGCAAAGGAGCAGTTAGCTCCAGGTGGGGCACCATCTTCTCCAGTACAGATGCGCATGACTTCATCAGCTTCGGCTTGAGGGTCTACCAGAGGGGCGACTCTACGCAGAACTGATGAGCCGTCCTCGCCAATGAGACAAACAAGAATGCCTGCATTGAGGTCCGTGAGAGCTGAGCCGCGACGGACAGCTGTGGAGAGACGGACTGTGTAGACAGTAGCGTTCTGTAAAAAATAAGACAGAGAGAAAGAGGGAGAAAATTAGCACAGTAATAAATTAAAAGAAAAGGAAGCAAGCTGGATGTTCAGGGGCAAACCCGAACATAATCTAAGAGTTCTGCAGAAGAAGTTCTATGTCTTAATCAATTCTCGTTCTTACTTCCTGGGTAGGAATTCCTACAAGGCGTTTTGGGACGCTGAAGTTGCCGCGAGGGGCAGAAGGAGCTGGGCCTCTGCCACCTCTATGCCCGCTTGAACAGATTGGGACAGGAGGTGCGCGAGAGAAACAGCTCAACATCTCGGAGGGTTAAAATACTAATAGCAAATCACAACAAATTAATTTTGAGAAACTTCTGGTGTACGTTGGGTGGTTTAAACACAGCTGTGCACAGGGTTTTATGATTTTGCTGTCTCGATCTGAGGAACCTATGAATAAACTAGCAGAGTGCGGTGCTTCGTTGGCTAGTACCTTTATTACAAATATATTTCAAATATGGTTTGATGTCTCGGGGGTTGAGTAGAGGCCAAAACAAGGCTGTTTCTTGGGCCTTTCTTTTATGGTGGATTTTTCACACAAACCTGGTTTGCAACCCAAAAATTCAACTTTAAATTTTCAAATCGACTCTTACTGTGCGCAACTTTAAAATCCATTCGAAAAGTATAAAATATAGCCTGAATTTAGGTGCCAAACGTGCCTTGCTGCCCAGCGATCGTTTTCAATTTTCAAACCTCGATCCAAGGAATTGCATGCCTTTTCCGCTTCCAGCATCGCTTCGTCCCTCTTCATTTAATTCTCGCATTCTTTCTCAAGCTACCAGCCCGCTGTACAGAACAATGGGCGTCCAGAAACGTATCAATAGCTTCTTTGTGAGCACTGCAAACAAGAAATCAAAGGCCACAGAAGACGAGAACTGCGCTCCTTCCGTTGTAGACCCCAGTAATGATGCTTCCGGTTCAGGAACTGGAGCAACTACAGCATCAGGTAACGGCGCTGCTCCCCCAGCAGCAGGAACATCTGGACCTTCTTCAACTACCGCTCCTGCAGCCAATGGAGGCCAAGACCTCCACTCGAAGCAGGTCTTTGAGATGCAAGCTATGCGCGCACAAGCCAATAAAAATTGCGCTTTAGCTAAACAAGTCGTCATCAAAGCTGAACAAGCTGGCACTGTTCCTTCTTTAACTGACCTTCTCATCGAACCCTGCTGGCGCCAATTGCTTGGCGACGAGCTTACCAAGCCTTATTTTCAGAATTTACAGAGTTTCGTTCAATCTGAGTGGACTGGAGGCAAACTAATATTCCCACCTAAAGATTCCATATTTCGAGCCTTCAATTCGTGCCCTGCAAATAAAGTACGAGTCGTCATCTTAGGACAAGATCCATATCACGATCTTGGCCAAGCTCAAGGTCTTAGTTTCTCTGTCCCTCAGGGCAAGCCCTTACCCAGTAGCTTACGCAATATCTACAAAGAGCTCAAAGAAGACGTAAGCTGCCCTATTGCGCCTCATGGATGCTTGGAGAAGTGGTCTCATCAAGGTGTCTTATTGCTCAACGCTGTGCTCACGGTGAGAGCCCACCAAGCTGCTAGTCATGCCAAAAAAGGTTGGGAAACCTTCACATCCCAAGCTATCTCCAAGTTATCGAAAGAGCAGGAAGGGATTGTGTTTATTCTTTGGGGTAAATATGCTCAGGATAAAGGAAAAGTGATTGATACTAAGAAACATTTTATCGTCTCGTGTCCCCATCCATCAGGATTATCAGCTCACCGAGGCTTTTTTGGCTCTAAATGCTTTAGTCAATGCAACAATTTGTTGCAGAAGAATGGCAAGCTTCCTATTGATTGGTGTATTGAGTAGAGAAGCTTCACTCTACGGCTAGGAGTCTAAAGGAAGGGAGCGGCGCTGGTTTGATTTGAATTCAGTCGGTTGGAGCGTCTGTGTTTTTCAAAATTTGATTACCTATTATACTATTATCTTTAATGTTATTTGATTGGCAAGAAGTTTTCTGTTGTTCCTATGCATAATACTGCTATTCTCTCGCTGTTAAATGTTGATAATAGCTTCAATACATACATAGTAGCACTCTGGTTGATAACCACAGTGGGTTCCTCCTTTCTTTTGGTTCAGAAGTGCAGGCTCGCCAAAAATAAAAGTAGCTTGAGCTCGCTAAATTCTCTGCAAAGTGAAATATATTTTCAACTGTATCCAATATAAAATCAGTTAAATCGGTGGCTCGTTAATTTGACAGTGTGCGGCGCATTGTGGTGATGGAGGGCAGAACTACCTCGGCTCAAAGTAGCAAGGGTCTGGCCCTGTCATCTGACTCTCGCCGCACCCAGAACTCACGATTTGGCCATGCCAATCGTCGTCAGGGTGGCCAGGCTTCTCAAAAGGTAAAATGCGCTTGTGATTTCTCTAAATTAAGGCTTTGCCCTGAGGGTAAAATGGCACTCGGTTGGTGAAAAAGTAACATAGGTGACTAATGCTTCGTTTATTGTGTATACAGAAATTTCCCGCTTTCCAGGGTCCCCGCTCCGGCAATTTAGTAGCCAGGGGCGAGTCTGTGGCTCCCAAAGCCATCGCGGAGGAGATCACTGCGTCCCCTGAACTGGAGCAGCGCTTCCCTGTTCAGAACATTCATGAGCCTGTTGACAACGAGGAACTACTTAAGGAGATTGATGCATGCGGTGTAAGTCCTCTAGCCTTAACTTTGCCTAGTTCTTTCAGCACTCTACTACCCAGCATGCAACATCCTCTCACACATTTTACATTAATATTTCTGCAGGTGGGCTTCATTGCTAGTCTCAAAAACGACCATAAACACGAGATCATTACTCAGGTACGAGATTGTATTATTTTTCAAGTTGGTTGCAGCCAAGATGGTTGGATGGATGAGCCGTTTGCTGTCCTTTATTTTTAAATTTCTGCTCTTTTGGTGCACGTATATACTGATCTATCTTAAGTCTTTCAATTACCTACATCTCATATACTCCAATTCCTATCATTGTCCTTCGTTACTACAGGCGCTCACTGCTTTGGGCTGCATGGAACATCGTGGTGCTTGCTCTGCAGATGATATCTCTGGTGATGGTGCCGGTGTAATGACCAAGATCCCTTGGGCCTTACTTAAAGCTGACTGCGCTGCTCTTAACGAAACCAGCTGTGGTGTGGGTATGGTCTTCATTCCCAATGACGATGCAGTTGAAAAGAAGTGCCGCGAGATTTATGAGAATGTCGCCAAGGCTGAAGGTTTCAAGGTCCTTGCCTGGCGTGATGTCCCTATTGACATTTCTATCGTTGGGCCCGTTGCTAAAAAGACTATGCCTCGGTTTCGTCAGATCCTTATTGAATCTACTCAAGGCCTTACTGGAGATGCACTTGAGCGTGAATTATTCATCGTCCGTAAGTTGGTTGAGAAGGAGAAAGCTGCTGCGTTCGATGTAGAGACTGCTTTCGATTTCTTCACATGCTCTCTTTCCAACCGTACCATTGTCTACAAGGGTATGCTTAATTCCTCCTCAGTTGGGCCTTTCTTCAAGGATCTTACTGATGAACGCTATGTGACCCCCTTTGCTATCTACCATCGCCGTTTCTCCACCAATACCAACCCCAGATGGCCCTTAGCACAGCCTTTCCGTGTCTTAGGCCACAATGGTGAGATCAACACCTTACAAGGTAACTTGAATTGGGTTGCATCTCGTCAAGCTGGTCTTCGTAATGAGATCTGGAAAGGTCGTGAAGGTGATTTCTTACCTCTCTGCTCTGCTGCTGAATCTGATTCTTCCAACTTAGATCACGTTGCCGAGTTGATGGTACGTACTGGACGCACTCCTCAGGAAGCTCTGATGATTTTGGTGCCTGAGGCCTATCGGAACCATCCCGACTTGGTTAAAAACTACCCTGAGGTGACTAATTTCTACGAGTACTGGGAAGGTATGCAAGAAGGATGGGATGGACCTGCTCTGCTGGTCTTCTCCGATGGTAAAAAGGTCTGTGCTCGTCTTGATCGTAATGGCCTCCGTCCAGCTCGCTTCTGGCGCACTGCTGACGACACCATATACGTTGCCTCCGAGGTTGGTGTTCTTGGCGATGTACTGTCTAACGCGAAGAATATTGTTGCCAAAGGTCGTCTTGGACCCGGTCAGATGGTTTGCGCTGATCTTGAAGCTGGTGCTTTCCAAGAGAACACCGCCATTGCCAAGGATGTCGCCTCCAAGGCTCCATACGGTGACTGGATTAAAGCATCTGGACGCCGTCTTTCTGAAATGAACGCGTCTCAAGTGCTTGATTCTTGCCAAATGGCCCCTGCGGATGCTTTGAAGCTTCAATCTGCTATGGGCTATGGACTTGAAGACCAACAAATGGTAATTGAGTCTATGGCGATGACTGGTGCCGAGCCTACTTACTGTATGGGAGATGACGTTCCTTTACCTGTGTTGGCTTCTACCCCTCATATGTTGTACGATTACTTCAAACAAAGGTTTGCCCAGGTCACCAACCCTCCTATTGATCCTCTCCGTGAAGGTTTGGTCATGTCCTTGGAGATGCGTTTGGGACGCAGAGGGAATCTTTTGCAGCCTGGAGCAGATGCTTACAACCAAATTATGCTTAAAACTCCTGTTTTATTGGAATCTGAGCTTGCTGCTGTTCAATCTGATACTATTCTCGGTTCTAAAACCTTTGAATTGAGTTACTCTGCTGGCTCTAAAGGTGCCTTGAAGCAAGCGTTGACTGATCTTTGCGCTTCAGTTGAGGCTGCTGTGCGTGCTGGCTGTGGCTGTGTCGTTCTTTCCGACAGATTCGCTTCTATGAATCCTTCTCGTCCTCCTATTTCTCCTTTACTTGGAGTCGGAGCTGTCCACCATCACCTTATCCGTGCTGGTCTCCGAACGGAAACTTCCCTTGTCGTTGAGACTGCTCAATGCTTCTCTACCCACCACGTCGCTATGCTTGTTGGATACGGTGCTCACGCTGTCTGCCCGTACCTGGCCTTTGAATCATGCCGTCAATGGCGTGCTGCTCCTCGTACAGAGGCTCTCATCAAAGCAGGAAAAGTGCCCGATATGACTGCCGATGCCGCGACCATCAACTTCAAAAAATCTTTGGAAAAAGGTCTTTTGAAGATTCTTTCCAAGATGGGTATCTCTTTACTTTCTTGCTACCACGGAGCACAAATCTTTGAAGCATACGGTCTTGGCAGGGAAGTTGTCGACACTGCTTTTGTTGGGTCAGTTTCCCGGATTGGCGGCATGTCTTTGGATGACATCGCTGCTGAGACTGAGGCTTTCTGGGCGAAAGGATTCCCTGAAAAGGTCCCTACCAAGCTTGATGACTATGGTTTCATTCAATCTCGCCCTAAAGGTGAGTACCACGCCAACAACCAGACCATGGCCAAACTTCTACACAAGGCTATCGGTCTCGGCGGTAAAGGAAAAGGAGCTCAGGAAGCATTTGATGCATATACCACTCATTTTGAAGAAGCACCTGTCCATGTGTTGCGTGACATGCTTGAATTGGCCTCTCCAAATGGCCCCATCTCTATTGATGAGGTAGAGAGCCCTGCTGATATCATGGCCCGCTTCTGCACCGGTGGAATGTCTCTTGGAGCTATTTCCAGGGAGACTCACGAAGCTATTGCTATTGCTATGAACCGTATTGGTGGTAAGAGTAACTCTGGTGAAGGTGGTGAAGACCCTGTAAGATGGACACGCCTTGCCGATGTTGATGCCAATGGCAAATCTGAAACTTTACCTCACTTGAATGGTCTTCAAAATGGCGATATTGCTACTTCCCGTATTAAACAGGTAGCTTCTGGTCGTTTTGGAGTTACTCCTCAATTCTTGGTCAACGCTGAGCAGCTTGAAATCAAGGTCGCTCAGGGCGCAAAGCCCGGTGAAGGTGGTCAACTCCCAGGGAAGAAAGTTTCGCCTTACATTGCTGGAATGCGTCGCTCAAAGCCTGGTGTCCCATTAATTTCCCCTCCTCCTCATCATGACATCTACTCTATTGAAGATTTGGCCCAGCTTATCTACGATTTACATCAAGTAAATAAAGCAGCCAAGGTATCTGTCAAGCTCGTTGCTCAGGCAGGTATCGGCACTGTCGCTTCAGGTGTCGCCAAGGCCAATGCTGACGTCATCCAGATTTCTGGACATGATGGTGGTACTGGTGCGTCTCCCATCTCTTCTATCAAACATTGTGGTGGACCTATGGAGATGGGTTTAGCAGAGGTACATCAAATTTTAACCGCCAATGGTCTCCGTGAGCGTGTTACCTTGCGTGTTGATGGAGGCATGCGTACTGGCCGTGATGTACTCGTCACTGCTGCTCTTGGTGGAGATGAGTTCGGGTTTGGTACTGTCGCTATGATTGCTACTGGGTGCATTATGGCTCGTGTGTGCCACACAAACAACTGTCCAGTTGGTGTTGCCTCCCAACGTGAGGAGTTGCGTGCTCGTTTCCCCGGTGTCCCTGAGGATCTTGTCAATTACTTCCATTTCGTTGCTGATGAGGTCCGTGCTGGGCTTGCTGAGCTTGGTCTCCGCTCTATGAATGATTTAATTGGTAGGGCAGACATGTTGCGTCAACGCCAGCGGGGTCTCTCAAAGACGTCTGGTCTTGATCTGTCATTCTTGACTACTTATGCTGGTGAAACTGGTTCTTCCACTGCTCGTCTTTCTCAGGAAGTCCACGACAACGGTCCTCAGCTTGATGATGACATCCTTGCTGACGCTGCTCTTCAGAAAGCTATTGAGACTCAGGGCACCGTCTCCAGAGAATATGATGTTGTTAACGTAGATCGTTCTGCTTTAGGCCGAGTTTCTGGCGCTGTTGCAAAACTTTACGGAGACTCTGGATTCGGTGGAACTATCGACATCAAATTAAATGGATCTGCAGGACAGTCTTTCGCGTGTTTCCTTGTTGGCGGTATGAAGGTCCACCTCAACGGCGAGGCAAACGACTACGTTGGTAAAGGCATGGCTGGGGGTGAGGTGACTATTACACCTCCTACTGACTCCCCATTCCAGGCAGAGACTGCTTCTATCGTTGGTAACACTTGTCTCTATGGCGCGACCGGTGGAAGGCTCTTTGTTCTTGGCAGAGCTGGAGAACGGTTTGCTGTTAGAAATTCTCGTGCAGAGGCTGTGGTGGAGGGGACTGGCGATCATTGCTGCGAGTACATGACTGGTGGTGTGATTGTTGCCTTGGGTCCTGTCGGACGCAACGTTGCTGCTGGTATGACTGGCGGTTTGGGCTACTTCTACGATGAAGAGGGCGATTTCCCTGACTTGGTTAATGGAGAAATAGTTGCGGTTCAACGAGTTGAGACCCGTGCCGGTGAAGCTCAGCTCAAGGAATTGATTGAGACACACGTTGCACGTACTGGATCTGCTAAAGGTAAAGCTATCCTGGCAGATTGGAGTAGCGCTGTGGAGAAATTCTGGCAGCTTGTGCCTCCTTCTGAGGCCAACTCCCCTCAGGCATCCAAAAACGCAGACGCTGCTGCTGCCGCTGGTGGTAATGGAGCTGCTGCAGTACCCGTGACAGCTGCGGCTTCTGCGTAAGTCTTACTTACGCAGAAGAGTAAGATTCTTTTACTTTTTATCTCTCTGAGAAAATTAACTAAGAAAATTCAAAATTTAATTCGAGAAGAATCTTTAAATTTTAATCTTTGTTTGTGCATTTTGATTTCAACGCTGTCTGTGTCACCTACAGCGCCTGTTTTTCCTTTCTATTTTTCTATCCTTTATTCTGGACTTTTGCGAAAGTTCAATTTTATACCCAGTGTGCGATTATTAATAAGCCTTTTTACAACAATTAATGGGGAAAGAGGGCCTCAAAAAGCGATTGACGGTGACTGCATAAAGGAAGAACGTTGATTTTTTTTTCTTTTCTTTCTTTCTGTAGCTCCTGTAGACCTTGACGAGTGCATTTTTATTTCACCAGAATGGCTTTCTGTACCGCCAATCCATTCATTCGCATACTGATTCATCTGTAAAATTAATAAAATTAATAATTCTTGAGCTGATGCGTTGTAGCGGTTGGAGTGTCAGCTCAGGGGTACAAAACTTGGTGTTATCGCTTGTTACTTGCGTGTTCGTGGCAGTTGGCTTGTTCACATGAGTGCTATTTTCTGTCTACGATAGTCTATGACGGTGCAGGTTATTTAAGAAATAAAGTAAAAAGTGCTTTAGCGGGGCTCTGCTCAACCGCAGGAGAGGCATCTTCTCAAAAAGATTTGAAGTTGAGGTGAATCTCAGAAAAGGATAAAATTGCTGACGCGATGCCCTGGAAGTTAAGTGCGGAGCGTGTGCCAAACATCTACAGTTACTTTTTTATATACAATCATTAGAAAGATCTGATATTGTATAATATACAGTGCGAAAGAGAGGCAAAGGAGCTCAAAAAGGTGAGACCGCGCTTTTTCAGAGATGATAGTAGCATCAAATTATAATATCAAGCCTGAGACTCTGGGCTCACGACAGATCTCAGTCTGGCGCATTGTCCATTGTAGCCATAATCCCAGAACCGGAGGCCATTCTAGTGACGAAAACGCGAGGAATATGGGCTGCATGTTTTGCGATCAAATGCAATGCCCTAACCACTTCTCATCTTGTCTTTGTTCAATGCAGCATTAATATATAACAAATGATGTCCTTGCTACTGTCAAGCGGTCCAAAGCCCGCTCCTGTGAAGGCAATAGAAGACTTTGACTTCAACCATAGCATGAATTCAAACGAAGACGCGGTCCTTGCAGACGCTATCTTTGGCAAATGCAGCGACGATTCGGCTAAGCAAACATCTGAAGGTGCTCGAAGAGAGCCATCAGTGTCTGGGCGTCCAGCTGGCAAGTCAGTTGAAATGCCAGCACATGAAGCTGAAAAGGCTGCTGATCCAGCGCACGCAATGGATTCAGACGGTCAGGAGCCTTCTAATACCGCGGTCGAGAAGTATTCCGACTCTCTCCAAAATCTTGCAGACCTTAGCAATGCAGCAGAGTTTGCTGACTACGAAAAAGATCAACATGGCGCTACGAGCACACATGTACAGCAGCAGGTAAGCCCCCTCAAAACGTAGCTAAACTCTTTGCATGTAGCTTCTATTCGCCAATTATCATTCTTTGAAATATCTAGAGTCTGTCAACTACATATCCAACCCAAAACCTATTCTAACATGTCCCAAATTCATTTCCCTCCTTTTATGTAGCCGACCAGCCCCTCTCGCCCCACCAAGGCCCGCTGCGTCCTTGTCGCCAAATGCCTCACCAACAGCGACGCTTCTTCCGGTCGTATCATTCTCCCACGTGTTGCCGTTGAAGCCAATTTACCTTTTGTCACTGCATACCGCCACTACGCGCTTGCTGTCCGCGATTCAACTGGACGGCGATACGAATTTGTAATTAAATCTTGGGCAAATGGCACTGAACACCGACGAGTTTTCGTACTGGAGCAAGCGTCTGAGTTCCTCCGTGCTCACAATGTGGGTGTAGGTGATACCGTGGGTATTTGTACCGATGAGTACGGTGAATTAGTAGTAGAAGCAAATACCGAAGAGGTGAAATATGCTACCGTATGTCCAAGGTATGGAACCCTTGCGATGGCTGCACCCCCGCGTGGAGCCACTGCTGCAGCAACGTCTGCAGTTCCTTTGGCTGCAGTGATGGCAGGAAGATGTGCACGCAGTGTGCATTGCACAAAGGCAGCTGGACATCCTGGGTTCTGCTCGGGCCCAAAAGCTGCAGCAGCTGCGGCAGCCGCCGCCGCCCAGGCCCACGCAGCTGGAGCTGCTGCCGTAGCTCGTTTCCGCCGTAAGACACACACTACGGCGCCTGCGTACAACGACCAGGCGCATATGGTTGTCCCCACTGCTGTCGAATCTTCTGAAATCTTTGCTCCTAACCCTGTTCATGTTGCTCTTGAAGATGCTAGCGCCTACAGCAGCGATGAAACAGCTGCTACCAACATGGCTCCTTCCCGTTCCCTCTCCCACCGCATTGTCATTGCCACACAAAAGGGCGAACACTCCCTCCCTGAAGGTCTCCATACGATTGCGTACGTCCCTGCTGGCCTCAGAATCTCGAAAACGCTTACAGCATATGATATTTCCTCAAAAAGAGTTATTTTGCCGGCGGAAGATTTAGAGGCTGGGGTCCCAAACTGTGGCGATGCTGACGTATTTACCCTTGCAGCTGTTGATGAATCTCAAACATGGCAGTTTCCTACTTTACGTGCATGGCATACTGTTGCTGGGCGTCGTGGGTATTTACTGGAGGCAGCTGCTGAGTTTTTAAGCAGCAGGGCGGTCGTGGCGGGAGACACCCTTGTGGTGTATAGAGACGCAGATGTGACGCCACCCAGAATCGAAGTGCGTACCGGTACTGATGGAGTAGACGTACGTCGTCCTCAGGGAAGTACAGAGAAGACAAATGCACTGACATTCAGTCAGCTTCCTATGCTTTTACACCCCGAAGGTCGCCGACATCACGACCTCAACCAAGCTCCCCACCACCTCGGCGGTGTTGTCCGTGGAGGGACAACAACTCCTCGCAGCTCGGCAGGTACTCCTGGCGCAGTATTCCGAACCACAACAACAGCTGCAGCACCCTCATTCTCAGCTGGTGGGCTTGGTGCTGGTGCTATACCTTGCAACAGGACTGATGGATGCATCAAAGCTGCAGGACACCAAGGGTTCTGTTCTGGCCACAAGGGCTTCAAACGAAGGGAAGGCACACCCACTGGTACGGCTAGTTTTTCTGGCTTCCGTGGCGGTCATCCTCTCAGACAACATCGTGTGGTGCCTCGATCTTCTTCTCAGTATCAACAATTCACCGACGAAGAGGGGATGTCTTGGAACTCAGATGACGATGATTACACGCCGGCATTTAAACGACCAAAACGGGGGAGCAATGTATCGACACCAAGAGCTGGAGACCCGCTTTTGTCTTTATTGCAACTTCTTGATGCCTAAAAAGTCAATTAATGGGAACTTTTACTAGAAATTAATCAATGCATTAATAGTACTTGACAGTTTTCCGGCATTTTCGTACCGCCACCCCCTCTGGTCAACTGGCTTTGAAAACAACACCCAACAGCTTAACCTAAGGTTTTTTCTTACCCTAGAGCTGTAGTTGCATATAGAGTGTCCTTTCATTTCTATCTTTTCTCTCCTCCCTGAAGCTGTTTTGTCTATTAGATTAGGTTTTGCTTTTGCTTTTCTGTTCCTTTTCAGCGCTCATTTTCATGAACTGAAAGCTTCAGTTTTGTTTTTCTCCTTACTTTGGGCCTTTTGTTCATATTCTGAAAATACATTTTTCTTATCTGATATGCATTAGCGATAGCGTATCATCAATTTCGTATAGAATTTCACACATGGAGGCCTTTTACATTATGGCGCACCCCTTGTTACGGCGGCGCCTGTTTTCCTGATCAGCAAAATTTCTTTCTTTTTTTCTTTTTTTCCACATTTTTTCTTTGCCCGCTTAGAGTTCTCTTTTTCCTTGAAAACTCTTATTTTGGTCGTGGCCTTTCCTATAAACATATGGTGTCCTTCTAATTTCATCTTTTCAGTAGTCGAGAATTTTATCAAGAAATATCAATCGATTTTTCAAAAGTCGCGCTTGTTCACTCCTTGCTGTGCCTTTAGAAAATCATTTGATTATCAACGGACGTGGTACTTACTCAATAAAGCTCGGGGTTCTTCAACTACGGCTCTACTGACTCTCTATAACCAACCCCTTGGTGATGCATGTCCCTCTTTAGTTCTGTTCGTTATTTCGATCTTTCTTCCTGTTTCTATTCTATCCAACGACTGTGCTATTTTATACTCTAATCTTCTTTTTCATGGAATTCCTATACGAATCTTTCTTCTTTGTTGTCACTTCTGCTTCTCTCTCGCCCTCGCTCTCCCTTTTGATGCCTTTTTTATTTTATTTTCCCTCAAAAAAAGTTTTCCGTCAAGAGGTTTCCACCGAGAGAAACTGAAGAACCAAAGCTACTACAAACTACTACAGCACTTGTTCTTTCTAAGATTTGCAGCAGTTTTTTCATTTTTTCCACATCCGCTTTGCTAATAGCGGTTTTCTTTCTGGGACAAGAGGCTGCTACTTTGCATTTTTTTTTAATTTTTTTTTCACTGCTGCTCGGCAACGAGGTTGAGCATTAAGGCAGTAAAATAGAAAAGAAGAAGCCTTCCCCCATGATATATTCTGCTCATATTCATTCGCTGACCCTTTCATATAACAACTTGAAGTAAATAAGTTGAACTTATTTCGTAATTTCGTATTGTAACTAAATGCATTGTTTTTTTTATGATCATAGTTCAAAGACAACAAAACAAAAGAGCCCCAAATAGGGCGACATCAGGATCATGAGAAGTTACCAGCGTGATACTTTAGGCCACCGCTATCTAAAGAAATAAAACGAGGTAGTCCATTGGTTGAAATGGAAAACTTTCAAGGTGCCTTGGCGGTGTGGCGGCCAAAGGGCTGGGATTTTGAAGGCAAGAAAGTTTTGCAAAGTGGGCTATTAGCTCAGCTCATTATATTATTATAACCACCATGTATATAATGAAGTATTAAGAATATATCCTAGCATTTTCATCTCTCAATTTTCCTGATCATGTGCGAATCGAAAATTTGAAAAAAACAAGTGCGGATGACTGGGGCAAGTGCAGATGACTGGGGAGATTTTGCAGGGGATCCTTATGAGAACGGCGTAGCACCTGCATTGTATTCCAAAGGTTCAAATATATTATACCAAGCTCGGGATGGTGCATGGGTCTCTGGCAAAGTAAGCTCTTCTCTTACACAACATAAATAAATTCCAATTGCCGGCTGTCACTTCAGAAAAGAAAGAATACTAAACGTTGCTTTCTTTTCATGCAGGTCATCTCTGTTGATATAAGCATTGTACCACCAAGCTACTGTGTTGAAGTGGAAGGAAATCTGAGGGAAACGGAAGAATGGCGGCTGAAAGATCCTTCCTCTGCTGGGCTTTCCAGCGCCATTGCTGCTACTGCTGCAGATGTCCGACTACCAGTAGAAAAAGAGGAATTTAAATTTCATACACAGCCAACAGAGGTTAATTTCAATGGTTTGGGGGTAGGCCAAGAAGTTAAGGAAGAAGAAGAGGATTTTGGAGATTTTTCTGCCGCATCAGAGCCACTACCGCCACCGCCACCATCCCCACCAACTGTATCGTCTTTCCATCCATCTCCTAGCCACACTCCTCATGCTACCTCTCCTAGGCCATCTCCTTCTCCTAGAACTGGTGGTGGTAAGCATAGCACTCGTGATGCTTCTATTGACAGAACCTTCAGAGGATTTCTCGCAGCTGCAGCACCCAACGTAGCCCACGCCTTGGAGGAGCAAGATGGTCTTGAAAGGAATTGCATAGAATCAGGGGGAGATGATTTTGGGGACTTTACTGATGCTCCTGTAGAGGTGGTAGATAGAACAGAAGACGCTTTTTTACAAAGGGCTACTGCAGCAACGATGGCTGCTATTGACGCTGCTCCTGCCCCTGCTCACCCTCATCCTCCTGCTGGTAGTGTTGTTCCGTTATCGCCAATTATGCGCAACCTTGTCCATCTTCCGACGTCGTCCACTGCCTACACTGATGGAATGGCAGCAGTAGCAAAAGATAGTAATGCGGTTCAGGAATATGGAGTCGCTTGGGCTTCAATCTTAAATACCGGCGCTGAAATATTGGAAGCAGCCCGTCTTTTCTGGGAAAATAGTTTTACTTCTTCTTCTTCTTCTCTAACAAAGGAGGATGCTGTTGCGAATAGTAATAGTATGATCCACCTTGAATTGCTAGAGATTCCTCGAGCTCAACGATATTTTGCAGCACTCGGTAGAATATATTACGTGGCGTCTCTCGTGCGGCTCTCAGCAGAAGCGTTGGGCTTACTACATTTTGTACGAGAACTAGAAACAGCATGGACCCGTTGCCATACTGCATGGAACTCGAGTCATAGGAGTGAAATAAAGCCATTGAGCTCGGTGTCAAATGAAGCAGCTAAGAAATTAGGTCTTGATTATATAGTGAATGAAATAGAACGTGTCGGGTCAATTATGACAGGGGTGCTTCCAACGTTGAGCTTGGATCAGTTTCCTCGAATGTTGGTATGGAGTGAAGGGTTAGATTCAATACTCTTACTCCCATTATCCATTATCACAGACAATGGAACTGGTAGAAAGGGCGAAAAAAAGGAAGAAAGAGGTGAGAAATTGATGGCAGCTGCAGTGGTGGAGTGGCCAGAAGGCTCTAGCAGGCGATGTCTCGCTGTGGTAGCAAATTTCTGGCTTGGGTGCGTCTCTTCTGTCCCTCCTGAGCTGGAATAGGTAAGATATTTCTACGTGTAAGCTAAAAAATGATTGAAACATAAAATATATTAAACCGTGTTGGGTATTCCAAGACATACTTTTCGGTAGCTTTTAAATAATAAAAAATTCATTTCGCTTCAGCCTATTCATTGATTCAGCGAGCAAAGAAGCAGTAAAAGCGCACTTGCAAACTTTTGCTCTGCTCTTCTTGTATCTAGAACTGCCAGTGCGATCCCATAATACGACCGTCAAGGCCAGGACTCGCCCAAGTCCAAGGCCGACTTAAAAAAAATTCGCCCTTCATTTTTCCGGCTTTAAAAAGCCCTAATAGATACCTTTAAAAAATGGCTTCATTACCTCGTAGTAGAGGCATTAAATCTAACAATGGACGTGGAACACATTCCTCAGCGAGCGACGATGATCTTGAAGCGGTCCCTCTCTCCCACACGGGGGACGGCTTCAGTAGCGCCAAAAACAAGAGCAACTACCCACTGCTGAACAACCCCCTGTTCAATCAAGGTTCTACCCAACGTAGCAGCAATAGCAGAAACAGATCTCTTTTCTTACTCGCTGTTACTGCCGGTGGGTTCACTGCTCTGTGTTTTCTCTTTTCTTCTTTTCGCTCGGTTTTTTCTCCAACGTCGTCTTCCGCCGAAATGCTTTCTTCCCCGTCTTCATCTTATGGAAAAACTACTGAGCAAGAGAACTGGCCGTTTATTACCGTCCAAGGTACCAATTTCATGGAAGGGTGCCGCCCTTTCTTCGTTACAGGTATTAGATTTTCAGATTAGTTCAAATGATCCTTGAAAAAGCTCCGTGGCTGTTGTAACTGACTAATTAACATCAAATTACTGTACAGGTATCAATGTAGACAACTTGTTCGAGGCAGCCGTGTCCGACGTCTCTAGGGCCGCAAAATATCAGGGCCCTGAACGCATCTCCGGCCGTGACATGGTCCGTAATTTGCTTCAAACTGCATCTAAAAAGGGCTTGAACGTAGTAAGGACATGGGCGCATACGACTGACCCGTCACATCCCTTACAGGACCGTCCTGGTGAATATGCCTCTGACGCTTTCGAGGCGTTGGATTATGTAATAGCAGAAGCAGAGGCTGCGGGTGTTCGTGTGCAGTTGTCGTTTGTAGATATGTGGCGGTATAGAGGAGGTATTGCCGAGTTTATCGATTGGAGTACGACGGCACCTAAGAGAGATGTAGATCGATATCCTCCACTGATCGTTGAAGGAGACGTCACCCCCGAGGTAAGAAGAGTGGGAAATGGAAACTTTGTATATCATATTATTACTGTTATTTGTAGATTGCATTGATCGATCTCTTTCTTTATGAAATCTGTAGATGATGACCGAGGAGCGGCAGCAATATGAAAACATCCGTCGAGCTCTCTTCTACTCTGACCCTGATGCTCGAGCCATGTACAAAGCCCACGTCGCTGCAATCCTGACCCACAAAAACATGTTTACAGGTAAAATATACCGAGAGGATCCCACAATATTTGGTTTTGGGCTTATTAATGAACCGAGATGTGAAGTTAAGGACGTTCCCGAGTGTGCGGATCGATTACAACGTTGGATTGAGGAGATGGCTGCACACTTTAGAACCTATGATACGGTGCATTTACTTACAGTAGGTGAGGAAGGGTTTTATGGGTTGGATGATCAGTCTGAAATCGCAAACCCTGGAGCAGCAGGCGGCTCTCGATGGGCAGCAGAGAGCGGTCAGGACTTCATTCGAAATCATCAAGCAGCTGGAATCTCATATGCAGCGATCCATGCATGGCCAGATAACTGGTTTTTGAACGATAATGGAGAGTTTATTACTCAATGGATTGAACAACACGCACAAGATGCTGAAAAGAGACTTCACATGCCGTTGCTGTTGGAAGAAGTCGGGAAGAAAGTCGAGCCCGCTCCCGGAACACCATCTCAATTAAAATTAATTCGAGATCCTGTTTATAAAACCGTATTTAGAGCTGTAGAGCATTCTATGGCGCTTTTTGGGACGTTACAGGGCTCTATGTTGTGGCAAATGGAGTTCAGATTATACGACCAGTCCCCATCCACACCATATGGGATCAAATTCGAGGACTCAACTTTTATTTTGGTGGACAAACATGTGGCAAGAGTGAAAACATATGCTTTAACGCATCCTTTGGTGTTTGATCCTCTTTCACCACCTGATACTGGTTCTCCTCAAAACTTACTGGCATCTGCAAGTGCTGTTCCAGTTGAAAAGGCAGCAGTTGAGAACAATAACGCTGTTGAAAAGCATTTTTCAATGTGTTCAGCTGAGAAGGCAGCTCTACAAGCTGAACAGTCACCCTGCTGGGTGGGAAAAACAGTGGCTTTGGGGTGGATTCGGCGCTGCAGTAATCTTCCAGCTGTGTGTAAACAAATACACACTGCTTTTGATGAAGCAGTAAAAACAACAACAACAACCCCAACAACAGCAACCCCTGCTGCTCAAATTTCACGGTGGGATGATACCGCTGGCACTCTGGCTGCTCCTTCAAATGTCTCTTCGGTAGGTAAGATATTTGGGTCGAAAGAGGAGTGCTGTGCTGCAGAGAGTGGTGCGTTTGCGACTGGATGTTCTTCATTCAGTAGTGTTTCTTCATTGTTTTAAGTAAAAGATATATATTCGTCCGTTCTTTCTTCCCTCTTGGTAATTTTCAACCGACGCCTTCAAGTGAGAATTGCTTTGATATAGGTTTAATTTTTACTTGAAAACTGTCCTGTAAATTTCGTAGTTAGCGTAATTACACAGTTACTTTAATAACGCTATAAAGAATCGTAACATCAACTCAAAATGGAAAAGAATCGAACGCTCAAAAACATAGAATCAGCAGGCGCATCTAAAAATGTGCAGATGTTTCAAAGCTTTTGCTTTCTTTATCTCTGTTATAAGATAGAAGTAAAGCTTGCTTGAAAAAGAATGGGGAAGGATTAGGATTATTAGGGAGAATGGTATACGGGGGAGAATCAAGCAAGCATACGTTGTTGTAATTAACATCCAACTATAAGTTGGATAAAAAGAATGAAGCAATATTTAACAAAATTAAAACCTTTTGGGGAATACCGATATCGGCAAAGGTTGCAAAAAGAATTTTCAGAATCGGTGAGATAGGTTCAAAGAAAGAAAGGAGAAACCAGGGTTTGTTCGTTGTGAATAAGCACCGGAGAAAAGAATCGTTCAGAAAACACCATCACGCAAAGCAGATGGTGAAGAAATAATCGGATGGTAGGTAGGTAGTAAAGAAAAGAAACGGAAACATTAAACAATATAAGGAAAATAAATCAGACCCGGGAGGGAAAAGAATTTTATTCAAACCAAAGAAAAAATTGTACACACAGAACGAGAAATTTAAGAAAAGGCAAAGCACACAAAGGAAACGTGAAGGAAAGCAACACGTTTCTGGTAGCTGTCCGAAGAATTGAATGGTTCATATACTAATTATTTAATGTAACCCCGGCCCAAGGAGAAGGAAAAAAAAACTGAAAAGGGCCATCAGGGAGTAGGGAGTTGTTATCCTAGTAAAAAGAATTTGAAAATTTTATTATTTAATCGATAAGAGATAGTAACATATTTTAATGCCCTGAGCTGAAATCTAGCACACAGGCACCACCGCTTCAAACTCGTTATGAGTCTGTGTATACGCGGCATACTCTTCAGGAGAGACAAAACGTCCCTTGATGCGGGGGCGGATTTCAGCATAGGCCTTGCGAGACTGATAGCGAATAGTCTTTTTAAAGTTGCGACGGGCACGCTTCTCCCTGTAACGAGCAACACGTTCAACACGGGTAAGCTCGGGTTCGGGGATGGGGGCAGCATGAGCCGCGGCAGCAGCTTCGCGGCGAGCACGGGAGGCGTGGGAGCGGCGGGGAGCTAAGACAAACTCGCCATCGTCGCTATCGTCTTCCATTTCAGAGTCTTCATCTTCCTCAGAAAAGTCATCTGCGTAACGGCTGACGCGGGAGCGCTTGGGGGCCTGGCGGGCACCGGTAGGAGCAGTCTTGACGGCAGCAACAGTGGTAGTAGGGACAATAGTCTCGGGCTGTTCCTGCGGAACCATCATGGATTCAGGAAGAGCTTCCTCAGCCATGCTGTGGTGCATGAAAGGATTAATGGGAGCGGAAGTAGGGAACTCCATAGCAAACATGTTGGCGATAGCTTCTTGAGTAGCAGGAGCATTGCTGTTGTTCTTGTTGTCAGAGATAGAGGGCACTACACCATCGAAGTCGAAGTTGAGGAGGTCGGCATCCAAAGGTCCAGAGAGGAGGTCTGCTGTAATATCATCGACAAAGTTGGTAGGGAAGAGATCTTCATCGTCAAACATGTTGGCCATGCTAGGAGCGCATTGAGGAACCACCGCTGCGTCCATACTACCTTCGGCAGCGCTGGCACACGGAGCTTCAACACAAATGGGACGACGCTCATGGCGAGCTGATAAAGGATTTGAATGGAATTTGACATCGCAAGGTGAGCAGAGAGCTGCATCGTCATTTACGCAGAAGACTGTCGCTTTAGCGGAATAGCAGAGGGCGCAAGAAGGCATCTGAAGGGGAGAAAATATATAATGTCAGAACAAAATCGCGTGAAAATGGCCTTTTACGAGAAAGAGAGCTGCAGCCTTGCTCCGAGGCGTAGAATTAATCGAAGAACTATTCCAAAGTTGATCGGAGGCTGAAATGGCAATTTCAGCCCAAATTCCAGGTCACCCCAACGTGTGAGGTGTGTGGTAGCTTTAAGATGAATCAGCAAAAACGTTGCATTTGCGAGCAGAAGTGCCGCGGCCGGGGGCGCATTATACCTACCTTGAAAGAACAAATCAGTTGACGGGTAGTCGAGACGTCGTTGGCGAGTTAAACTGTATGTTAAAGCTCAAAATTCTTAATGAAAAGCACTTCAACGAGATTGCGCTAGGGCTTGAGCTTGGCGTATAGGTGGGGGCTGGAATCAAAGTAATAAACGTAGACGTGTGTAAATGCGATATAATAATAGCGATAGGGGGCAGGAGAGCGCCTGACAAACAAAACTTGCAAAACTTGGGTTACCTAATTGGGGAAAAGGGTAGAAAGTGGGGGTTTTGCAACAGCGTCATCAGCTCAAACCCGCTTGAATAACAGCAGTGCTTCGTTTAGCCGGCATATATGCCGAAAATGCCGGAAAATGCCAATTTTCCGGCATTTTCAGGCGCAGGAACAGGAAAAAATGCCGTGCAAAAAGTGCCGGAGCGGAGCTCCGGCGGGCCAGAAATGCCGGGGGAAAATGCCGTTTTTTTCGAAAATTTTGAAAAAATGCCGGAGATTTAGGCCAGTTTTAGAGTACTAAATTAACAAAAGTTCATTTGTAAGAGGTTATTCTCTCATTATCACTATGGATACCACTCGGCAGACCAATGATCAGGACTTAGTCCGAACTTTGGTTGCCCAGATCTTTGATCGAGTCATGGCTGTCCAGCACTTGCAACAACCCATTGATTTGACTTCTTCTCCGTTCAAAGAACCTGCTTTGAAGGTATGTGATGTCATCTGTATGCTTAACTTCTTAAAATAAGCCACCCAAATTCAAATCTGAATTTTCTTCCTTGTTGCAGAAGAGGAAAAAAGGTATGGAAGGCGAAGAAAAAGCGTCGTGGAGCGCATTTGTAGTTCCTTGTTTTTGCTTTTTTAAAGATGTAATCTAAAGAAATTCCAGCCATGTTTCAATAAGGCGCATCTGCGCTGCTCAGAAATAGTGCCTGATGCTGTCAAGAAAAAAAATGGAAAAAATGCCGGGGCAGAATCCAAATATGGAAAAAATGCCGGGGCAGAATGCCGAAAAACAGGCCAGGGACGAAAAAATGCCGGGAAAAAATGCCAGGCCAAAATCCTTAAACGAAGCACTGAATAACAGCCTTCTCTACCTTAAAGATTATTATCTCTCGGAGGGCACAAGGGGCAAGAAGTCGTATCCGCGCCGATCACCTCTAGTCAACCGATCATGTCAATGAGCAGTGGAATGCCGTATGGGCTACAGTCCATGCTGAAAGAAGGCCACAAGCATCTTTCTGGCCTGGAGGAAGCGGTGTTGAAGAACATCGAGGCTTGCAAACAGCTTGCCACCATAACAAGGACGAGCATGGGTCCTAATGGAATGAATAAGATGGTGATCAATCATCTTGAAAAGCTTTTCGTGACGAGTGATGCATCTACCATCACCTCTGAGTTAGAGGTGCAGCACCCAGCTGCCAAACTTCTTGTTTTAGCAGCCGCCGCGCAGCAACAGGAAATAGGAGACGGCACCAATTTTGTTCTCTCCTTTGCCGGCGAGTTGCTCAACCGTGCTGAAAACCTGCTCCGCGACGGTCTTCACCCTACCGAAATCGCAGATGGGTATGTTAAAGCCGGTGTAAAAGCTCTGGAAATCTTGGATACTCTCGTTATCAAGAGCAGTGATACTTTGGATGTCCGAGACAAGACAGCCGTCGCTGAAAGGATTAAAGGATCAATCAGTAGTAAGCAGTTTGGTTACGAATCTCTTTTAGGCCCTCTTATCGCCGAAGCGTGTATTGATGTCGTTCCTAAGAATCCCAATAACTTTAACGTTGACAACGTTCGTGTAGTTAAAATCACTGGAGGGGGCATTCACGATTCCTCGGTGATCAAGGGTCTTGTGATCAAACGTGGCGTTGAAGGTACTATCCAAAGCATTGAAAGTGCCAAAGTAGCAGTTTTCGCACAGGCAGTGGATACCTCTGCCACTGAAACTAAAGGCACTGTGCTTATTCGCAGTGCCGAAGAGCTCGAAGGGTACTCCAAGGGGGAAGAAAGTAAGGTAGAGGAGGCTATTAAGGCTATTGCAGACACTGGAGCGAAGATTATCGTTTCTGGAGGTACTTTTGGTGAAATGGCACTTCATTTCATTGAACGCTACGGTTTAATGGCGTTAAAAATCCCTTCGAAATTCGATCTTCGTCGTTTTTGCCGGGCCACAGGTGCTACAGCTCTGGTCAAATTAGGCCAGCCTGGAGCAGACGAGCTCGGTTTAGCTAAGAAATTGGAAGTCCGTGAAGTTGGTGGTACAAAAGTAGTTGTATTGGAGCAAGACTCTTCCCTTGGTCAGGTTGCTACTGTTCTCTTACGTGGCTCCACTGATCAGATGCTTGATGACGTTGAGCGTGCAATTGATGATGGCGTCAATGCCTATAAAGCTCTCTGCCGCGATGCACGTATGTTACCCGCTGGTGGGGCTACTGAAATTGAGGTCGCTCGTCAGTTGGCTGCCTTTGGTAGAAAAGAAACAGGCCTGGATCAATATGCTATCGCTCAATTTGCAGAGTCATTAGAAGTCGTTCCACGTACTATTGCTGAGAATAGTGGATTACAAGCGAGTGACGCTATTTCTGCGTTGTATGCTGCGCATGCTGCGGGCCAGGCCACTGCTGGGTTGGATGTTGAGACTGGTTTGCCTAGGGATCTTGGTGTGGATGGCATTCTTGACTTATATTCCGCAAAGTGGTGGGCTTTGAAATTGGCAACTGATGCAGCTACTACTGTGTTGAGGATTGATCAGATTATTATGGCAAAGATGGCTGGTGGTCCTAGACCTAGGAGTGGGCCTGGGGATGAAGATTAATAGCTATGAGACAGAAATTAGAGACAGAGCCGCAGGCGGTGCAGTTGAAAATTTGGATAAATAATATAAAAGGGTTTGTTTATGGCAAAATGCCTGCAGGGAAGCACGTACTTTAATTGAATAATACTGCTATATCGTCTCAGCTAGTAAATGCCTTGAATAAACTGTATCGACATGAATGTAAAGCATATAGACCCAGACTATCGAAGCTTAAATAGGCTTATTTAAACGAGGATGTACACATTTGAGTTAGGCGGTACAATGGTGGCTGCGGCACGCTTGAAAGCCCAGACCAGGCCTCCATTCACTTCATCTTAAAAGGTTAAATTCCTACCGGCTGTCTACCCGGTTTGGTCCTCTTAAGAGCAACTAACCATGCCTTCTGTAACCAAGCTCGTTAAAAAGGAGGCGGTAAGTAAATTGATGCAATGGGAGAACACACTGGGAACTTCTTATATGTTGCCGTCTCATTAAATTTATTACACTGGAAGATTGTAGTTATTTTACAGACGAGGGCAGCTGCAATCTATTAGATATAAGCTACTTTTAAGCTCATCATTTTTCTAATTTCAATTCCGATTCTCTCCTTTTGCAGTATGACGCCAAGCTCTGTGAGCTTATGGATACCCACACCAGGGCTTTCCTTGTTCACGCCGATAACGTCGGTTCCAAGCAGTTCATGGACATCCGTGCTGCTATCCGTGGCAACTCCACCATCCTCATGGGTAAAAACACCATGATGCGTCGTTCTATCCGCCTCTACGCTGAGCGCACCGGTAACGACCAGTGGAACTGCCTTTTGGATGAAATGATCGGCAATGTTGGTATCATTTTCACCAAGGGTGAGCTTTCTGACATCCGCACCGCCATTGCCGACTTCAAGGTCGGTGCCCCTGCTCGTGTGGGCCTTGTTGCCCCCAACGATGTCACCATTCCCGCTGGTAACACCGGTATGGATCCCTCTCAGACCTCTTTCTTCCAGGTCTTGAACATCCCTACCAAGATTAACAAAGGTACCATCGAGATTACTGCCGACATCAAGGTCGTTACTACCGGTGAAAAGGTTGGTGCTTCAGAAGCTACCCTCCTTGCCAAGCTTGGAATCAAGCCCTTCACCTACGGTCTTGTCGTTCTCAAGGTCTATGACAACGGTTCCCTCTACGATCCCGCTGTTTTGGACATTACTGACGATGATTTGGGTGCCCACTTGTCTGCCGGTATCAGGAACATCGCTGCCTTGTGCCGTGAGCTTGCGCTTCCCTCTTTGGCCGCTGCTCCCCATGCTCTTATCGATGGCTACAAGAACTTGCTCGCTATCGCTGTGGAGACCGAGTACTCTTTCCCCTTGGCTGACAAGGTGAAGGACTACCTCAAAAACCCTGGTGCCTTTGCTGCTGCTGCCCCTGCTGCTGGCGGCGGTGCTGCTGCCCCTGCTGCTGCCGCTGCTCCTGAGCCTGAGGAGGAGGAAGATGCCGATATGGGCTTCTCCCTTTTCGACTAAGCTTGTTGTTGCGATGATGTAAAATTAACGTTTACTACTATTCCCAGCTTCCTGCTTCCCTTTTTTTTTTTATCTTGATTAATTTTCACACATCGCTCACAGTTCTGTCTTCAACAGCTGTTTGGTTATGTAAAAAATACTCAATTGAATTTCGACACTAATCTCAGAGAAAGCAGTATTTTACAAGTAATAAAGACAGAAGGGAGTTAACCAGCCAAAATAGGACTGTCAGACCTTTTAAAAAGCATTTTTTTTTTCAAGGGACACAAAACAAAGAAAGAATTAAACGGGGACTGAAAAACGGGATATCTTAGTTAAAATTTTCTAGTTATATACTACTATTTCAAGCAGTAACTTATTGCTGCCGTCTAGTATTTGCAGCAGTAGGTGGCGGACTTCTACTAATCGCTGCTGTCACGACTCCTCGAGCCCTGCCAGCTAGAGTAGATGTCCTTCTTTCTACCTCCCTCGGAGCCGTTGCTGTTGCTGTTGCTGCTACAGCCTGCAGCGTACTAACAGTCGTTGTTGTTGTGCTATTGGTAGCTCCTGAAGAAGACGGAGACTCGTGTTCTTCAACTATGCTTTCTTCGCTGTGTTCCTGCCGCTCTTCCTGCTGTTGCTGCTGCGTTGGTGGCAGTACCGTCGGGGGTGACAGGAGCACTTGTTGCTCTTCATTATCGCCATCCATACTACTCATTGAGCCGGAAAGTGAGGACACCAACTCATTAAATATATTTTTGCCAACTCCAGCGTCCAACCAGGTCGATCTATCCCCCAGAGAACCCCATTCTACCACTTTATTCAGTGTTGACAGATCACTCACCAAATGAACAAACACGGTGGCGGAGGCTAATTGTGGATGTTCAGCAAGTAATGTCCTATCTGCGTATGCTATCGTATCCAAAACGAGTTTCATCTCCCTCTGGAAAATAAAGCTACGAAGTCTCGGGGGTGCTGGCCATAGCTCTTCCCCACTTACATGACAATATACATTTAGTCTCGGTGGTGTCGAACCATCTGAAGGATGCACCACTGCCCACTCTGCTAGGATCTCGTCACGTACTATTCGGGTATACCACCCTGCTAATTGATCTTCATTGTAATCTAAACCAACTGAAAGGTATAATCTACCTGTGAGATCGTTGTGGGTTAAAGTATAGCGTCTGTTTTGAGGGACACCGGTGTCGGCCGCAGCGGTGCCAGGTAAATACGTTATATTCAGCTTGGCTGGATCGAAAGGAGGGGGGTCAAATAACGCGAAACGAATCTGTGATTAGAAAACGGAAAATGTTAAGGGGTTAGAAGGCTGTGCGAAAAATAATTTTGAAGACATTTGAGTGGAGCAGCTAGGTCCCATTGGCAAAACTCACTTGTAAATCCCCTCGCCGCGGTTGAGTGAGTATTTGTGGCTGGGGCACACTAATATTGGACCCTAGAAAGATAGCTTTCTGCGAGCCGAGGCTTCGTCGCTCTCCTAGACGCTGTGTTGCACCTCCTAGCCGAAATGGAGAGTAATTGGTGGACGTCACCGCGCCCTGTGCGGTGGTTCCCATTCGCTGCATGCAGCCTACGTTCAACTGAAATTCTATCTACAATTCAGCAAGCCTCCAGGCCATCAACAGTCCATCCCTTGCTCTCAAAAATGTTGTGAGGATCGAAATTAAAACTTGGTTAATTAGCTGCTGCTGTCACCTTTTATCAAAAAGGCAGCGTTTTATTATATCAATACTAAAGTTCATACGAATTAAAGAATTTTTATAGAAACGAGATGATCAGTTGACGCTTTATCTTGCGATTTTAGCCGAGGATTGAATTGAAGCGCTCGCGATCGCCTGCAGGCTTTGAAAGTTTAATAATGCAGACCTTAAAAAAAACTCAAGACCGACTGTGCTATTCAATCTGGTGGGGCTTGCAATCAAGTTTGTAGCTGGTGATCTTCTAGCAAATTCCTAGTAACCTAACATGTAGACAATCCTACTGTCACATTCTTTGCGCGAAAACAATAATTTGCTGTAAAAGTTACTACAAGTCAAAACAACAACTAACGGCAGCAACAACCTCAAAGACAAGAGAGAGACCTTTTGAAAAATCTAATCATCATTCTTACCAACCATCTAGCAACCTGCGACACTCTTCAAGTTGAATAACAGCTTCATCTCCAGCACCGGCATCTACAGCTGCTACTAAATACCCTTCTGCCTCTTCCAACAACGCCCTCCTTTCTTCTTCTTCTTCTTGTTCTTCTCCATCTCTGTCGCTGCTCCCAATACAGGTGGCTGCACTCGCAAGGGCCGTTCCAGCCAACTTCAACCCCTCAGCAGGCTCTGCATCCAACTGCAACGCAGCTTGAAACTTCTCTGCTGCATTACTGAATAGAGAATATGCACCAGAAAAGTCTCTACTTTCTTTTACGATTTCCGCTCGAAGACAGACAGCTCTACCCCAATTTAAAAAAGCACGACCCTGGGACGGATCGTTGACTAATACTTCACGGTATCTTCTTCCTGCTAGAACAAGCAACTCTGTAGCTTCAGATTGTAACCTCTCAGCCAAAGCACTACTTCTGTTCCCTGAGATATCCTCCTGTTCCTGTTGCTGCTGCTGCTGCTGCTGCTGCTGCTGTTGGTTGGAAATTCGAGCTAGTTGTCTTTTTACTCTAGCTCTAGCCATCAGAGCATTCCCACTATTTCCTATAGCCTTTATTTGTGTGAGAGTGTCATCAGGAATGGATGAAGCAGCTTGGAAACATCTGGCTGCTTCGGTCAACGCAGCATCCGCAGCATTCAAAGCATCCTGTTGACCAGGCGCTACAGAAAATGAAGTGGTGGCAGCACTCGTAGTGCTAGTACTACTCACTGCAGCTGCAGCGTAGGCTCGACCTTGACGGAGAAGTTCTAATCCTTGAGTATAAAGAGCTTGTAAATCAACCGGAGCTTGCTGCTCACCCTCTTCTCTTTCTTCTATTCTTTCTTCTTCTCGTTCCTTCTCCTGGGCTTGGCTGCTTGAGCCTGAAGACGAGGCTGCTACTCTATTACTGCTGCTAGTACTGTACACTTCTTCTTCTTCTACTTCTTCTCCTTCCTCATCACCACCCTCCCCAGCAGCTAATGCAGCTTCAAAAGCAATCTGTTCTTGAACAAACGACACGTTTCTACTATTAGCAGCAGCAACAGCAGAACTATTACCACTGGCAGTGGCAACAGCACCACTGCCAGCGACCACCGCTGCTTCCTCTACCTCTCCTACTCTTTCTCCAGCAAAACGTGTACCCGGGGTCGCTGTTTCATTCATTCTAATATCCTCGTCTTCGTCGAGAGATAACCAATCACTGATAGGCACTCCAGTTGCTGCTAGAGAGCTACTTTTGCTATTCACTTCATCGTCTTCTTCTTCTTTTCCTTCCTCTGCTACCACAGCAGTGCTCGTAGTAGCATCCCTATTTTCATCGCCATTGTTCTTTTGAATAGCATCATCACCATGGAGCAAAGCTTGCATGCGTTGATAAGCCTCCTTCTTCGCTGAAGTCTCCTCTTCGTCGAAATTGATAACACCCAGAACGGAAGAATTAGATTTAACATTTGAAGATAAGGAAGAAGAAGAAGAATTAGTTGTTGTTGTTGTCGTTGCCTCTTGTTGTTCCCACCGACTTTCAGCGGCAACAACACTGGCACTGGCAGGGACAAGCCGCTCTTCTAACGCAGCAAGCTGGTTGCCTAAGGATTCTAATTTCACAGACATGGAAGTAATACCAGCTGCAGCTTGATCTAACGTTGCTTCAGTAGCAGCAGCAGCTTGTGAGGCAGCAGTATCTGAGGAAGCAGATTCTAGCACTGCTGCCTCACGAGCTGCGGCAATAGCCTCTAATACAGGGTTCACTAACTTCACCATTCTTATTTCTAGATCTACAAGCCATTTAGAATCTGAAGCTTGTCTATCTACAGCAGCTACTTCAGCAGCAGATCTCAATTCATTCTGCAATTGTAATAATGATGCTTCCAACGGACCTAAGAGCAGTTCCTCTGCTACCGCTCCTGGCTGCCTGGCCAACGCCAGTGCCGCTTTTTGAGTTATTTCTTGCTGTTCTAACGCTGATTTCACAGATTTAGACAACTCTACGAGTTCAGAACGCAATAAAACGACTTGTTCCGCTGCTATAGAGCCTTCTCCGATTAGATTTTTGATTTGAACTTCTTGCTCCGCCTTCAAATCGGTGAGCTGATCATCCAGAACTACTAATTTCTTTCCTAATTGATTCCACTGGGCTGGAGCGATCGTTGCAGGAGTTTCCATGGCTTCTTTTAGTAATTCGCGCTGCTTTTCTAACAATTCCTGCCCAGCTACTGCGATTTCTTCAGCAACCAAAGCTCGTAAACTTTCTTCGTTGACGCTTTGCCTGCTTTGCTCTGCTGCTGCGGTCAGCCCAGGGGCTGCTGCGGCAAGTGCTTGGGGCAGCTGACGAACAGGTTCTAAAGATTGCCAAACTTCATCACGAATAGTAGCAGCAAGAAGGTCTTTACTTTCCAATAAAGCTCCAGACATGGAGGACCCCAGACGCCGGAGCCCTTCTGACTGAGCTACTTCAAGGCCACTTATAGCTCCTTCTAGAGCAGCTAACCTACCATCTACTTTACCCAACGCAGATAATTCATCTCCAGTAGCTTGCCGTAAATCTGCATTCACGTCTCTACGCAGAGAGACCAGTGCAGCTGAAATTTCCTTGATTGCTTTACTTCGTTGTACCGCCGCATCTTCCAACGCTTCCTTGGTGGCTTCCTCAATATTTCGTACAGTGCCTTCTACGGAAGACAGTTTGGCTTCAACAGTACGGACAGCCTTTTCTGGGGAAGCTCTGCCTTGGCGGACTTCATCTACGAGAGCAGCGACCTCCTCTGCCACTTCTGCCGCACTTTCCTCAGACAGGACGGCAACTTGTCGAAGTGCCATAGCAACTTGAGTTTGGAGCTCAGCTTGAGCTGCCTGAGAGTCTAATCTTCCACGTTGTTTGCTTGCATAGAGTGCGATTATGGGGAGTAAAATAGGACCGCCAACAAGGAGAGCTTCTTGGGTCAATAGAAAAGCAACAGCAGAGCCGACGGTGCCGAGCCACGCTCCTGCATCGATTGTAGCCCAAAAAGAACGCCACGCTGGGCTAGGTTTCGTCACTTGCTCTCTATTAAGCCCTGATCTCGCTGTAATGGCGCAGTTCAGGCGAATAGGACGGGCAGGAAGTCGAAACACTGGGCTACAGGGGCGTGATTGCAACTGGGGACGGAATTGTAAAGCAGGAAACGGACATGTCCGCGAGCCCAGTCTTGTTCCCTGCATGGCTAATTCCAATATAAAATATTTATTGGGATTATCTAGCGGCTTGGCGGGCTGATAATTTGGTAATTAAAGTAGAAATAGTTTTAAACTTGAGAAATTGTAATCAGTTGGACGAAGATGAGCCAAAATGCCTGCAATGCGCTTTGCTGTATCTAGAATAAACTGTTCAGGACTGAAGAAACAATAGAGTGCTGTGAATATGTTGGATAGATGCTTGAATGAACAAGCACCACTGGCCGTGCTGCGCCAAAGCACGGATTCAGTCGGTGCTCCTCAGTTTTCGAAGAGGAATCCTGCGAAGATCTCTTAGACTTGTGCTTCTTCGCCTGCTATTTTATTTAAACATCTTTTCTACAGGTTTGTCTATGGCCAACGCTAATTCCGCCCATGGTAAGTTCGAAACTCTGATCGATGGTAGCTGCCCCTTGTATTGACTGAAGGTCCACTTGCGTTACCTTTAATCCCCGCCCCGGAAAGGCTCTGCGTTCCTCTGTTCACGTTTACATCGTTGCGTCAAGCTCAGATCTCCTGATCTCGTTGCTTAACGGGGTGAAGTTTGATCAACTCAACCACGTCAACCAACGTGATCTGACATCCCTTTGTTGATGCCAGCTCTCTGCGCAACTCTTCTCCTCTCATCAAGAAAGTGCATCCGAGAGTTGGTGTCTCGGTGGGAGGAGTAGAGCCCGAATAGCGAATGCTGCTGTCAACCGCATCGGCCCTGCTCTGCCAACTCTCCCTGTAGGAGCAAATCGCCTCGTAACTCAGTTACTAGATTTGAGACCTCCATGGGATTTTTCTGCAAAGGAGGAGACCGAGACCGAGAAGTTGGCGAGTGAGAAGGCGACGAAGGAGCAGCTTGAGTTTGAGCTTGAGGCGCACCAGGAGCTTGGGGAGCAGGAGCCACCGCAGGTGTCGGGACTGCAGGAGCAGCAACACTGCGTCTAGGGTATTTTAATGTATGAAGACCTTTGAGAAAAAGTCTTCGAATGCGCTGGGCAAGACTGTCCAAGCTGTCACCAAAAAAAGAAAGATGGGTACCCAGTTTTGGAGCTGCAATAACTGGGTAGGTATTTTATGAATGAATGAAATGAGCTGGTAGTCGGGTGAAATTATTAATGTGTGCCTTGGAAGAAGAGAAGAGGTCAAAACGGACTTGAGCTGTTCCTTGCTCGTCTGGTGGTCATGTTCCTTTCTTGTGCTGCCCAGCAAAAGGCCTGCTGCAACGCTGTGATATATCTACTTAAAACACAGCTATCGCGCAGCCATGCGCCTTGTATTCCATACTTGTCTTCTATACTATACTACCACCTCCTGGGCAGCATTGCGCTTCATGCAATGCTTCCCTATATCTATTTACCTTATTTCTAATCTACTTAATAAGGTGTAAATCAATCATACATATTATTGCCATAGAAGTATTAGTGACATTGTAACAAGCAAACAAGAAAATATCTGTTCTTAGAGGATATTCACCCTGTCCAAAACGCTGTTGATGTTCGCTGTTTGTCTTGCCCTGTTACATTCTTGCCTTATTGACCTACATTCCCGTCCTGCTTAGCTGAACCTGCCGTGCCCTGCCTTCCTGATTCTATTCCATTATTCCCTTATTCAAAACTACCTATATGCGGGTGCCTGTCCGAGTCGCCTTGCGGTTCCGAGTGAGTGAGCTACTACTGTAGGAGACTATAAATTATTTGTAACATGAATGGAATCTGAAATCTAATATCTATATAAATAACTAGTCAGCCTTGAACGAGTCAATCAATACCCATATTCAAAAACTGGCTTCAAGTTCCCAGGGCTCACAGGGCTCATGGGAAGGACGCTGTCCACCACTTGAATGATTCCTTCATCTTCCTGCGTAACGCCTGGGGCTAAGAGACCAGCAAGCTCAGTTTCCTGCGGCGAGAGCAGACTGAGAGCTGGCACGGCAGAACCAGGGTCGGGCTGCGCCTGCACAACTCCTGCCGCCATGGTACTGGTCAGAGTTGGATACCCCGAAGGGTTGATAGGATGGGCGACCGTCGCATAAATTGTTTTGTTCTGTACTGGGGCGTCTGCAGCCGCCTCACGACAGGCTGCTCTGGTGACAGCAGGCGCATTCCTTGCTGCTTGGATCCTCGGCGAGGAGGCTCTCGGGGAAGCTGGAAGGATCATTTTTAGAGGTGATTTCTGTTGCTGCTGATGCTGAAGAAGGGGAGGGAAAGAAGGAGTATTGGCAGGAAGTACGTGCGCGGGATCAGCTGGCTGAGCTTGAGGCGCAGTCACAGCAGTAGGCCTAGGGGCCGGAGCTTGGGGAGCAGCAGGAGCCGCCGCAGGTGTCGGGACTGCAGGAGCAGCAGCACTGCGTCTAGGGCATTTTAATGTATGAAGACCTTTGAGAAAAAGTCTTCGAATGCGGTGGGCAAGACTGCCCAAGCTGCCACCGAAAAAGGAAAGAGGGGGACCCAGTTCTGGAGCAGGCGCTGCTGCTCCTTCAGCTTCAAAGCTGGCATGTTCTTCGCGTCCACTCAGCTCCTGATCTGTCGCCTTTTTGAGCTACAGAAAATTAAAGAAGAAATAATTACATTAGAGAACAATAAAACGCCAGGAAGAGAAAGCCAAAGCCGTTTTAGACAGTAAGGGCCTTCAAGCGCTTGAAGGACAGTTCTCAAGCAAGAAGTAGCAGGTCTGCTCCCTTACCTCGGTTTTAATCGCTCTTTTTCTGGCTAGGTATCGCCTGGCGCGACTTGTTAGCTCTGCCTCATTGATAGTCTCCTGATCGCCCTGCAAAGAAATTGGAAAGGAAGAAGAGGAGCGAGCGACTCGTGAGGGAAGGAGTTGAAAAGTGGGGTTGTTGGCAGAGTGAATGATAGCATTAAGCTCCCATAGCTGCTTTAGTGCACAAACATGGATTGAAACTCACAGTAGGTGACCTTTCTTTACGTTTGGTATTGGAGGCAGGTTGGGGAACCTCGATGGGTAAAAGATGGTTGCGAGGCATCTTCCTTGTCGTTCTGGGAATAAAGGTGCTTTCACTGCTGGTGGCTCGGAAGTTATAGAACGAGTTGCAAATATTTATTTCTGCACGGGTTCAGGGTTGAAGATGCACTTTCTAAGCTGCGCTTGAGCTTGCTGTTGACAGTGTTGCGAAGATTTTCTTAAAACTTTGAAAGAGCTCTTTGCCTGACAGCCAAAATATTGCACACAAATCTGCATCAAACAGCACCTTCTGAAAGACACAATTATAATACATTATAACAACTTAGTCTCGATAGTCGCAGTGAGTCCGTCTCTTTACCATGGTCTTCTTTTCTTTGGGCGTGAGATCAATTCTAAAAAGTGGTGGTGCTAGACGCCATGCGAGGGGTTCCAAGGGGACTCATTTAGGAGGAAGCACTCTGAGACGCGTAATTGCAAATGCCACTGCTATGGCTGCGCCTTTCAAGGTACGTATATTATGATGCTTTAATTCAATTTCAAAAAAGGAATCGGACCGTAGGAGCAGGTTGCCTCAAACATAGTTCTGCGCCTTACAGCTTCAAATTTGTGTTTTAACCATCGCATTGAAAGATTATGACCCCCCACCCCTTGTTTTATGTTCCCTCGCAGGGTTGCTTTCCCAACGCCATTCATGCCTGCCCTCGAGCCTCCCCACCGGCTAGCTCACAGGCCCAGTCCGACGCTGAAGCTGGGTCTGATTGTTCCTTTGAGGACATTCCCACTTCAGAGTTGATTTTCCTGATCCAACATAGCTGGGAGAATGTCCAGGAAGTGGAGAAACTCAAAAATCAATTGTCGGCACCCCGCACGATGCAAAAGCCGGAGCAATGGGCTAAGGAGCGCCTCTATCCCTTGAAGGACATGGTTGCCGGTTATCGCCAAGTCATATTTGATGCTGGGCTTGGCGATTTGCTTGGAGAAGACGTTACCTTGTATGCCATGGATTGCGATCCTATGTTGAATAGAGTGAAGGCGTGTGATGGCGGCAGCACAGGCGTTGTGGCTGCTGATGCCCCGCTGAGGCCGAACCCCTGCGAAACTGGCGCAGCGATGATGTATGATGTGTCTGATGAGCCTTATACTAGCCCTGCTACCTCAGGCAGCAAACGTAAGCGCTCCGAAGTCGAGGAAGAGGGACAGCAACAAGAAGACGGCGACTGTGCTGACTGCTGTAAGCGGTTGAAGCGTATTGAAGAGCCTAGCCTGCAGGTGCTGTTAGACTACTTGAAGCAGTGCAGCAAAGAAACACTCATTTTTGAGTTTCAAAAGTGGGAAAGAAAGGAAGAAGAAGCTGTAGTTGAGTGCAGTGTGTATAAAGATGCAGGCACACAGGTCGATGCTCGCTGGGGGGCAGTAAGAGGTGAATACGAAGCTGCAGTAGCTGAGTACAACATGCTGCGGGCGATTCTTAAATCTAATAAGTTAGAACGTCTTGTGGATGCTGCTCAGAGCAATCTTTATGATGGTTATTTATTCAATGATAGTGAAGATGGCTCTGTATTTTTGGGCATGTTGGTCGCAGAAGAAAATGAAGGAAAAGAAGAAGAAATATCATCTCCTACAGTTGGCGCAGATAGTGACAAGGCTACTCCTGACGAGTACAAAGAGAATGCTGCTCCTTTCCAAAAGGCAGTGGATTTTACACAGCGCATGATGGCGCCTTTCCACAACGCTCAGCGGGTGCTGAAAGAATGCAACCGTCGCTTTCAGATGCGAGAAAGAAGTGGAGAGACTAGGTGGTAAAGAGGACCGAAGTAGAGCTTGTAGTAAACTTATTTGGACGGTCATTTAAACTATTAAACTAGAGGAAACGAGCTGCAATAAACTGGGTAGGTATTTTATGAATGAATGAAATGAGCTGGTAGTCGGGTGAAATTATTAATGTGTGCCTTGGAAGAAGAGAAGAGGTCAAAACGGACTTGAGCTGTTCCTTGCTCGTCTGGTGGTCATGTTCCTTTCTTGTGCTGCCCAGCAAAAGGCCTGCTGCAACGCTGTGATATATCTACTTAAACACAGCTATCGCGCAGCCATGCGCCTTGTATTCCATACTTGTCTTCTATACTATACTACCACCTCCTGGGCAGCATTGCGCTTCATGCAATGCTTCCCTATATCTATTTACCTTATTTCTAATCTACTTAATAAGGTGTAAATCAATCATACATATTATTGCCATAGAAGTATTAGTGACATTGTAACAAGCAAACAAGAAAATATCTGTTCTTAGAGGATATTCACCCTGTCCAAAACGCTGTTGATGTTCGCTGTTTGTCTTGCCCTGTTACATTCTTGCCTTATTGACCTACATTCCCGTCCTGCTTAGCTGAACCTGCCGTGCCCTGCCTTCCTGATTCTATTCCATTATTCCCTTATTCAAAACTACCTATATGCGGGTGCCTGTCCGAGTCGCCTTGCGGTTCCGAGTGAGTGAGCTACTACTGTAGGAGACTATAAATTATTTGTAACATGAATGGAATCTGAAATCTAATATCTATATAAATAACTAGTCAGCCTTGAACGAGTCAATCAATACCCATATTCAAAAACTGGCTTCAAGTTCCCAGGGCTCACAGGGCTCATGGGAAGGACGCTGTCCACCACTTGAATGATTCCTTCATCTTCCTGCGTAACGCCTGGGGCTAAGAGACCAGCAAGCTCAGTTTCCTGCGGCGAGAGCAGACTGAGAGCTGGCACGGCAGAACCAGGGTCGGGCTGCGCCTGCACAACTCCTGCCGCCATGGTACTGGTCAGAGTTGGATACCCCGAAGGGTTGATAGGATGGGCGACCGTCGCATAAATTGTTTTGTTCTGTACTGGGGCGTCTGCAGCCGCCTCACGACAGGCTGCTCTGGTGACAGCAGGCGCATTCCTTGCTGCTTGGATCCTCGGCGAGGAGGCTCTCGGGGAAGCTGGAAGGATCATTTTTAGAGGTGATTTCTGTTGCTGCTGATGCTGAAGAAGGGGAGGGAAAGAAGGAGTATTGGCAGGAAGTACGTGCGCGGGATCAGCTGGTTGAGCTTGAGGCGCAGCCACAGCAGTAGGCCTAGGGGCCGGAGCTTGGGGAGCGAGAACCACTGGAGCTGCTGCCTGTGCCTCTGCAGCTGCAGGTTCTGGTACAGGCGAGACCTGCATAGGAGAGCCCTCCGATTCTCTCTTGCCGAGACTTCCCAAGGAGACAAACCCGTTGACAATGTTTGTCCCAACACGCTTGATGGTTTGGTTCAAAGTTTGAAGATTGAGCCGACCAAACCAGCGGCCGGCACCCTGCACCAAGTTCGTCACTCCGGCAAATAAACGAGGTCCTGACGTAGGCTGAGGTTTCGAGAGGTGGATCAGGGTAGTGCGGCCTTGGTTCGCGGCCACTTCAGCATTTCGTGCAGCCTAGCGATCGCGCTCCTGCAGAATTGTGAGCAACAAGTTTTCAGCCTTTGTGCAGCATGAAAGATGCATAGCCCTAAGTATTCTCGGCTCTTTTGTGCCGTGAGAATACTTACCTCTCTTCTCCTCTTCCGATCAGCCCTCGCTGCAGCAAGAATAAGCGTTCCTGTTTTAGAGGCGCTGGCCTGCAATGCCTGGCATCAAGTATGGGGTTAGTTGGGCAACTGCCATCAAAATATGGGGTAAATGTCTTTGCAGCTTTTCATTGCACCTCAATCATATCTTTCTCACCTGTTGAGCCTTTGCAGTGATACTGGTCTTCTTGGTAGGAAGCTCTGCTGCTGCCTTTGGAGTTGATCTTCTTTTTTTGCGGGTCATGCTTGCTATGCTGCAACCTTCCGTGGTTGCTTCTGCCGTATCTAACAGGTAAAAAGTTATGCCAAGCTTTTGATAATGCCGGTATGGAATCTCCGGAAACCCACTTTAAAGGACAGCAAGTCAGACACTCGTGAGCATTTTTCTTTTCCAGCAAACTCTCGAACCCGGTTATTTACAGGATTCTTTGCCAGCAAGAGCTTTATAAATTCTAAAGTTAGTAAAGTAGGCTAGGTAATATTAGCGAGCGAGGAGTATTTCTAATCTCTATAAACAAGATGACACTCTTCAACTTGGGATCATCGTCAATTCTGCGTTCTGGCAGCGCCAGACGCCATGCCAGAGGCTCCAAGGGCCTTCAATTTTCTCGGGCTAGCAACATGCAGCGCGTTGTTACGACTCTCAGCGCAATGATGTCACCTTTTAAGGTATTACAATGTATAATTCAAAATATTTTTTGAAACTCCGAAATCCCATTGACAGCGGGCTGCACCTGGCAGCTCTTATTTGCCTTGCAACCACGTCTCTGGAGTATTGATGTTACCCTCAACCCTCTCTTTTCGATCTTCTCGCAGATGTGTTTTCCCACCTCCACTGCCATGCCTTCCCACTGCATGGCGTCCCCACCAGCCTCTCCTTCCCAGTCTCAAGAGACCCAGCAGCGTGGGGACGCGTTTGATGGAATGGCCGTAGAGGATTTACTCCAAGAGATCCAAGCTTTATTTCAAGGCTTTCAGCATGCTCAGAAACTCATGGCAGAGACCAAGCAAGTAGTAGAGGCCCAAGATCGACGCAAGCACGAAATGGAAACCTGGGCTAAAGAACATGTCTATCAGCAGCAGGTCATTGTTACTGGTCTTCGGCAAGTTATTCTCGATGCTGGCCTTGGTCATTTGCTTGGAGATGACGTTAGCGTTGATGAAATGGAATGTGATCCTCTGGTGGGAACATGGGCAGAGCCGTGCGACAGTGGGGTAGTCATGGCTGCCGATGCGCCCCTCAGGGATCTTCCCTGTGAAACTGGCATGTGCCGGGTTTATTTCGTGGAGGAGAAGCCTTATAATAGCCCTGCAAATTCAGGCAGCAAACGCAAGCGCAGTGAAATCGAGGAAGAGAAAGAAGAAGGTGGGGGGGACGATGACCACGAACTCGACAGCTGCAAACGCCACAAGCCTTCTGACGATTGTAGCCTCGAGGCGTTGTTGGAATACCTGGAGCAATGCAACATAGAGACCCTTGTGTGTGAGGCTCAGACTTGGTCAATGAAAGCGGAACAGAAAGAAGCTGAGCTTGACGAGGTCTTGGAAAGACGGGATGCGCTTTGGGAGGAGAACAACCACAAGCATGAAGCTTTGAAGGCCCAATTTGACAGAGTAAATGAAGAAGTTGCAAGACTTGCAGCCATTCTTGGCGACCATAGTCTCATTCATCTTGCATTTCCTACTAAAAGCAACGAGAGCGACGAGAGCGACCGTATCAAAGGTGGTTCTTCCATCTATCTTGGCATGCAAGACACCGAAGCGGAAATAGTAGAAAAAGAAGAGAAAGAGGAAGACGTATCATCTCCTGCGGTGATTCCAAACGCGGATTCAGATCTACAACAGGAAGAAAATATCGATGCAAACAGTGCTGAGAATAACGAGAATGCTGCTCCTTTCCAAAAGGCAGTGGATTTAACACAGCGCATGATGGCGCCTTTCCACAACGCTCAGCGGGTGCTGAAAGAATGCAACCGTCGCTTTCAGATGCGAGAAAGAAGTGGAGAGACTAGGTGGTAAAGAGGACCGAAGTAGAGCTTGTAGTAAACTTATTTGGACGGTCATTTAAACTATTAAACTAGAGGAAACGAGCTGCAATAAACTGGGTAGGTATTTTATGAATGAATGAAATGAGCTGGTAGTCGGGTAAAATTATTAATGTGTGCCTTGGAAGAAGAGAAGAGGTCAAAACGGACTTGAGCTGTTCCTTGCTCGTCTGGTGGTCATGTTCCTTTCTTGTGCTGCCCAGCAAAAGGCCTGCTGCAACGCTGTGGTATATCTACTTAAAACACAGCTACCGCGCGGCCATGCGCCTTGTATTCCATACTTGTCTTCTATACTATACTATACTATACTATACTTATACTATACTATACTATACTATACTATACTATACTATACTATACTATACTATACTATACTATACTATACTATACTATACTATACTATACTATACTATACTATACTATACTATACTATACTATACTATACTATACTATACTATACTATACTATACTATACTATACTATACTTTATTACCACCACCTTTGCGCTTCATGCAATGCTTCCCTATATCTATTTAACTTATTTCGAATCTGTCGCACGGCTTTTGAATGTGCAGCATATTTTTCCACTCCCTCGTAGCAAATTTTCCACTCCCGCCTGCGGGGCTACATATTTTCTATGTAGGGTATTAGGGTATATTTTGTAGTGTATTAGGGCATATTTTGTATGTAGGGTGTGTGTGTAGGGTGTGTAGGTATGTAGGGTATTAGGGTATGTAGGGTATTTCATAATTTGGCTTCCGGGAGTGGAAAAAAAAAAAAAAAGGTCTAGGAGGGAGTGGAAATGTAGGGTATTTGAATGTTTTTTGACAACACAATTTATAATATTTATTTATTATCACTCCAACTGCTTTATGTTTATTCCATCATTGACATATTTTACATCTTCTATTTACAATCAACATGACTGTAAAAGAACAACGAAACAGCAGCAAGCATTTTACTTTACTCCTCATCAGCAGCACTCCAAAAAAACAACCCCGCACAAGGATTCGGATTTAAACCATGCTGCACAGCCCAGTCTTTGACTTGAAAACCCTGCCTTTTCGCAGGTCTACGTGCTTTTACACGCTCTTTCTGCTTAAAAACTAGAAACAAATAGCGATGTTTGCCCTTGGCTGGCTCGGGAGGCATGTAGCTCTCTACTTCTTCTCCTCGAATGACGTCTGTGCCGGGAATATTTATAACCAACCAGTGCAGCCAGCTACGGTATTTAGGTGTATTAGGTGCTGGAGCATCAGGATCGACCATTACCAGAGTATAGGTATGGTTTTTAGGGAGAATTTCGATTGTCGGTTCAGAAAGAAGCTCATCTGGAGAGATCGTTTGGCCATTTTCGATTTGAAGGGAGCCGTATTTAATAATCAACTCAGCTTCATCGCTGATCTCTGCAATAGACATTATAGTAGAAAGCCAGTAGAAGGTTTATTTGTAGGGTTTAAAGAAGAACGAGACTTAATTGTGGCTAAAAAAAAAAGATAAGCCGGGCAAGCGCTGTGGTTAATAAAAATTTCTTTTGTTTAAAGATAAGCTTCCCTAGACAGCTAATGACGCTACAAATCCCCTTGTTGGACTCTTTGTATGGTATTTAATTCAACAAAACTTACGATCTACAATCTGAGGCACAGCTTTGCATGCAGCAAAGGCCACAGTGGTATCGGAAATTTTATCAGGAAAGTCTGATATCTCAAAGGGGCCTCGGGCCTCCTGAGTGGGACTTTTAATAGAGTGAGGCATTATTGTGGTCTGTTATCAATGTTTGAGTGTGCAGAATTTAAGCTTATGTTCGTTTGAGAAGAAAGAGCGGGTGTCCAAGGTTTTGGCCTCGTGGCTTTCAGTTCAGCTTCCTAGGGAAGAAATGGAGGAATACATTCGTTTTCCTGATTCCTACGAGGCAATTCATACTTCCCAAGTGAATTCTGTTACTGAGAATGATGTGGCGTCTGCATATTGTTTACTGCTGCCCCCCCTGACAAACACGTTGCCTGAGTTTGACCTAAATATCATCATGACATGGCGTGGGCGCTGAGCTTTACCCAGCAAAGATCTGGTCTAATTGAACAGCTTCTGGACATCAATTGGTGGCAACATCTTTCCCGCATAGTTCAATTTTATTTCATTCTAGTTCAGCGTTGTAATTTATCTGCAATGTCTGCGGTGTCAGCGATCACTGCACACATTGGTGTCAGCAATCTGGTTGCTATTTCTTCTTCTCGGCGAGCTAATGCACCTCGTATGATCTGTTCAGCTCATTTCATGAACATGCCACGTCCTCAGTTTTCAAGTAAGCTCGGAAAATGTACTGGCTTTTGCGTCGAATCCCTCAAAATCGAATTTCTGTCCTCGTTTTAAAATTTACAGCATTTCCGTTCCATGCTTTTCAGGCAATTCTTTCAAATCTAATATCACGAAGAACGGAGGTACCAAAGGATTCTTTAACTCTTCTTCCAAGGTAATCAGCACCTTTTGATTTTTGAATCTCTACATCCCTCGATATCAGCCCAACAACTTTTCAGCAATACTAATCCTGCTCTCTGTATCCTTTGCAGCAGTCCCGTGCATCTTTTACTCCATGTGCAGCTCTTGTCAACGTAGAATTCCTCGTTCCTGAGCTTCCTTTGGAATTCGGCCAGAGTCTTAAGATTGTCGGTGGAGCTCCCTCTCTCGGCAATTGGGAAGCCAGCACAGGCGCTGTCCTTGAATGGCAAGAAGGAAACAACTGGAAGGGTGCAGCTGAAGTAGAAGCTGGCTCTGAGGTGGAATTTAAGCTTGTTAAAGTTGCAGGAGAGGATTGGTCTTCTTGGGAGGACGGTGAAAATAAAGTGTTTGCTATACCCGCTACTGCAACTGGAGTTGAGGTCATCTGTCTCTGGGAAGGAGACATCTCTATTGAAGTAAGCGAAGCTACAGCCGTAGTTGAGGAAAAGCCTAAAAAGTCTTCTTCCTCTTCTTCATCAAAGGCTAAAGCACCAAAGAAAAGCTAAAAAAGAAGAGAAAGCCGATGAACCTATTGCTGCTGCTGCTGCCAGCTGCTGCCCCTGCCGCTGTTGTTGTTGCCGAGAAGGAAGAAAAATGCAGCTCCCCAAGAACCTGCTGCTGTTGCTGCCCCTGCCGCTGTTGTTGTTGCCGAGAAGGAAGAGAAACCATCTCACCAAGAGAAAGAGAAAGACGCTCCTGCTGAATCTGCTCCTACCCACTCTAATGGAGCAGCAGCAGCACCAAGCACTGGTGTCGATATTTCTTCTGAAATGAGCTCTCTTGCAAATACAGTTTCAGTTGGCAGCGACGGTTCATTGATGATTGAGTTCAATAGCAATGCCGATGGTGTCACCGCTGCATCCCTTGCAGCTAAATTAAAATAACAAGGTGCCTTGAACTGCTGTTCTTTCTACCTGTTATCATTTACAAATTATGTGTTGCGTGCTCTCTTGCCCTTTTCCAAGTACAAGAAGAAATAATAATAAGAACACTATGAAAAAAAAGAACCTCGCGGTGGTCGTCTCACCCTCATTTCATTGCCTGCACTTATCCTGATTTGATTTTTTCTCTTTCTTTCTCACTTTCTTTTTCGTTTTTCCGCTTCGCTCAAATTTTTCTCTTCTTCTGATTTTGACTCCCTTGATTGATTATCATTATTCTCTTCTCTTGAGATGACCCATGTTCTATCTGTAAACCAATATACCATAACACATTGCTAAGTTTTCGCATTTTTAACACTTGACAAGTTATTTCCTCGCCCTCTCGACACAGAAAAAAGAACAGCACAAAGAATAAAGCAGACCGAATTATATTATCACTTGACAAAATAATACTGCCAGGAATACATAAAGAATTACTCCAGTTGCGCTCCACTGTGTACTCTGTATCCTTCAGGCACAAACCACTGACTCAGATTGACACCGTCCGACACCAACCGACCCACCACCGGCTCGGTCTTACCCAAAATAGCCTCATGCACAAAGCCATTACTTACCAATACAGAGCGATCAAATACACTAAATGCACGTCCATCCATTGTTGTCACCGTACCACCAGCTTCCTCTACAATCAACACCCCCGCGGCCATATCCCAAGGCTTTAACCGGAACTCCCAATAGGCCTCGCAAATACCCGTTGCCACATGACACATATCAATGGCAGCAGAGCCTAAACGACGCACCCCCTGTGTGATATCTGTAAACTCACGGAAGAGTTTGAGATTTGCTTCCCATGCTTCATCGTGATCATAGCCAAAGCCGGTGACTACAAGCGACTTTTGAAGGTCGTGTGTTCGGGAGACGGAGATCGGTTGTCCATTGAGAGTCGCACCTCCATTGCGTTTTGCAGCGTATGTTCTGGTGATCCAGCTCCCTGGTCCACCGCAGAATTCAATGACGGTGGATGCAACAGGGATGGCATGGCGTAGGCAAGCTATGCTGACGGCAAAAGAAGGGTACCCGTGGGCAAAGTTGGTGGTGCCATCCAGAGGATCCACACACCATAGGTAATCTACAAAGAGTTTTATTTATTTTGGAACAGTTCTAGAATTCTTTAGTCAAGAAATAAAGGCGAGTGCTAGAAAAGGATGGAAAAGGATGTATAGTAGAATAGAAAATGACGATTAGAGAAAGTCAGAATTAAAAAGAACTAAAAATATCTTCAGGTAGGTAGATATTTTTAGTTCTTTTAATTCTGACTTTCTCTAATCGTCATTTTCTATTCTACTATACATCCTTTTCCATCCTTTCTAGCACTCGCCTTTATTTCTTGACTAAAGAATTCTAGAACTGTTCCAAAATAAATAAAACTCTTTGTAGATTACCTATGGTGTGTGGATCCTCTGGATGGCACCACCAACTTTGCCCACGGGTACCCTTCTTTTGCCGTCAGCATAGCTTGCCTACGCCATGCCATCCCTGTTGCATCCACCGTCATTGAATTCTGCGGTGGACCAGGGAGCTGGATCACCAGAACATACGCTGCAAAACGCAATGGAGGTGCGACTCTCAATGGACAACCGATCTCCGTCTCCCGAACACACGACCTTCAAAAGTCGCTTGTAGTCACCGGCTTTGGCTATGATCACGATGAAGCATGGGAAGCAAATCTCAAACTCTTCCGTGAGTTTACAGATATCACACAGGGGGTGCGTCGTTTAGGCTCTGCTGCCATTGATATGTGTCATGTGGCAACGGGTATTTGCGAGGCCTATTGGGAGTTCCGGTTAAAGCCTTGGGATATGGCCGCGGGGGTGTTGATTGTAGAGGAAGCTGGTGGTACGGTGACAACAATGGATGGACGTGCATTTAGTGTATTTGATCGCTCTGTATTGGTAAGTAATGGCTTTGTGCATGAGGCTATTTTGGGTAAGACCGAGCCGGTGGTGGGTCGGTTGGTGTCGGACGGTGTCAATCTGAGTCAGTGGTTTGTGCCTGAAGGATACAGAGTACACAGTGGAGCGCAACTGGAGTAATTCTTTATGTATTCCTGGCAGTATTATTTTGTCAAGTGATAATATAATTCGGTCTGCTTTATTCTTTGTGCTGTTCTTTTTCTGTGTCGAGAGGGCGAGGAAATAACTTGTCAAGTGTTAAAAATGCGAAAACTTAGCAATGTGTTATGGTATATTGGTTTACAGATAGAACATGGGTCATCTCAAGAGAAGAGAATAATGATAATCAATCAAGGGAGTCAAAATCAGAAGAAGAGAAAAAATTTGAGCGAAGCGGAAAAACGAAAAAGAAAGTGAGAAAGAAAGAGAAAAAATCAAATCAGGATAAGTGCAGGCAATGAAATGAGGGTGAGACGACCACCGCGAGGTTCTTTTTTCATAGTGTTCTTATTATTATTTCTTCTTGTACTTGGAAAAGGGCAAGAGAGCACGCAACACATAATTTGTAAATGATAACAGGTAGAAAGAACAGCAGTTCAAGGCACCTTGTTATTTTAATTTAGCTGCAAGGGATGCAGCGGTGACACCATCGGCATTGCTATTGAACTCAATCATCAATGAACCGTCGCTGCCAACTGAAACTGTATTTGCAAGAGAGCTCATTTCAGAAGAAATATCGACACCAGTGCTTGGTGCTGCTGCTGCTCCATTAGAGTGGGTAGGAGCAGATTCAGCAGGAGCGTCTTTCTCTTTCTCTTGGTGAGATGGTTTCTCTTCCTTCTCGGCAACAACAACAGCGGCAGGGGCAGCAACAGCAGCAGGTTCTTGGGGAGCTGCATTTTCTTCCTTCTCGGCAACAACAACAGCGGCAGGGGCAGCAGCGGCAGCAGCAGCAGCAATAGGTTCATCGGCTTTCTCTTCTTTTTTAGCTTTCTTTGGTGCTTTAGCCTTTGATGAAGAAGAGGAAGAAGACTTTTTAGGCTTTTCCTCAACTACGGCTGTAGCTTCGCTTACTTCAATAGAGATGTCTCCTTCCCAGAGACAGATGACCTCAACTCCAGTTGCAGTAGCGGGTATAGCAAACACTTTATTTTCACCGTCCTCCCAAGAAGACCAATCCTCTCCTGCAACTTTAACAAGCTTAAATTCCACCTCAGAGCCAGCTTCTACTTCAGCTGCACCCTTCCAGTTGTTTCCTTCTTGCCATTCAAGGACAGCGCCTGTGCTGGCTTCCCAATTGCCGAGAGAGGGAGCTCCACCGACAATCTTAAGACTCTGGCCGAATTCCAAAGGAAGCTCAGGAACGAGGAATTCTACGTTGACAAGAGCTGCACATGGAGTAAAAGATGCACGGGACTGCTGCAAAGGATACAGAGAGCAGGATTAGTATTGCTGAAAAGTTGTTGGGCTGATATCGAGGGATGTAGAGATTCAAAAATCAAAAGGTGCTGATTACCTTGGAAGAAGAGTTAAAGAATCCTTTGGTACCTCCGTTCTTCGTGATATTAGATTTGAAAGAATTGCCTGAAAAGCATGGAACGGAAATGCTGTAAATTTTAAAACGAGGACAGAAATTCGATTTTGAGGGATTCGACGCAAAAGCCAGTACATTTTCCGAGCTTACTTGAAAACTGAGGACGTGGCATGTTCATGAAATGAGCTGAACAGATCATACGAGGTGCATTAGCTCGCCGAGAAGAAGAAATAGCAACCAGATTGCTGACACCAATGTGTGCAGTGATCGCTGACACCGCAGACATTGCAGATAAATTACAACGCTGAACTAGAATGAAATAAAATTGAACTATGCGGGAAAGATGTTGCCACCAATTGATGTCCAGAAGCTGTTCAATTAGACCAGATCTTTGCTGGGTAAAGCTCAGCGCCCACGCCATGTCATGATGATATTTAGGTCAAACTCAGGCAACGTGTTTGTCAGGGGGGGCAGCAGTAAACAATATGCAGACGCCACATCATTCTCAGTAACAGAATTCACTTGGGAAGTATGAATTGCCTCGTAGGAATCAGGAAAAACGAATGTATTCCTCCATTTCTTCCCTAGGAAGCTGAACTGAAAGCCACGAGGCCAAAAACCTTGGACACCCGCTCTTTCTTCTCAAACGAACATAAGCTTAAATTCTGCACACTCAAACATTGATAACAGACCACAATAATGCCTCACTCTATTAAAAGTCCCACTCAGGAGGCCCGAGGCCCCTTTGAGATATCAGACTTTCCTGATAAAATTTCCGATACCACTGTGGCCTTTGCTGCATGCAAAGCTGTGCCTCAGATTGTAGATCGTAAGTTTTGTTGAATTAAATACCATACAAAGAGTCCAACAAGGGGATTTGTAGCGTCATTAGCTGTCTAGGGAAGCTTATCTTTAAACAAAAGAAATTTTTATTAACCACAGCGCTTGCCCGGCTTATCTTTTTTTTAGCCACAATTAAGTCTCGTTCTTCTTTAAACCCTACAAATAAACCTTCTACTGGCTTTCTACTATAATGTCTATTGCAGAGATCAGCGATGAAGCTGAGTTGATTATTAAATACGGCTCCCTTCAAATCGAAAATGGCCAAACGATCTCTCCAGATGAGCTTCTTTCTGAACCGACAATCGAAATTCTCCCTAAAAACCATACCTATACTCTGGTAATGGTCGATCCTGATGCTCCAGCACCTAATACACCTAAATACCGTAGCTGGCTGCACTGGTTGGTTATAAATATTCCCGGCACAGACGTCATTCGAGGAGAAGAAGTAGAGAGCTACATGCCTCCCGAGCCAGCCAAGGGCAAACATCGCTATTTGTTTCTAGTTTTTAAGCAGAAAGAGCGTGTAAAAGCACGTAGACCTGCGAAAAGGCAGGGTTTTCAAGTCAAAGACTGGGCTGTGCAGCATGGTTTAAATCCGAATCCTTGTGCGGGGTTGTTTTTTTGGAGTGCTGCTGATGAGGAGTAAAGTAAAATGCTTGCTGCTGTTTCGTTGTTCTTTTACAGCTATGTTGATTGTAAATAGAAGATGTAAAATATGTCAATGATGGAATAAACATAAAGCAGTTGGAGTGATAATAAATAAATATTATAAATTGTGTTGTCAAAAAACATTCAAATACCCTACATTTCCACTCCCTCCTAGACCTTTTTTTTTTTTTTTCCACTCCCGGAAGCCAAATTATGAAATACCCTACATACCCTAATACCCTACATACCTACACACCCTACACACCCTACATACAAAATATGCCCTAATACACTACAAAATATACCCTAATACCCTACATAGAAAATATGTAGCCCCGCAGGCGGGAGTGGAAAATTTGCTACGAGGGAGTGGAAAAATATGCTGCACATTCAAAAGCCGTGCGACAGATTCGAAATAAGTTAAATAGATATAGGGAAGCATTGCATGAAGCGCAAAGGTGGTGGTAATAAAGTATAGTATAGTATAGTATAGTATAGTATAGTATAGTATAGTAATAGTATAGTATAGTATAGTATAGTATAGTATAGTATAGTATAGTATAGTATAGTATAGTATAGTATAGTATAGTATAGTATAGTATAGTATAGTATAGTATAGTATAGTATAGTATAGTATAGTATAGTATAGTATAGTATAGTATAGAAGACAAGTATGGAATACAAGGCGCATGGCCGCGCGGTAGCTGTGTTTTAAGTAGATATACCACAGCGTTGCAGCAGGCCTTTTGCTGGGCAGCACAAGAAAGGAACATGACCACCAGACGAGCAAGGAACAGCTCAAGTCCGTTTTGACCTCTTCTCTTCTTCCAAGGCACACATTAATAATTTTACCCGACTACCAGCTCATTTCATTCATTCATAAAATACCTACCCAGTTTATTGCAGCTCGTTTCCTCTAGTTTAATAGTTTAAATGACCGTCCAAATAAGTTTACTACAAGCTCTACTTCGGTCCTCTTTACCACCTAGTCTCTCCACTTCTTTCTCGCATCTGAAAGCGACGGTTGCATTCTTTCAGCACCCGCTGAGCGTTGTGGAAAGGCGCCATCATGCGCTGTGTTAAATCCACTGCCTTTTGGAAAGGAGCAGCATTCTCGTTATTCTCAGCACTGTTTGCATCGATATTTTCTTCCTGTTGTAGATCTGAATCCGCGTTTGGAATCACCGCAGGAGATGATACGTCTTCCTCTTTCTCTTCTTTTTCTACTATTTCCGCTTCGGTGTCTTGCATGCCAAGATAGATGGAAGAACCACCTTTGATACGGTCGCTCTCGTCGCTCTCGTTGCTTTTAGTAGGAAATGCAAGATGAATGAGACTATGGTCGCCAAGAATGGCTGCAAGTCTTGCAACTTCTTCATTTACTCTGTCAAATTGGGCCTTCAAAGCTTCATGCTTGTGGTTGTTCTCCTCCCAAAGCGCATCCCGTCTTTCCAAGACCTCGTCAAGCTCAGCTTCTTTCTGTTCCGCTTTCATTGACCAAGTCTGAGCCTCACACACAAGGGTCTCTATGTTGCATTGCTCCAGGTATTCCAACAACGCCTCGAGGCTACAATCGTCAGAAGGCTTGTGGCGTTTGCAGCTGTCGAGTTCGTGGTCATCGTCCCCCCCACCTTCTTCTTTCTCTTCCTCGATTTCACTGCGCTTGCGTTTGCTGCCTGAATTTGCAGGGCTATTATAAGGCTTCTCCTCCACGAAATAAACCCGGCACATGCCAGTTTCACAGGGAAGATCCCTGAGGGGCGCATCGGCAGCCATGACTACCCCACTGTCGCACGGCTCTGCCCATGTTCCCACCAGAGGATCACATTCCATTTCATCAACGCTAACGTCATCTCCAAGCAAATGACCAAGGCCAGCATCGAGAATAACTTGCCGAAGACCAGTAACAATGACCTGCTGCTGATAGACATGTTCTTTAGCCCAGGTTTCCATTTCGTGCTTGCGTCGATCTTGGGCCTCTACTACTTGCTTGGTCTCTGCCATGAGTTTCTGAGCATGCTGAAAGCCTTGAAATAAAGCTTGGATCTCTTGGAGTAAATCCTCTACGGCCATTCCATCAAACGCGTCCCCCACGCTGCTGGGTCTCTTGAGACTGGGAAGGAGAGGCTGGTGGGGACGCCATGCAGTGGGAAGGCATGGCAGTGGAGGTGGGAAAACACATCTGCGAGAAGATCGAAAAGAGAGGGTTGAGGGTAACATCAATACTCCAGAGACGTGGTTGCAAGGCAAATAAGAGCTGCCAGGTGCAGCCCGCTGTCA